>JAFEKD010000019.1:1200000-1800000 GCA_016920805.1 Stagonosporopsis cucurbitacearum | reverse complement strand
AAAAAAGAGTTAAGGTTGAGGCAGAAGGCAGTCGTGCTGGATGGTAGCGTGCGGTAGTGCGCGGTAGGGCGACGACTTGCATGAACTCTGCACACTGCACTACGATCTACGCTACGGGTAGGGATCAGACTACAGGATAGGTAGTGTGCGTGGCGTTACGTTACTGAGATCGAGGCGTTCAGAAGCACGGGGGTGAGAAGAGAGGACGAAGGAGAAGCTGGTCAGGGGCATGCGTAGCTGATAGATGTGGTCTTCAGGGAGTTGGGTTGGGCCTGCAGGGATGGAATGTGCAATGAAACTTGTTGGTCTTGATGTTGTCCGTGGAGTTGCCATGGATCGTGTGGTGGGTCTTCCTGACGAGGTCAGCTTGGTGGGTAGTTGGGCTATAAGGGTGCTTGCAGATGTCAGCTGGTGCGTTTGAGCTTGGTCTCGGAAAAGATACTAGTGATATGCACAAGATAGGGAAATCCCGAGACAGGGTTACCACACATACCGTCAAAGGCGTATGCATCATGTTGCTTCCTCCGGAGATGCAACGACAGAGCCAGTGTACCGAGTTGAATTGGTAGGCTCCTTCTGTCAGAACAGTTTACATGCAAATCTCACTGCACAAAACGACTGCCTCTTTTTCTGCACGATAAATAGTCCACTCTGATTGCTGTTTGCAGACATCGACATCCTCTCTTCTCCGTTCCCAGATCCACCTTAAAGGCGTGTGTAAATTACAGCCTGCCCAACGTCGTGCGACACGATCTTCACCAAACCGGCATTCCTGCAGTCCTCTGATATTTTTGAACGCTAATCTCGCCACGGTGTTCTCAGCTTCGACCCTATGTGCCTCGTTCTGCAGCCACAACACTCTCCGTTGTGTCTCGGTAGCACACGCTGTTATGCTGCGCTTCCAGACTGCTCGGAAGCCCATGTCAAGGTTGCCGATTTTGTTGAGTCTGAGGATTTTTAAATATATGAGATGTTTACCGAGGAGCTGCATGATGGTGGCGACAGATGCATGGTAGCAGAAAGCGTCACTGCGCATATGCAGGCACTGCAGGCGTGGGACTAACGGCACAAGTGTTGCTAATTCCCCAGCAGACCAACAGGCCGACATATCAAAATATGTAAGTTGTGGAAACGTCCATGGGTGTTGAGAAAGTCGAGGATGGCGTGGTGTCAGCCGGGTGGGTATATCGACGTAGGTCTCGATCATGCAAGAAGGTGCGTCTTCGACGATGAGGTGCTTCAGGTTTGGGCAGTGAGTTGCTAGGAAGGCGGCAGCAGAGGTGGCGACCAGGCTTTCGATGCCTGGTAGGATGAATGTTTGTACGTCCTCGACTTCTTCGAACGCACTCGTGAAGATGTCTAGGTTCCTCTTCATCATGCTGACCTCCAGTCTCTTCAAATGCGGCATACTTTGCATGCATGCAAAAAGCTCCAGAGCGTCTGTGCTGGAGACATATCTGCCAGAGCACCACCACCACATGGAGCCAAACATATCGATCTTCAGGCTCTGCGCATATCCGCAGATGCCAGGTGCGGTGCCAAGCTGGCTCAATGGTCGATTGACACACAAAGATTTGAATAGAACTGGGCTGAATATATCTCGAAATCGGCGATTGACGCACGAAAGAACCTTGATTGGAGTTTCGTCTTCAAGACATAGCACACGGAGGAATTCGCTCACCATCAACAGCACGTCCTCGCATACATTAGTCAATGTAGGTCTGAAATTATCGTCCATTGTTGAAGGGAGGCAAGACAGAATCTGCAATGATCATGACTGTGTTTATGGCGAAGAGCACAAATGTCAACGTCAACCAAGCTTCCGAGGTCGGATCAGGAAGCTACCCCACGTTGCTCGTTGCGATCGCTGGTTGCCTCTTCTGGTTAGTGGCTGTGTGCGTGGCCCACGGTTGAGAAGAACTCGCAAACAATTGCAATGGCATTCATTTCATTAATCATATCTCGTTAATCACATCGTAATATCGTGATACAGTACAGAATCGTCAGTCGTGATAAGGGCGCGCTGTACATGCCATGTACAAGCTGGGCTGGTCCTGTACCTTTGTGGCCCAGTGTATCGTCGCGCGACATGTAGTTTGGACAAGAAGAGCTACAGCTACCAGGGCAGACTGCTACATGGCTTCCACCGTCGCTTTAACTTTGCCAAGATCATGCGTCTGGAGCATCTCACGTAATCGGCATTCCACTTTTGTCAGCTCCTGTTGCGCGTTGTGGTCTACGCTAGCTGTACGCGGCCATGGCAACCATGACGTCAAAGAAGTGATTGTGTTTGCTCGTGCTCTTGGGTGAGCGTGACCGATTGGGGTGGTCGTTGTCGACCAGACTCGACGGTGCGCCACTCGTTGGTGAGTTATGGCAGGCTGTGGCCGGAGGCCCCATGTGCTGTCCGTCTCCGGTAGATCTTGGAGAACCGAAGAGTCAAATGCGAGCTGCTTGGAAGCCTGTGGTGTGGTGTCAAGAGTAATACCGGGATGGTCATGAGTTTGCGATGCGGTTCTGACTGTCCATGCTGGTCCCGATGGCCGCTGAGGCTCGTCTTGCCTTGAAACACTGGGCTCCGGCGATTCGAACGTAGGGTTTTCAAGCGACTTCCTCTTTCCATTGCTCCCACCACTGATAACACTCTTCAGGCTGCCATACGCAGATTGGCTTCTCTTCCTCTTGCCTTCTGCCGAGGGACCTTTGCCCTCTTGAGCCAATCGTTCGCTTGAACTGCTCGCTTCGGGGACAGCCATCAGCGTGTTGTCTGCAGCCGTCCACCCTAAATGGACTCGGGACAAGCGCCCTCGCCCCACTAGAGCTCCTGTACTGGCAGCCCAACCTGGCCCTGCGCCTGTTATTTCACCTTGTGGGGGGAGATGGGCGTCGTACTCGTCAGCCAGGCTCAATCGGCTCCGAGCACAAATTTCGGCGATGGCATCGATGGCATCTCTGATCTCTGGATCGACTGCACGGAGGATTGCTGAAAACGAGAAGTCCTCGAGAGCGGGCAGCTGCTCGTCCTGACGCGCCAGACCTGCTGACAACGCAGAGGCGTTTGAATGGCCGGTCATAGCGAAGGAACGTGGAGTGTTGAAGCCAGAGCCCGGCCTGGATGTGTGACGCGGGCCCGAGTATGTTCGCACTACCACTGGCTGACTTGTGATGGTTGTCTTGCTGGACGTGGACTTTGCGGGTTTGCTTTGTGTGTGGAATGCGGGGGCATTTAGCGCACGAATTGCAGCGGATTGTAACGGAGGCAATGTGTTCGTCAGTGTTGTAGTCGTACTGGGTACCGAGCCTGTGCTCGTGGCCAGGTCGTAATGTCGCTCATGGGCGTCAACCTGCGTTGCGTGGGACGGTATCGCGATGTTCAAAGATGCAGAATTGTGGTCCCAGAGCGTGGAAAGCATGCCCAAGGCTACCGAGTGCCTTGTGGTAGTGGCTGGTGTCAACGCCGGTGGAAGTGCATTCGAGTCCGCTACACCAGCGCTGTGGTTTGGAAGAGGGGCAGTCGGGTGCGGATGCAAAGGCGCCTCGCCGGGGCTGTCAGCTGGTCTTATATTCGCCGAAGTTTCGGACATTATGACTACGATTTACTGGAGCTGCTGCAGGTCAATGCATGGCCGCTGTGCAGCAAAGGCAGAGCGTGGATGTGGACTGTTCGAGGATGCGCTGGCGAAGCGGGCTTCAGGCTTGGCGAGACTGCCGCAGCACCCGCTTGCGGTCATTGGATGAAAGCAGCACAACGAGCACACAAATTATCGTGTACGCGTGTGGCACCTTCTGGACGTTGATGTGTTTCATTTGATTGCAAGTAAGACATGCATTGCCTGGGCTATTGCGTCTTGGCTAGAAAAGTAGACCGTCGTCTGAACAGGCAATTGTCTCCACAGCGCCAACTTGCGCCTGTTCCAGTTCACCAAGCTCCAGGCACAAAAGCGACACCAAGCCACCCGGGAGCTCGTCGAGTATTTGCATTTCAGCTTTCACGTTCAACATGAGCATTGACTGGAGTTCGTGCCGCCATTCTTGCTCTGGTCCAGCTTCCGAACACAGATCCCATTCCAGCATTCGACTTGCTTTGGTCCGGTCGCGTGCTGTTAATCTCATAAATCCTTGGAGTTCGGGCAGCGCGCCTGTATTCGTATCATATTGTTCGATTGGAGCTCGGCTAATGTGCTGTCTCTTTACACCAAGCCAGCGTATGCTGGGCAGACTCAGTGCTTGCGGGTTTTGGGACCTACCGTTTTCGTGGGCGAGGCGCAATGAGCCATACTTGTACGTCGACATAATAGCAATTCCGTCAGGGTCCATATCTACGAAGATATGTATTGGTATGTGAGGTGCGTGCTCGTTCAACTGACGTAGGAATGCTCGCGTGGCTAAGTCAGGATATCCTTTGGCCTGGAGAGAAGTCAATAACAGCAACAATCAGAAGGCTTGTTATATTACAGTTATGATCAAACCTCTATTCCTTAGCTTGGACCACTGCGACGTGCAGATGAGCGATCGAAATGTTGCCTATACACCATAAGCAGTAGCTGATAAACCTGTATCTAGACTGACTTCTTTCTCGATAACAAGAATCCAGCGGACTCGCGCAAGGTCGACTTCATCGGTGTCTCCAATTGTTGGAATGAGCACACCCTAGTGATTGTTAGTGGGAATAATGAATATCTACCCAAGCTAGACACCTCTTTATCATTCGTGAAGTCGATCTCTGTGCCGTCTCCACGGCGAATTGTCAGGCATCCAGTAACCAGCCCCTTGGCAGCAGCAGTCTTGACTATCAGTATGATGCAAGTATCTCAATCATGTGGTAACGCACGACATTGAGCTGAGACCTTGAAACGCCCAGCGTGCAGGCAAGATCATCCACGTATCGATCAACGACTGCCTGCTTCACGAACAAATCTGGGTGCCTGTAATACAAGTCCCTTTTACACTATACTTAGTACGCCGTTGATTCAGAGCTTGGAAATAGCCAACCGTTTCGTCATTATGATATCGTCAACAAGGCCTCTGTGAATCAGCTCAATGATACGGAGAAGCACCGCTATGATCAGTTAATTTTGCGATGATAAGCCCTCATGAATTACTCAACTGAAGTTCCACGCTTCTTGCGGAGTGTTTCCTGGGAATGAGATCTGGCGAGCTCTTGGGGCTGGTGTCGTTCCAGCTGCGATTGATCGTCGCCTCGACATGTTTGCTCGAGTTCTCAGTGTTAGAGTCAGTGTCTCACTTCCTTCGAGCAGACCAATAACTATGCTCTCCAGCATCTTCTCAAGGCAAGCGATCACCGATGACCTATCATGGAGTCAGTGTGTGCTGCATTCCAGGAATCTGTGAGTGTCACCCATTGCGAGGTACGCCTCTGCTGACATCCACATTTGAGATTGCATAGTCCGTCGAGCCAGTGCTGGTATCCTCCATCAGCATATAGTCGTGTAGCTCGGCCGTACCATATGCCGGTGTAAGGAAGAGGCTGCTTGGCGACTGCCGCGAATGTATAGCCTCTTCACGCAGGATATCGAGCAGGTCGCCATCGGTTTCGTATTCACTATCAGCATCGTCAAGCATCCCTTCATCGTCGAAATCATCTCGCCACGTGTCGTTCACACAATTTCGCGAATCAGGAGCACCAAACAGCAGGTCTTCGACGAGGTCCATATCAGAGCCTCAAGCGAGATGAATGCGACGTGAGAAGGTGTGCGTGACTGGGTGTTAGCGAAAGATCACGAAGTGCAGATCAACAGCTCATAGGCGTTCGTCACTGTTGATTCGAGATTGAAATCAATATCGAAGATGAATTTGGTGAGGGATAACAACGTAGCGGGATGACTTTGATGTTCGCAAATGAGGAAGGCGCCAGTCCCAAAGAGGCAACCAGCCTATATCTTGCCCAAATGTTGCGGCAATCGCACCAGATTCCTCTCGCCAGGCAACCTCCCTGCCAAGAATCGCGTATCTTACGCGCGACGCGTTGGGGCCTTCGTCGCGTCTTCCATCTCACCACACAACCACTCGTTGACTCTATATCACAACTTCGCGTTGCTGTTCCTCGCCGCCTCGGTCCGTCACTCAAAATTTAAGTGCTGGCCGCAACCACCCACGCAATATTGATCTCACCATGGAGGATCCATATCTTGAACCTGTTTCTCAGAAACGTGCACACGCCGACGAAGATGACAAGCCACAACCATCCACTCCGGTGAAAGCTATCTCGTCACAAGCATCGACTCCATTGTCGGTGCTGTCCAATGTCCAGACACCGTCACCAATGCAATCAATTACTCCCAGCAAGCTGAGCAGTTCTGCTGCAGATCAATTTTCCGCACAAACTATAGGAAGCTCGAGCAATGCCCAGCTGCCGTCCAGAAAAAAGCGACGAGTCTTCACCCAACAAGAAAAGGACGAAGCGGCACGTGAAAAAGAGGTCAAGGCGAAAGCCCGAGCGGACAAAGCTGCTCAGAAAGAAGCCGAAGCTAAACACAAAGCCGACGAAAAGGCGCAGAAGGCAGCGCAGAAGGAGGCAGAGAAGCGTGAGAAAGAAGAAGAAAAGGCCAAGAAAGAAGAAGAAAAAGCCAAGAAAGAGCGAGTAAGTCGAGTACTCGCTGGTGCGAGGCAGTTGCTAACTTGTCTAAAGTCGCAGATGAAGCTCAATGCCTTCTTCGCGAAGCCTAAAGTCACTGCTAGCAATGCTAAACCTGTGGTAGATTCGACCCCAGACTCTACTGCCCCGCCCATCTCCTTACCATCATACAATTGTGGGGCTGTTACTAATGCAATCCCTCCTTCACCACAGAAGTTGATTCAAAAGAGTGTGCATTCAGATTATGAGCGTTGTTTTCTCCCGTTCTCGCTACCATCGCACGCCATATTGGCTCCCACGAACTCGTTCATGGAAGATACCAAGAAGCTAGATGCAGCCAGAGCACGACTGGATATGCTTTGCAGGAAGGACAAAGCCGGACTTGTGCCTCTAACGATCAGCACGCTGAAGGTGTCCCTGCCGAAGTCCAGGTCACGAGGCTTGAGAACGGCCACTATAGCAGACATCGTCAAGAAAGTCCACGGTTCGCCTGATCGACCCATAGACCTTACTCACGAGGGCGGTGCCGATCAACAGCCTCTCGAGATGTTGAAGGCCATACCCATGAAGTATCTACATTTTGGTGAAGACGTCCGTCCGCCGTACTACGGAACCTACACCAAGTATTACTCAGACGCGGCTGCGCGGCGGCTTGCTCGTAATGCAGTCGCTCGAGCCCGTCAGGATACCAATTACGATTACGACTCCGAAGCCGAATGGGAGGAGCCAGAGGAAGGTGAAGATCTTGACTCTGAGGGCGAGGACGATCTCGAGGAGGAAGGAGATGATGACTTGGACGGTTTCCTCGATGACGATGATGACCCGCAGCTGAAACGGCGAATGCTCTCAGGCGATCTCATGCCCGTCAGTACTGGCCTCTGCTGGGAGGATGCCAAGGGTGTACCTGTACTGAATGATGGCTCGGGTGCAATTTGCACAGAGCTAAAGAACTTCAAGATGGAGTTCTTACTGGGTGCGTTGTCACGCGACACTTGCTTCATGCATGCTAACACTGCTAAAGATCCCTCTCCGCACTCCATCGACCCCTTCTCAACATCTTATTGGACGCCGCTCGAGCATACAGGTACTTCAACAGCAGCCACAGCACCCAAGACGTCCTCGAATGGCCTTATGAACCCTCCCCCGCGAGTGCCGTTGACACAACGGACGATGAATGGATTGTTGAACACGCTCAACTCCACCTTGACGTCTTCGGCAGCATCGAAAACCGCTGCTCCGAAGAAGACGATTCCCGACGATCAGCTGCCTGCGTTCAAGGCCGAGATCCAGGGCAAAGATCTTACCAAAATCGGCATGATTGAAGCCCTGAAGAAAGCATTCCCGAAACTCCCCAAGGCAGCCATCACTAACACGCTGAGCACTGTTGCTGCAAGAGTCGGTCCTACTGAAAAGGAAAAGCGGTGGGTTCTAATCAACAACTGAGCGGCCAAGTTCAAGACGTGTTCTTTTGGCCGGCGGTACTAAATTTTGTTTTTGTCGGAGACGCGCATAGGTGGAATATTTACTTTGCACTTTTTTAAATTGTACCATATAGATTTACGGCATGGCAAGCGGAAAGCGGTATCAGTGTTTCGGCGTTACTCGTGCTTTGGGGTGCACCATTCCCAAGTTAGCGATCATCACAAGTGCTAGTTAAACCATGAAGCATAGCGAAGGGGCGAATGGGCGTTTTTTTTTCCTTCACGTGGAGTCTTGCACCACTTTTTGGCGCGCACGAACGAGTGAGAGGTGTTTTGATCAGATCAGGCCAGGCCAGTCTAGTCGTGTTGTTGCAGCCGGCGGACAGGAGGTATTGTCACGTGTTGCACAATTCTATAGCAACCCAAACTAAAAAAAAAATATAAAATAAAATAAAATGAAATAAAATAAACAATCAAAGGAAGCAAGGCAGGAAGAAAACAGCGCACATGCATATAAATCACCCTCGTTGCTCGTTTCGGGTAGTCCCGCCTCTGTCGGAAAGTTCCGCTCTGTTCTCTGCGCTAGCGTGTGGATCTTGTATCTAATAATCTGTTCATAGACGGTGGTGAGTGGACGGTGGGGAGTTGGGATACGACAATTTAATATAGTAGAGTAGAGTAGAAGATAGAAATAGAAACAGACATGGAAATAGAAATTAAAGTGAAAATAGGGTAGAATCTAGCCGGACATATCCGTATAAGCTTCAAAAATCCTGAACCTCAAGGCTCAAACTTTATAAGCCCTTTAAAACTTTGAGTCTCGAACTTCAAGGTCTCGAACCTTTGGGCCTCGGGGTCTGCGGTGAGATGTGCGGTCTGATGCAGCGCGGTCTGAGCCGGTCTGGTCTGGTCCGGTTCGGTCTGTTGCTGGGTGATGTGGTGCGGTGCGGTGCGGTGCGGTGCGGTCCGAAGCCACGTCACGCCATGCCATGCGGTCCGAAGCCCTGAATGAGATGAGATGAGATGAACTGAGATGAGATGAGATGGGATGAGATGAGATGAGATGGAATGGGATGAGATGAGATGGAATGAGATGGGATGAGATGAGATGGGATGGGATAAAGATAGCAATACCTAGCGAGGATGTAAAGTTGATACGCGGACTTCTATCTATAGGGTTGCATGGCATTGCATGGCATAACATGGTGCAGCATAGCATTGTATTAGCACTGTTTTGCTCTGCTCTGCTCTGTTATGCACTGGGGGTATTGTGGATAGGGCTATTGTGGATAGGAGCGCCATGTGTGGTGTGTGGTATGTAGTATGTAGTGTAGTATGTAGTCTGTATTGTAGTATAGTGATATTAGAACCACCCTCCATACCATATCTGCTCGGATCAACTTGACCATTGAAACCACAAAGGCGGTCAGTAATATAATGTGACGAGATGACTCAACGCGTGAGATGAGATTGGACACGGGGTGTTGGTTTGATAATTAAGAATTGGGTTTTTTTTAATTGTATTTGAGTTTGGAAAGAATTTGGATTAGTTTATTTCTAGTAGTTAGCTACTGGGCGTGTGCGGTCCTTGATAGGTATTGGATCCAAAACGTCTTCTAGGACAGGAAAAGAAAAACCCGCCCACACAACACGGGCAGACGTACCATACTTGTACAAGGGTCACAACAGTGCACACACCCCCGGCAGCGGGCGCAATACCTACCCTACCGGTGTTTGAACCTACCTTCTTCAAGGCTTCTTGCAACGTTGCGCGCCCGGGGCACTCGGGACTCGGAACAGTTGCTGCGTGCTCGAGCGTGCGGAGGGGGGAGGGGGGGACCGGGGGACATGGGATGGAATGGAACGGGCTTGTGCGTGCTTTGCCTCCCGCCGACGCGGCGTTGGAGCGGACTTCCGCACCGAGACGACGCCGGTGGGATTGTGGTGTGCATTGCACGGATGCCTGGGTGGGTTGGTGAAGCACGGAGAGGGCGGAATTCGGTAGATTTGTGTGGGGGTGGTGCTGTACTGTGTAGATAGGTACATGTGTAGGTTGATAGGTAGGTAGGTAGGTAGGTACTTGTACGATATATGTCGAATATGTAAGCACTCCGACAGGCGACACGGAAAGTGGAGCACAGCAGAGCAGAGTACGGTACAACAAGCTACTACTCGAGACGGTTCGGCAGGGAGCACGTCTTCGCTCGACGGGGCCGGAGGTCCCAAGGAAGGACAGGACATTTTGCCATGTGGAAAGTGTGGTGTGGTGGTGGTGCTAGCGCAGCCGAAGGGGGGGATCTAGGGATTCTAGGCCAGGGGCGGGGCTTTTTGGGCAGCTAGGTACCCACGACATGACACGACAGGACCTCGAGTTAAGATATGGTCAGTGAGCCGCGGAGCACAAGCACAGGCACGGGCACGGGCATAGGTAGGTAGGTGGGTAGGTACACATTGTATGTAGGCCGGGTGGCAGGCAGGCAGGAACAGGCAGGAACAGGCAGGAACAGGCAGGGATAGGCAGGCACAGACAGACACAGGCAGGCATGGTGACAAGGAGGAGCTGGCCGCTCGCCCTGCGCAAAAGTGTGCCAGTGTGGACGGCTCGGTGGTGCCTCGTTTGAATGACTCGCGGGCCGAGAGGGTGGACGGGGCGACAGAGGGCCTGCGAGGCGCGGACATGGGAGCGAGAGGGGATTGGCTGTGATATATCATGTCGGAGGAATGATAGTAATGATACCTATATGTAGGTACTAGACAGTGGGAGCGTATTTACTTGAACAATAATACGACAGGATTACGGTACGGCTGGAGGTCGGCCGTCGTGTGGATTATTGGGGTGGTGGGACAGGCTGCAGGCGGCCTCACAGGCGCTCTGGTCTCCGGAAGGGCAATCCCGCGACCCGTCAAACCCGCAGCCATGGATCCGTGTCGATGGCTGGCCCCTGTCGGCTCACGGTGGAGGTGTTTGTGTTTTTGCGTGCCTTGGGCAGCAGACTGAGCAGAGGCTGGACTCTGGAGGTTGCCATGGGCGCGCCAGGGTCTGCTCTGCATGGCTGTGTGTATGAGGTCACGTGATATTGGAGAGCACGGTAGCATGCATACACTGTCTATGTGCATGTGCATGTACAGGACAGCACGAAAGAATCGAGGTTTTACGGTACTACTGTGTAGACACTAGATACAATACTAGATAGTGCCAAAGGTAGCGTTTCCGCGGCAGGGTGCTATGCTGTAAGCAGGCGAGGGCCGTGACTAGTAGACAGTAGATGGGACTGCAGCGTGGAGGCCAGCTCGGGGCTTACCACAAGGAGCATGTGCTGCGTTCCGCGAGGGTGGAGGGTGGTGATTGTCACCGCGACGCAAACGAGATGGAGCACGAGTGTGTGAGTGAACGAGTCCCACAGAGGGCGTTCGCGGCGATTGATGAATGCCTGGTGATGACATGCACAGTACCTATGTCGAGGGAGCAAACGTCTGCGACAGGGTGGAGGCTGCACGCTGGAGGCTGCACGCTGCACAGCATTGCACAGCATTGCACAACATGTGTCAAGAGTCAGGAGTGCAGACAGCAACTTTGCAAGACTCGAGGGCTGTCGAGTCGGACGTGAGGGCTGGCTGTCTGGCAGCTGGCTGCCTGCCACCTGCTTGGCCGTGACACCGTGTGCGCGCGGTACCACAGGCCGGCGCCTGCAGTGCAGTCTGGCGTCGAGTCCGCGCGAGGCTGCCCTCTTGTGCTGTACACAGTGTCTGAGTGCCTCAGCATGTGCCTCTGCAGACGCGTGCCGCCGTGGAGCCGTGTGTGAAATTGCACCCAACGTGCCAACGTCGCCCACCGTCGCAGTGGCAGGGCGGCATGCCAGCATTGCCAGGGTCGGCCTCCAGAGCCCAGGGTGGCAGGCTCCCAGGCCCCCAGGCTCCCAGGCTCCTCCTGCCTCCCAGCACTGAGCACATGCCCCGGCTGCCGCCCGCGCTCAGACAGCCAGACGGCCCGGCGCACGCCCTGGCTCGTTCTGGCGCGCGAACTGCCCAGCTGCAGTGCCGCGCATCGCTTGTAGACGGTGCCTGGGACACTGGCGCCCAAATCTCCCTCTCCCTCCCCCTCCCCCTCCCCCCCCCTCCGCCTCTCTCTGTCTCTGCTGGAGCGCTGCCAGCCTGCTGCTCTCCTCTGCCCTCTCGCCGCCTGTCGCCTGCCGCCCGCCGCCCGCCGCCCGCCGCCATGCGTCTGTTCAACCGCAAGAGCTCCAAGCCCACCATTGCGCCCGCCGGCAGCCAGCCCAACTCGTCCAATGGCTCGCTGCGCTCCCCAGGCCCCTCAACCTCCAACGGCTCGCGGCCCACCAGCTTCCCCGATGTGCCTCTGCCTCGCGCCCCCGATCCGGCCCTGGACCCCGCCGCCTACCTGCGCAGCATCTATGCTGTGCGCGACCGCTCGCGCCTGGTCCTCGACAAGGCCAAGAAGAACCAGCTCAAGCACTTTACCGTCGACATGACAAAGTTCACCGACGTTGCCAGTTTTGTCGTCTCCATTGTCAAGGTCCGTTTGCTTTTGCTTGTCGTTTTACCTGTCCTTTTTTTGAAGTGCACTTTCTTTTACCTGCCCTTCTTCACCTGCTCTTCTTTTACCATTCCTCTTTACCTGCTCTTCTTTTACCATTCCTCTTCACCTGCCTTCTTCACCTACATCCACCCCACACTAACCCCACCCAGCGAGACTACGCCCCCGACTACGCCTCCATCCCTCCTCACGGCCGCTGGCAGCACTTCGAGGTCGGCGGCCGCCCGCGCATCGAGCAGCTCATGGCCTCGTGGCCCTCCACCGTCGACAACTCGGAGCGCACTCGCCGGCTGCTCGATCTTTTCCTCGTCTCCGTTCTGCTTGACGCCGGCGCCGGCACAAAGTGGCAGTACAAGAGCAAAGAGTCGGGCAAAATCTACCGCCGCAGCGAGGGCCTCGCCGTCGCCAGCCTCGAAATGTTCAAGGCCGGCACTTTCAGCAGCAACCCCAGAGAGCCATGCCAGGTCGATAGCGCCGGTCTGCGCAAGCTCGACCTCACCATCATGGCCCGCGGCCTCCAGGTCAACGACACGAATCCCATCGACGGCCTCGAGGGACGCACCAACCTGCTCATCGCCCTCTCCGACGCCCTGCAGAACCAGGAGGTCTTTGGCCTCGATGCACGACCGGGAAACATGCTTGGTACATACCTTGTCCGCACTCCACAAACCCCCCACCCCCACACTAACGCCCCACAGACTATCTCCTCTCCCACCCCACCACCCAGGCCTCCTCGGTCCCCATCATCCCCCTCCCCACCCTCTGGAACACCCTGATGGAAAGCCTCACCCCCATCTGGCCCGCCACACGAACTCAGATCGACGGCATCCCCATGGGCGACGCCTGGCCCTGCTCAGTCATGCCATCCCACCCTACCCACCCCTGGGAGAACATTGTACCCTTCCACAAGCTCACCCAATGGCTGACATATTCCCTCATGGTCCCCATGACCAAGCTCATGAACGTGCATTTTGCAGGCGCCGAGCTCCTCACTGGACTACCCGAGTACCGCAACGGCGGCCTCTTCATCGACACGGGCTTGCTGACGCTCAAGCCTGATGATCAGAAGCGTGGTGTTGCGCAATACCAACGCAACGCGCAGCTCAAGGGCCAGCCCAGCATGGAAGTCGTGCCCATGTTCACTGCCGACGACGACGTGATTGTCGAATGGCGTGCAGTCACAGTGGGTCTGCTGGACGAGCTTCTCGTCGAAGTCAACAACTCGCTCGGATTAAGTGGCCGAGACAAGCTGACCCTAGCCCAAATGCTGGAAGCTGGCAGCTGGAAGGTGAGATTGTTCGCACGTCGAAAAGTCTATAAAACGCACACTAACACATTCCACAGGGGGGTCGAGAAATCGCAGAAGTCTCGCGACCGAACACGAAAGAGCCGCCTATTATGATTCTGTCCGATGGAACTGTTTTCTGAGATACCCTGAGATTCCTCTCCCACCTTGTTTCGCTTCTTCTGTTCGACGACATACTACCAATCACGTCCACACCAGGACTCTTGACATTACCTCTGGCCCTTTACATTACCACTGGCAGTAGCTCGACTACAGCTAAATTGATTTTACTTACGATGCACGATCTCAAAGGTCGGCACCTGGCGGCTCTTCTGGTTTCATGGCTTCAGCGACGCATTCGTCTTCATCAGCTTGCTAGCCTTTTACGGCAATCTCCTTTGTTTTCTTTTCTTTTTATTCTTTTTTAACCTTCTTCACGGGATATGTCTTGAATGCGAGACATTTAGGGAACGGAAAATGGATCTGTAAAATAGTGAGGACCGTGGTCCAGGAATACTACGCGCCTCGAGAAGGCAGCACTTTGCCAGAATAATGCTCTATTGACGTAATGCAAACCCACCCGAAATGACTCCCTACCGTGTGCATGTCCACTTGTTCGTCGCGCGCTTTTGCAAATATCCGTGGGTGGTGCCAATGGCCAGGGGTTGCGGCTCTGCAGCCGTTGCCCCGCAATTAGCTGCGCGCCTGCTGCTGTTGAATCTTGATGTTGCCAAGCCAAGGATTTCCACGCCCAAGCTCCAGAGCTCTCCTCACCGCACTGGATTTTGAGGCGTTTCGAGGCGTCTGCTTCGGCTGTGAAATTATTCTCGTGCGACGCGCTTGCGTGCCTAAGCTCTTTGGCTGCGACCCACGTAATCTCCCACCCTGCCTGTCGTATCACCCACCCGTCGTAGGTCACCCACTCCACGCGAGGATAGCCGTTGTGATACGTCATCTAATCACATCCTCGTTTCAAGTCTCGCCCACGCCGCCTACGCCGCCCGCACTCGCTGTCTCGTAGCCCGTTTCCGCGTCTAGTCCTTCGCTAGCACCTCACAATAGATCCTACTACCTGCCTCTGCGCCGTCGGCTAGCCAACCCTACGCGATGAACTCCCAAAAGCGCCAGAAGCAGCGCAAGGTGCTGCTGATGGGCAAGAGCGGCGCGGGCAAATCGTCAATGAGAAGCATTGTCTTCAGTAATTATGTCGCCAAGGATGTCCGCCGCTTGGGCGCGACTATCGACGTCGAGCACAGTAACATCAAGTTCATGGGCAACCTGATGCTGAATCTGTGGGATTGCGGAGGGTATGCGACGCCTGTCTGAGCTGCAAGTGTGACTTTGTGTTGACTGTGTGTAGTCAGGATGGCTTCGTCGAGAACTACCTCACCCAGTCGCGCAGCCACGTCTTTGGGTCTGTGGCTGTCCTGATCTTTGTCTTCGACATTGAGTCGCGCGAGTTCCAGGCTGATGTTGTTTCTTACTCCAACATCATCCGTGCGCTCCACGAGTGCAGTCCGACTGCCAAGGTCTTTTGTCTGATCCACAAGATGGACCTGGTGCAGGCGCGGCTCCGGGAGGCAATGTACCACGAGCGCTCCAACTACATCCGAGACGCCAGCGAGGGCTTCAGCGACACCGTCGAGTTCTTCCCCACGAGTATCTGGGACCAGAGCCTGTACAAGGCTTGGACCAAGATCATCTACTTTCTAATCCCGAACGCAGGTACCATTGAGGCGCTCTTGTCGCAGCTCGCGGACATCATCGACGCCCGCGAGCTCGTCCTCTACGAGCGCACAACGTGCCTCACAGTCGCACACGTCACGCGCGGAGACGGAGAAGACAACCCATTCCACGACCGCTTCGAGCGCATCTCCAGCATCCTCAAGACGCACAAGCAGAGCATGGCCAAGCACACCAACATCCCCGCCGGAAGCGCAAACTTTGCTGAGATGCAGATCAAGACGGGCAGGTTCATGTTCTTCATCACCCGCCTAACCGAAAACACAAACCTCGCTGTTACCATCCCGCCGTCGGAGCAGATCTTCAATGCCGCTCGCGTCAATATCTTCCAGGTTCGCCCGAGGTTTGCGGAGCTCGACATTGCGTCCAAACCGCGCCCTCCTATTCAACAAGCGTTTGCTGGTTCAGCAGATACCGTGGAGAGTAGTAAAGGGAAAGAAAGAGTCATGGGTTAGTGTTTGAGCGTGCAGCTACTGTACAAGCAGATGCGAAGAATCGACCATCACCTTGGACCAGCATACAGTGGTCGATTCACATGCTTGTCTTGATGAAGACGGACTTTCTACAGGACGTGAATCGGACAGCACTCTCGTCGACGACTTTGCACTGGCGGTAAGACAGAGTCGTGTCTCGTCGTTCTGCCCTGGCAATCCGTTCATACAGTCACCGTGTACATCGTCTCCAACGGCCATTCATCAATCTTAAGCTTGCAGCTTCGACGGGACGTCCAAGAGTGCCTGAATCAATGGGAAACCGTTGCGCATCTCAACATCCCCCTCCAGCGACGTCACGCTTGGTTTGCAAAACCCAGAAACCTGTCCGAATTAGCGACATAACAAGCCACCTCCCAATGGAAGCCACCAGACTAAAGCCTCAAAGCATCCACACAATCAAGCAATCCGCACGTCCGTTCCCCCCACTCGCCCACAGCAGAAGAACCGACCTACATGCACACTTCGCGACACGAAACCGTACATACATCTTCTACAGCCTCAACCATCAACATTCCGCTCCGTGGCCCTCGGTTCCCCACTGTGACTAGCGCTTCACTGTTGAGATACCTTCTTTGCCCGCCTGTGGGAGGGGAGAGGGGGAGGGGGGGTATATAGAGAAAGAGTCCGCGACAGGGGAAACACAGCGAGTCGCAACCGAAGATCAACGCTGGGGATGCGCACACAAGGCGGGCAGTGGATGTTGTGATGTTGTACGTGCCGCGGGGTCGTCTACTGGGGCTGATGGATGCGCGCGGTGGTACGGAGGGTTTGATGACGATGACGATGACGAGGAAGAAGGGCGCATGGCTTTTAAGCGTTGTGTTGGCGATGATGAGGCTTGGAGTGTTGGAGGGGAGAGGAGAGCGGGCTGTGACTTTAGCTTTAGTTTTGACTTTATATATGGTGTGGAGATGGTATGTAGATGTGTGGTATGTTTAGAATGGTGGTGGTTGTTATGGATGGTTATTCTGTGTTGTGTTCCTATTCCTATTCCTATTCCTATTCCTGTTCTTATTCCAGGCTGTGTTTCTATTCCTATTCCTATTCCAGTTTGTGGTTCTGACCTACTTCCCATCCATACCCCCACCTCCTCGTCTCTCTTTCAAGTATCCTCGAGAGGTGTAGTCAAGCATGCATTTATTTGTTTGTTCCTCCATCCATCCATCTCCCCATCTTCCCCCTTCCCCCTTCCCCCTCACCCCTCACCTCGTCCCTCTCTTACTCTTACCCCCCCTTCTCTTCTCTCTTGTACTATTCCCCTTTTCTCTCTCCTTGTAAACTACAGACTACAGACTACAGACTACGATTTACAGCCTATACTCTACAGCCTAGCAACTAGTCTTAGACAGATACCTATGTTTTGCTGTGTAATACTCTAGGCTGAGGTATACTGTGCTATACTGTGCTGTGTGGTGCTAGGTTATGCACGTGTGTATATATACGTGTGTATGTGTGTGTGTGTCAATATATACTGTATACATGCACATACACATGTGACATCTATATTTACACGCATGCATCCCGACAGCATCAAGGGCCCAGGGACGTGACGTTCAACTACATGCATGTAGCTGGGTGTGTGCGCAAATCTCCACGTAGCGCCTGTGGTCTGTCTGTGAGTGGGTTGCGTGTGGTTGGCGGGCGGGCGGGACGTTTCCTGAGGAAGCTGCGGATGGTGAAGGGGATGTTGGTACTGATGCCGGTACTCCTCGTATCCCTACTATTGCTGTGCTCTTACACCACCGCACTCTCTTCCAGGCCTCTCACCCCCCATCCATCCCGGGCGTTATGTATACCTTTATTTACATCTTTTTCGTTGAGATTATCGCTTGGGAATGTATATACCGCGCTTTGGCAATGCAGAGTCTCCCTTCTCCTCTCCTCTCCTTTTCTCTTTCCCTTTCTTTCCTATCTTAAACTCCATCTCCATCGCCAACCCCTTCCCCACTCGCACCCCTATAGCAACCAAACTCACACCGCGACGCGACGCGCCAAGCGCGCTATGTGATTAAAGGACAGCCCGTCCGCAGCGAAAGAGCGCCATGTTTGTGCGGGTGGAGCGCTGGGTGGATGTGTACGGGGAAGTGCTGTGGGTGTGCGTGCATAGGCTGGCTTGTCAGCTGGCTTCTCATATGTTTCTTGGCTCGTGGGGAGGTGTGGGCGATGGCTTTGTTGGTGTGTGTTGGGGAGGTGGGTTTGGTGATGGGAGATACGGGATGTGAGATGCGAGAGGAGAGTGAGAGGAGAGATGTAAGACGTACAATGCAAGACGCAAGACGCAAGACACAGAACACCCTACTCACACTCACCACAAACCTCACAAGCACACAGAGTAAGTCAATGCATGTCCTCCCATCAACACACTACATCACTTCTCAACACATTCCGAGCAAAAAATGACCGTTGCGGTGACATGCCATAGACTTGCCCACTCTCCTCGACATCTCCAGCGCTTGCATTCTCTGGCCTGAAGCGTGGTGCTGCGGTGCACGTTACTGGTTCGACAGTCGAGTCGAGTCGACATGGTCTGCGAAGTGTTTCTTCCAGTGCTGTGTTGAGGCAAGGGGGATGGCACGGTTGGAAATAAAAATCAGCGATTGTCATCGACAACTACATGAACGCATTGTATGCAATTCCTTGTGCGTGATGCAGATGGCCTTGTCAAGACTCTGGTTTCTCGGGCTCGCGCAGCCTGGAAGGTCGTGGTCACACGTGAGTGGAAACGGCTTGGGAGGTTCTCCTGTTGAGTAGGAACATATGGGAACTATTGTTGAGAGCTGGATGCTGCGTCTGTGCGAAGGGAAACAGTTGCGCTACTAGCTCTCCGTTTGAATCTTGATGTTCTGCAATGACATAACCAACACCCTTTCTATCCTCACACCATCAACCCCCACGATGACCAGTCCATGCATGCGTACAAGCACATACCCAAGAATATCCCGACCCGTCACACACTCGCCTACTCCCGCACCACCTCAGCGCAAACGTCACCGACAAGCGGAACGCTAGCCAAGGCCGGACCGCGCTCTATGTCGTCGCAACGCAGGAACAGTGGGGCCAACGACGTAGCCGCGCTGCGGCATCGCCCAAATAGTCGTCTTGTTGTGCAACCCTTGGACCACGTCTGACGTCGGAATCCCGAGTATACGGGCACTTTGATGTCAGAGCTGGGGGGGCGTGTGAGCGCGCATTGCGAACACCTGTGGGTGGAATTGGGGGCCGAGTATGGAATCGCGATGCCACGCAGGTTCGCAATATTTGGACGGCGGGTGGTAGGGTGGTTCAGAAGACAAGTCATGCCATGGGATGGAGTATTGACCTGCAAAATGCGAGGCTGTAGGCGCGACGGGCGGCAGGCAAGGTGACGGAGGGCTCCACTCACATGCACGTCAGAGGCGGGTGTTGCTATCTCGTGTAGAAGCAAGGAGGCTTTTCGAAGCGAGATGCGACGTGGAAGGCTTGTGGTAAGGCTGAATGCGAACAGGACATTTTTAGTTGATCCGTGGTATTGGGCTTGGAAAGTAACACGATTGTGCAGCTGCAGGAGTTTTCAACGTCACCGTGTGCGTGTAGGGCAAACGCTGCTCGCAAACACCGCCAGCAACAGGACATACATCGCCAACGTTGTTTCCGGTTTCAGTCCTGAGTGCTGCTCCTAACGTGGCCGGGCTCGTTGCAGTCGGTGTGCTGTACCGTGCCGTACAACTACTGCTACGCGCACTCCTGCTCCCACATTTGATGGTGTGGGAGGTATCGTGATGCTCTCGGCCCAGACGCCGCATATTCAGTACTTTGACGTCGGTTCTCCAGAGAAAAGTGGGACTGTGACGCTTCATGAGTAAGAAGGATGCCAGGGTGGGCACGAGTGGCTGCTCAAGATGTGGGGATCTACAGATTGGCATCTTCTGCATGCGCGGGACGGAGTTTGCGAGGGTGGATGCCATTGTGGAGGGGTTTGAGGATTCTAGGTCTGTTGATCCAATAGGTCGAGACGAATCATCGGCCCTACAAGCATCGAGGTTTGGGAGCGCATCTGTACTTTGCGCATTATTGAGAGGTAAGATCCAGGATTACCAGCATGTGCATCATGAAAGGCGAGTAGTCTACTGGGAACAACCGCAGCTAAGAGCAAGTGCGCTGCTCGTCGCTCTTGCTTCCGCCGCGGGCTTGTGTTCGGCAACACCAGAATGCTTGAGTAGCACGCATAAGTTGGACGAGATGCAGAATCTGCAAGATGTGACATGGTAGAAATTCCTACAAGTGAAGACACTTTGCCAGGCCTCATAGCAGTGCAGTGTGAAGAGAATTTTGCTATTGCGCAGTGGCTGGCCACCACATCGTCATGTGTAGCACATGTGGGACGATGTCGCCCTTCGTATCACGGCCAGCTCGCGGTACCTGCGCTTCTGACGAATGTTCAGCCAAAGGGCCACAGGTCGACCCCAGCATGAGGCTGAACACGACGGCACGCAGCCAGCGAGCGTCACTGTTGACGTTGTTCGGGCAAGACATTTCTCGCAAGACGGGAGAAGGTGGGCCCTCATGAGCGCAACGGCTGTTGCCCTGCATGAGACGAACGGTCGATCTAGCCCACACTAGCCAAGGGCAAAGTAGATCATGTCTGCATACGGCAGGTATGACGCCTTAGTGGCGCCTTCCTTATCACAAGCGCACAAGGCACACAACGGGGGGCGTTTTGGAAAAGTCCCGTCTTTGACTTTACGAGATTCCGCATTTCTGGGTCTTTGCCCCTGCGAGCTGAATTGCTGAGGCGGCGGTCTGACGACCTGTGCGGATTTGCGATTATTGTCACAGGAGGCGGCACGCGCGAAAAACTCGGTGGTAGCAAATCGTTGCCAACGTTCTGCAAACATCAGTCCCAAGCAATATACCAAAAATGACTTCACAATTGTTACAGTGACATCTCTCAAGCAACCCTCCCAAAATTCCCATCGGTCTCAGAACAGCGGTCGCAAAACAACCAACCAGAGCTCCTCTCAGCATGTTTTCTTGGCCGTGAAGCCGTCCCAGGCGTGCAATGACGCCAATGAGCACATACGGTCTGTGCTGGGCTGGTTGTCAGTGGGCAGGGCGCGAAAGCCTGTGGTCTAGTGCATTTTGCAAACGAGACCCTGCATCCACCACGGTCAGGGGCCGGCCGCTGGTGACGCGGAGAATGGTGTCGAGATTCACACCCACAAGCGCGATCCCAACGTGCTTAATCGCCCCGGACGAGGGTCTCGAGATCGTAAGAGGATGATTGGGCTTCTGAGGATCCCGAATGCGTTTATGTTCAGAGGCACACACGGATGAAGTAGGACCCTGTAGATCTGTTACGGCAAGCCTCGAACTAGGGTGGGTCAGCCTGTGCCGATACTCATGTTGATCACCTACCCAGTGCGGTAATGACCGGCAGCGGTGGGGAGGGAAGCCTGGCTGTCGTGCCGCTGCTACGTGCTAAAGTGGCTCTGGTGAGAGGGGGTTGTATATAAACGCGACCCTCTTGCTCCCATCGAGATCGAAAACAAGCCATATCAACACTTCGATCGAACACTAAAGCTAAACACCACTTCACTTGTTCTTTACTTGCATCAAAGACACACATCAACAACACTCCACACAATGTCTACCGCTGTCGCATCCGTCTATGTTACCGAGAACTACTCGGAGCCCATGAGCGCTCAGCACAACTTCATCAACAACTTTGATCTGGATCACCCAGAGCAGGCCATGTCTGCTTACCAGAGGTATGCTCACGAGCAACCCCATCATATGCAACCTTTTATTGATATTGTATCCAGGATCATGCACGAACACACCAAGCGCCAACTCAGCACTGCGACGGACTCTGCCCGCCGACGAACAGGCATCACCCAGTCGACAGACGCCGACCGAGCCGATTCGGTCTCCTCCACCGACTCGTAGAGCCCTGTCGGCTTCGAATCTTTTTACTGTCACGACCTTAGCGAGAGCTTGATCAGGCATTGATCTCGCTGTTCATCCTTCCAGTATACTTCCATCGTCTTGATGGTTTGGCATTTCAAGGCGTTTTTACATTATGACGGTTCCAAATGAGGCAAGGTGTTTAGTCAAATCTCCGTTGAATACCAATTAAATGAAGCATTGTTGCGCTACTAGGCGTTTGACCTCAAGCTCATCCAGACCATGTATCTATATGATGTACCATGTGACCCCAATTCCACTACATCTTGAGATCAACCCCCCACATACCCGTTCCTACACGACTTCCTTGCCACTGTCGGCCCTTCTACCATGCACATACCCAGTGAATCACCCGCTGCGACCAACACAACCCACCTTTCCTGCAAATCTAGAGAGATCAACAGCCCTCCTGCTACCCACAAAATCCCATCTGCGATATGCTCCCAGCAACGACAAATTCGTGTTCACTACTGTGCAATCTCATCCACCCGGCCTCATCCCGGCGCAGGGTCCTCGCCTCACATCTACCCTAAACTAGTGCATATCTAGGTACCAACTTCGACGGTGGTCTCGGTCACGAGGCACGTCAAGGCGCTTTCAGCGAGTACCTACCTGGGTGCTGCTTCCAACTTGCTGCTCAGCATGCGGCAATTTCAAGTCGGGCACCGCTCATTTCCAGGGCGCGGAGCGGGGGGTCGCGACTCGCTGGCCACTGTGGTAGAGCTCCGAAGAAGGCCCTGCCGAGGTTCGGGATCGAATCAGATACCATGAGTGATGTCTTGTTATGTGACTCGCGGCTGAGTCGTTGGGCTGGGAGTTGGGCTTATGCATCCTGTTTCTTGTCTACTGTGTAGGTGCTCTCGCAGAATGAGGCGGCAGTTTTTAGTTTCGCATTTACATGTGCCTGAGATTGTCGCTGTATCCTAGATGGAGCTGTTTGAGGTGTGCCTTACTCATGACGCATGGATTTCTTGCTTAATTGGTAGATGTCCACTCCACTCTCGCGTGTCAGGCGTACCGCTTGAAGAAAGCTTGCGCGGACTACAATTGCATCCAAGTTTGTTGCTCGAGACGGAGCTCGCATTTACACAGGCTTGCTGCATTTCAGCAAGGTATTACAGGCACGGAGCTCCAAGCGTGTTTACAAGGAACGTTTCAACGTCCAAGCCTTAGGTAACAACAAGTCGCACTCTGACCTTTGCTCTAATGTTGTTCAAAAACAAAGCTCTGTAGAATTAAGTTGACTGTCAAACAAGTCCTTGCGCTCTGACGATTCAATGAATGGGTATATGCCTCCGCCATACAGTCCATTTGAACTGCGCTTCAGTTCATTTGACTCGCGCCTCAATGCGAGGCCTAGTCAGCATTACACCTCCCTCCCGCACAGACTCAGCACACCTCAGGTCCTCTTAATAGGCAATATGCGCCCTGGTCTCTGCTTCGCCCACTTTTGCCCTCGACCTCTCTCAGACCGTGGTGGTTCCATAGCCCTGCTGCGCAGGCGGAGCTCCTGCGGCGACAGGCGCAGGCTGCGCAACACCGTTCTTGTGTCCGCCTTGCTGCACCTTTGTGCTGTAAACGCCTGGTGCCAGACTGCTGTCGTAAGTCCCGGCCCGAATCTCGTCACGTCGCTTGTAATACACGTATTCGATGTAGAAGGCATGGATGTGGCCCGGGAAATAGCTGGCAGGATGTAAGTATAGGTTCTAGAAGCAAGTACTATACACATACCCAAGGATTGTGAGCAGGATGTTGATGAGGAGGTCGGCGCCGCATCCAGCGACGAGGAAGACGCCCACAGGTGGGACTGATATTTGTTAGCGGACGCGGCTTAGAAGGACGATATGCTTACAGAAGATTGTGATGATGACGAGGAGAATGGTTTTGATCATTTTGACGTGTTGCGATTGAAATGTCGTTTGTTGGAATAATATCCGTGCGGATGTTGATCTGATGTGGCGGCTTTGAATATCTACTTGTGGTAACACACGGCACGAAGAATGCAAGATGGCTATCGTGGGCTTTTGAGAGTTTTGAGTAATCTCGGAGACAGCTTGCGACTGCGCATACGAGAAGACCCTGTGCTTATAATTATTCTTCGCAAGTTCACGCCACTGTTTGCTTGCGTATGAAGTGGACGTCACTTCCCGGAGCGGCGAGTTTGATTGGATAAGGCAGGCCACAGCCACGGTTGCCGGCACAGCCTGTCCAATCAAAGGTCATGCGCCACGTATTGAGGCAACTCGCGCCCACGTTATTGCCGGAAAGAGGACGAGAATTGGGGCCATTCGGCGGCAAGCAGAAGAAAATGTCAAGTCATTGGAATTTAGAACCTTACTCTCCCTATCCTAAAATATCATGATTCACGGCTTGATCTCCCATCGCACGCCTTCAAACTCCTTGCGCACGCTTATCTTGACATCAAGGGGTGCCAGCGGCTTTTGAGCTGCAATTGGCACTCTCTTGACATCGGCTGGTGGATTCCATGTTGTACCGTTGACGGGCTTCATGTCGAAGTTCATGATCAACACCGCGGCAAGACCAAGCACTTCCATGTGCGCGAAATGTCGTCCAGGACACAGACTCGCGCCCCCGCCAAAGCTTCGGAAGGCCGCTGGGTGAACGAAGTGAGCCTTGCCCTCCGGTACACTACCATCAGGATTCGTCTTTGAGCCACTTACGCTGTACAGAAAACGGTCCGGGTTGAACTTATCAGCATCGGGACCCCAGATGTCTCGGTTGTGATGGATAGCGCTCCCAGCCAGCTGTACTACAGAACCCTTCCTCAGCAGCCAGGTATCTGCTACGATTGTATCCTCATTCACAAGTCAGGCACTGGCGGATGGGACGAAGAGACGCATTGTCTCGCGATAAGCAGAGTTCAATCGAGGGCATGCCTGACGCAAGCTGTCTGCTGAGAGTACACCATGGCCCATAAGAGCGTTTGATCGTATCTCCTCACGGATATTATAGAGCAATTCGGGACGACTGAAGATTTGATCGACTATCCAGAAGACGGTACCGGCGGCGTTGACGTTAAAGCCAAGCGCTATAACCACTTCAAGTTTTGCCAGCTCACGAATGTCGGTGATGCCCTCCCTGAGATGAAGCTGGTAGCGTTCGCGTATAACTTTGTAGGCGCTGTCATAGCCTTCCTTTTCAACATACTCTTCAAATCCCTTTACACAAGCCTCAAGCCCGCGGGCAGCTTTACGGGCGAAGAGGTTGGGAAAGATGCCTGCCATGTAAGCTATGTTTCCACTCTCCCAATCCCAGAAGTCTTCCACTAGTTCTGGGTGTTTTTCAAACGGATTGTTGGGCCCGAACAATGTCACCATGGAAGCGGAGGTCACAGCGCGACGCACGAAACGGAATAGGTCGATTTCTGAGCCGTCTTTGACATTGGCAATGACTCCGCCAAAGTAGCTCAGTTGAGATGCTCCATGTATGTTTTGTGGGAGTAACGGGGTGTTTATGATATGGTGGGCTTTCTTGATGATATTAGCGTTACCCATTTCCCCACCTTCGGTGCCTCTGATGATTCTGGTTGTATGGTCATTGGAACCAATCAAACGAGGCGTTATCTCTGCGACGATCGAATCGAAGCTCATAGCGGTCGATGCCTTCTGCACCGCTGCACATAGAGCAGGGTCAGCTACGATATACGTGCGACCAGTCAGCATGGGCAGTGTGAAAACAGGATGCTTGTATCTTCGACTGCGAGAATCAGTATTTGCGTGAACCGACGCAGCGTTCCTGTGCAACGTTGAACGCACGAAATATCCCTGATAAATGCTGAGCCTCCTGTTGCCATTCCAATAATGTGTTCGACCAGAGGTATTTTTGGGTAGACAACAGGTGGCTCTCGTGGATCGACCTTGAATCGAAGAACGTTGATTAATAACACAAGGAGTGCTGCCACCAGCCCACATACTCCCAGGGTTATCGGAGAGTTGAAGTCAACCATTTTGAGCAATGAACAGTCGTGATTCAAAGATACAAAGGGACTTTTGTGGTCCTAGAGCCGTGAAGTAACACATGTGCGGGGAGGAGCCGCAAGCGCTAAGCCACTGACGTCTCCAAGTTGCCCTCATTTTACCATTCAGCCTGCAGCTGGACTGCATTAGGTAGTCAACCCTTGTTTTACGGTGTGGAATTGATAATCAGCGACATGGTGAGCTTTACACCAATCGGGCGCTGCTGGAAACGACGCTCGCCAGCGTACCTGTTCTGTGGAAGCGATCACACCGCCGTGTAAGAAAACAAAGTAACAACTGTCAGGTACCTGACGCAGTGTGGATGGTTTGGAGAACGTGTGATGGCGCGTATCGAGGTTGGTTTTGACAAGCGCGTCGTCCCAAATCAGCGACGCACGCGATGCCACACGTTGGCGGATTGGTCGGAAGAGCGCGGTTCCTGACCATCACAAGGCTCCACTCTGACATAGTCACGTTTGACGTGCTTGTTGAAGGCGTTGAGCAAAGTCATCAACCTCGTCTATATCTCCTGCACCTTTTGACCATACAGTATTGTACTCGTGGATAAGGACTTTCTCTTCCCCTGAAATGCGATCTCTTGCTCTCGCGTTACCAGCATTGGTGACGGCGTACGTGGCTTACGCCCCAGCGGAAGGCTCGGGCGCGTTTGTAAACGGTGCTTTGCAGAATATTCTGAAGAATACGGACAAGACAGACAAATACAGATACCCAACTGACTTCACACGCGGTATTGAGCCTGTAAGTCCCTAATCCAACTTTCTGCTTGCCGCTACTGACGCCACAGCAGAAACCGTTCCACAGCCACAACGACTATTGGCGCGATGTACCCTTCTACAGCGGACTTGCAGCTGGTGCTATTTCTACAGAAGCGGATGTTTGGTTGATTGAGGGTATATTATATGTACGTCTGTGCAAGATCTTGAGATTGCTGCACCGCTTCTCTATCCACTACATGCAACGTGATCCACACTGTATTGCAAGCCCAAGATCTGAATCTGGGGCCCTCTCATAGTGCCAACGTTAGGAATATGCATCATCAATAGAGTGCTGTCCAGCAAGATTCAAATCGGCTTGCTTTGAACAGACTCATACTAACGCTCTTCAGGTCGGCCATGAGCCCAGCGCGTTAACCAAGGCACGCACTTTCGAATCGCTTTACGTTAAGCCCATTCTTGACACTCTTCACCGCATGAACCCGGAATCACCTTTCCTTCCAGATGGATCGTCTAATGGAGTTTTCGACACGGCTTCATTTCAGACGCTGTACCTGTTCCTCGACTTTAAGACAGCAGCGGACGAACTCTGGCCTGCTGTTCTGCAAGCACTCGAGCCTCTCCGTAACGGCTCCTGGCTTTCGACCTACGATGGCAAGTCCTTCACCGAACGACCCGTGACCGTCATTGGCACAGGCAACACAGAGCTTTCAGACGTCCGCAACTACCTGCCCCGGGATGTCTTCCTCGACGCGCCTCTTGCTCAGCTTGGCGAACCCAAATACAAGGACCTCACATCGAACGAAGCCATAATCGCAAGCACAAACTTTGCTGCGCAGTTTGGGGAGCTACGGAAACCTGAGCTCAACGCGACGCAGCTGGAGAAACTGAGGAGCCAGATAGATAATGCGCATCAGAAAGGGATCAAGGCTAGGTACTGGAACCAGCCGAATTGGCCGATCAGGACACGAAACGCAGTGTGGCGGACGTTATGGGAGGAAGGGATCGACCTGCTCAATGTAGACGATCTGAAGGCAGCTGCAGAATTCTGGGAGGGGGTTTGATAGAGACGCAGAGGCTGGATGGCTGTTGGATATAAGCCGGAGCATATTCAGTCTGAACAGGTCTCATGACACATAGATATTGAGCCTGTTGTTCCTGCCAAAATCTGAGAAGCGAGGTCAACTTGTGAGTGTGATGCAGAACAGGACGAGTTGGAGAATGAGAATCGACAGGGATGTGGACCCAGATGCACCCCTGTCAGGACTCAAGGGTTCGGCGCGGCGCGACCAGCATCATGACCGAGAGGGCGGTTCCTGCGATCATCAGAGACACAGGGCGTAGCTGCGCACGACTATAGACATTGCCTCATTTCCAGTTTCACCAGCCTTACCAGTTCTATCAGCCCTACGTTTATCAGGAACTCCACGAACCAGCACGGACCGAAGTAATGACATAGTCGCACACTTTGTTTGCACCTACCTCATGTCGGCCGCCAGCAAGCACCCCCGAGACGCGCGCATCAATGTCATCCTCACCCAGATCCCCGCGCAAATCGACAGAAAGCTTCGAGTTTCTGTCGCCAAACCTCTCACACAGCCAGTACCCGTTTCCACAACATGACTGGACGAACCGCCCCAATTCGACCGGTGGGCGCTATCAGCCACGTCGCGGCTCCACAGCAAGCTCTATACATTCAGTCGGCGGCGTACTCGACTCGGGCTTCAAGTCAAACATGGGCGCAGTGAGAGAGCAGAGCAACAATGGTGGGGCAGCATGGGGACAGCTATCATATGATAGAGGAGACATGCTAACGCTGCGACAGCTATTTCGACTCTGCTCACGCCGCCCATCATGCGGACGGGCATGCTCCCCTACACCTCAGCACAAGCACCCTCCGGACACCGCCCGCCCTCGACTCGAGACATACCGCCCGTAACCCTGACCAACATACCACACGTCGAACCGTCCTCATTCAACTCATACCTGGCGCAGATTGGCAATCTTTACGATGCCTTCCAGCGCGCAAAAGCCGAAGCCGAAGCACAGCAGCCGCGAAGGGAATCGCTGAAGAAGGACGAGCGGTCAGAAAGCATAGAGCGCGCTTCGACGACAAGTTCGCCAGCAGGCACGCCCAGCGGAACGCCCAAGCCAAAGCGGCGCTCGAGCGGGACCAAGCGCGGTATACCTGCGATCACACCACTCTCGACAATACCGAACGTCTATTTTGAGGAAAATTTCCACCTCGAGAATCCACGAACTTTCGACATCGTAAGCGAGCGATCTGAGGTAGTACGACCGGTGAGGACGACCAGCAATGACGACTTCAACAATGTCAATGGCATAGCAGAAGCGCCACAACCATCAGGGAGAAAAGCGCTAGCCACGAACGCTATCCTACAGGAGAAGCTGTCTTGGTATATGGATACAGTGGAGGTACACCTCATCTCAGCAATTTCCACAGCTTCGAAATCCTTCTTTGCTGCACTTGGCTCGCTCCGGGAGCTGCAGACCGAGGCTGCAGAATCAGTCACGAAGATCAAAGAGCTTAGAGAAGATCTCAAGAAACTAGATGAGCAGATGGCTGTAGGAGGTCTGGAGGTCGTGAATATGAAAAGGCGACGGGAAAATCTGAGAAGGTTGACCGACGCGGTGGATCAGCTACAGGCGGTCATCTACGGCATCTCACATTGCGATGATTCGGTCGAGAGGGGCGAACTCGAAACAGCCGCAGCTCGCCTCGAGATCATCGAAAGATTGATTACAGGCGTACTTGATACCTCAGATTCGAACGTTACCTCCTGGTTGAGTATAAGACTGCCTCCAGTCATCATAGATCTACGAGGTCTTCGAGCACTTGACGGTGTCTTCGAAGGTATGGATGAGATGAAGTTCCGTATAGGGAAAGGATTTGAAGTGCGGTTCCTTGACACTTTACTTGCTGATCTTCGTGATCATATCAAGATGGTGTCCAACCACGATACACTAGAGCGATGGGTTATAGCCTCACAAAAAGCGCGGGGGCCATCGGGATCGATGAAGCCAAAGTCAATGCCTGCTTACATGAACACAAGTACCGATTTCCGATCTAGACTACGGGCTAGCCTACACGGATTGAATGATGCGCAATTCACGAACCAGGCTGCGGCAACGTTCAGAGAGGCCATCGTGAAGGAGATGAAGATCATCATACGAAAATACTTGCCTAGCTCGACGGATGACGATGCCGAGTCCATGACTTCAGTATCGACAAGAGGTGGGCGAGGGCATACTCAACAAGATAAGAACTCCATCTTGGCTCGCAATCTACGAGCTATGGATGCGGCCGACGCTGAAGAATTCTTCACAAACATATTCACGGACATCGGCGAGGCGCTGCGGCGGCTTAGCACTCAGGTCAAAGTTTTACTTGATGTCACGAGCGGCGTCACTACGCCACCGATATCCGCTGGAGGCTTTCGATCACCGCCAAGGAGCCCATACATGGAGAACATCGATAGTTACATAGGGGCGGGTACTCCCGTCCTCGGCTCTAACGACTTACAACTGGAGCTTATGCAGGCTCTGGATCTGTCTAGTCTGCTTGGCCAGGCTGTCGACGCTGCCCAAACACAAATCACGAAGCTTCTAAGGGTGCGGTCGGTAGCAACTGCAGAACTGCCTCTGAATAGGTTTCTGCGCTACTTTAAACTCTGCAGGCTATTTGCTGATGAGTGTGAGGCCATCTCAGGTCGTTCGGGGTCAGCGCTGAAAGGTGCGGTAAACGATCATATCAATGCTTTCGTGCAAAAGTTTTCCGACTTCGAAAAGCAAGAGCTGGCAAAGGCCATGGACTCTGACCGTTGGGAGCCCAAAGACTTTGATTCTGCAGATACTGAAGTCCTCGCCAGGATACTCAAAAGCATGGAGAGTGATCCACCCAACTGGGCAGAATTTGCCGATATTCTCACGACCATTTCTGAACCCAGCAATGCCACAAATGGTACAAACGGCACATCAGCCGGTGCCCCGAAAGAGAAGAGCAAGAACACAATTCCTGCCATTGTCGACGAGGAGAAATATACCATATCAAACTCCTCTATATTCGTTTTGCGCGGCATTGAGCGCCACCTTGTTCTCCTATCGCATATACCAAGCATGACAACCGAAATTTCGTCCAGTCTATGCGAATACATCAAGCTGTTCAACAGCCGGCTGTGCCAGCTGATCCTCGGCGCAGGCGCAATGGCCACGGCAGGCCTGAAGAACATCAACACCAAGCACCTTGCCATCGCCTCACAAACCCTATCCTTCGTCATTGCCATCATGCCATACATCCGAGAATGTGCTCGTCGCCGTGTCAGCGCGCCCACCAGCGGCGGAAAGAACGTAGGCACAGAATTTGACAACACAAAACGTCTGCTCCAAGACCAGCAGAGCAGCATACACGACAAGCTGACTGATATTCTCTCTGGCCGTGCGACTGTGCACATGCGCGCCTTAAAGAAGGTCGAGTGGGACACTGACGCAGAAATCAAGCGCGATGTTTCGGCTGCCATGGAGAGCTTGACCAAAGACACTGTCACAATGCACAAAGTCATCAACAAGTACCTCAACGAAGTGCAGGTGCGCATGATAATGGGGCCAGTATTCGAGTCCTACCGCGAGCAAGTCGGCAAAGTCATCAAGGAGGCGGCGGTCAAGACGCCCGGCGGGAAAGCACGGTACGTGGCCCTTCAACCTTCACAATTGCGACTTCTTCATAGAATACTGACAAGGACAGGCTCGTTCGTGAAGCCAAGCTCTTCGAGGCAAAACTCGATCCCATTGATGGTGCGGGTAACGTGGGCAAGTTCCTCATGCAGATCGCGGAGGGGAAACCTGTTGCACAGGCGTCTTCTCCTGCTGAACCAGAGGCGAAGAAGAGCGAGGAGAAGGCCAACACAAGCGGTGAGCAGGAGGAAGGCAAGGGCAAGGAAGGCGCTGTTTCGTCATAGGTTCGGTGTCGTGTCGTACTGAATAGAGGCTCACGAAGATGAATCTCTCAATTGAAGCTCCTCAGCAACAGCACGAAAAAGAGTCTATCTGTACTTTACTCGTTCTCTTCTCTGCATCAGCACGGCGTTTTCATGCTAGCGTGGAGAAATGTGGACTACGTGGTGGTAATGATACAGAGCTAGCGAGCTACTGTTTGTCAGAGCAGCGCATCACTTGAAGTCAAATATCTTGCATTCGCGCAACCGTTTCTTTGTAATCGCACGCCGAATTATCTTCGGTAGATTATGGTTGGCCGCGAGCACAAGTGCTTAAGTATGGTTGCCCTAGTCGTTTGTCTTCGGTTGAGGCCCTTAGAGTAAATCAGCACCGGCATTGCGTTCATCTGCATGTATCCTCGCTCGTCCCATCATGTCCTCCTCACAATCAGCCAGCTTCTTGTATGCCAGAGATGTAAGCACAAAGAAAATATGTAAGGGCAACGCGAAAGTCATACTAGAGACTCATACATACGAAGGAAGATGCACCGGTAACTCGTTAGCCTTGTTGTTGTTTGACTAAAAATGCGCCTGCTTCCTGCACCCTCAACAGTACAATTAGTACTTGACTGCCCGGGACAACAGAAGTCCACTGGGATTTTCGCTTTCGCAGGAATCGTATTGTAAACGTAGCAACATGTCTCGGCAGGTGTGCCCGGTTCAGACGCATCTTACCCTGGCCTCCAGCGTAGGTGACTGGTTGATAAACGTCTACAAAGACTAGACCTCGTCCGAGCTTCACTCTCCGATGCTCCACCACGCTGCTCGCTGTCGCGGGGTTGCTTCACAAGTTCACATGCACGCGTTGCGGTGCACGAATGAAATCTACCAATGGGGGGTCAGCAGGCTCGAGATTGGCCTCGGTTCCTTCGGCCCCCCTGCGGCGCCAACGGGCCCAGCAGCCCCATGGGGTCGAGCTTGCGCACCGTACGGCAGATGAGGTGATACGAGGCTGACCAAAGACTTGGATGGATGGATCTGATATGATATGTACATAAAGTCTGGGATTCAGGCTGTGAGGTCTGCCGTCTGACACCTCTCTGCATTGTGTGCCTGTTGCGCTTGGCTCCCCCGCACCTTCGTTCAACCCTCGTCTTCGCCCTGACGGTCTATGCAAATGCAAAATGGCGGTCTTTGACTTGAAGAAGAATCTAGTCTTTGTAGGTCTTGTTATGAAGAGGTCGAGGAGGGAGTAACTGATTATTTGCAGTACGGCGCATACCATCGCGAACCTGTACGATTTCCCTACGATTACAACATGCCCATTGATACTGACGCAGAGCTCTATAGACCAATGTCGCCATTCACATTGGCTGCGTGCCCATCCTACTAGCGACTGGTTTCGTTTTTGTATATATCCCTCTAACATTTCTTCCCGCGCAAACACAACTCACCACACCCAGGGCACCAACACACCCTCCCTTCGCACCCCGGCGCTCTTAAACCGCTTGAACCTTCCACTCAATCTCGGCACCCTCGCCTCACTCACATACTCGACCCTCTACCTGGTCCTCTCGCCCAACATCGCCGGTGCATCCATCACACCGTTCATCGTCGGCGCCGCGGCGCTCGCGAACAAGCTCACAGCCAAGTACAACTGCACAAAGGTCAACAGCATCGCGGTCGCTGTCCACGTCGTGAGCTGGATCCTGCAATTTGTTGGACACGGCAAGTACGAGGGCAGGAAGCCGGCGCTGCTGGATAATCTGGTGCAGGCTCTGTTCCTGGCACCGTTGTTTGTGTGGTATGAGGTGCTGTTTAAATTGGGGTTCTACAAGGAGTTGAAGAGGGATGTGGAGGCTGCGATTGAGGTCGAGGTTGCCAAGCTTGGTAAGGGGAAGGCGAAGGAGTAGAGGCTGGTATGATGGTCTGGGTCAGAATGGTGGAAGCAACTTGTTTGATGGCGGTGTCTGTTCATTTGGCGGTGGAATAGACCACTGAGGGTTTTGATATGCTGACATATAGATGTTGCTTAGGTGTGGGGTGTTCAAAGAAATTTCACTGAAGCTTATTATGAGCTAGCTGTTAAGAGCTCAATACATAACCTTACTCCCATTATCCCACAACCGTGTGTGCAATTGTCGGCAGGTTGATTTTGATATACGTGTATATAAAATGGCAAGGTCTCCATGTTCTGCATCGACTAGCTCAATCTCTTCCCAACCATCGGTTGGATATCTTCGATAGTATAGTGGTCAGTATTTCTGCTTGTCATCCACAGGACAGCTCGCAGGAGGCCGGGGTTCGATTCCCCGTCGGAGAGATGCAATTGTTTTTGCCGTTCTGATTGATCTGTTGGATCATGCGTAAGGGGGGTGGTGAATGTGAAGAGATTGGATTTTTTTCGCGACTGGTCCGTGCACCAGCAATTGCGACACGCCTGACTCGTAGCAGCTGGAAGCACTGCTATTTCGTTCCTTTGATCGTTCGGAATAGTACGGTGTAATTATCTGTAGACAATGTGTTTGTTCTCCATCTGTAGATTTGCTAGCTGTGGGCTCGCTATCCCTAGCAAGTGAAATGCGGTAACAGCACAGGAGGTGCGAGATGATCGATTATCGGAGCCAATTCCACAGATCGATTGGATACTGGCAGAACCTGCTGCGTTTAATGCGATTTCTTTATAAAACCTCAAGGTGTATCCGTCGTACTCCACGTCCAGAAGTGAACGCCAGTGCGAGAGACAATTCTGATAGATTGAAGACCGGAGGCCGCAGTGATATCTCGAGGCTTCTTAAAGCTCGTTGATTTGTCGCAGGCAGAGGGCCATGGCACCGCAAAGGACGACCTCAGTTACATCAAAGGCGATGAAACAGAGTTCTCATTTCTTCCCCTTCTTCTTACTCCCCTCATCTTTGTTGTCCTTCGCGAAGCCTCCTAACACTAGTGCTTCTCTTGCCGCTGTGTTGATGAGCCTGAAGCGGTCTGGGCCAAGATGCACGCCGCCATACCATCGTGTGACGACAACCATGACGTTCCAGACATCCATCAGCTGCATCAGGTGAAGCATGCGGCTGCCAGCTGCAGTCTCGCCATCGTCGTCGCAATCTTGGAAGACGGTGTCATTCGGGCCTTTGATTCGCCAGGACGTCATGTTATGCGTGGCTTTGGCTGCTTTCTTGTCTGTTGCGAGCAAGTGCGCAACATACTGCTTTGCTTGTGCGGGCGATGATACCGGAGCCACACGGGCCACAAAAACCGACTTCTTTTCACTGATAGGTTCTCCTACTATCCATGGAGGCTCGTGACCCAAGTCAGCAGTTGAAGCTTCAAGTGTGCAGGGTGAATCCTCCTCTTGTGTTTGATCTTCTTGATGCTCGCTTAGATGAAAGTTCCCTTGCTCCTCCGCCTTTTCCAAGGCTTCTCGTGTGTCTTCTAGTAGATCGTATATACAGGCCTCACCTGGCCGATAGACACAAGCAAGCACATCCCTTACAACATCCACTGCTCGAAGTCCCATACCTTTTGGCACATCGTCCCCAACGCTTTGGGTCCCAAGAATCGCGGGCGAGGCATCTGGATAATCCGCGGGAAACTCGATGCGCAGAACTATAGAGGGGAAAGACGGAAGTCGAAGACTGAAGAGCCTAGCACCTGCATCTATCGGTGACAGAGTTTCCTCATCAAAGATGGCGTTGATCGAAGTTAGTTCGTCCTCGATGGCATCGGGCAACGACATGGTTCATGCGCTGTGATGGCCTTGGCAGGATGCGACGTTGAAGCGGGAGGCATCTCTAGCGCCGAGACCGAAAACATTGAGCGGTCGGCGCGGTTCGCGTTCCTCCACTCCACCCAGCACAACATCACATCATCAACCGCATTGCAAACAGCGCCAATCGTATTGCAGATTCAGCTAACTGCATTAGATACACTGTGATCTATATTGCAGACTCAGCGCTGGAGAGGATGGGACAAGCTGATGATGCCAAGCGCGCAATAACCGCCATTACTATTGCGCAGCTCAAGTTCAAGCAAGGCGTCAAGAAAGAGGATTCTGACGCCGGTCTTGCTCCTGTCCCTGTGGAAAGCTGTTCACATTTCTTCCGCGCACTTGATGCTGTTCTTGCACAGAACACACCTGTGAACATCCAGGTATCTGATTGCAATGCCACTATTGATTATCGCTCGTGAGCAAACTAATCGAGGCCCTTAGACATGTACAGAGTGGATTATCAAGCACATAGCTCCCTCCAGGATCCGCATAGCACTACTTGGACACTACTTGGCCTCTATTTCCAAGTCGCTCGTTGTAGACTCAGCATCAAAAGCAGCAAAGAAGGCTATACGTAATCGAGTGGACCTTCTTCTGGTTCTCAACGATGCGTTACATACTGACAAATTCCATTATAGAGGTTCTGCGAGCCATGGGCTGCTTGGTAACGAACTTACGTCTCATCTTGCCGAGCTAGTCGAACTGGCAGCTTTGTGCGCCACAGAAAAGGACTCTCGGGTCGAGCAGAAGCTGAAAGCGGTCATCAACTACTGGATTGTCAACAAGCTTATAAGCGATGATGCATCCGCCATCCTTAGGGAGCGGGCAGACGAGAGTCTCTTGCGAGCGCAAGGCGGCACCCCTGTTCGTAAACGCAACTATCTCTTACCAGACTACCACGGCGACAGAACGGCACCCTGGTACGAGCTGCCAGCATCGTACATGCTTGACCAGATGATCAAACAGCCGAACCGACCTCTTGATCCGCATCGCATCAAGGTTACTCGGTTTGACAAGAGGCCGGTGTCGACCCACGTTCGCAAGCTGCTCGATGACTACTTCGAGAACATCGACCTAAAGCATACACCAACCGGTGAAAATCCGACTGGCGAAACAGAGAAGTACAAAATGCATTTGGATCCTATGGGGCAAGTCGTTAAGCGCGACAAGGCGACAGGTGAAATGATGACCGTATACAATGGATACGGATGGTCTACGAAATTCTGTCAGGACATGCAGAAGGACGGCGTGCCCCAAAGCATCAAGACCTTGAGGGACGATGCTGAGCGCATGGATGTCGTTCCTGAGAGAGAAAGCGAACAGAGGCGGTACTCGCGGTCGCCCCGACGGCAGCGGCGATCTTCTTCTGCATCACCGCGTGGGCGAGAGAGAGACTGGCGTGGCCGAAGTGGCAGCTACGCCTCGAGGTCATCCTATGATAGTCGCTCACGATCACGCAGCCGGAGTCGTGACCATCGCCGTCAATCACCACGGACCGAGGGGAGGGGCCGCAATAACCGCGACAGGAAATACAACGATCGCGAGAACGATAGCGGACGACCGCCGCCAAGGACATTTGACAAAGGTCAATCGGGGCCGTGGAACGGGCCACAGGCACCGCCTCGGAACAATCATGGCAGCGCCGGCGACAGCCAGTACCCATTCAATTCAACTCAAAACTTCACACCCGACTTCTCGCAAGCTCCACAGCTGCCATTCAATGCGCCACCATTTCCTCCACAGCCATTCATGCCAAACCAATTTCCTGGGCCATTTCCTATGCAGCCATTTCCTCCGCCACCTCCACCAATGGGGTTCCATCCGGGAGGAATTCCACCGCCCCCGCCCCCAAACTTCAACGGGTCGTTTCCTCCGCCGCCCCCAAACACTGCTACGATGCCTACCGGTCCACATAACCTTCTCAAGCATTGGAACGACCTCTCACACTGCATCCACCCAGGCTTTAACCAGTCGAGTCAAGGTGGTTCTCAAGGCCAAGCCTTTGGCTCGAACCGAATGCAAGCACAGGTTGGCTTTCAGGGTGGACGGGGGGGTTATGGCGGAGGTCAGCCGAGCGGTGGGAACTACAACAATAGAGGTGGGTACGGTGGTCGCGGGCAACGAGACGGGTGGCGGAAGTGAGATTCTTTTGACTGCTGCAATCTATTACTTTTACGTAGAGCCCTTGAATAGAGGACATGATAAACAGACCGTAGTGTGATTAGTGAGTCTTGTGTCGGCGATGATAAAACAAAGTTCTTGCATTGCGAGCAACTTTTACCTTTACCCTGCCCATGTTGCTCCATCTGCTCTTCGTGATGATCTCACAAAACGGTACTGAGACCAGTCTGTTTTGCTTCGACGTGACTCCATCTTTGCCTGAAATGACAATTCTTATTTGGCTTCAAGACAACCGCGGCTGGCTCCACTCCAATTGACGTTCGACGCGACGCGCACAAAGCACGCGTCTGATTGGCCCATATCTATGGTACGTCAATGCCGCAGTGGACCGACCCGCAGCTCCCTGGAGCTCCCTCTAGCAACACCGAACACTCGACATAGCTCTATCATTACTGACCATGGCTTCGGCCACAAGTTTCGCTACTATTCTCCGCGCGATCGCCGCGTGATGGCGGACTCGAAACGAAAGCGCATATTTACCAGAAACACATCCAACAAGCGGCCCAGATACACGCAGCCGGACACAAGCAGCAGCAGCAGCAGCAGCAGCAGCATTAGTATCGACAGCGACAGCGACAGCGACAGCAACAGCAGTAGCGAAGAAAGTGAACAGAACAGCCAGAAAGAGTGGGAGGCGTTGCGCATACTCGCGCAAACTGGGCAAGGATTTGGACTGCGATACCTTATTGAATGGGTCGGCATTGATCCAACGACTGGGAAGCAGTGGGAGCCGTCCTGGGTCAAGGCAACGAACGCGAGTGAAGGTCTGCGCACGGTTTGGAGAGACAGGCAAGCCCGAGAGGCCCAAGAGAAGAAGGAAGTTGCCGCCACGGCGAAGAGGCGTGGACAACATCAACACACGCAACCAGTGTTACAGACGCAGGAGAGCGAATCGCGCATTACGCCGCAGGAGCACAGCACCGAGAACACAGGAACATCTTCGTTAGCATCTGAGAGAGGACTAGTTGCGGGGACTAGGAAAAGCATCGCAGACATTGGCGCATCCGTATCTGGCCAAATATCACCACCAGTTGCAATCGAAACACGTGGTGGAAGCTTCAGTCGCGGGCAATACGAACTGCTTTCCGAGATATCAGAGTCGCAGCCTTCGCAATCAAGAACTATCCCAGAAAAGACTGATCTAGAGAGCTCTCAGGTCTCCTCTTCAGGACCTGCCTTTCGTGCTGCTGGCGTTGTTCCAGATACGCAGAGCTCTGTCGGCGACGTAAGCTATATACCAGTAACACAAGAAGATCTTGAGTCGAGCATCTGTTCGGGAAGCTCCAACGAGTCTGGCGATCACGCTGTTGTTTATTCGGTCAGTGACTGCTGTACGCAGTAGCTGGTTCGACGCCCGCTAACACGTGAGAAGGATCCCATTAGCGCAAACGAGCCACCAGCCTTTGACGCACACGCCCAGTCCCCTGCAACATCCATCGCCGAGACAGTGGCAGAGACCACCCAAGACTTGTTCAGTCAACGCTATTCTGAAAGCCAACAAGAGCAATCAGGTATCACGGAGACACTAGTGTCGTCTTTCAGCAACGGATCAAGCCTTGCACAGAACAACCATATCAACGACCAGACCACGGAATCTAGCCTCACAAGTCTGCACGTCCTTGGAGGCCAGCAAGAGAGCGACATTTCTGCTGCATTCATCGAGAATACCACACATCTTGACGGCCTGAATTCTAGCGCTACGGCTCAAAAGCAGCAGTGTCGGTCGTTGAGTCCTACAGCAGAGCATTTCAAATCGGCACAAGAGCAATCGTATCCTTCTCAGCAGCATACTGTCCATTTAGCTGTAAGCTTAAAGGAGCCGGATACAGAGTTTCTTTCTGTCTCAGAAACACCCCAAATATCTCAGTCTACGTCGGGAGCCCGAGCAGCTGCCACGCAGAAACAACATCATCGCTTTACGCAACAGAGCTATACCCCTCAGCCAAGTATTGACCGCGGAACCCAGCTTTCCTCAACTGAGTGCACTGTTTGGGAAGAGAACGCGCAGTTTGCTTTCCATTCACAACATCCAACCCACTTCAATCCCCGATCTGCTACCAAATTAGCTCAAAGGGCCTTGACAGAACCACCAAGAACCCACAGTTCTCACGAAATTGAGGCCGAAGCCACTCTGCTTATCGGAGAGCTGATTCCAGGCACTCATCAAGAGAGTGCAAGCTATAACAATAGCGAGGAGAGTACTACAATTGACGAAATCAGCCAGCTGCTTGAGCATAGTAATTCGTACACCCCATCTCAAACCCTACAGGCGACTGCTGCCGTGGAATTTCCATTGCCAAATCCTCCTAAGAACCTGAACGACTGGGGCGGACGCAACACCGAGCAAGCGCAAACTGGCGCTTTCCTCTTTGCCAACGAACACCTCGAGGGCATTCAATCCACCACAGAAGTCGATCCGACAAACATCATTACGGCGAAGCACAGCAGTCCCTGTTCACAGCACGACTCATCTCAAGAGACTCCAGAGCGTCAGCTGCACTCTACAGAGCACAGCTCTTCTCCGATACCCCACCCACCGAGCTATTCGCTACGAGCTCTAGATTCCAACATCCCACCGAGACCGACCACACCAACTCTTACCTCCTTGTTGTCCAGAATGGCGGACGAAACAACAGGGAGTGCGGCAGAACAAGTCGGGCGTCGGCTTGAGGAGCTTAGAGCTCAACATGCTGCTAATAATCCATATGTTCCACGAAGGCGTACAAGAGCACCACAAGCGTCGTCGGAATCCGGCATGGCAGCCAATCCACTGTCTATCAATGTCTCGGCAGAAGGTACAAGGTCGCCGTCAACGGTGCCAGATCGGTCACCCGCACCAACAGTGCAGACATCACTGCGGACCGTGGCATTTGCAAATGTCAAGGACAAAGATACGGAGTCTTTGTTAGAGAATCCACTTACTATGACAACGAGTACTACAGGCGCGGGCCCAACAAAAGAAAAGGCGGACCTCGTAGCTGCAGTTGCTGCAGGAGCAGCACCTCCTTCACCGAAAGCATCGAACAAGTTGCCAGCAGATGATAGCGTTGAAGAAATGAATGGTGGCGACTACAACGACAATGAGAGCTCGTTCGACGACGACTTCAACGACAACCTGCATCTTGAAAAAGAAGAGTATATTGTACCACTTTTTATCGACGGGCGGCAAAGAGATACATATACCGCATGCCTACAGCAGAACATCGACCTACTCAACTTGTTTCTGAACCCAGATGAGTCCGCGGCACCTCCAACAGAAGAAAAGCTCAACGAAGCCGAGAAAGTGTTGGCTTACCTGAAGAATGTAGAGGACCATCCCGATCTGATATACGCAGAAGCAGAGTCCACAACAGGTTTTGAGATGCGTTCGGCGGCAGACATCCAGCATGGAGCTCAATTCGGTATCGACAACTCCATCAAGTTCAAGTTCCTGGGGAGATTATTCGACCAACTGCGCAAGCAAAACATGCACATTGTACTTCTTCTAGACCAGGACAACACTGCTCTAATGAATATCTTGCGGACCTTTCTGGCTGCGGCAGCGCATGATTACAACATCCCCACTAGAGGTTATCAATCGAATGCGTCAAATGACACTCTCAAGATCACTGTGCTCCCAAGCAGTGTTTCTGTCATCATGCAACGTGCAGATCTTGCCATCTGTTTGAATGGTAATCAAAGTGCCACCCAGATTCGGCAGAAAGATTGGGCTTTAGCATCAGGGAGCATCCTGCCTGTGCTTCACTTGGTCATTCCACAGACAGTCAGTCACATCGAGCGTTACCTCCCACCAGAGAAGTCTAGGATATCACGCATAGAGACAATCTTGACGGTACTGGGACAGATTGAGGCACGCAACGAGATCGGAAACGCAATAGACATGGATACGCCAAACGCTGTAGAAGCAGCTAATTTGGTTGCCTTATGGCTAGAGCACGATGATGATGAAGATGACGTAGAATGGCCGCTGCCTTCGATTGGGAACGCACCTGATTTTATGGATTACGATGCAACTCAGCAGTCCGTGAGGTCTGTAGCTTCGTCTCCAGCTCCCGAGCGGACAAAACGCCCTTTGGTCAGCATATCGATTACAGCAAATGATCATCACTGACTTCAATGACACAGGACATTGACCACTCTGATCCAGCAAAGCGTGTGCGCTATACACCACAAGCAGCAGTGCCTTCACAATCCAGTATGCTTCATAATCCTGAAGTGATATGCATAAGTGACTCGATGCCGGGGTCTGCAGCTACGGAGAATGCGTTGCTCGCTACCACCGTGAAGGATTTGAAATCTGAACTTCTTCGCATTCAGAAAGAACGTCGCGAGGAGCAGATTCAATGGAACAAGCAGCAGACTGAGCATGAAAATCGACAGCAGCAGTATCGCAAGCTCTTCAACGAGAAGGCAGAGATTAATCGTGCCCATGAAAGTATGACAAGAAACCGCGACAAGATTCGTGCTCAGTATGATGCTCAAACAGAGGAAGTGCGAGCCCTCCGCGCGGAGCTTGATGCGCAACGAACTCTTAGTCTGGCTTCCTCCAACGAGAAAGAAGTCGAAATAACGCAACTGCGCATGGAACTGGAAGCCGCTAAGATTGAGCGGGACAAAGCTGTCAGTTCCGAGAAGTCGAATAAGAAAATGCACGAATACACCAGAGAGGAGTATCAAAAAGCCTTGAATGCTCTAGGCCATCACCGATCTGAGGTAGAATCCCTTGGAAAACAGAACAAAAAACTTGCTCTCGAAGCCTCCGGCCAACACGTCAAGGCAAAGGAACTGTTCCTCGACAACACTATGAAGGAAGCGATCAGACAGAATAAAATCCTCAAGACTGAACTGGAGTTCACCAAGGGAAGGCTGAAGCTGAAGGAAGAAGAGCTGGCCAGAGCGAAAAACAGTAGCGGCCGCGCCGCCTACGGAACGAGAGCCCAAAGCACAACTCCGCAGCCGAAGACGAGATCCCGTGCAGCGAGCCCAGAGCGAGGGGCGCGCATGCCCAGAGGAGGGGGACGGCTCTCGACGTTGGTAGCGGAGGAGAGGTAGGATCTTGCCGGTCATCTCGACGATCAGCAGATGGAGCTCAGCAGAGTATGACTTGAGGATAGAGAGGTCACATCGAGCATCAAGGAGCTTCGATGGGCGATCTGAAGCCGAAATTATCCAGTGTATCAGCTATACGTGATTGTGATAATGCGGATGAAGTGCATCAGCTTCGAGACCTATCCAAGCCGGGCAGGCGAGGTCAATTGCAGTTTCGATGAGCACACTGTTCTAGTTTTTGCACCGCCCTGGATTCGAGTCTTGTCGCCCGGTCTGACCACGGTTCGCCTTCAGCATAGTACCTTTCATGTTTCATAAAAAACGGCGGATAAGGCCAGGCGACCTCACCAAAATTAAGGTGCGAAAGGCAACAGGTTTAAGTAGAATACTATACAACTACAGTGTATTACTACTCTAAAATTCATCGCACAGCTAGCTATAACATTGCAGCACTCAATAAGGAGTTTAGGATACTTTCCAATAGTCATGTGTGATCTTGTGATGGTTTATGTTGGTCTTAGGCTTATCCGCCGTTTTTTATGAATCATGAAAGAGTACTTGCAGTTCACTTGCAATCGAATGCACATCAGTCTAATGGATCCTCGATTTCCTGAAGCAGACTTAGCTCTGATTTCTGCCTGGCACTCTGACTGTGTGACATTGTTCCCTCCAAGCTTGAGCTCAAGAATGACATCTGATCGCTTCGGCGTTGCATTGTAGTCAACGCCAACTCTGTGCTGAGCCACTAATTACATCATTGGTGAGTCTTCAGCCGCAACACCAAGAGTTCCGAGAGCGCCGGAGCCCGGCCGCGGGTTCCGGCAACTCAAGCTCTGGTAGCCTGCAACAGAAAATAGTCCACCATAAATAAGGTCAGGTTGCAGTGTCCAGGACGTTCTATCTAAGTACAGATTGCATACATTCTCACGATTCTCTGATTCAGGATTGGACACTTAAACCCAATAAAGGGAATATGCGAACATCCAGCCAAACATTGAACTACAGCATCAAACGCCTGGCCTTTGCAAACACCATTTACGCTGTCAGACCCCGTTTGGCGATTCATCAAACCGCCAACATGTCCACGGTGTCAACAACGACGACGACAACAACAACTCAAACTCTAGCCTCTAAGCCACGAGTTCCAATTCATGTCCAACGCTCTACATCCTACGCCGCTGTCCCAGCCTCGACTCCTACCTTCGTCTCCGCCTTTGAAGCCGACCCCGTCACAGCATACATGCTGTCCCACCTCTCTCCCTCAGCACGTCTTCCTGCCATGCAATCCCTCTTCACACTATCCAGCAACGCCACGCTGCTGGCCGGCGGGGAGCTATGGTCAGCAAGCACCACTGCACCTGCATCGTCCTCTGCGACCACAAGCTCAACAACCACAGCTGCAGACTCGGTCCCAGACTACCAAGCCGCAGCAGCAATCTACCCACCCAACACATCTCCGGACTCTCTTGGCGCATCCAGCCTGCCCTCGCTCCTGCTGCGTGGCGGGTTGTTTCCTGCCCTGCGCGACATGGGCCCCATAGCCTTTATGCAGAGAATGCACGATTTCACCGCTGCTACTGCACCTGCTAAGAAAGCCATTTTCCCGGACGGCGAGCCGTTCTTCTATATCCAGGTTATTGGTGCTGGTGCGCAGTACAGGGGGAAGGGCCTCGCGCCTGCACTCATCAGGGAATTGCAGGGTAGGGCGAGGAGGGAGGGGCGGAAGGTGTATCTTGAGGCGAGTAATGAGGGGGCGAGGAAGGTGTATCTGAAGTTGGGGTTTGAGGATGTTGGGGATGTGGTGAGGGTTGGAAAGGGAGTTTGTGATGCAAAGGGACAGGTGGAGGGGGTAGAAGAGGGGGCGAAGGTTGGGGTGCCACTTTGGCCGATGGTGTGGTTGCCCCAGGAGAGTATTGGCGGGCAGTAGCGTACGAGAACCAGTGGTTGTGTGGGCTTAGCGATGGTTGCACTGGGAGGTATTTAGTGCTCCGATAGCCAGGGCGGCTTTTTTTTCTCATTCTTGGAGTGTATTCGAATTAGACATTCTTCACGCTGATCACTGAGTTGGGCGTTAGGGTCATGTTCATGTGCTTCGGATGTTTGTTGTGGGTATATGTCTTACATCGCCTTTCCCCTTGCCCAGCGTAATGTCAAATTCTCTCAAATGTCTCCAACTCCCAGCGCCAGTCGCCCCGGCATGACAAAGCCTTTGTCACTACATGGCTATCTCGGCTCGCGCATCTGTAGTCGGCCTGGGGACTTAACTACTGTGACAACTTCGTAATTACTGGGATCTCAGTGAATTCGTGGAGCGAACAGCAAGTCGAGCTGTTTACTCGGCGCGATCGTTCGTGTTCAAGGCCATGATGCTTACTTAGAGCATGCCTGCGGCCACCAAATCGCGATAGACCTTTTCAGGCATCACGTTGCCCTCGGTATCCTCCATCTCGACTACATTCTCAGCAGCTGTCTTCTCCCTCTTCTTGTCTTTCTGGATCTTCTTCCAAAGCGTCTCAGCTTCTTGAATGCTTGTAATCTCGCGGAAAAGGCTCGTGTTGGTAATGCCCAGACACTTGAGTCCGTGGATATGGCGTGGTTCGTTGAAGTGCTTATCGAACGCCCGTCGCCCCATGTAGACGAAGTTACCACAGATCTCGCACGGAAATTCGACACCAAGACCGTGCAGCTTGTATAGCCAGAAGGGAATAGGCTTGCCATCCCAGGCGAGAGGCAGCTTGAGAGGGTTGTAGATCTTGTCCTCACCGTCGGATTCGTCATCGTCGTCCTGAGTACCTTCGATGGGCTGCTCTGCGTACAATTGCTCCAACTCTTGCTGCCTTTCACGCTCCGTCATGCCGTGCTTTCGTTCAACGTTGACCTTGGTGTCACCACGCTCTGTTTGCATAGCTGCTGCAAGCTTCTTGATTCTAAATTCTCGCTCAGCAACGGCTCGCTCCTTGAATCGCTGCATGTCTGATGATGCGCCATTTGTTTGTGCTGGTGTGCTTGCGTTCTCGCGCGCTTGGACGGCCTTTTTGTGCTTCTTTCCTGTCAAGTGCGCCTCGAAGACCGTCTCTTTTGTGAAGCCTTTCTGGCATGCGGCGCACCAGATTCCTTCGCCTGGCGCATCTCCATTTGTAGGCGCCGCTGATGGCGCAGACTTCTCCCATCCTGGAAGCTGATCCTTTTCCCACAGCTCCTCAAACTCCTTATCAAAGCTGGCGAACAGCTTGTCCAGATTCTCGAGGGGCTTTGTTCGGCGCATGAAGCTCTCAAGATACTCCTGCAAGGCCTTCAGATATTGGAAATAGGACTCAGACTTCTTCTGATCGCGGCGAATGCTGCTCTGTGGTCCAGTGAAGACATCGAACAGGTCGAGATACTGAAGGTAGGTCAGGCGGCGCGCGTGCTGATGAACAGGTAAGTTCAAATACTGCTCGTGCAGCGTGGTCAGATCAAAGAACCGACCAAAGCCCTCTTCTCCTGTGAACATGGAGTCGATGGCAGCAATCGACTGCATGTGGTCCTCTGGTGACCGCTTCTTATACGCCTTCTCCAGGTTCTCCACGGGCTCGTTAGGGTAGCGTCGATGGAAGTCCTTGATATTCGAGATCTCCTTGATGAACGATTCCATAGGGTCGCCGTGAGTGAGATTGCGCACCTCCTCCTCCCTCTTGCCTTCGGCGTCTTCGTAAATAGCTAATAGCCGGCCGGACTGCGTCTCGATCTGTTCCAGAAACCGCGCGATATCGTGATCACGTGCGAGGCGGTCGCGGATCTATCCAGGTCTGTCAGGTGCGTGCAAAGGACCGCAGTTGTGCGACTCACGTGTGGAGGATCATCTAGAAGGCGCTCTGCAACGGCATCCTCGAGGCGCTCGAGATCCTCATGGATCTGGCGCTGTTCGTCCAGGAGCATGTTTGCGGTCGCCTGTAGCTATGATGAGTCTCGCGTTTGGCAGCCGGACAGTCGCAGATTCAGTACCTCTAGCGGCGTGGATGTTGGCCCATTCGAGGTGGAACGCGCTCGCCCAGATAAATCGCAAAACGGCGCTAGCAAGGTTTCGTCTGAAAGGTCCGCCTCCGCTCCGCAGGGCAGCTCCACCAAACTTTCTCGCGCATCGCATCGTCGCCACGACCTCGAAATCTCACCACACCCCACCTCCTCCAAATCTACACGTATACGACCGAAACCATGGCGGAGGGAATCGACCGCAATGCGGACGATAAGATGGAGTTCTCCACCTCCAAGGAGGTCACAGTGGCGCCAACCTTTGAGGCCATGCACCTGAAGGAGAACCTGCTGCGCGGAATCTACGCCTACGGCTACGAATCGCCCTCTGCTGTTCAGTCACGTGCCATTGTTCAGGTCTGCAAAGGTCGCGACACCATTGCACAGGCACAATCCGGAACGGGAAAAACGGCAACCTTCTCCATCTCCATCCTCCAGGTCATCGATACGGCAGTGCGCGAGACACAAGGTATATGGTGATCCATGTCCTCGCATGCCAAAGCTTACACGTAATAGCTCTCGTCCTGTCCCCCACTCGCGAACTTGCGACCCAGATTCAGTCGGTCATCATGGGCCTTGGTGACTATATGAATGTACAGTGCCACGCCTGCATTGGTGGCACAAACGTGGGCGAGGATATTCGCAAGCTCGATTACGGCCAGCACGTTGTTTCCGGAACACCCGGACGTGTCGCTGATATGATTCGCCGTCGCAACCTGCGCACACGTAACATTAAGATGCTCGTCCTTGACGAGGCCGATGAGCTGCTCAACCGTGGTTTCCGAGAACAGATTTACGACGTCTACCGCTACCTCCCCCCTGCGACACAGGTTGTTGTCGTCTCTGCCACCCTCCCATACGATGTTTTGGAAATGACTACAAAGTTCATGACAGATCCTGTTCGCATTCTTGTCAAGCGTGACGAGTTGACTTTGGAAGGTCTGAAGCAGTACTTCATCGCTATTGAGAAGGAAGAGTGGAAGTTCGATACTCTGTGCGATTTGTACGACACACTCACCATCACACAAGCCGTCATCTTCTGCAACACTCGTCGCAAGGTTGACTGGTTGACAGACAAGATGCGCGAAGCCAATTTCACAGTCTCGTCTATGCACGGCGATATGCCGCAGAGAGAGCGCGACAGCATTATGCAGGACTTCCGCCAGGCCAATTCGCGCGTGTTGATCTCGACCGATGTCTGGGCACGTGGTATCGACGTTCAGCAGGTCTCGCTGGTCATCAACTACGATTTACCAAGCAACCGTGAGAACTACATCCACAGGATTGGTCGTTCTGGCCGCTTCGGACGCAAGGGTGTTGCAATCAACTTCGTCACCCAGGACGATGTCCGCATCCTTCGCGACATTGAGTGTAAGTTGACTGTCTATTGTTCGAGGGAGAAGCTATTGCTAAGAATAACATGCAGTGTACTACTCTACCCAGATCGACGAGATGCCCATGAACGTTGCGGATCTTTTGGCCTAGACCAGAAAATGCTGAACGACTATTAGAGAGAACCGTGGCAGCAAACGCATGTGTGACATGGCGTTGACGGTGTTTGAAAAGCTTGGACAAGGAAGCAAGTGCTGCTTCGCGATTTGAGGGTGGAGGAAAGGGCGTTCTAGCCATTCAGTAGGTCAAACTATCCGCACAAGACCTTGAGCGCAGCTGACTCTGATGCCTCGCACAGTAACAAATTGACACAAACGATTCACGAGAACGACTGTGTGCCGCCAAGACACCTGATCCTTTCCTGACTAATGCTAGGTTGCACCGTGCTATTGAGAGTGTCATTCAAGGCACGTAGCATATTCGAATTGATGGATTGACGCCTCCCACCAGCGGCTGATCTCGCATCATGCCTTCAAACTGACTGTTTCGGCCCATCTCAACCGCTGCATGATCACCCCATAGCTCCTTGGGACGCTTCATCTCGGCACCTGCATCTGATTCCACGAGCGCTTTATCCCCGGAAAGCTCGTGTGTTAACTTCGAAGCGCGTGTTCTACGGTGTCGATGGAGCAGCAGCAACGCCCCTGTCAAACCTAGGATAACACATGACAGCCCGGCAAGAATCGATCCGATAATGACACCGGTGTGCAATTTTGGCTTGGGCACTGGACTGGTACTGTTGGTTGTTGATGGACCTGTCGCCGTTGGTGACATGAGCACCGCTTTCGTGCTTGAGAAAGTGGGCGGCAAGCACCCATCGATCGAGTAGTACATCCACGACTCATCATAGCACGTCGCAAGGTGTCCGACAATCTTGCTCTTGCTAGAGCACGACAGGGGCCCAGAGTTCTCACCATACAATGTAACTTGCACTTGTCAACTTCGTTGTTCCAAACCACAATCAATATCGTACCTGCGCACCCCGGATCTAATTTTTGAATCTGAAAACTCTGTCCTGCCGTCACGTTCAACGGCTTGCACATCCCGTCTGGATAACCGTTCACTGTATCCATCAATCGCCATGAACGAGTGCATTTTGCGTCGGTAAAGGAGGTGATGTCAGACGCGGAGACGATGGCCAGCAGGGACGAGAAGAGTAAGTCAATTCGCCAAGATGTGAATGTCTGCATCATTTCGCTGTGAGAGTGAGAGGCACTGCGTGGTGAGGCATGTGAAGAACGCCTTGCGCGTTCTTGTAACGGACTCATGATGGAGACGATGTTACTTGATAGCGGACTGCGGTCACCGGATTTGCGACCACAGTTCATGCACCGATAGGACATTGTGTGTGATCTGCCAATGACTAATGGGTAGTGAATACGATGGTGGTGTACAGTGGCCGGAGTTTGTATGAAGTCCGCAACCCCATCTACGACCACCCCGCATAGGCAACAATGCAGTGTTACTGATGCGCCAGACCAGCTCCTCATATCCCGTGGAGCCAGTTGCAACAGAAATGCGCGAAGCACCGTTATCAACTTGACTACACGTTCTACCCTTTAAAAATAACTGTACACTGCTTGTAGCCTCATACCATCAGGACTATTGGTCACTCGCTATCGTCTCTTGATCACGTCAGCTCATGGTCCACCGAAAACTTATTGAAGGACTACGGACGCCTTTATTGTCATTCATGGATCTGTAACGTTTTGGAGAAGGCAGCCATCGTCTTGTGAACATGTCAAGACAATGCCAAGGTTGATGTTGATTGGCCAGGAAGCATGGACGCGAGTTGCTAGTGAAAACTAAGACGGTTTGGGGACAGCCAGCGATACTCCTTCTACGCCCCAATCACAGCCGGTGATACTATCACAACCTGCAGTTGGTGGTCAAGAAGTCGCAGGACCTCAGAATGAGCCGAATTTGGTTGCTTCGTGCTCACCGCCAAACGGCACCTCTCCTCCAGCGCAGTTCAAAGACAAAGCCACTGTTTTTCAGAACCAGGACCTCGAGCTCTTTCCATACGACAGCAGTGCGCTCAGAAGACTTGCCCTCATCCACACATCAGCCAATCACAGCTCCGGACGTCATCCGCAAGAAGTTAAAATGGGGCTTCAACATTTACCGTTGCGATTACCAGAACAATGACGCATGGCGAGCTTTCATGCAAATCTGGAGCGAAGAAGTAACTTCCGGTGTACGAGGGTTATACGCAGATGGCGACCGTATAGCCGGTGCGCTCGATATGAGTGCCTACAGCGACCGCAAAGCCCTCGAGGGTGCGACGGTCGAGCAAGTCCAGGCCATGCACGCAACGCACACGAAGGAACAGGCTAAGATGGGCCGCGACATCTACCACTCTGACTACTGCGTACACATTGATACCGATGCACTCTACAGCTGTTTACGTGTCCTGCAACTACCGGAGGAGCAGCAGTACCAGTTCGGCATGCCTAAAAGGTATCCAAGGGATCCTGCGCTGGGTAAAAGCCCTTATGTCAATGTTATTCGGCCGCCAAATCCGCTCTATGATGGCAAGGATGTGGCTGAGAATATGAAGTTGCCGGTGTCTGTCAAGGTCTATCTGTGGACTGTACTGCCAAGCATGTATGAGAATATTGGCAAGGACTGGTTTTATCGTTCCGCGATGGAAGACTGGACACACGATCAAGATGGGGTCGTTGTACAGTGATGCTTAGCTGCCCATTAGCATGTCTTTGGCGGTACGCATTACAACAAGATGAGTTTAATGTTGGGAAATCAATGTTTCGGATAGTACTCAGCGAATTGCACGAATATCATCAGCATCAAAAAGTACATATCGATGGCCGTCATGCTCTTGATCAACCTAGAAGCCATGGAGAAATATAAGGCTATTGAAGATTGAAGATCCGTTGTGATCATGGCCATTCTCACTTGAGTCCCATTCATTTCGTTCGGAACTATCAACATCAGGACACCTATGATCATTCCAGTGAGCGCCATCATGTCAACGACTTGGCTTCAAGAGGAAGAGCATATTTTGTATCTTTGCTTCCCTGCCGCATCATCTATCTAATGCCAGTCTCCTTGTGCCTGTCTGATTCAGTGATGCAATACCCACAAAACGAACCATCGGCCAATAAGAGAAGAAATGCAATAATCAAATGCGTCCACGGCCATGCAAAGACGTAGCTATTCTGAGCCTGTCCAATACTTGAACCGAATTTTCTAATTGCGACAAATGCCCCAAGTCGGGTCCACGAGTTCCGAAGTACCATCTGTTCGATCCACCATGTTTTGCATCCGATCAGCACTCCACCCACACCCAAATGGTGTCAGCATTATCCTCGCGACCCCACTTACGGTCACCGCGGCTTCTTAGTCCCAGGTGATCACCCATGACGCTTACGGGCGTTGCGCGGCTGACGGCATCGCGTAGCGGCGGAAGCCGAAGTCCGGTGTTCAGTGGAGATCCACGGCCCCTTCCTTGAGTCCGGGCTCGGTGTCTACGAGAATCACGCCCGATTCTAGCTTGAAAGTAATGTCCGAAGATGTGGATAGCAGTGATTATTGTAAGGACTGTAGTTTTGGTTAATTTTCCACAAATTTACTGCCACTACGGTACAACTGCGGTGTTATCAACACAGAAGAAAGGTCGATTTAGGTAAAAGACACCGCAAAACAGGTGAAAAATCCCAACGCCAGTGTTTCTTACCTCTGAAAAAAACACCGAACAAAGCCCTTCTTCGGTGTTATTTACCCGAATTTGTACCACAGTGTGCACTGTCGACCGAACATAAAGTCCTCGCGCAACCATGAAGACATATAATACTTTTGAACTTCAAGAAGACACCCTGAAAGCGCGATGGATATTCACGAACCAAAGTTTCTTCGTGAAGACGTAGCTTTTGCAGATTAAATGTGACAGATAGTGTAAACATGAGCTTGCACAGAGACGAGCATTGCTAGGCTCACGGCGGCGATAATCTATCCACATTCACGGCTACAGTCAAATAGCAAGTAGTGTCTCTGGCAAGGGTCATAGGACAAAAGAGAAATCGGGGGCAGGAGCCCAACTTGATCGTCAGAGTTTTTGCTGTTCACAAACCAAAGCACAACATCACTTGACGAAACAGAAATGAATCGAGGAGGCAAAAGAGTCTACCATAAAGGATCAATTTGATATGGAAGTTGTAGCTACCCCATCGTATCAAGGTCCACCTGTCTCTGCTTGATGGCAATACGTTTCCCACTCGACTCGGTCTGACCATACCTATCTGCTTGCATGAAGAAATTGTCGCTCCCACTGTCTCTCACGTCGAACAAGATCCGTGAAGTCGTTGGTCGCAACAAAAGTCTGCACAGCGTTGTCGAGAGCACTGAGAAGACTCGTCTTGTTTGGGTTGAAAGCGGTATCGTCGAGGTTTCTGAGTTGAGAGACGGGGCAATTCTGCGACTCCCAAGCGTTCATGGCTGTGGTGAGAGCTTCAGCGGCACGTCCACCGAGACCGTAGACGAGCGCTTGGCTGCCTCTATTCTGTGCTAGGGTCACCAACAGAGCCTGGGTCTGGCCAAGAGCTTGACGCTGACGGTGGTCTGGACATATTGACGGAAGTACTCGGTACCATCGTGCCAGGGCTAGTATATTCCGTATTGCGCTCCACAGATGTCGATAACCCACTCTCTATTTCCTAGTCGGCGAGACCGGACGTGGAGAATGCCATGAGCGAAAGTTGTATTTGACATTGGCTGTCCCAAAGGAATGACCGCAACAACGGAGCGAGGAAGGCCGTTCTTGAGATTAACAGTACACTCAACATCGATGTTCAAGCCTATAATAGTTAGCAATGAATAATGGTTAGCAATGACTGGAGATAAGTATGTAGTCGTACCCTCTAAGAGGTTTGCAATCAGTGAGTGCAAGAATGCGTGCGGTTCCTCGCAAGCCCAAGCGGTCAGGAGCTCTATCTTTAGATGGGCGTTGTTTTGGACCAGGTGGTTTAGGAACGTGGTATAGAACATGGTGTTTCGCATCTGATCGCCATCATAGACAGTCACTACCCGCGGGCCATCCACGATCCGATCGATTGGAGTATCTCAGCAGTTCTCCCGAAAAGCAAGATACGCCTCTTGGACAACTTCCGCAATGCGTTGAAGAGCCTTTCCGAGCTGATTGTCTTTGCATGTGTCCTTGTGAACAGACCAGTGCAGGCTCTGGCAGTCACTGTTGCAGTAGTTGGACACACCGCAACGAGTGCAGGTGTTTGTGGTAGGTGAATCGCAGTTCTGACAAGCCATCTCACACGATAGAACATACTCGTGCTGGAATCTGTAGTCTTAGATGGTCTACGCTTGTTTGCTACAAATTGACAGGACAAAGCCCAGCTGCTCTGTTCGGCAAGCACAAGTACTATGAACGTGCGATTGCTTGACAATCGTGTTGATCATGCACTCAAAGCTTGCTCGCGCTAGGATTTTCACGTATGTTCTGCTTAACCGATGGGTTTATCCTCCGGTGTGCAACCAGCTGCCTAAATACAGGGTATGTTATGCGTGTGAGCATGTACACATCCGTTACTCCTCGAGTTGTCGGCACTGGATCGTGACATTCGTAGATCAAGCTGGGATTTTTACGAAGGTATCGATAGGGTGCTGCTTCTACGAGGTGGATGGCCAGGTTTTTCCCCCTTGAGTGACAACCCAACGGAAGTACGTAGACCATCCCGTCAATATCTAGGACATTGTCGAAGAAGCTTGCATCCAGGGACATCTTCAAGCCAACGTTTGTTATCGTGAACTCATGAGTATTACTTGAGGTTTCAAGTTCAAACGGTCCACAAGATACGAAATCAGCTGGCGAACTAGCGAAGATACCGCTCGTGAGTGGGAGGAAGGTATAGATTTGATCTTGAGGAGCAGCAATCCAAGCGAATATACTCAGATCTGTCGATGAACGAATGATCTCCTCTTGTAATCTGTGAAATGCGTTCCTTCCTTCTCCATAAGAGTAAAGGCATATTGAGATCAAAAATGCCAAGTAGGCAGTAGGCTAGGTCCTCGACTCGAGTTGTTTGGCGGCGAGATGCCCACGAAAACTTTTGTGCCACAGAGTATGAATGAAGAGAACGAATTCCCGCCAAAAGCGATTGATCGATCTTCGTGATAGCTCCAATCAACGTCAGAAGACATTCTCTCGTGTTTTTTAATGCTCTGGCTCCCACACAGCGTTATCCCAGCTCCAGCTAGAGTCAAAAAATGCGACTTGTGCGGGCGCTATGAGCTCCTACAGCGTCCATCCTCGAGTAAACCTGCGAGCGAATATCAGCCTTGTCATAATTTGGGGAATGTCAGCATTAGAAGCTTGCTTACGAACGGCACCTCCCAAGCTCTAAAGCCCAGGTGGAACTTGGTGAGAGGTCCGACAAATATACGTAGCAGACTTCCGATCTCTGGTGCCAATGAAACATGGAGTTGATGGCCTTGGACAATTCTGCGCTGCTGCTCTTGTCAATGCAGCAAGAGTCCACCCAGACATGTCCAATCGCCTGCCTTTCGGCCACACGGCAGATCATGTCGATTTTACTGTAACCTTTCATACTGTGATAACTGCCCGAAACATACTGTTTGAACGACACCTCCTCTTCTTCCCAGGTATGCGAGAGGATGGCATAAGGTGGAACCTTGCTTCCCATGTACTCTTCCAGCCTCCGAGTCTGAACATTGATGAGCCACATACCTTCCTCAGTCGGTGGACTTCTGTGCTACAAGTAGCGGTACTATCTCAACACCGAATATAGGATGTGGGTTAGGCAACGGTTCACCGTGGTGGCTAATCAGGCTGAACCTTGAAGTGGTTGATAAGGTGCTCGAAGACCGAAGCTCCACAAACACAGAGAAGATAGACGTGAGCGATACGCGATATAGTAGTCACGTTGTGGGGGTAAGGGAGACGATGAGGTACGTGGAGTCAGGAGAGTCAGCAACACAGTGGCGCTGTGGCGGCAAGTGGGGCACATGCAGCTGTCTCAGCCTCGTATGAAGAAGGAACACTGAAGGGAGCCCCTTCAACTACAAACGTCATTTGTGGTATCTCCTCAACTCTACATACACAGTCAGCTAAAAAGCAGCCACTAGGCGGTGCCGGCGCTCTTCAAGTACTCATCATAGAGTTTCTTTTGCTTCTCCCACTCTTTCTTGACCTTCTTGCTCGCACCCTTCGACAATTCCTTGCCTTCCTTGTCCTTCATGGGCAATCCATCCGCATCCCAGGCGCTGTACTCAGCCGTCTTAAACATGTCTGCAGGGTTGATCTTTGCTTGAGCAGCGAGCTTGGCCTGCCTCTCGGCCTCCTCGCGCTGACGTTGGGCCTTGGCCTCAGCCTTCTGGCGTGCAATGGTCTCTTTCTCTTCGCGTGCGAAGCGCAGTTCAGCATCAACAGGTCGGACCATGGAGGGCAGGTCCTTGCGATCCTCGAGGTAGATACCGAGGTCCCATAAGTGTGTGTCGCGCAGAGCGTCGCAAAGGGCAAGGAAGTCCTTGGCTGGTGCTTGCTTTCCTGCCAAAGCACGAAGGTTTTCTTGGAATGTGGAGAGGACTTCGGCGTACGGGATAGCGCTGATGTCTTGTTTTTGCGCAGATTTGTGCTGTGCGATAATGGTTTCAAGCATCTCGCTCGAAAGATCTCCAGTGACCGCGTGCTTCCTGACCTCATCCCGCTCGCGAGCAGCGGCATAGACGAATTCCTTAGCCTCGGCAGGAATGTCGATGCCTGACCAGCCAATACCGCCGTCGTATGGGTCCGCCGAGCCATCAAGACCGAAGATACGGACCATGCGGGTGATGTATCGAGCCACGTCAAATGCGACGCTGTCTGACAGATCTGTTGGCTCAACAGAGTTGCAAGCTGTAACCAATGTCGAGATAGCGCGTGTTGCAGTCGGTGTGTCGAAAGAGTCGGAGAGTGCAGCGTGAACCTTCTGTTTTGCGGTCTCGAAAGCTTCAAGGATCTGTTCATCGTCCTTGCCTGTCGCATCAATCATAGGGTTCACCTCACGGTCACGAACCTTGTAGAAGAAATTGCTGATGCTACTCTCCCACCCTGTTCCAGCCTTACGCATAGAGTCGGTGATCTCGATACCATCATGCCATCCTCCCATGAGGAAGATGATACGCAGACTGCGGGCGGTCCAGTCGCCACGTGCTAGCGCTTCCCTGATGGTAGTGAAGTTTTTCAGACTCTTCGACATCTTGCTACCAGATATCGACAGGTGGCCCATGTGAAGGAAGTAGTTCACCCACTGATGGCCGCCCTTGTTTCCAGACCAGTGTGCTTCCGACTGTGCAAGCTCACTAAAAAAGCAGTCAGTAACAATTCGAAGCGCACTTGAATAATATTCTTACTTGTCGTGATGAGGGAAGCACAGATCGATACCACCAGAGTGAATATCCATCTGCTCGCCAAGCACGTCACTAGCCATGACGGAGCACTCAATGTGCCAACCGGGCCGTCCAGGACCCCAGGGCGAATTCCACGCAGGCTCCCCTGGCTTGCTGGACTTCCACAGGGCAAAGTCAGCTTCGCTGCGCTTCTCGGACGTTTTTGTCTGCGACAGAGCACCTTCACCATCGGCCTGCAGACCCTTGTCTCCACGGTTCCAAGGCTCAAGACGCGCGTAGTGGTTGCCGGGTACTTTCTCGAAGTTGTCAATATCAAAGTATACCGAGCCGTCCGAGGTCTTGTATGCAAATCCATTGTCAACGATCTTATCGACGAAAGTGACAATTTGATCGCCATACTCTGTAACTCGTGTAACCACGTTGGGATCCAGAACGTTGAGATTCCTCATGTCTTCCATGAAGCGCGCCTCGTACTTCTGAGTAAGCTTGGTAAACACGGTGTGGTCGTTGGCGTCGACCTTTGAGCCATATAGAGAGTCAAGGTATGGCAGCAGAATGTCTTCAGCGCCAGCATAGAACAATTCGACATCCTCTGGTGTGGTCTTAGACGGGGACAGAAGTGCTGTCGCTGCGGTGCCAACGGTCTTCAAGTGCATCTTGATCTTGGCCTCCTTGTCGCCTGGTGCGGCGGTCCCATCCTCGGACTTTCCAGCAATGACGTTCGCGTACTTCTCAGCAGACTCCTTGTTAAAGTCTTCGGGGAGTAATTCCGAGCTGAGTAATGGAAGATTCTTCTTCACGTAGGCATGGAAAGCCGCGACAGTCGTGCTCGACACCTCAGGCGAGATTGTTGGGTTCTCAGCCTTGAACTGTGCGAGGAGATGCTGCTGACGTCCTCGCAGAATAATCTTATCATCAATATCGGTGATGTTCTGGACAAATTGCAGATTGTAGCCGAAATAATTGGCCAAGATTCTCCGCAAAACATCGATGGTAACATAGTTTCGTGCATGTCCAAGATGGGCGTCATCGTAGACTGTGGGGCCACAGCTGTACCACTTGACAAGTTTGCCCTCAGGGTCGATAGGCACAAAGTCATTCTTTGATCTTGTCAAGGAGTTCCACACTTTTAACTTGGCGGGCTGCTCAGACTTGGGCTCCTTCCATGGCGGCTGGGTGCGCGCTGGTGTCGCCATAGTGGCTTTGAAAACCAGGTGCAGGGGTGGGTTGTTCTTGAAGTTGGACCTCGAATGCAGGAGCGGGGAGCTAGTAGGAGTGAGGATTCTGCGGGACAACCAACGGAACGCAAATACCATCAAGGAGACGGTAACGTACAGCAAGAAAAGAATGACAGAAGAGGGAAACAGTAAAGTGGAGTCAAAGCTGCAAGTATGGCGAATTGGGTGACTCAGGGCACTGCAGTTGTCGTGGCCGTTTCGTGAGGTCTCGGGCGTGCTGGCCTTGGCACTCCCCGCCAATTGTAGGGGCAAAAGCTCCCCGCTAAAATTATTCTTCGAGCTCCAAATGCGCGTGAAGGCCGACGGTGCCCTCACATAATTAGCAAATCATGGCGCCTGTGATCTCGCCCTTCCTTGACCCGGGGACGCACTCTGTAGCGCAGAGTCTGGGAATAGTGCAATTGCGCCGCGACCACCTCATCCCAGCTGTGCTTGCCCCGGATGGTGATTCAGACTATGCAGTAGGAAAGGTCGAAAACACGCGCTTTGGGTCGTTCCCTCACAGCACACTCGTGAACCAGCCATGGGGGACGCAAGTGCTAGCATCAGTCGTCGACACTGGATCACGAGGGAAGTCGAAGAAGCGCAAGAGAGACGGCGATGAGGGCGCAGACACACCCACCACAGACGCCAACGAAAGAAAGAAAGACATTGTCAAGGCCGCAACAGCAAGCAGCGGTTTCGCGCATCTGATACCGCCCACGCCCGAGACATGGACTCTATCCCTCCCCCATCGCACGCAGGTCGTCTACACTCCGGACTACAGTTACATCCTGCAGCGCCTGCGCGTTCGGCCAGGCGACCACATCATCGAAGCCGGCGCAGGCAGTGGCTCCTTCACCCACGCCTCCGTGCGCTGCGTCTACAATGGCGCGCCAGGCATGGAAATCACCTCGTACGCCGCGGCCGACATGCAAGAAGAGCTCAATGCAGTCGGCACTACGCCTTCCAAACGCAAACGCACCCCTCGCCACGGCGGCGTCTACTCGTTCGAGTACCACGAGCCACGTGCAAAGCAACTTCAGGTCGAGATCAAAGAGCACGGCCTCGACCCGGTCGTTACAGTCACCCATCGCGACGTCTACGGCAACGGATTCAACCTCGATGACAACACCAGTCCAGAAGCAGACGCCGTTTTCCTCGACCTGCCTGCGCCATGGCAGGCTCTCAGGCACCTCACCCGCACACCGCCCTCTGCCGCGACCGTACAAGCCGTCTCCTCCTCTTCTGCTACGACCCCTACCGAGCCCGCCCCTGAAGTCGAGAAGCCCTTCGTCTCCCCCCTCAATCCCCGCAAAGCAGTCCGCATCTGCTCCTTCTCGCCTTGCATCGAGCAAGTCACCAAGACCGTCTCCGCGCTGCGCACACTCGGCTGGCTGGAAATCGAAATGGTCGAGATCGCTGCCAAGCGGCTGGAAGTGCGACGAGAGCGCGTGGGTTTCGCGGAAGAAGGGTTGCGTGGCGGTAATGCCAGCGCAGCGACAGTGCAAGAGGCCGTGCAGCGGCTGCGCGACGTCGAGGGCCGAGCGGCAGTATTCCACAGCCTGCAGAAGGAGAAACAAGAAGAGGTCTTGCGACGGGCGGAAGCGCGCAAGAAGGGACTGAGCGCTGCGGAGATCGACGCCAAGGATGACGGCGCGAGCAAGAAAGAGAAGGGGAAGAAAGTCAGTAAAGAAGGGTTACCGCCTAGTAAGCACGATAGGTTGGACAAGGCGAAGAAGGACGCAGAAACGAGGGTGTTGTATAAGGAGGGGAGGTTGGTGCATCGCACTGAGTCTGAGCTGAAGACGCATACGAGTTATCTCGTCTTTGCCATATTACCGCGACAGTGGACGACTGCCGATGAGGAGAAAGCGAGGAAGAAGTATGGGTAGTTGATAAGTGAAGCCACGAGAGATACCCTGCATATCGATTGATGAAATTGAGTAATAGCTTGTCGTGCCGCTAACTGAAGTACTTTCACTGTTTCCTGACCACTCAGATTACACTCCGATGCGCTGAAGTTCCAGTATCACAAAAGGCCTTAGATCACCCCCACACAGCATCCCTCGCCCGATGACTTCCATCCTTACTCGGCGGCGTGGAAATTAGATGCGTCCACGCCTCCTCACCATCAACAAACAACCTATAATTCAAATGGCTTTGCTCGCCATGCACCGGCGTCGTGATCTCCACAGCGCCGAACTTGCTATTACCATCTGGTAGATACTTGATCGTCACGTCCTCATCGTCAATTTCTTTGTATGTCCTGATGGGCAGATAGAACATGCTGAGTGGACTGGTGCTAAATTCATGCACGGTAGCGCTGACGGGCCAGCGTGAGCCTTCCGGAGGCGGGAATGAGGTCGCGGCGAATTCGTGACGATCGCCTGAGAGCACGACGACGCCGATGCCATGGGTTGAGGAAAGGGACCAGGCGGCTTCGAGGATGGTGCGGCGCTCGCGAAGGTGGCCGCCCCAGGTGTCTTCGGAGCCAAACTGCCAGTTCTTGGTGAAGGGGATACCGGTCACAATAATCTTCCAGTGTACGCCGCGTGGAGGCTCTTTGCGGATCCAGGCAAGTAGGTCCTCGAGCTGGGTGGCACCGAGCATGGTCTTGTTGGGGTCGTTGGGATCCTTATTGGCGGGACTGCGGTACCGTCGTGTGTCGAGAAGGAAAAATTCGGCTGGACCTTGGGTGAATGAGAAGTACGTGGTACCCTTACGGTGAGTAGGTGGGTTTGCAGCGGCATTGTAGTGGGCGAAGGCGTCGTAAGCGGGGACGGCTACGCCAGTCATATTGCTATTCCAGTCGTTCTGGATTTCGTGGTCGTCAATAACGTGGATCCAGGGAAGATTGTCGCTGACTGCAGGCCACGACGGGGATGAATAAACCTGACGGTATTCGCGCCTGTAGGTCTCAGCCTCCTTGCCCTGTCTGTGTGGTACATCGATATAGATGAAGTCGCCAAGAAAGAGCATGAAGTACGGTCTTAGCTCGTGCAGCCAGTTCGCGAGATGCTTCATGCCTGGAAACTCGAGCGGATGCTGCACTGGTGTGTATGGCACCCGAGGCTTGATGCAGCTCGAGTGGACGAACGTGTACTTGTTGTCCTTGAACGCTGAGATGTGTCCCGGGCGCGGTGCAGTAGTAAAGGTGCCGGTCTTGTTGCCGCTCGAAGTATTGATAACGTACTCGTACGGGGTGTCTGATCGTAAGTGTTCAAGCTCGATGACGGAAGTAAAGTCGGTCTCGTTTGTCAACCATTGCCCAGGCTGTGAGGCGTAAAGTGTCTTGTGCATCCAGGAGCGATTCAGCTCGTCGATTGATCGGTAGAGAACCTTTACGTCGTGTGCGTACGGCTCCCTCACCAAAATCCTTGCGCTGTGGTCTGACACATAGCCAATGCGACCAAACGAGGCGTTGTGGCAGTCGTGGAGAAGAGGTGCGCGGTAGACAACGTCAAGTGCCATAGCGATCAGCGCCATGTTGATTCCGAACGTGATCCAGCTCCAAAGCGCCGATGAGGGGCTCGGGAGGCCTGTGAGCAGCGTCCGTAGGATCTTGGGCTGCCTCTCTTCATATAGTATCGTCTCCTGAACATCAAGCTCCTCCAGGGGTCCATCTTCGGCGCCTTCGATCAGCTCGGCTTCAGTGCTCGAGTCACGTTCGATGGTGTCCTTGACGATTATGTCCAGCTCATCTGATATGACTCTATATTCGGCGGTGTCCTGGAAGCTGGTGAAGAAGGCAGGGACATACACGGCTGTGAGGGCGGTGGCAAGCGGCGGGACGATCTACAAAGCTACAGTCAGTTACTCTGCGGCAGAAAGCGTCGATATAGAGCGTCGATGTAGAGCTTCGTTGTAGAGGGTGTACTGACTCCGGTTGGGATCTACGCTGGATGATTAGTGAATCTTCTTCAACGCAAAGCAGCTTACATCGTGGTAATACTCACCCATCGCAAAAAGATCCAGATGCTTAACCGTAATGCAAGCGAGCTGATGACAGTCAGAACATCGCTTGCGGACGCCATGGCTGCTAGCCTAAAGTCGTAGCTTGGCCGTGCCGGCGTTGGTGTTTGGAACGGAACACGCACCTGATGTTTGTTGAAGCTCCAAGCTCAAGAAGAAAGGGCCAACAACCAATGACGTCGACTCCAGGTCATCACAATCACCACACTAGTGGGGCTGGAGACACGTCCACTTTCACATCGGCCTACGGCACATCACAATCCAGGAGACACGATTCAAACCTTTGCTTTGCTTTACTGGATTTTCGCTGCAGCCACAGTCCTTTAAGTTAAGCTTGCGTTTGCATAGTACGGATCGCCTGCCATGGAGCGCGTCTTTGCATCGACTGGACACTCTACTACGGAACCGAATCGTACTCTTCTTTCGATTGTATTCCCCTCTTTGCATCAACCAGAGCGACGTCAGTAAGCGTCCGCACCAGGTCGTTGAGATGCACCCAACATACTCGCAGGCATGGGTTGAACATATCTTTCTAAACACAAGAATATCTTTGCCAGCTGCTAGTCATGTTCAGCAACGATAATGGTGTGTTTGTGTGCAAAAAGGTAAACTTAGATGACATTCAACGAATTTAAGCTTCCTAATGTGGTCACGTCTGAGCCCAGTATCCTGGAGTCTCTCAAAGACTCAGTCCAAAATCCCATACCTGCACTTTCCTTATGCCAAACGGCCCACCTTGCCTAACGAACAAACTCAGAACGTTAAACTTCTTCAACCTCTCCTCGTCTACCAAAGGCTCACCAGCCATATTCGTAATCTCGCCGAGCTTCTTCCAGTCACCCCAGTTCCCGCCCGCCGTTGCGCCCCACAACTGGACTGTCGACTTTGGCGCATCAGGAAGTACCGCGATGACACTATCTCCTGTAGCCACAATCTTGCCACGATACGCGAGATACGGCGGGGTAGAAAGTCCAGGCGCTTTGATTGCAGTTTTGCTGAATTTCCCGTCCGCTGTGCGGAGGTAGTGATAGAACGTACTCGTGCCAGAAGAGTTGTCACGCATGAGTGCATGGAACCGGCCTTTGTCGTCCGCACACTGCGCTTCCTGGTTGATAATCTCGCTATTCTGCGGAATATCGTAGACTTTGATGCCTGGCGTGCTGGGCTTGATAGGCAGCGCGACGGTCTGGCCATTTGTCTGCTTCCAGCTACGACCCGCATCCTCGCTGAACGCAAAGTAGAAGTCGTGGTTTGTGCTGGGTATGGGCGTCTCGCGCACTGTCCAGGAAACGTAGAGTTTGCCCAGGGCGTTGGTAAAGCCGTTGATGTACGCGTTATTGTCTTCGCCTTGAAGATATTTGCCAACGTTTGACCACAGGCCGGACGTCGAGGAATACCGATGTATCCATGAGTCGCCTGAGCCTGATTGTCCAATGCGGAATTCCATCAGAAGATCGCCGTTGTCAATGCGTTCGAATCGCGGATAGGTGAGCGGTGTCCACGGTCCGGTGCTACCAGGGAGTGAGTGCTGGACCGCACCAAAGGCTGCAGCAGACCATGTCGACGGTACAATTTTGGCGATGCCGGTGTTGCTCACGCGGTAGTTGATAGGGACATCATGGTGGTCAAAAGAAAGGTGGATTTTGCCGTCACCGCTGATGCCCATGGAAATGGTGTTGTGCTCGTCGAGCGTCTGTTGGACATAGTCCGTAAAAGCGAAGTACTGCCATGCCCCGACTGTAGGAGAGATTTGTCGACGCCCGAGATTGACATAGTGCTTGCCATAGCCTGTAGCTGTTGCGTAGAAGGCAACGTATTGGTGGTTGCCAAATGTTGTTAAAGCATGCTGCTGGAAGGAGAGGCCGTTCAAGCGAACGGAGCCTTCTACATCGTTACTGATATTGTAGGAGTTGGTCGAAGTGACCGTGATGGCCGAGACGAGCGAGGAGATGAGCGCCAAAGACGCCAGCAATGATGCAAAAACCCTCATATCGAAATCTCTGCCACAGAATCAATTCCTCTTGCCAGTCTAATGTCCATATATAGTCGACCATATCGCTGCGCATTCACCCGGATGACATAGCATGAATACGGGAACACGGGAAATATGATCTGCGGGGAAGCCTGTGCATCACTTTATTCGTATATGAACCTCGTGATATGTAGATCAATGTCTGATTCCCATGTTAGTCACAGGCGGCTCGATGCAAGTTGTTGTTGTAGCTCCTCGGACAAAAAGACGATTTTGTAACGCTTGTGGCTTGTTGTGGACCTGCGCCGGGTTTTCGGGCTATCGATAATGCGGGGTTGGAGAACCTGGGGTATGGACAGTCGACATGTGCCCAACAGTTGGGAAATTTTGGGGTTCCATGGTCGTCCTGAAGCTTACTGTATAATCCATGAGTAACTCAAAGCTTGCTTTGTTTCTCATCGCTAAAAGCATGGTTGCTTTCATCCAGCATTGTTTTTAAGACCCCGTATACAACTGCATGGACGAGCGGAGAGTATTACCTATAACATATCACACGAGGCGTGTTAATCTGGTGTATCGTGAAGGACTCAGATGAAAGCTGTGAAGAACGTGCGAGGCACAGTCTTCAAGAAGTCGTGTGGCAAAAGAGCGAGGACATTGAACGTCGGCGGGAAACGACGTCAGTACCGGTAGCCATCTACCAAGCGCGTTCAGCCGCTTCGCTATCTGCCTCTTGACTAGAACACCGACTTCGTATCTCTACTCTCCACTTCTCATGTCCAGCAAGTTACAAGATCAAAAGAATGCCGTCCTTATCCTCATGCTTGCCGAAAAAACATAACCGACAGACGCTTCGCGACACCTGAAGAGGAAGGTAGGGATCGAAACTCCTCACTTGGCACTTGGCACGCCATTCAACGGTCGTAGAGCGGTCTTGGAGTGACGTACCGGCATCGGAATTTTGTCAAAGACTGTGTCGCGGGAAAGTATTGCAAAGGTTGATAAAGGGTCGTGGTTGCACAAATGAAGAGCACGCGTGCCAAGCTCGAGACTTCAAGATGGCAACCATTTCAGTACTATTTTTCGCTGCAACTGCGTTGGCACAGGGCACCAAATATGGTGAGAACCATGTTGTGACCCAGTTCGACTCGCAGATTGTAGAGCAAAGGGCGTTCCCGGCGCCCAATGTCACTCTGCACAGCCCGGCGTTTGCGCCGAACGCGTCATTCGCACCAGGGTGGACTGAAGGTACCGAAGGTGCGACCAGTCAGGCGGATTTGGGTATGTTGCATGCGAAGTCTAGGAAATTGCTTAGCTGAGATACGAAAGATGCTTTCCTCCAAAGTTTCGCACAAAAGAACGCAGCTTGGGCGACATATGACAACGCCGACTTCTTGAGCGAAGAGAACAAATACTTCCCATATGTGCGCCTTGCCACCTCCTCGAATTCGACGAGCAAAGTGCGTGTATGGATTCAGGGTTCTGTACACGGCAATGAGCCAGCTGGTGACGAAGCTACCTTGGCATTGTTGGGGGCAATGAGTGCGGACCCAACATGGGCAGCTGGTTTCCTCGAGAAGCTGGAGATCATCGTCCTGCCACGCTACAACCCCGACGGCAATGCATACTTTCAAAGGACGTTCGCTACGAACTTTGATCCTAACCGCGACCACACAAAGCTTGTACGTCAGCAGACCCGGGACATCAAGCAATGGTTCAGTACCTTCGCTCCCCACATTGCCATCGACCTGCACGAGTATGGCGCACGTACCAAGTACGCTGGCAACTACAGCAATGCTGCAGATGGCATGTACAGCGCTGCGAAGAACCTGAACATTCACCCAGCGATCCGCGAGCTCGCTGAGACTGTATTTGCGCCTGCGATCGGCGCTTCATTAGAGTCGAAAGGTCTGCGTGGTGAGCCGTACGTGACAGCGTCTCGATCGGCAAACCCGGTCCGCTTCAATGAGGCCGGCACAGACGCGAAGATTGGCCGCAATGCTATGGGGCTGACACAATCGGTCACTTTCTTGTTTGAGACAAGGGGTATTGGTATTGCGAACCAGTCCTTCAAACGCCGAACCCTTGGGGGCCTGCAAATGATCCTTGGTGTGCTTGAGACCGCCCGCGATCAGGCCGAGCAAGTGTACAACACGATCGAAGGTGCTATCAGCGAAGTCATTGCAAGCCATGAGCCCGTCATTGTCACGGACTACACCACGTACTCGAATCGCACATGGACCATGGTTGACACCCGTAACGGAGACGTTGTTCAGATTCCCGTCGAGTTTGCCTCGACAACACCAGCTTCCCCGAACAAGACTGTCACAAGACCTGAAGGTTATGTTATCCCTGCCGCGTGGTCTGACCTCGCCGAGCGCCTACGAGTATCTGGCCTTGAGGTTGAAACTCTGATAGAGGGCTTCCAGGGAGAAGTCGAAGTCTACAACATCACTTCTTCAAGCCTTGCTCGCGCGTATTATGAGGGCGCGATCCTGAATACTGTTACTACCGACACATTGACCCAGGAGGTAACACTCCCGTCCGGTAGTTTCTTCGTTAAGAGCGCGCAGAAGAATTCTGGCCTGGCTTTCGTCGCGCTCGAGCCAGAGAACATCGACTCGTACGTAAGCTTTGGCATTGTGCCTTTGGAAGTTGGAGACTTGTACCCGGTGTTCAGGAAGCTTTGAAGTAAAACTGGTGGTCAGGTGATACAGCTGCATGTGATTGGCGTGCCACACATAATGTCAGCAAGTTCAATCATCCATTATTTGACGATATTGCTCGTTTAGTAATCCAGAGGCGCTGTGACGCTATGATTCTGCAGGACATTGTTAGCATGCATTGACGTGAGCGCCACAAGCTCACTTGGACATTCATCGGAACCCCCGTCCCACCAACGCGCTCCGTTCCCTCTGCCAGCGCGCCTTAACGAGGAACGCCACAAGCGGTTTTCTGGAACATCGCAGAGTACGAAACCGGATGATAAGTCGCGTAAACTTGACCGCTCTCGCGAAAACCATCTTTTTGGGGCTAGTTTAGCGAGTAGTCACGGGTGGCTGAGTCAGGCAGGAGCACGTTTGCTGCACCTTCTTATGCGCCGTGTAAGATTTGGCCCATTTCGCGGTGCGGCGAGAATGCAACTTCGCTAAAAGGCCCGTACAAGTGGACTCTCCTCGCAATACATCCTGCTGAACTGGCGGAAAACGTGACCTAAGGGCAAACTGTCCGCTGTCAGGCCGCAAGCGGATAACGATGGTAGACAATAAGAGGTGGTAACAGCCCTGAGCCTCACCGATCAGTTTCTTTATTGCCGCGAGTGCATTCTTTGGTTGTGTTGTTTCCTTGTGTCGATTTTCTGTTTTTGCCATCTACGATCCCGATTTTCTGTTGTTTCTAACTTGATGCTGAGCGAGCTGCCCCTAGAAATCATTCGACACATAAGCGCAAATCTCTCGCCTGAAGCTGCGCTGTCTTTCACCCACAGTTGTCGAAACACATACTTGGCCTTTGATGACTGGACTATATGGCGCAGTGTTGTAAACGTGAAGGGAAGCGCGCGCGTCCGTACCGAACCGCTTCAAGAAGGCATTGAAAAAGCGCATAGAGTGAACGAGCCTACAATGGCAGACATGAGCGTCGTTCGACCAGGTGATCCACCCCATAATGTAACTGCTATAGAACAGTATGCGCCACAGCTCATGGTTCTTGGATGTATGTATGGCCACCCGCCAAGAACTTTGTCAAGATGCTCACATGTCGTAAACAGACACAATGTCAACCCCACTAGACCTTCATACCATATACAACCAGTACAAAGCACTTGTCAGTAGACAGGAGTATCCGTCATCTCTGGTACGAGCAAAGGCCGACAACAGCAAGTGGTTCGAATTCATGACGGATCCTTCCAGTCGCTTCGGAACGAAACCGTGGTTATCTGCACAAACCGCCAGCTTGTGCTTCGCGATTGGCGCGTTGTCTGACGCTGGGTATGCTTATCAATCAGAAGAGCCCTTTGCGCGTTTGGAAGATGTCCAGTGGTTTAACTCGACAGAAGATCAACAAAACTGCTCAGATTCGCTGGTTATGCTGCACGCATTGGCGAATGCGGCAGTCGGGTCGTTCTGCTTGGAGCTTCGAGCAGCTTTGCATGGAGAAAGGACAATTGGCGAAGATTTCGAAGGAACATCGAGCCCGCCCACAGCCTCGAGCATTCCACTGGCTTCCCAGATAGCGATGGGCCTTCCATCGTCGCCAACTAGCTTGCAAGAATCATCCCCAAGCTGCTTGGTGGCAGCCGTTAACCCTGGGTTCTTCACCGATCATGTTTGGACTGGATACCTCAGCACTAGAGGAGACTGGCGAAGCGTTTACCACGGAATTGGGTGCCATAACCTGAGGGATCTACCATCCGCGAATCTTGCCACTCACATGTACGATACCGGCGCGTCAGTGGTTGTTGACCACAGAATTGAATTCCGCGTGGTCGATACTCTTGAGAACGGAGATTTCATTCTACAATCCAACTACTTTCACACCCGTGATGACATGTACAAACTGTCGATGCTTGTTGAGAGGCGAACCGGAAGATTGTCCATTTGTATGTCGCACCCTGGTGACGCGACTCACAAGCCGCTTCAAATCGGAATAAGAAATGCTCTGAACACGCCCTTTGGAATTGTCTACGGTATTGAACCGGGAAGTTGGCTCTGGCTCTGGAAGGCGGAATGGTCAGATGAAAGCTGTCAGTAAAAGCTTCGTCGAATGAGTTCTGGGGTCCTGGGAACACGCGCCCCGATGATGTCTGTTCAGGAGATTGGGCGTTGGCACAGCTTTGTCAAAAGCTGGAGCCAGGGACGTTGTCTACAGCCAGCTGAAGATATCGCAGAATTTTTCATCAATACCCCCGAAGGAATTTAAGGTCAGACCGCCACGGTTCTGTTTAGAGGTTGAGAAATCGCGCGTTCATGGTGGGACTATCTGTGATTGTGTGTAAGATGTAATAGCCACTAACTGTAGCAGGGTGATGTACCTGTTGCTCAAGTTAGCATCGGCCGTGACTTACCAAAAAGAAAGACGCAAGGCAGCCGAAACTGTATATATTCCTCTCTGCTTGATCAAGATCGCGCGTAGTGCAAGACGCTGGACGGGAATTATCGTCACCAACTTACAAGAGCCGCAACTTTTGTGTACCATTGTAAGACGGGAACACAGGGGCTTGGACGTTACCAGATCAGATCTCGGTTTTCAGGGAGAGATGCGTTGGGTGGACAGGACGATGCAGGATCGGCAACACGCGAAATGAGACGGTTCAAAACTTAATCTCCGCGGAACAGAAAAGCTGCTGCAAATATCTCTTCGAGCTAAAGTTCGTACAACGAGGTGCTATCAGTTTCTGTTTGTTGTCCATGACGACATCACCGGAATATGCGACCGGAGCTACGCGCTTGCATGATGCGGTCGCTCTTGCTACCCACGAAATCACGTGCGTGGCTTGTTTCTGGGATTATCTTGATTCAGCAGACGGCTTGTTTGGCGAGGCTTCACTTCAGATCCTGCAGCTTGCACGCCGATTGCGCTAATTGATTGGATACCTAACGAACCCCGCGGAGGGAGCAAGTGTAGCAAGCAAGCATGAGTCGCAGCTGCATGCCTCGCCGCGGGCTATGCTCACCGCACATTGGTCGAGTAGGCAAGAATGTTGAGATCAGACACACAATGTCTTCGTGACCGGGGCGCGTGTCGGCTTTCTTAAGAAGATCGCGCTGTGACGCAAATAGCGCCACAGGTAGCAACCAAGGAATGGGCTGAATCCTAACATGTTACCTTCCTCAACTCGTACGTCTCACCGATGCACATATTATCGAACGATTTGGGCTTGTCGCTAGTGAAGCACGTCTGTAATTCAACAGTCTTCACGACGACTGTCAACCTGAGCTTCAAACGGCAATTGTTTTCGAAAAGTTTACGTTGGCTAATTGAAGTCAAGCAGTTGTAGATGTCTGCCAGTGCGACAGGTGATGCCTCGAACCATGAGCGTTGGAGCGAACCTATGGCGAGAACCTCGAGCTGCAGAGCTGCAGAGCTGCAGAGCTGCAGGATTGCAGGGCCTTTTACTCAACAAGATGCTGTACTTGGCAAGCCCCCGGTTTGGATGACGTCCTGTCGATGGCGACAAGGGGGACGGGATGCCGTGTTGAGCTAATTGAGAAGACTCAGAAATTTCGCTCTGGGATTGCAGGATAGCAAGCAGTTTCGATGCACATGAGTCGAGGGTTTCCAAGCGTACCACCGAACAGCTGTTAATGAATTCGACTCGTGATCGATAGCAGCCAGTAGGAGTGCAGGTCCGCGGTTGCTAGCCATTGAGATTGTGCGCAAGACAAGCAAGTCCGACGGCTACTGACAGGGAGCACGGCACGTTTATCTCCTTTTCGTTGCACGACGGGGGCGTTTTACGCTAGACCAAGACAACTTGCTGATGGCACAGAAGAGGAGGCTCTCACGTGGTGAAATCCGTTCGTGGAGGTTCTTCGGCCCGTGAGACCTTAGCGTTGATAAGCCCCAAGCTCCGCCTTTTGTTCTCAATTACCACCCAAACCTTGATTGCCATTGCCATTGCCTTTCCAATTCCCATGTGCGGTGGTCCTCCCTCTTCTTCCATAAACACCCAATAGGCCCGCCACCATGCCTCTTGATCCCAAGGACGAGCCATTTCCCACAAAACAGCTCATCATCATTGGTGAGTGCTGCGAGCTCGCACAATGATGTCATCATAAACTGGGACTTTTCTAACCCCGGTCAGGAATATGCCGATTCTCCGAGCCTCTCGCGTTCAACTCGATCCTTGCGTACTCGTACGTGATGGTCCAGGATTTGGGCATTCATGAACGCGATGCCTCTTTCTATTCTGGACTCCTCGTGTCCGCCTATGCCATCGCTGAGGCCATGACCGCGCCGCTATGGGGATCCATTTCCGATGTCTACGGCAGAAAACCAGTCGCTTTAATTGGTCTTGCTGGTGTCGCTCTGTCTAGTATTGTCTTTGGTATGGCTGGAACCTTTTGGGTCGCGCTACTTGCGCGATTCGCTGGCGGTGCTCTGAACGGAAACGTTGCTATCATGCAGACCATGGTTGCCGAGATGGTCAAAAACCCAGCTCACGAGCGTAAGCTACCCCTTCTACCTTCAAGTCAGACTTGTGCACTGACAACTGTTCTCAGCTCGCGCCTATGCTACACAGCCATTCGTCTGGACTCTGGGAGGTATCATTGGCTCAGCCATGGGAGGTTTCCTTGCCCAGCCAGCCGTCTTCTACCCCAACGCCTTTTCCAAGGACGGTCTTTTTGGAAGATATCCTTACCTTCTTCCTAACCTCGTCGCTGCCATCGGTATCGTTCTTGCTATATTCCAGGGCATGCTCTTCTTGGAAGAGACACTGGTTCGTGAGGAGGAGCCAGACCAGAATGGAGGCATCACATACGGCGACAACGTCAACGAGAGGAGTCGTCTGCTTCCGCCCCAGCAGCCTCACCAGATTCCAGGTCGTACCCGAGGCTCTGTTGCTGGCTCGATGCGCGAGCCTCGCGGATCCATTGTCAGTCTGACAAGGGAGCGTTTGCACTCCATGTCTGTCGCAGGCAGCATTCGCCACATTCGCAAACGTGCGTCCTTCTTGGAAGAAGGTATGCCAGCACCATTCGATCAACGTTTCGATATCCGGCGTTCATCCTTTGGCACTATGCACTCCATCAGGGTTACACCTCATACCGTACTGCCGTCGCGTGGGCCGCCTCCCAAGCCTCGTGCGACTTTCAACAAAACCGTTGTTATGATGATCATCGCAATGTCCATTTTCGCGTTCCATCAGATGGCATTTATCAGCATTCTGCCGGTCTACATTCTGGACGAGCCTGTCACCCGAGGTATCGACTTCCGTGGTGGTCTAGGCATGTCTCTACACGATGTCGGTGCATTTTTAGCCATCAACGGCTTTATTGCACTGTTCGTACAGGGCTTTGTTTTCCCCATTTTCGTTGAGCACGTTGGTGTGTGGAAGTCTTTTTTCTACATGATCCTGTTCTATCCAATCTGCTACGTCATCATCCCCTTCATCAGCGCCCTTCCTGATGAGTTCATATCGCCCGGCGTGTACTTCACTCTTCTTTTGCAAGCATTTTTCGGAATTGTCGTATTCCCTTGCTCTCTCATCCTGATGAAGAACGCTGTCCCTTCACCCCTCGTCCTTGGTCGTGTTAACGGTCTGGCTATGTCTGCTTGCTGTCTGGCCAGGACCATCGCTTGCCCTCTGGTCGGAGCTGTCTACTCGATTGGTGGCAGCGCTACCGCCTGGTTCGGTCTCGCCTTAATGGCTGTGTTTGGTGTCATCCAACTCATCTGGGTGCCCAAGGAGGATGTAGGTGCGGTTGAGATCGATAATGGACTCAAGAAAGTCGTCCACCGCGATGACGAGCATGAGGATGCCATTGACGATGTTTCCATTATCGGTTCGGTTCGGTAATCACATTCAAAGCAGTAGCTACAGGTGGTATACTTTCTTGGAGCATCGCAGCGTCTGCGTAAATGAGGGTTGGTTGCTTTTTCTCGATTTCTGCATCACTGTTCGGCGTTGGAGGCACATCTCACGGCTCTCACGAGACCCTGGGCATCTCAAGCCAATTCGGTCATTCGAGCATTTCTTGCACAGCGAATTGAAAAGCTTATATCACGTGTCTTAATGCATCGTCTTCAACCTGTATTTCTATGCAACCTTTCTTCTGGATACAATAACGCCAGGAACGAATGAACCTCGTCTATCTGTCATCAGACTTCGCCCCTTTCGGCCTTCATCTTGTGGATCCGCACTTCATCAGCGGTGCTCTCTGCCAGTACCGCAATCGTATCTGGATCATCACCAAAAAGCTTTGCGACGCTTTCAAGTGGCATACCTCGAGTTTCAGGGAGTACAAATAATAGAACAATCCATCCTAAACCAGAGATAATGATGAAGACCTAAGCAAACATTAGAATGCCTTCATTCGTTGTGTTGGTTCGTTTACTTGCCAAGAAGAACTGCCATCCAATATTTGCAAACGCGTAAGGGGTGACTTGCAAATAGACAAGATCAGCCAGGGCAAGAACCAAGTTCGCCAAAGCCACACCCTTTGACCGAATATGGTTTGGAAACACTTCACTGTAGAAAACGTTACCGCCAACATCGACACCCAGTTGATAGACCGCGTTGAAGCAGAACAACGCTGCTACACCAAGAGCGCCCAGGTCCTTTCTGGTGGGATGCATCTCAAAATAGCGAACTGCGGCAGCCTCAACGATGAGGCAAACACAGCAACCACCGATACCTATTAACATGATAGGTCTGCGGCCAATTATGTCCGACAAGAAAGCACCGATCAGGCAGAAGGGTATTGAGACAGACACCCAACCGGCTGTTAAAAACAGAGTCTGCCTGACGTCAAACCCCAGAGCAGCATAAAACGTCGGGCCATAATTGTTTATGACCAGGATAGCCGTGCTTTGTCCCAAGAAGCAATAGAAGCAGGTAATAGCGACGCGACGACGATATGACGCTTTGGTGAACATGGATAACTGCAAGACGTTAGACAGCCAGTAAGGCAAAACAGCTTATAACTCACCCAAGAGGTCTCTAGTTTCTTGTCAATAGCTGTCTGTCTCTGGATCTCGTCGAACTCCTGCGCTGCAAACGCATCGTCACCCTTGGTCGAATGCAACTTGGATATAACCTGCTTTGCCTCCTCAACTCGGTCTTGCAACATCAGCCAGCGAGGAGACTCAGGCGAGCAGAAGGCAATAATGATGAGCAGGGTTGGCCAGACGAGATACAGACCAAGAGGGCCTCGCCATTGTGTAACAGGATTCGAATTAAATGAGAAGCCAACACCGATCCACGCGGCAAGCGAGTATCCAGTACCGATGAATACAGCATTGAGACCGACGAAGAATCCACGGTACTTAGGAGGACTGAGTTCTGTCGTGTATACAGGCGTCAAAACCAGGAAGCTGAAGCTGCTCCAGCCGGCAAAGAAGCGACCAGCAAGGAACATGGAGATGTTCTGTGCGCCAACAATCAAGGCACCACCGAAGAGCCCGATCACCGAGTTGACATAGACACTGTTCTTGCGGCCTAGTCGGTCAAGCACAATCGCTGTAACTATTACACCGATCGCCGCTCCGGCTTGGAAGACGCCACTTGTTGCGCCTGCGATGTTGAGAAGGTTCCCTGTTACGGTGTCGGTGGTAGGATCGAGCAGTCCCATGTAGGCAAGAAAGGAGGGCTGACCAAGTGTTACGGAGATCACGGAAGCTGGGTAACTGTACAGGCCTTTAGAACAAACTTCTGCAAAAGAAGGGAATAAGGACTTACCCAAAGCATATCTGTCCTAGGGAGAGGAAGAAACAGATGAAGAAATTCTTAAGGGGCATACCCTTTAGGTCTGTACCTTTGTGTCCCATGGCTTATTGAGAAGGCTTCACAAATAACTTCAGGGGGCGAAGGGTAAGCTGTATTTCCTGAAGTCGTAAAATTCTGAGTGCATTCAACGCTGATCAACAGCGCCAAAGCGTTGGCTATAAGCATACATTGTATAACCGATCGCCAGGCTGCGAATACCTTGCCGGTCTTGACCTTGGGTACTACTCCGACACGACCCCTCCCTGCTCATTGTTGATAGGTACTCATTCATGTTTCTCATCAAACACCAGTACATTGAAATCCATTCTGCACTTGTACACATCTTGTCTAGCGTGTTGCGGGGAAACAAGGCGATCGACCAGATGCGGTTTGCCAAACTACTATTCTGGAAATAATGAAGCAGGAGTATTGACGAAGAGAGCACCACGGGCGCGACTCCGCTACCATTGTCAGGGGCACAGTGTGTCGATCGTTGTTCTGGTACGGTGCGGGAGTGCTTTTGAGGCGCGCGCGCATGATGCGCTTGGAGATGCGGGAGTGGCAGCCTTAAATCACGACGGCTATGTAGTGTGGCTGGTGCTAGCTAATTGGCTGAAAAGTGCACAATAACCAAGGTAATCAAGCATTTGCCGCGGGTATTGCTCTTCATGGAATTTCGTTAGGGTATGAGGTCCTTACTATGGATATCTGTCTTTTGTTACATTGAGGGTTCGTCCCATACTTCTTTGAGCCATCGATTGTGGTCTGCATGTGTAACATGTCGGTGCAGTAGCCTTTTTTATAATAGATGTAGGAAAAAACCACTTTCACTCATTCATCTATACAGCATGGGCTAGAACAGATTTACCTAATTCTATGCATGTTACTTTCACAGTGAGAGGCTAAGTGTCCTGTTAGCTAGCGATCATTCTATGGGACTTACGATTATGTGTAGGCAGAGCCTTGAGCTAGCCAGCTCGGAATCTATAATACAAATCTTACGCAATACAACACAAAAATTACTTCAACACACAGTACTATTCATGATTCTGTGAGTTTATTCGTTCTGTATGTTCTTGCTAGTATATTATCCTCATCCATCCCGTTTTGGCGACTATTCCATTCTTACTGTTTGAAATGCAGCACATTTACTTTTGAATCTCCAGGCTCTCATCGTCCGACAAAGCCTTGCGCTCATCTACAGGCCGCTCTGGTACCAAAAAGGTCGCTGCAAATGTTGATGGTATCGTGACACAAAACATCACGAAGGCGATGATCAGGTTGATCATGGGCTTGATCTTAGCAGCGCCAATGCCAAATGCAAGGCATGAGCCTACAGATTCGAAAGATCGGAGCAGGCCAACGGCTAGCGTCAGTGTCTCAATATCGTCGAAGAAGGCACCGAGAATCCAGTACACGAACATGTAGTGCGATTCATTCATGAAACTGTACGTTGGTCAGTCAAAGCCCAAAAGCAAGGGACCATTCAGACTTACCGGAAAAGTACGTTGACTGCGAAACCCCTGCCGAACCCAGGAAGGTCCCAGTCCAAGGTCACCTTTGGGACTGCTTCTGAGTACAACTTTTCGTTGGCTACCTGCCACCCGAATAGCGCCAGCATCAGCACTGAGAAGAATGCCCATGTGCCTTTCGCGAGTGTTGGTCGACTGGACCATGTTGTATCGTAAAACCAGCCCCATAATACGTTGGCAATAGACGCGGCAATACCAGAAGTAAGAGAACCCAGTGTGCGCGCACGGACAGAGAAGTACTTCGTTAGGTAGATACCCTGGTATGTGCTGTTCCAATTGAAACCAACCATGACAGGGATGAGGAGATAGAAACGACGGTCTTTTAGTAGAGCCCACCATCTTGATACTTCTTTCATGACTGCCTTGTTCTTCGTTGGGTCAGGAACTTTGCGGCCATCACGGTGGATGATTTTCTGTGGCGGCGATACGAGCAGTGCGAGTGGAAGGCCGAGACATTGTAACGCAATCAGCACAATGTAGGTTATGTAGCCGACCTTTCCTCTTTGTCCACTCTTGTAGTTCAGAGAGAGTTGTATAGAAGATCCAATGAGTTGTCCAAGCTCACGTAGACCAAGCCAGATGCCTGTAAACTTCCCGCGGTCTTTGATGTCAGCATAACCAAGTGCAATGGCACCTTCAGAGGCCCAGAGCGCAGATGCTGCGAGGCCACAGGTAGCACCACCAACGAGAACGAACCATTCTGTACCGTATCTGTTGTTAACGTAAAGAGAGGCCGAGTATGGCGCGTATCCGAGTGTTCCAAGGATCAGGACGTTTTTCAAGCCAAATTTATTCGCAAGGATAGCGAAGATTGAACAACCAAAGACCATGATACCGAAAGTCAGCGAATTGGCACCGTTGACGAGATAGGGCTCTTGCTGGCCGCCAGCTCCGACATCTACTTCTTGTCAGTCCTCGCTGGAAACCATGCTTGACCTCGGAGCTTACTATTAAGGGCATTCCAGATGCCAGGTTGCGTAAAGCTGATCAAACCAACAATGATAACATTGAATAGTGGGCTCCGATACCATCGTGTAAATCGCGAGACAGGTTTTGTCGTCGATAGATCCTGTGTTTGCTCGACTTCTGGTTCGACGACTTTGTCAGTCATGTTGCCTTTAAAAAGTGAGGACCTTGTCCTGCTGCATTGCTGTGAAGTTTTCCCTTATTATACGTTTCGTCTGTTTTTAGTGGCTTGCCGACGATGTTCCGTAGACATTGTGTATGCTCAAGCCATGATAAGGTGCGATCGACATGTTGCCTGATTCGTACTAGCTTCATGATGCTATTCAGTGCACGTATGGCACAATCAGTCTCCAAATGGTATACCAAGCGACGACCAAGACTATCGAAACATTTTTTGCAGTACGCCAAGCGTGAATGCAGTTTTGACAAGAGTCTCTTATCCGCAAGCCTGCTGCAAGAAGGAAAGAATCTGACTCGATGAAGAGCTTGCAGTGTTTCCGGCAGAATTCGTCGCTAGCAGTGTATTTCTCATCAAAGCTTCCTGAAATTGGTTGACTGAGATAGACCAAGACGAACTTCATGCTGATGTTGTACAGCTATCCTTCGTGCCGCTTAAGATGATACTGCTGGCTGTTACAAGATTTGTCGATGCTTGCAAAGATGTGTGCGTCATTCTTCTCTTTTTCAAATTGTACAGAAGTTAAATTATAGAACATATGATGTAGTTCTGAGCAAAGGTTCTTGCTGTGTACAAAGCAGCGACTGTTCACGTTATGTTACATGCCCATCGAGCCCTGAAACGGTTGGGGAGGGGAGGGCGGCAGGCCGGTAAGGTGAATCATGTGCCATATTGATTTACTTGTTCTAGCCAAAAGTCTCAATTGTACAGCTCTACTCGGGAATAGTATGGTCTTTTGCATCAACTCCAGCCTTCCAACGGTACTTCGACGCAATGTGTTCATCCAGTGGGCCCTTTTGCCCGGGTATTCCGTAGAAGTTCTCTCTGTATGTGCCACCCGGGACAGCGTAGTCCTCCCAGAATAATCCTCGTGCTCTCAATTCCGGAAGCAGTAATTCTATGATGTCCTTGAATGATTGCGGGAATAAGGCGTATGCAAAGTTGAACCCATCCACGTCAGCCTCGTCAACCCATGTTTGTAGCCCGTCTACCACCTGGGCAGGAGTACCGACAAAGATGGGACCATTTCCACCAATGCTCACATGCTCAGCAACGGTGTGCTTCGTCCATTTAGAGGTACCAGGAGAAAACTTTGCATACGCCTCTACGGTTGATCGCACTGCATTGCTCTCAACCTCACGTAGTTCCTCATCGTCACCATATTTGCCCAAGTCAATTCCCGTCCAGCCGCAGAAAAGAGCCAGTGCACCATCAAGAGATGCATACTTGCGATAATCAGCCAATTTGGCTTGTGCCTCCTCTTCAGTGCGTCCGATGATTGGGGTCACGAGAGCAAGAACCTTGATGTTGCTTGGGTCTCTGCCATGTTGAGTTGCTGCTAGCTCTCGAATCTCTGCAATGCTCTTTGCTGGCACTGAAGGACTAAATGCGCTGACGAAGATAGCTTCCGCACTTTGCGCTGCGAACTGCTTGCCGGCTCTGGAAGTTCCGGCTTGAAGCAAAAGAGGAGTGCGTTGTGGGCTCGGTTGGCATATGTGAGGCCCCGGTACTGTGAAATACTTGCCGTTGTGATTGATTTCGCGGACTCTGTCTGGAACAGTGTACACGCCTTTTTCACGATCAAGAACAACAGCATCATCTCTCCATGACGATTCGAAAAGCTTGTACATCACCTTCACATACTCATCGGCCTGCGCATATCTCTCGTCATGCTGCTTGGGTCAGTGTAGTTCAATCACGATTCGGGCCCATACTTACTGCAATCTGCTCTTTGAAACCCATGTTTCGGGCAGCTGAGTCAAGGTAGCTAGTTACTATCTGAAGACGCCTTAGTCTCAAGTTCAAGGTTCAAACTGAAATACATACGTTCCAACCGAGTCGTCCTTTGGACAGATGATCGACAGTCGACAGCCTACGAGCCAGATGGTATGGCTGCTCATACGTCGTCGATACTGTCACGCCGAAGCCAATACTTTTTGTTGCTGCCGCCATGGCGCTGACAACGCTGAGTGGCTCATTGACAGGCCATTGTGCACCAGAGATCTTTGCAGCGTCGAGATTACCATTGTAAACCTTCGATTGTGTCAGAATTGTTTGCATGCAGATTGTTGCCAGCATACTAACATCGTAACCACCCAGAACGTCGGCAATGAAGACGCCGTGGAATTTAGCTTCTTCTAGAAGTTTTGCAAGTTCGACCCAGTGCTCGACATCGTTGAACTCATGTGAATGATCGTCTGGATGCCTCCATAGACCAGGTGTTTGGTGGCCACTGCCTGTTATATCGTGCTTGGATTAGCTTATAATCACTTAATAATACTGATTGAAAGCTGCTGCCTGAGGTGCGGATTGATATGGACAGTGCAGATGACGTCGTCCGTTAGAAGCGTGTGATCACGTGAACTTACACATCTCCACGAACGCGTTCACAATCCATTGCTTTGTAGGCGCCATGATTTCGCGTACTTCTAGAGGTATGTCGTGCTATCAACTTGAAATAATTTGTGCTTACTGAGGTTTGCATAGATACATATGGTTCCGATGTCGCTATGCAATGTTGCTCCAGTCTGATGGGGCAGATGATGTGCTTACAGCGTCCTTGCACGCAATCGTGTATCTCTCCACTCAACGCAAATCATCATCGGATAACGCAACATGGACTCGTACCGCGGTACATGGTTGATTCAGGTTTTTTTCGGTCCCTCCATTTACCCACGTTGTAGTCGGGCTCTAGCGGCTCACTAAAGGCCTTCTCCGATTCATATGGCTACCACGCCATTGGACTCCACAATGCCGACAGTGTGGTCCCCGCGAAGAGACCGTAGACGCCGAAGTGAGCGATAGAGGCAAGCGTGTATGAATGGGCTAGCTTCTTTGCTGACGACGCTGTAGCATGACGAAGTCGGCTGCCCGGAAACACCATTTCAGTAATCTGAGCCAGGATCTGCAGCCACATCTTGCACCATTTTCAATTTCAACTTCTATCTTTCTTTTGTAAAGACTCCTGTTTCAGCATTATACTTCAAGATCTCAACTGTTGCACTGTGCAATATGGTTCCCTGGCGATGGCGACCCAAGAGCATTTCCACAGCACCCGCGTCTATCAAAGCAGTTGAACCGGCGAAAGACAGTTCAATTGATGACGCACAGGATCAATTCCAGCGACTCGCAGTACAGAAGACGCAGCCTGAGCGACAGTCAGCACTGTTACTTCATGCAATCCGCCAACCTTACGAGGTGGCTAGTGACCATGCCGTGCCAGAAGTAGAGAACGAAACCGAGTTGCTGGTCAAAGTCACCGCCGCAGGACTTAACCCGATAGATTGGAAGTCACCGTAAGTGCCTTTAAATATTGACAAATATCATAAATATGGCTAACTTTACGTCAGTGATTTCAATTTTGGTGTTCCGGTCTTGCCTTTCATTTCTGGACGGGAGTTATCTGGAATCGTCGTCAAGGCACCAACCATCTCGAACTCCCGTATACGCGAAGGTGATCTCGTTACAATACCCTCGACCGACTATCGAGATCTTCGCAAGGCTGCATTTCAAGAGTACAGCGTCGCCTCTTCATTCAACACTATACGTCTTCCTCACAATATATCGGCAGAGTCAGGAAGTATACTTGGGGTGGCGTTTGTATCGGCGGTACTGGCTTTGGGTATTTGCATGGGCGTCAGCTTCGAGAGTGTTGAAGGCGGCCCTGATCTTCTTCGAATCGTGCGCAGCATCGATCCCGAAAGACTCCCAGCAGACATCAGGAAAGAATGTCTTGAAAATATCAGTGAGATTGATCGCGCCAAAGCTGGAGACTATTTAGTCATTTGGGGTGGCAGCTCTACAAGCGCGCATCTTACAAAACAAATCGCAAGACTGACAGGTCTTAAGATTGTATCTGTAGTCGACAATGCTAAGCACGGGCTAAGATTGTCGTCTACTCCTGTTACACGTCCGGATCTCCTTGTGGATTCCCACGATCCAGAGAGGGCAGTCGATATCATCAAGCGAGCAACAGGGAATAACGCGCGCTTTGGATTTGATACCGTTGGAAAAGAATCTGCTGCCCAGCTTCTGCGCTCCTTGGCATCTACAACCTCGCTGATAGACTCGCTACCTAAGGCTGTACAAGGATATGAGCGCAAGGATTCCAAGTTACCGACACCGCCATCGACACCCCTGGAGCCCGTAGAAGATTCGCCACGTTCACACTTGGTTGGACTTACAGGACTACCAAAGACGGACATTCCAGAAGACATTACGCTGCATAACGTGCCAATAAAGCTCTTCCACGAGGTCCCGGAGGTTGGCGAGGCGCTTAGCGCTTGGTGTGAAAGATTACTTCTGAAGGGATTGTTGGTTCCGCCAGATGTTGTTGGAACGGTACAAGGGCTAGCCGCTGTCAACGAGGGATTGGATAGGATGAGGAGAAGGGAAATCAGCGGCGGCCGACTTGTAGCTGTTTTACCATGATAGCAGTTCCTTTTTCAAGTACACAAAATTAAGGTGACTTCATCGTTCAAAGCTCATAGAAAGAGGCTTCCTGGAGTCTGCCACGTTTTTGTATCTCATTCAGCTTTCACTGAGCATACATTACGATGTGTTCTTCTCAACAGAGATTGAGCGATGAATTTGCGGTGCTATGGTCTTAACTACAGTCTTTGTTGATAACATATAGCAAATTTGCTTCTGAGTCTATTTCTCAACTGTTGCTTTACTTGTATTCATTCCCATCAATTCCATCGTCATCTCAGATCCGAGTCTCCCTTCGATACTACCACCGTAGAGGATGGCTCTGGTACATTGAGTTTGGCATCGATCTCGTCTTCGAAGGTCTTCTTCTCGTCGCCGAATTCGCGTAATACTAGCCATGCGGGCCATATAGCAACCGCCCATAGAGCGAAGTTCCAGTACACAGCGCCAACCTCGGCAAATATAGTGAGAGATGTTATACCATAACTGATAGCCTGCCATGCAGACTCTGTACCTCTGAGTAGAGCAGCATATCTGATGACTTCTGGTTCATTCTGCGCAAGCTGTCCAATGAAGAAGTACAGGAAGAGGTAGTTCAACTGGAACCCGACCGTCAAGAAGATGAAGACAGCGAAACCGCGACCAAATCCTGGGGAAGACCAATCATATGTTGGCTGGGTGTCGCGGAACTCGGTGACTAGAATAGTGGCCCAGAGCCACCAAGCACCCTGCAAGACCGCAATTGTCCAAAAGGCTGTTCGAGCGCGGAAGCGCAGAGGAATTGAAGTCCTGTCAAGGTAATGTCCAAGAAGATTGCCGCATATTACTGCCACGATACCTGACAAGAAAGAGCCCAATGCACGAGAGCGGACCGAAAACCACACTAGATAAACATTAGATCTATCCGTCACACGACCTCTTTGGGACACTCACGAGCCAGGTAGGTGAAGTAAACAGCTTCTGAGAATACTGCTTGTCCTATCCAGAGAACCGTGAGAAGATAACGTTTGGTGAAGAACAGCTTCGTAGTAGCTTTGATCTCGAACCAAGGGTTATCCAGAATGGCTAGGTCAACCTTTTTCCCGTCTTTTCTCTGAACTTGATTAGGCTTATTGAGAAATAAACCGACCACAGGGCCAATGCATTGTAGGGCAATGAAGATAAGATAGACTGTGTAGGATACGCTGCCGGCTTGGTCGCGGTCGGCATTGAGTCCTAGGTTGATTGCACCACCAAGGATCTGACCACCCAGCCGAAAGGTAAGCCAGTATCCAAGCGCTTTGCCTTTGTTCCAAGGCTCAGGATATGCTATAGCAATTGCCGCCTCAGCCATCCAGAAGACACCTGCCGAAATACCGCAAAGTGCGCTTCCCAGATAGATGAACCACTCAGTACCGAAGCGATTATTCGTGTACACTGTGGAAAGTTAGTATAATTTAGATTTGTCAAGCTAAGAATATGCTTACAAGCTGCTGCGTACGGGGCATAGCCGATCCTAGTGTGATGTCAGCATGTAGTAGAATTCTGGGCTCAGTCTCCACCTACGTTCCAAAGATCAAAGCTCCTTTGATGCCAATGTAGTGCACGATAGCACTGCTGAAGTAACAGCTGACCACCATCAAGCAGAACGTGAGAGCGTTTCCCGCGTTGACTAAATGAGGTGACTGAGCTCCCCCAGCTCCTAAAGAATTCATGGCACCCCAGATACCAGGAGCCGAGAAGTTGCAAAGACCAAGGATAGTCATGTTAAAGAAGGTACTTCGATACCATTTTGCTGTGTCGTTGTCAACATGATAGAGACGTATGCTCGACGAACTCACTTGGATAGTCACGCCTCTCAACCTCAACATCGCTGCCAGATTCCAAAGATGATTCTTGCGCAGACATGATTGATTTCGTTTAGCCTTAGGCTGGCGATCAACTGGCGGAAGGATTGAGTTTCATATATCTTGCATGTCCGCAAGCTCGTGCACGGTAGTGCCGGATGTTTTCACACATGGCTAGCAAGTACCGGAGCTAACATACCGAAGGCGCACTTGCACGCCCATTACAACACGCCCGCGGCATCAAGACATGACGTGACCCCGATATTCGGTGCGACAGCTTCTAGATTTCCTACAAGCCCAATCTATCTGCCGTTCCACGTTGTTGCGGGCCTTTTGCGGCAGATGGTGGAGTGGTACTTTTGATGGGGTAGCACGCCATTCACCCCGGCGGTTTGCAAATCAGCACATGTCGATCTCAACAACCAGGATACGGTTCTTGCGCAGATAAGGTATGCTGACGATTCCGGCAGAACGGATGTCGTGATTCCGCGTAATATCAAAGATGCTTAGAGGCCACGCCAGGTACAGTAGCGCTTCCTGATTGGGCTTCCACATGTTACCAACACATCAATACCAATGCTGTGAACAGGCATCCTGAGCACAATGAAATTGTGGTACAAGCAGAAAAAGGTATTGAAATACGGAAGTGAAGCATATGGAAGTGATTTATGAATTGGTGACGACTTCGAGGCCTAATGCCGCAATCAAGTGGACTTCTTGGTAGCACCCGGCAAATCCCACCAGCTCTCATGGACGTCTTTCAAGTCTGGCTCTTGTCCTGGCGCTCTGAGATAAGAGACCAAATCGGCAGATTCGTCGATTTCTCTTTGAGTGTATCCATTTCCGAAATATGCGAATCTGTTCTGCTTGTTGAAGCGCTCGTACTCCCAGTCTTCCCAACGCGGATCTCGCCGGACAAGTGTGAGCCCAGCAGCAGATCCAGGCCACAAGCCGTGAATTCTCTGTCCAGGAATGCCTCCATTGTTCCAAGAGGAACAATTGTCTGTCAGTACGGTGCTCGGGAAAAACGCGTCGCAGTAATCGACAAAATCGTCTGTGGCTTCCCTGGATGGAGTTATTGATTTGATGCCCTGTGAAGAGACTTTACGAAGTATCTTAGCGAAGAAAGTTAGTGCTGTCTCTACAGCCTGTGGCACTGTCCCAGATGGACCTGTGGCATGTGGTCCTGCAAGGAAGAACAGATTGGGAAACCCAGGTGTGGCTGTTCCGAGATAGGTGTAAGGAAAGCCAAACTCGCCGTCAGGTTTCCAGGCCTTGTTCAGGTCGAGGCCGCGCGCTTTTATCGGGAATGGTGGAACGAGATCGGTATTGGCTCCTGTAGCACAGAAGATAGCATCAAACTCATACTTCTTGCCGTCAACTGTCTCAAGACCCTTAGGTGTGAATCGCTTGATGGGTGTCTTGACAAGATGCGCGTTCTCCTCGGTGAGTGATTCCAGATAGCCAGGGCCGGGGGTCAAACGTCGGCAGTGCGGTGCAAAGTCAGGAATTAAACCGTCAAGGAGCTCGGGTTTCTTCGCCGCTCGCGCCTTCATCACCTCGATAAACGTCTCACGAATGCCTTCGTTCTCTTCAGACCCCCGTACCATAGCTCGGAATCGCCGCCAATATCTTTCTTCGATATCTTTACGAAACCTAAGGTATGTTTCCGGGTCTTGGAAAGACTCCAATTGATCCGTTGGATAAGGCTGAGGCTCGAACGTCCGTTCATCACCGGCCCAGGATGTGGCTATCCAGGTCGGATTCCTGACGAAATGCGTCACATGGTCGACAACGCGTTGCAAGTGCGGCACGATTTGGAGTCCGCTGGCTCCATTGCCAATCACAGCAACCTTCTTCCCTGTTGGATCGTACGATGAATCCCAATTCGAAGTGTGTCGCAGATGCCCCTTGTAGTCATCAAGTCCTGGATAGTCAGGTAGCTTCCACGCATTGAACCGCCCAATAGCGGTAATCACAAAGTCAAAATCCTCTTGGCTCGAAGAGCCATCGATTAAGTTGTGAACTTTCAGGGTCCATTTCGATCGCGCATCGTCCCATGATGCCTCATCAACGCGGTGTCGCAGTTTGACATATTTGTAAACGTCGTGTTTCTTGGCTGTGTTTTGCCAGTACTCGCGAATCTCAGCACCTTTGGCAAAAATCTCAGACCACTGTGTGTTAGGAGAGAATGTGCTTTGGTAGACATGGGCCGGGATGTCACATCTCACACCAGGGTATTGGTTCTCAAGCCACGTGCCACTCTACCAGGCGTCAAACCGTGTCCATGTATCGTAGGCAGCTTACTTACCACATCGTTGTTCTTCTCGAAGATGGTCAACTGAATACCCGGTACCTTGGCGGGTAGCAGAATACCAGCATTTATTCCAGATAGTCCAGCCTATGAACTGTTAGGATCTATTCTCAAGGGCTCGTCACAGACTCATGATGCGTACTCCAATCACTGCAACCTTCAAAGGTCGAATCTCGTCAATGTAGTGGTTCGGATCAAGCTGAAGTCGAGAGACGGGATAGTCGATAGATAGAGTCGGCCGACTATTGACTTGTTCCGTCTCGCTCACAGGTGCGAGATGTTCAGTCAATTGTGCGACGCGTCGTGTTGAAGTGGTTGCTCGTGACGTCTTGCCGAGTGTGTCGGTATCAGGAACAACATGATTGGACGCCATCTCAATCGGGACTAGCTCTGCACTTGCGAGGAAAGACGGGGTTGGGGGCTTGTTCTTTGCGATAATGAGCAGAATGAAGATGGGAAGCTTTCACAAAGGCCATTTAAGGGCCATCTGACCGTTTTGTTGGTCTTGCACCGAATCACGTTTCATCCGTTATCGCCCCGTACTCGGTGTCTACATATCGGTTCGCCATTACAGCTCGGCATGATGATGATCACGCCTTCACCCCACAGGTTGACGGTATGCGCCATGTCGCGACCCGCTTCGCTGTCGTGATTGCCTGTTTCGCTACACGGCAATAGTAGTACGAGGCTCGAGTGTCGCGACATGCATGGCTTGCACGCCACACCAACATCAGATCTCGCCTGTACCAAGTCTTATGAATGTGCCCAGATGGACGTACAAAAGGCAGTGGGGACGCACACTGTGCTCTTGAGCATTGAAGATCTTCAGAAAGACAAGCATCAATGTCTGCACCGATTAAGAGCCGAAAATGGTATCAGATCCGATGGTTTCAGGATTATGATACGCCAGAGGAACGCAAGCTGATCGCAAAGCTTGACCTTCTCATTGTGCCGTATGTCTTTCTGGCATACTGGGTCAAGTACATCGACCAAGCTAACATCAGTATGTTGATGGAGTGACATTGAATCTTGCTTCTGCTGACAGCACTAGACAATGCGTATGTTGCCGGTCTCAAAGAGGATCTTGGTTTCCAAGGAAATGAATTGGTACGACTGCAGACGATGTACGTAGTCGGCTCTGTGGTTGGCCAACTACCATTCATGTACCTCTTCACCCGCATCCCCATGTTCTATCTGATCCCTTTTCTCGACGTTTCGTGGGGCATCTTCACGCTTCTACAATATCGAGTGAACTCTTTTGCAGAGCTGGCCGCATATCGATTCTTGGTCGGCCTGTTTGAGGCGGCGTTCTTTCCGGCAATTCATTATATCTTTGGTATGGCTGTATATTCTGTCAACATCGCCAGAGCTAATACAACACTAGGATCATGGTATCGAGGCGATGAGATCGGTCGCCGTGGAGGCTTCTTCTATGTGGGCCTTACTCTAGGAACCCTTACCGCCGCGCTGATCCAGTCTGGCGCAACATCGCGTCTAGAAGGCGTCCACGGACTTGCAGGGTGGCGATGGATGTACATCATCTGTGCCATCATTACCATTCCGGTAGGTCTGCTCGGACTATGTGTTCTTCCCGGAACACCTGACAAGCCTAACAAGCTCGTTCTGTATGAACACGATGTTGAGGTTGCCAAAGCCCGTCTGGAGAGGGCTGGCCACAGCGTCAAAGGAAATGTCACCATCAACACGTTCGTCAAGATAGCAAAGTCGCCCCTCGTCTGGGCCTTTCTGCTTTTGGATATATTTTTCTGGAATGGATGTCTCAACACATCCTCGGGCGGATATTTGTTGTGGCTGAAGAGCCTCAATCGATACTCTAAAGCGCGCATCAACGAGCTGGGTGCCATTTCTCCTGCGTTGGGGATTTTCTACACGCTCGCTGTGTGTTTCGCATCCGATCTAATACTGGGACCTGCATGGGCCATCACAGTCTCTCATACCTGGAACATCATCGGACTGATTATTCTTACCATCTGGGACGTGCCAGAGTCGGCGATCTGGTTTGCATTCATGACTACATACTCGGCTGTTGCAATGTCCAGCGTCTTGTACGGGTGGATCAACAGTCAACTGAGCTACTCTCCCGCAGAGCGAGCTGTTGCACTTGTGCTGGCCAACACACTTGCGCAATCAACAACTGCATGGACGCCACTGCTAGTATTCAAGACGGTTGAAGGCCCTAGGTTCCCCAATGGATGGCCTTTTGTGCTGGCAAACGCTGTATGCTTGATTGTCTTATCGCATATCATCAAGACCTACGTCAAGAAAAGAGATAGGTATGTAACACATTCAAAGACGTTGCACGGGGCGCTAAACTTTTTAGCAAACGAGGATCCGTCTCGGAAGTCGACAACGAAGGCTCAATTCAAGAGACAGCTAACACGTATAAGCCCAAAGTTCTCCCCGATACCGAAGGTCCTGCCTAGTGCCATATCTTCATAGTATGTGTGTTGTGAGCCGCGCCGTATTTGCATGTTACCCTTGACCTTATTGGGTGGTCCCGACCCTGATCTATGTAAATGTCCACTATCATTTTAGCATCGTGGTAACACATCTTCATAAACACGCTTCCAGACAATAAACCAGCGTTTTAGAAAATACAATGTCTATTGAGTCTCTGACTCCATCGACTGTGAGGCGGCTATTTCACTTGACTTAGCGCCGTTTGTTTGCCATGGTGCACATGAGGAGGCGCGTTCAACGACTTGTAATCCACTCTGCGTTGAGAGGGTCAATTGGTGCATCCACAAGAGAATCACGCAAGACGTATATAGTCATGCACGACGTCAAGAGCGTGCATGCATTGCTCCTGCAGCTAACCCACAGCTGTTCGCGACATCGGGAAACGGCGTTCAAGATGGCGCAATCGCCGCCCTGTATTACGAACTTCACATCGGATGATAGCGAGTACGAACGCCCAAATGGTGAGATGATGGTATGTGGAATTGCTTAAAATGATAAAACCGCATGTCAAATCGTTTGTCAAGGGTTGCAAACAAGCCACCAGCAGTTCTCTCACTCGTGATCTGGAACGCACACGCAAACCTACACTATGGCCGAATCGACATCAACCACCGGAGAGACAGCTTCCAATGGCAATACTGAAAAGAAGAAGATATTGATCAACGCATTTGATATGAGCACAGTTGGCCACCTCTCCCCCGGCCAGTGGAAAAACCCCACCGACAAATCCGCCACAAAGCGCTCCCTCGACTACTGGATTCACCTGGCCCAACTACTCGAGCGCGGCGGCATCAACGCTCTATTCCTTGCAGATACATATGGGGGTTACGACACGTACGAAGACAGCCTGGACAACTGCATCCGGCGCGCCGCGCAATGGCCCATGACCGACCCCACGATCCCCATCTCGGCCATGGCGGCGGTGACGAAGAACCTAGCGTTTGCCATCACAGCAAGCACGAGTTTCGAACCGCCGTTTTTGTTGGCGAAGAGGTTCAGCACGCTGGATCATTTCACTGGGGGCCGGTTTGGGTGGAACATTGTGACGAGTTGGAAGAAGGCGGCGTTCAAGGCGATTGGGCTCGATGATCCGATTGAGCATGACGAGCGATACGCACAGGCGGACGAGTACCTGCGGGTGCTTTATAAGTGCGTGGGCCCTGCTTCTACGGCGCAAGAAAGAACACGCTTGGACTGAACTGACCGCTGAACAGGCTCTGGGAAGGCAGCTGGGCCGATGATGCCATTACGCAGAACAAGGAGAAGGACGAATATGTCGACCCGGACCGCATCAGGACCATCAAGCACGAGGGCAAGTTTTTTCACCTCGAGTCCCGCCACATTGTCGATCCCTCGCCCCAGCGCACACCGTTTCTCTTCCAGGCCGGGACCTCGTCTGCAGGCAGCGAGTTCGCCGCCACCCACGCAGAAGCCATTTTCGTGTCCTCGCACTCGCCTGTCGTGCTGAGACCGAAAATCTCAAAAATCCGTGAGCTGGCGGCGCAGAAAGGGCGCGATCCGCAGAGCATCAAGTTCTTTGCGACTTTCACTCCGATCCTGGGTAAAACGGACGAGGAGGCGCGGGATAAGCATGAGGAGCTTAAGAAGTACGCGAGCGAGATTGGTGGGCTCGTTTTGGTGTCCGGTTGGACAGGGATTGATCTGAGCCAGTACCCACCAGATAAGATTCTCACTGCTGATGATGCGACGACGGATCATAGGGTGAGGAGCTTGCTGGACCAGTTCACGGTCACGTCGCCAGAGGTGCCGGAGTGGACGCCCAAGGTGATTGCGGAGAAGGCTTCGATTGGCGGGCTGGGGCCGGTGAGTGTGGGGTCTCCGACGACTGTGGCGGACGAGCTGGAGAGGTGGGTAAGGGAGGCGGATGTGGATGGGTTTAATATCGGGTATGTGACCACGCCGGGGAGTTTTGAGGACGTGGTGGAGTTGCTGGTGCCGGAGCTGAGGAGGAGGGGAATCTATTCGCAGCCGGAGGCGGAGGGGCTGACGGCGAGAGAGAAGGTATATGGTAAAGGACAGGCAGGTCTACGAGCCGACCACACGGGGAGCCAGTACAAGTACGATGTGTATGACGAGTCGAAGCCATAGGTATCGAAGCAGATGTGTCGATAATGCTGGCGGTAAGAGACGAAGCCATGGCGATTAAACCTGACTTCCTAGACTTATCTTGCACTTCGTTAAAATCTGACATCTTCCCACTCTTGGCTTTGCGAGAATCCTAGATGGAACCTCCCTGTCTTTGCAAAGCTCAGCGTCGCTACATCCGTCTCAAAATTCATTACCTTCCCGCCGACCTCGCCCGAATCCGCCAGAAAGTGTGCATGTATCCTTGGTCCACAAATGCCTCTCATCCACTTGGGTACCATGTACCCAAAGACAATACCCTTCAAATCATTCTGCTCGCCTCCATTGTCAAATTCGACAGATTTGAACATGCCCACAACCTTGAACGGAGCGAGTGTGTTGACAGCTCTTGCATGCGCCAGTTTTGGGCTCGAAATCAAGTCATCCAGACTCTCCATGTCGAGGCTGGGGACTTCCATGCGGAAGGAGGGTCGGAAGATGGTGACCATTGCGAAGGGGAGACGAGCATCCATGGGTGCTGGAATGGCCTTGTTGTCGCTTGAAAGGGCGTACGCTTCGCCATTGTTTAGGACCATGAGACGTCCGTCTTCGTAACTGCCGATGCCATCAGTGCCGTGGGAGGTCAGGTCTGCGGTGCTTGGTTGGCCTTCTGCAAAGCCGGCGGCTGTTGCAGCGGTGGTGCCGAATTGGTAGATGTCGTTTGGCATGGAGGCCACCATGTTGAGTTTTTTTTTGAATTTTTGTTTCAAGGAAACAGTGTGGCTTGGAAGCGTACAAGTAGTGTACTGGTGGTGTTCCGGGTGACGAGGAGAGCCGATCCTGAATGTCCGGTGATTGTCCGATCTCGTGTTTACAGTCAACGCCGGTGATCTATTTGGATGACGAGCTATACTGCAGCACCTTGGAGACGTGTGTTGTCAGAATACCAGTACTCGACGGCAGCTTCGATTTAGTCAAGTTCGATGTAGGGCCTTGAATGTCCGGCTAAAATGTTATGATTTCAAGATCGACTGAGATAAAACGTAGTGACTATGTTCAGTGTAGGTATGCACATATAAACAAAAGAATGTCGCCAATACTACAACTTAAACAGAATGAACGCTCGAGGTCTTGAATGGTAGTTCAGCTCGTACTTGATGGTGGGGAAGTTCTACCCTGCAGCTGGTCGCAGGGAAAGAGTAGCCGAGCTAGCATCATTTTTGGTCTGTGCGGCCATCCAAAAGTTCAGAGCCCTCGGTACAGCTTTGCGACGAACAGCCTCAGCATCACAGCGTGGATATTCCGCATTAACGACGAGTATCACTCGCTATATCGCGCTCAAAGATCTTCGAATAGTGGAGTAGCAGTGCAGCCCTTGTCAAGATGTCGGGAAATACGCCAAAATCCATGTCGAATCGCCTGATGACGATGAAGGTAAACTTGCCATACGCTTGTCACCAAGTGATCGCTAAGCTGGTCGCAGTTCATGCAGCGTTCGGCAGCAAAGAATGTCGCTGCCTCGCCAACAACACCAAACGGCCCCGCCTCGAAGAAAGTACGACTGTCCAACGGCGGGTCCGTTGCCGCAGACCACCAGATCCTCCAATCTGCGCTCGCCGAGGAAGCGAAGAAGCAACAAGAGGCGCTCGACAAGGCATCGCTTCACACAGGCGAGACAAAATGGGTGCTGAGCTACAACGACCCTTCACAAGACAAGCGCGGGGACGCTCTCACAGTCAGACAGGCAGGGTTCGCAGAGCTCGATGCAGACGACAGTGAAGAGGACGACGAAGAAGAGCAAGCACAGCCAATAAGGAGACAGTACGGCGGTGGCGTGAAGAAAGCAAGCGTATGTTTCAGACAGGCCTCAAGCTGAAGCACGCGCTGACAACAAGCAGAAACCTGTCACCGAGAATCCAGACCGCTCTGAAGGCGAGACCGACTCGTCTTCGGAAGATGACTACGACTCAGACGACCTGACCGCAGAGCTGATCCGTGAGACGAAGCGAGAAATGTCGTCCAAGAAGCGCGAGTCGCGAAAGAGCCTGGGTGAAGCGCCGCCGAAAACAACACCCAGATCGATCAACGAAGATGCAAACCTTGATCGCCTGACATCGCTGAGTGGTGGTCGAAAACCTGCAGGACGTGACATGAGCAGCATGGAATGCTTCAAGTGTGGGCAGAAAGGACACGCAAAGGCCGACTGCCCGAACCCTGGCCGCGGCTCTGCTGGGCGAGGCCGTGGTCGCGGTGGACGAAGGTAAAGGACGCGTAACATGTCAAACGAACCGGAGTCGACAGGATAGTAGAGCCTTTCGCTATCTTACTGTTGTAGGCCACTTAACAAAAAGCGCCGCACTGTAGTCTCCTGTGCTAGTAGCTCCTTCACGTTACAAGAGCGCTGCGCATCCAGCCATCGCCTCTCTTCGAAGCTTAAGGGACGCGAAGCAATCCACGACAATGCCCTGCAGGCTTGCGTGGGCTCGAGGGGTCAAGCTGATCTGTGCCCTTCCCCACACGCTGTGGCTGACAGCTAGGGTTGTATTGCTTCAGACGCAAGCCATGGCAGCTGCTTGTGAGAATCTAGCATCAAAGGCGCACTATGCGTCCTGTATAGTATGAGATCTAGCGAACTGCGAAAAGTAAGCAGCAAATGGCATGTCTGCGGCGCATCGCCGACAGCCCTCGTTACGCTCTATCTGAGCAGTCAGCGAACGAAACATGCACACGCATAGAACTCGCAGCAACCTGATCGCTCGAGTATCATATAAGTAGCTAGTCCTGTCCGTTTCGTACGTAGCGAAAGGACTGAACAAACAATACAACAACTACATCAAATCTCCATCCACCATCATGTCCTTCCCAACCAAACCAGCATTCGTACACCACGGCACCTGGGACAACGAAACACGCGCCCACCCAGCCATGAAATGGATGTCCGCCTCTCCCACCCTCCTCCATCTACCCCTCTAACACCCCCAGGGAACAATACACACTAGTCTTCGACTCCAAATCCGCCTCCGACCTCCTCCCCCTCATGACACCCGACCACCAACTCACCCGCACAACAGGCCAAAAGCACTCCGGGCCCTCAGATTCCATCTCAGCGCTATACAACGACATCTACGCCCCCTTTGCAAAATGGTCACACGTCCCGTACCACCTCGTCCGCTACGAGGTCGACGACGGGTGGGAGATGACGGGGTTCGCGACGCTGTGGTGGAGTCTCGCGGTCCCGGGGAAGCACGAGGGCGGGGGCGACAAGGTCAAGGCCGAGCAGGGCGGCGAGTGGGACGGGTGTAACCCCGCGGCATTTAGGTTTCGGTATCGCAAAGAGGAGGAGGATGGGGCAGGGATTCGGCTCGCGAGCACGGAGATTGCGGCTGATCCTACAGCGGCGGTGGTGGGGATGTTGAAGAGGGGGATGATGAAGGTGGAGGATCTGATGAAATAGTGTGTGTACCTGTGGGATTTGTTGGGATCGATAGTGAGGCCTAGTCTACGCGTAAGCCGGAGTATGTACTTCTCTTCTTTGTTTACGATTCAGTGCAGACCCATTGAGGAAGAGAAGAAGCATGCTCATTCTCATAAATGGTCGTTCTCATGAATATCATATTCCTCATCCCGATCCTCCCTTTGCTGCACCAGTGCAGTGCCTTCTATATACACACGTAAGATGGGATGGATGGGATGGGATGTGTGTGGCGATATTGGGCGTCTCTCTGGGCGTGAGAGGAGGGTTGTGAGTTTGTTTGGGGCCCGTGGACTGTGGACTGTGGATTGAGGCTTGTGGATTGAGGATTGTGGATCGAGGGTTGAGAAAAGATGAAAGAGGAAAGAGGCGTGTCAAGTCATGTGGGCCATACACAGGGGAAGTGGAGACGAGTGTTGGGTAGTCGTCAATTGTCGTGTGCATGTGAAGAGAGAGAGAGAGAGAGAGAGAGAGAGAGAGAGAGAGAGAGAGAGAGAGAGTGTGTGTGCGGCATGTATGAGACATGAAACATGAGACCAAGGGCGCGCTCGACCTTTGCGTGGAGCAACTACTTTACTTTGACTTTGATGTACACGGGAGCTTATACAGGTAGGTATTCATTCTATTAGTCGATCTGTTATTTTTGGAATTTTTTATTTGGCGAATGTTTCTGTCTTCCTAGTCTCTAGGCCAAGCCTGTTGAACACTGGGCTAGTTATCTCTTCCACATCTACTTGTCTACATCTACTTGCCTCACACGTCTTGATATGACTTCAAAGCCTCTCAGCAATCTCCACAAACTCCTCGAGCGGCCGCACGGGCTTGACGCCCGCAGAAACCTGCATCCCGGCTTTCCACTTGTACACGTCGGTGATCAGTACGGGCTGGCCCGCTCCCGCGCCCTCAGTCGCACCGCCCTCTTGGTCTTCACTTTGCGCCTGCGGTTCAGCGGGCAGTCCTGCGTCCGCAAGCCCGAGCGCCGCCTTTGCCGAGTCGAGGATCCGTGCCTTGGGCTCTGATTCCAAGTCTAGGGTATCGAGAAACTCCGACACTGCGGCAGGGATGCCCTCGGCGGATGCATCGGTGATGCGAGTCTTCAGTGCGTCAGCGTCGAACGAGGTTTTGTTCTCGGTGAGAAGGGTGCTCAGAGCTGCGAGCGCCGCGTCACGCTGCTCCTGTGCTGAGGGTGCCTTAGGCCGAGACTGCGCTTGGAGGTGAACGGAAAGTTTGGCGCGCGTGGGAGAGGAGGGCGAGATGTAGTGAGCGTAGAAGTCTGTCATGGTTTTCTTTGTGAGAGACGAGATGTGAGAGGCGTCGGTGTCGGCTGTTGTCTTGTCAGTCACACTGATAAGTGGGTATTCATGAGGAAGGGTTAACAAACCTTGCAGGAAATCATATGAATCGCTGTAGATATGATTCCAGAACCTATTGTCTTCCTGACTCAGGTTTTTCAGCTTCGCAATTCGCTTGTTGATGATTGCGCGCTTGTGACCCTCGAAATCCGCGTTACTCATCTCATGCAGTGTCTTCTCGAACATGCTGAGGAAATTCTCGATCCGGCCCTCGAGGTAGCGACAGTCCTTCTCGCTCTGTATCAGGATGCGGTAGCCAGCCCATGTGTCATGGAAGGTGGCGCTGGAGAAGACAACGTAGCCGAGCTGCTCGATTGTGCGCAGCTGGTTGAAGCATGGCTCGTCGGTCATCTGTCCCACAAGCAGCAGTTTCGCGCGAAGATCATTGTCATATCGATTACCAGCGTACAAGCTGTACTCAATGCAGTGGTTGACATTAGCAGGGTCGCGGAGCTGCTTCTCGTAGATGAAGTTGCTCCCAGGTGGTAGGACGATGTTCCGGCGGATGGGGATCTGGCTTGCGGGCAGGTGCTTTGGCTTTACGATGTCGATGACTTGGTCTGTGATCTTTAACGCCTCCTCCTTGTACAGGTTGCCATGGGCCAGGACCTCGATCTGACACTGGGCCAGAATCTGGGGATAGAATTCCTGCACATCCTTCGCGGTGACATTGTCCAACTCCTTCGTCAAATCCTCGTTCATAAAACTCCTGTCGCTTTTGAAGGTACGCGAATAAGTGCCGACTTGACCGTACGGCTGCCCAATATCCCAGTTGCGCAACGATCGCGACATCCTATCGTGGATAACGGCAAATCGGTCCTCGCGCACCTCAAGATCGCGAACCTGCAGAAGAACTTTCTCGAGTAGAACGTGCAGCTTGTCGTTGTAACCGCTGACTGTGATCGACAAGCCGCTGACGTGGTTGCTGAAGTCGTACACCAAGCCCGAAATGTCGGCATCGTAAGAATATTCAACCAGCGCATCGTTCACGAGCTCGCGGAAGAGTGTGCAAATAAGCACCACTCGTGCGCTGACGTATGTGATCGGAGTCTTGAAGTAGATGTGGACATTGGCCTTGGGAACCCAGAATTGATCATCCTTCTTCCACCAAATACGCACGTTGTCGTCGTGTCTGATCAACGTCGGCGCCTTGGACGGTGCATCGATCTCCTTCTTCTCAACGTCCAGTCGGCTGGGGATAAACTCATTGCGATGCGGAAAGTGGAGCTCCTTGGGCCAGCTCTTGCTTTCGAAAGTCTCCTTGATCTCCTTGAGAAAATCCTCGGGGATCTTTTCGACCTTGTGCTCGGTGCCATACCACTTCTCCTTGCGATCCCAGTCACCCGGGAAGTCCTGGCTGACAATTGTCATCCGGAAGTTATCAGGACGCAAGTAAGACATGGCCTCGCTGATGAGATCTGCGTCGAACTTGCTAATAACCGCTGGGCCGCTCAACAATTTTGTGCGATCGTAGGGCTTCTGCATGACACCGGCCAGACCGCTGGCTGTGCGGCTGGGCGGGCTCTTCTGCTTGAAACGGAATTCGACCTCGCTGATGCGCTTCTGCTCATCGACGACCCACTCCTGCGGCGGTTGCTCCCGGATCATGGCAATATACTGAAAGATGATTTTCGCAATCTCCTTGTAGTTCTTCAGACCCTCCTCTGTCAGCTTAACGTTGACGCTGAAGAGGCCAGAACCAGGACACAACGTCGAGCCTCCAGCACCGAGTCCGTTTGCCCAACCCTTCTCTTTGATGTATGCAAGGATGCTGCCAGGCCCCTCGTGACCAAGCAAGTGGCTCAGATATCTCGACGGATGCGACTCGTAAAACTGTTCTTCGTCTCGGTATAAGAACTGCAGCTCGAGTGACCTCGACTCCAGCACCGGCTTGGCAAAGACCTGTGTAAGCAGCTCCTTCTCCGTGTAAACAGGCATATCCCATCTTGTCTTGGGGAGGTCCTTGTTCGGGACCTGTGCAAAGATGTCCTCAACCCACTGCTCGAGCGTATCCAGACTCTCCCTGCCCAGAACGACCAGCTTCATTTTATTCGCCGAGTAGTGCTTCGAGTGGAACTTCATAAATTCGTCGCGGATCTTGACACCGTGCGCAATGGGATCGTCGTGCAGCGTCTTCCAGCTGCCGGTGGAGAAGTGGCAGTAAGGATGCTCTGGGTTGGCGAGGGCCTTGTTCAGCTGGTGCAGGCGCCATGTGTCGTTCTGCAGGTTCTTCTTGTTCTCTGAATCGACAGCCTTGATCTCGCGGTCAACTGTGTCGGCGAGGAACAGCGGGGCGATGAAGAACTGGCCAAAGCGGTCGAGGCCGCCCCACAGCGGCGAGCCGTCCTTGGACTCGAGGTCGGTGTCGTCGGTGGCGGGCTGGTAGGACAGCTCGAAGTAGTAGTTTGTGGAGGTGGCGGCGGTGAAGGCGTTGGAGTAGCCGCCGTGCGAGGTCAGGTACGTGTTGTAGGCGTTCTCCTTTGGGTATTTCTCGGTGCCCATAAACAGCAGGTGCTCGACGGCGTGGGCAATGCCGGGCATGTCCTTTGCGTCGCTGAAGCTGCCGACATTGACATCCAGCGCGGCGGCGGCCTTGTCACTGCCAGCCTCGTGGATCAGCAGCACCTCGAGCTTGTTTGGCAGCGTGATGATGCGGTAGGCGCGGTCGTCGAGCTGCGGCCGCTCGAGGTTCTCGATGCGCTCGCGTGCAGCTTCCCGTGCCAGTGGCTCGGCCATTGCGTGTGTGGGGGCTGCCGGGGCAGTGGGCGCAGAGACGGACGAGGAGGTCGAGGAGGTCGGAGAGGTCGAAGAGACGGTCAGAAGGGAAGGAGCGGCCGAAGCAGAAAAGTGTCGGCGGACAGCGTGCGGAAGGCGCGAGGCAGTGCGAGGCTTCTGAAGGCAAGGCAACGGTGGGGAGCTAGCGGCAGGCACCAGCACAGCAGGACACGTCGACTCGGGGCACAATCGCGCAATCTCACAAGTGGCAGACGGGGCTCGCGCAGGGAACAGAGAGAGCGCGCGGGCGTGTGGCACAAGGCTCAGGTTCCCCAGATATCGCGCCGTCTTCATCCACGCACGATTGCAGTGGGTGGGGCCGAGGAATTCCACAGCGCGTGTTTGTAACGTGCTGTCAAACCACGCTCTGTCGGTTGCTTGGATGCACCAATTGTGCACACGCAATCTCGTCAGCACGCGAGGGTAAAAGGGCGGTGAGTGCTAAATAATGCAGCAGGCACGCAGACGCCGGACGTGGAATGCGAGGGGTCGCTGCACGATGCTGCAGAGCATCACTATCGATATACGACCCGTCTGCTTGGGACGTGTGCTAAACCGCCCTAGTCTCACACCGCATCATAGACAGACCCCGTCCCGTGCGCGCAAGGCTACACACAGGCATGCGGCTCAAGCAGCTTGTCTTGTGTTTTCTTCATCTACATGTACACTGCCTGCAACACCACTACCTGCGCCGCTGTTTGACCTTCTCCTTGTTGTCTGGGTCACTAGCAGGCCATCATGGTGCCCAAGGCCTTTGTGGCAGGCTACCCGAACGCTAGTCCTGGACACAGTTTTGCCAGGTGCAATCATAACGTCCTGCTTGCATGTGCACGAATCGAAGTGAACACGACACCATTGACATTATTTTCTTATCTAGAATTATGTCACGTGACTATAACGTGCTGTTCGAGAACCTCATGCTTCTGCCTTTGGTATCGAGGCATGTGCTGTCGTTGATGACATCAGCATCAAACATGTCGACAGTCATCGTGTATTATAAAATGCAAAATATGAACTCGACACAGGCTCAAGACTCTGGCATTGCGCCGACGTGCAACGAACCATAGGTCAAGCTGACATCAAGTTCAGGCCCCGTCTTGAGGAAGTGTTTGGTGATACTCTCACAACTTACTTCATTCATGCCCTCCTCTCCAACATCATCTTGCTCAGTCTCAATGACGTAAACCCTCTGTGCGCAACGTGACATCAGTCTTCTCCCCCTCCTGCCCCCTCTCCACCCCAGCACCGCCCATGACCCCCATACTCCAGCTCCGCGGCCACTCCATCCCAAAACGATCCATCAACTTCCTCAGCCCCTCCTCTGTCCCCGGCACAATGTTTACAAACACTCTCCCTCCCTCTTCCCTGCAGCTCGGCTCCGAATGTACTGCTCCACCATCCCCAGTCTTGAAAATTGCCATCGAACCGTACGTGCTCTGTATGGGAGGCAGGCTGGCAAAGGACGTGGCGAGCAGCTCGCGAACTGCATCACCTGTGTCGCCACAGCCAGCGCAGCGGATAGAGGAGCAAACGTGCTCGCGTTTGGCAGCTTCTTGCGATTTGGTGGCCTGGAGGGTACGGAGAGCGGCGGGCTGGTGAACGGAGGGAAGGAAGAGGGTGCTGGGTCCGAGGAGGGTGGTGCAGAGTTTCCAGTCACACTCCCTTTCCTCCTTCTTCTTCTTCTTTGCCGCAGCACCACTCCATCTGGATTGCTGCGCGTCTGCGTTCCTGGACTTTGGTGTCTGCGCCCTTGTTTTACTCCTCCAGTTCCAGCGTTCGCGCTGAGTGCAAGGGGTGGTGCCAGCGTCGGCCTCGTAGCCTGAAGAGCGGACGTCGCCGAAGAAGTCATCGTCCACGTGCCACCGTGGCACGTCGTATTCCCTTGTCGGCGTCGTGGCGCGCAGTGTGATCCAGTAATGCTCCAAGTCTCTTTCGCGGAGATAAGAGTTCAAGAAAGTCAGCAGGGGAACCAGGCGTTGTAACAACGCTGGGGATGAGGACAGCGCAGCATCGGACCAGCTGTGAAGTGAGGAGGGGAGTGAGAGAGGAGAGAGGAGCGGGCCACTGTAGGTCCACGTTGAGGTTTGGACGACGTTAAGGGGGAGATGTGTGTCCAGGGGACTGGAGGAGTTAAGGTATGGAATAAATTTATAGGGAGTATCAGAGTCAAGAAAATCCATGATTGTGCGAGAGATGCTTCGATGCTTTGCAGGGAATGTCTTGTCGGCCTTTTAGTGGTTGACGCGATGGCATCCTTTCTTTCTTCAATTTCTTCCAAGATTGCCGCGTGAGTCTTTCTGCACGAGCACCACGTGGGAGCCCAATCCGCCCAAATTTAAGAGCACACATCTTGCAGTGGTCATAGTTGCAAGAAGCTCAGGGCGCCTACGGGATAATGTTGATGTTCAAGGCGTGGAGGATCAACAAGGATGGGACGGAGCACGCGTCGACGCGCCTGGGCCGAGGCGCACCAACTTCAAACGTCATCTTCATCTCTTCGAACCGTCTTCCGCACAATTCAAGTCATTAATAGAACACACACCCAATCGGTATTTCCCACAATGCTGCATCGCACAATACTTCGCGCTTCGCAGCGTAGTGTACCGAAATTTAAGGACTTCTGCCTCCGACGCTTCGCAACACAACCGTCACAACCCCCAACCTCCGCCTCGCGCATCGACCGCTTCAATCGCCGTCTCCCTAAATTCCTCCACAAGTACACCTCTGCACTCGCCACTGCGCCACTCAGCCACATCACTTCCTTTCTCATTCTCCATGAGTTGACCGCCATCATGCCCCTCGTCGGACTGGCAGCCACATTCCACTACACGCACTGGCTCCCCTCATGGTTCGCAGAAGGCGCGTGGGTATTGGCAGGGGTGGAGCGATTCGGTGCGTACTTTAAGCGCAAAGGCTGGATTCGAGGCGAAGACGTAGCCGAGGCGGAGGCAGAAGTCGAGTTGCGGCGGAGGGACAGGGTGTGGAACCTGGGGGAAGGCGGGGCGCGAGTACTGGTTGAGGTTGCGACTGCATATACGATTACGAAGGTTCTTCTGCCCGTCAGAATCGTCCTCAGTGTCTGGGGTACTCCGGGGTTTGCGCGCTGGGCGGTGATCCCGGTTGTTAGGAAGTTTAAGACGCTGTTTGGGAGGAGGAAGAAGCCGGATATTAAGAAGGCGGCGGGGACAGGCGCTGTGGAGGGGAGTGCTGTGCCGTTGAAGGAGGTTGACAAGGTATTGAAGAAGTGAATCGGCGGCAATGTCGAGTGATGGAAGTGCTCCAGATATCACTCTAGCGGCGTTGTTGCAAGTACAGCCTGGATGAATGATCGAATCGGTTGACACATCGAGGGCAGACGGCTCAAGTTCAACGATGTAAGAATACTTGAAGGGTTAGCCGTAATTGACTACCCGTGTGTGCAGAGAAGATACGGCATTAGTAAAGGCTTCTTCTGCGTCGGTGTAACTGTTGGTCGTTTGTTTTCTTCGACCTCTAGCCTGTTTTTTACCTCAACACCCTCCCATTCGACAACAAACGCACAGCCTCAGGATGTGTTTCGACGACAGAACAAGATACACAACGAGGACTCGCGTTGAAAACGGCATGCGCTTCAGAGAAGAGGTCATCGTGCCACGCCATCGAAGCTCCTGGCGCCGCAGATATGGAGCGTCTTACTATCCGTCAAGATACTATGCTCGTCCTCCTCGAGGCCAGTACGTTGGCGGCGCCATGCCGTATCGTCCTGCGCGCTATCCTGCCAACGTTGGCTACCCAAGAGCAATGGCAAACACGGCTATGGTACCTCGAGGCCATGTGCATGGTGCAAGCAGCTATATGTCTGGAGGTCGCGCTCTGATGCCAAGTGCCCACAACATGGTGAGTGCATGCGTTCTTATCTCTCTCGTTTGGTCGCCTTTCGCACTTGCCTTCTCACACCGCTCTGCCACGTGCGCTCGATCTGGACCTCAAATTAGAGCGGACTGCGTGACTCCTCACTCACAAAACTGCTGCCTTATCCACATTTGCGTCGGCGTTGCTCTTCACCTGCCTTCACCTGTCTTTAGCTGTGCCTCAGCACTGCTTCGCCTCCCCAGGCTGTCTTTCTTCCCTCTCATCAACACCAATCTGCGACCCGCCACGCACTGCCTCTCGTCAAGATGGTCATAGAGGCGTATCCAAAGCCTCGCCACAACTATATCTACAATCCTCGGTACGGCCAGCGCGGTGTTCTCACCTACGCAGGCCAGCAAGCCAACGGTGCCTACCCGTCTGGTGTCGCTGGCGGCATGATGGGTGGGTACGGTTATGGCTATGGCGTGGGGATTGGAGGCTACGGCTACACTGGCACACACCCGGTATACAACACCTCGCCATATACATACCCCTACTCAGGCAGCAGCTACTACGGCTCGAACTACCTGTCCAGCTACTATCCCAGCTACTCCCCTTACAGTACGCTGGGCGGCTACTACAACTATGGACTCTACGGCTCCATGTACCCGCTTGCTAACTTCTATTCTCCCTACCAGAGGTCCTACTACACCACGCTCCCATCCTACGGCTACACCGCTCACGTCTACCCACCTGGCCCAACGACAACGACCACCACCTACCACGTCACCAACAGTCATGCTGCCGTCTCCACTGCACCGCCTGCGCCTGCGCCGGTCCGAACCACGTGTGCCCATACCACAACGCGCGAAGACATTCAAATGGAGAATCGACGCATCGCAACCGAGCGCGGCGCGTACAGCGCGCGCAGAATCAAGCCGGCTGATGCACGCGACGACGATCCTTTCTGGTGCCGCGAGCGCAACGGCGAGTGGCATCTCAGGACGTTCTATCAGATTGAGAACGAGTGCTATCCTGGGCAGTGGTTGATGGACGCCGGAATGGGCTTCTTGGTCTTCCATCGTGGTTGAGGATGGCGGCGACTGATGCATGAACATTGGTATTGGTGGAGAATATCTACTGCTTTATTCGACTCGTGAATTTGCTTTTCGTGGCCGCCAAATTGCTACATGGCCTGTTTTGCCGAGAATCCCATTTCGTTGCACTTTCCTGGGCAATATCCATCAAATTGGACGTCTGGCGCTGGTGTCAAAGGGGTTTTCTGACGATCCAGAAGAGGCGTTTGGAGTAGGCGTTCAGGATGTGGATGGTCAATTAAGCGCTTGGTACTCAACACAATAACTACACTTGACTTCATTTGTTCATTCAGCCATATTTCTGCGTGTTTTACATAACTCGCCCCGTCCTAAATCTTCGACAGCCCCATTCTCGCTCCTCTATTTTCTCCCACTCAGTTCTTCTCTCCCTGAATCGTCGCCACAATCTTCCTCGAATGCTTCATATCCCTAAACTCCAAGTACCAAATGCCCTGCCACGTCCCAGTGTTCAACCTCCCATTCGTAATCGGAATCGTAACACTAGCGCCAACCAACGCACTCTTCACATGCGCCGGCATATCATCACTACCCTCAGCATCATGTCTATACAGACCCTGCCCTTTCTTATCTTCCGGCACAATGCGGTCCAGCGCCGTACTCATATCGGCCCTTACATCCTCATCCCAGTTCTCGTTCAGGCTGAGAGCGCACGAAGTATGTTGGATGAAGAGGTTGAGCAGGCCGGTCTTGTAGTTTTTGATCTCGGGGAGCTCCTTGAGGATTGTGTCCGTGATGAGGTAGGAGCCGCGGCTGCGCGAGGGGAGGGTGAATTGCTTTTGTGTCCTGTGTGGTGTTAGCTTGGGGAAGGGGTTTCTTGGTGGCTGGAAGCTTGATAGGTGATTGTTACGTACCAAGACATTGTCGGTGCTGTTGTGCAAATGTTTGGACTCGAGCACAGTACTGTGCTGCGCGGTGTTGCGGCGGGGAAATAATAGGCCGCGAGTGTGTTGTAGGGTGCCCAGAGAATTGAGACGAAAGTGCCGGGGAAAAGGGATAGCAGGAAGAAAGTCGCGATGAGGAAGGTGCTCAGTGGGGAGATTGAAGAGTGGTGTTGCGGCATTGAGGATTTGCGGCCTGTAAAGTTGAGCGGAAAGAGGCTGATGTCATTGCGGCGTTGGTGGGGCTGCTGAGAGGGAGGGAAAGAATTGGCGAGGGCGACTTGACTTGGATCTGATGGGGCCAACCAGCCTTGACCAATCCACAAGAACGTCCAAAGGTTGCTCTGTCTTTATTTCTGGCTTTTGATATATCCTGGAGATCTTTTACACGTGCTTCAGGGACTCATATCATATTGTGACACCAACCACCGTGGCATACAGTGATTTCCGGGGGCACTGATGCGCCCTCGCGCATTCACTCAACTCATCCGCCATTACCATGTCTAACGGCAACTTAAAGGCAGAATAGCATGACCAAAGCACGCTGGCTGCGAATAAAACAAAAGAATACTGCTTATGTTATTCTTGCTGTTACCAGATCTGGCGATGTAGCTCAAGACGTACAGCTCGGTGTAAAGCCAGTGAATATTAGTATTCCATACCCGCGAAAGTATCCGTTGAGACTCAGGCATGACTTTTGAGCAACCACGGTACGGAAGGGGACACAGTCGACATGGAATGCTTGTCTCTCCTTTAACGTGCCTGGTGCATGCAAGAGCGATTGCTAGCATCATGCCAGATTGTGTATTCTCCACCTGATAGAGTGGTTCTTTACGAAGGCAGACAGAGAATCGAGTCCCCTGACTATCTACTACCAGAACCAATCGCAAAACATTGGAACCAAATCGTAATGGCATTCAAGAAGCGCCGACTGAATTACGACAACGATACACTGCCCGCTCTCTCTGGAATAGCTCAACGCGCACTGACACTGAATCCTGGGAAGTAGTTTGCGGGCATTTGGGAGAGGTGTATTGCAAATCAATTAGGCTGGAAGTAACTACATACCCAAGTCTTGACAGCTGAGATGCAAGAGATCGTGTGTGCTTTGCGTTACGGGCCAACGTTCACGTGGGCCACATTTCCCAAACCGGTCGGCTTTGAAGGCAGCCATGCAAAGCCGATCTGTGTTCTGCTTAGCGGCCATGTACAACCGGTTTCAGGTGATATATTTGGTCAAGTCAATGGAGGATATCTACAAGTCAGCGGCCGCAGCTTTCGAGCTCCGGAGATGGTACAGAAACTGGTTACCTGGATCCCCTCGGGGCGACCCGGGCTGGCAGATGACGTTAGAATATAGCTTGACAAGCTTGGAGTGTTTCCATCAATGGAATATTCTCCGGCTGTCCCAGGTACCTCTTATGAGGGACTGGAGAGCATTTGGAATTGGGCTGATGTAATTTGCTTTGGCCTGACTGAAGATCGGAACAACATCACGATGCTGTTGTTGACACCCTCCGACGAGGTGGATTCTTTCGTACGAATAGGAACCGTCGCGAGATTTCCTGGCTATTGGTTTGATGAGCTTGCACGTGAGAGTACCGTCACCATTCTTTGACGTTTCTCTGTGGGCGATTTTGAAGTATATACTTAGGTAGTCGATACTGGTTTCTGTCGTTAAACACACATGACCCAATTTTTGCACGTACGTTTCAAACCAACAATATCCACGGTATCAGGCATCCTGTCATCTGAGGTTATGCGCCCGAGTTCCGTCCATATTGCATGTTTCCTCGACGGCCTTAAATATCCTCCTTTGACGCCATGCTCATGTTAAAGCTCTTCGTTGCACGTTACCAATCAAGAAACCAAGTGTTCAGAACCTGTGGAATAAAACATCATTCAACTTCTTGCTTCGGTATATATTTACAAGCACGATTCCTCTCATTACATTTTCGCCAATCTACCGTTGTGCAAGAGGCTCGTCTGTAACCTTTTGTGCCTCGTTGACCTCAGCAGCGTTGCCCTTGGGTCCGAGCGGGTATGAGAGCTGGTCTGCGGGGAGGGACTCGAGGTGTGCGCGGTGGTGCTCATGGGCCTGAGTTATGTTAGTATTGATACACATTTGAAACATTGCCCGAGATTAGTGCTTGTAGGCTTCAGAGTGTCATGACATACAAAAGGAAGACCACAGTATGTGCACCAGCAGATCTGCGGCTTATCGGTGTTGATGAAGATCCTGGGGTGACCGAGAGGACCGCCTCCACCGTCGCAGGAGACAATGCGCTCGTGTGTCCAGCGTACAGGCTGCTGGTGAATGAGGTCGATAGCGGCATATGGGCGAGGCTGTGTATCCTTCGTTAGCGATCATCCTATCGCGCCCTCGAACCATTGAATTCCTCATTCGCTGTCCCCCGCACCGCGCTACCTATCAATTGCACTTCGTCGAGCTCAATTAGCGAGCATCACGCACCTGATCCTCCATAATGCTCTGCTCGAACCTCGGTCCGCTCATAGCAACCTCCCTGGGCTGCTGGCTCCTGCTCCAAATACCCTCGCGGTTGGGAGCTTGCTGCTTCCTCAGCTTCTCGGCCTTCTCAACGCTCTCCTGAAGGACCTGGTCGAACGAGCCCTCCGAGGATGTCGCGGTGGCATTGGTCTCGGAAACGGTCTGAACGTCTTTGCGCGCGACGGGGTCGTTGGCGGGCACTTCGGCTTTGACGGGCGTGGTGTAGGCCCTGAAGGATGGAGTGGCGAGGCGCAGAGCGCTGCGGGCGCGGAGGGTTCGTGAGAGCATTGTAGGGTGTGGAGGGCGGACAACCGGCGACAATTGCTGGGGTAGACGGCCAGAGCTATGATGAGGTTGTTGAAGTCGCGATTGCCAAGAAACCGGAAGTGTTATGTAAGCGCAACGTTTATTGGCTGAAAACTTGGGTGCACCATTTTGACAACATTGCATCCACGCACAGTTTGTGCTGCGTTATAACGTTCAGATTGATGGTCAACATGATAAAGATCATACCAAAGGCGGGTCTATCATATCCAGCCGCATACATGTGCACAGCACAAAGCATATGTACATCTATCATCTCTTCAAACATTCAATGTGACCTGGATGATCCAGGAATCGCAGATTGACAATTGTGCATTTTGTATGATTTTCCGGAAGGTTATATGTATAGAAGACCTAGGCAAGATCGACCTCTCGTCCTCTCCTCTTCAAAATAACCTGAATGCAATCAACCTTCGCCATTCCATCACCACCTTTCAATCTCTCCTCCTCGTCCTTAGCCTTCCACACCTCCACAATATCCCGCATGACCCTGTTCCAGCTAGGGAACATCTTCGACTCGTACATAGCCTGGAATCTGTCTCGAACGAATTGTCGTTGGCCGGGATCAATGGCCTCGCAACCAGCAGAAAACAGGGGCCAGACATGCGAGGACGTTAAAGGTGAATTCACATCGACCATAGAAAGGTAAGCTAGGCAACTCTGAATGTGCTCAACACTGATGGGGTTTGGAGCGCCGACGCCCAGCCATGTGCGGTAGAGATAGATAAATGCGGAGTGCCGATAGGCTTCTGCGGTGGCGCTGATGTCTGAATTAGTGTAAGGCTCACTCCGCTGGGCGTCGAATTGCATGTCAAGTAATCTCTGTTGCAAGAGTCGGCCAGTGGCGTCTTCGTCTTCGGTGAGTGCTTGATCTCCACCTCTTTCTCGTCGGACCTTGATGGCGTGTTGGAGCTGGCTTGTGCGCGCGACAACTAATAGAACAGCAGCTATACTGCGCATATCTTCTGTTCCTTCTATAGCCTGGAACTCTGCATTGTGATCGAACAATGGTCGTTGCCCTCGTGAGATGGAAGAGAGAATATCATGATACGCGAAGAGGCTAAGAAGAAATCGCGCACTGGACGAGCTCAGCCAGTCGTTTCGTTGGGATATCATTGCCTTAGCTCCCATCAAATGGTTGACCACGATTGTTTCATCGTCCCCTCCGAAAAGTCGGGCTGAGACTTGCATCATCAGTACTGTGGCAAGCGCGGACTCGGACTGGGCCTGCCGGGGGTCCTGGATGAGCTCCTGCAACAGATGGATAGCATTGCGCTGATGCCGATATGCCTGCACGCGTAGTGATGGCTCTGAGGTCTGAAGTGCCAGATGGTTTGCCGCCATTGATAGCAGAGTTGACCGAAGGGCGGTTGAATCATGTGCCATTGATGTCAGATGGAGCTGGAAGGGCGTCGGTCTGCCATTCCTCGGGGCCACTGAAATTAACGAAGAGAGCTGTTCAACCCAGTAATGGAGCAGTCTTCTATCAGCTGTAGAGATATCTGGATGAGCTGGCGTGCGTGGAATACTGATTACTGATGCAGGCGAAGTTGTGGTATCCGCTGAATCCATGCATAAAGATGACCCCGATGAATCGCTGTTCGAGCTGCTAGTTGGAGTGAAGATGCTGTCAATGTCCAGCGCGTTCTTTTTCCTCGATGCCCGTGGCCTTCTGACAACGGCTCCGCTAGATTGGTCTTGCCATTTCAGCCTGATACCATAGCCTTTACAAGTGATCCTGAGTCTTGTGCATCGTTTGCAGAAGGGTTTTTGTTCGTCGCACTTGTAGCCAGCTTCTCTGCACGTCCAGCATCCAGTTCGCGTCCGTTTATGTGCTGTCGCCATTACGCAGTTTTAGTGCCGAAAAGGGGTCCATTATTTGCACACTCTTGTTTTTAAGTAAGAAGCATCTCCTAAGCAAGCCAAACGGATTTTACTGGATATTTTAAGCCTTCCGTTCGATATGTGGTGAAGGACAGTTTCTTACGCGGAAACTTCCAGCTGGAAGGGCCGAGGCACGCCAGCCCCACTATTAGTGAGAAAGCGCCATTGCAAACTGCACTCTGAGCTGTCGCATGCAGGATGATGATCTCGAGATACAAGTTGGCATATGGGGTATCATCATGTATTGCTGTCACTTGGTCGATATCGCCGCCTACTGCGAAAACAAACTACGCTCAATTGACATCGCGACAGGAATCTAGCACCCAAACACCCTACAGAGAATGCCAGCCCAGAAAAATGTAGATGGAATCTAATCACCAGATCTTGGCCTCTACTGCACCTGGTTAACAATCTCTTGCGCCTTTGTCAGACTTTCTACCATCTGCTGACAGTCCTTCCGCCTCCTGACAGTGTACTCAGACTCCTTCAGCAGCTCGTCAAGCTCGTCGGTCTTGTACATGTTAGTAAGCAGCTCGCCTTGCATATTTTCTCGAGACCATGAGACAAGGTTCAACATGATGGCCTTGGGGACCATATCGATCATTGTACGGCGGACAATGTTGAAGTATGATGTGATAAGGAGTTCTGTTCGTTTATTAGTATTGGCATAGGAGATTATAGTCGGCAAGGTACTGACTGATGACTTCGACCTCCTGTGCTTCCTTCTCTGAAAGGGTACCAGAAGCCTTCAGTGTCGGTGGTGGAGGCTCCATGGCGGCCATCTTCTTCTTGTTCTTGCTAGCGAAGAAAGAACCGAAGAAGCCACCGCCCTCCTCTGAAGAGCCGCCGCCGAGGGACGGTGACATGGATCGTGGTGGTACCTGGGGTGCGATAGGCTTGCCGGTCTTAGGGTCAACCTGTTGCGGCTTATTGCCATTGTGTCGCTCGTGTACGATGGCCATAGCTCGCGATCCGTTGATGAAGTCAGGGTGGCCAGTGTTGATGTAAACAGCTTCCATTCCAACAAGGTCGCGGACGAGCTTATTGGTAGGCTCCATGGCCTTTTTGAGGAACTGAACGACAACAGCGTACAGCTTCTCCTTCAGAGCTGGATAACGACGGAAAGTGGGCTTGTTTAGGAGCTGGCCAAGAATACGAATCAATTCGTCGTAAACCAAGCTAACACACTTCAAGCTGGGATCTTCCAGTCGCTTGATCTGCTGCTTGACAATGAGTTCAAAAGCAGTCGTGCCAACGAATAACGCGGGTGACGATCCAGAAGAGTTGTAGAGTACGGTCCTGATGTCCACGTCTTTGACTTGATCAAAGGGATCCACAGCCTTAACACCATTTGCGTATAGCTCATGGTAGACGAAGGAGATACGTGCTCCACCAGAAAGCTCAGTCGCAGAGAGTTCCTGGTTGTTACCATCAAGAACGCCTCTGTACTCATTTGTGAACTCTGTGATCATGTTGAGGACGATGTTCGAGCTGTTGCCAAGCAAGGACGTCCCGAGCTGGCCAAGTTCGAGCTGATACTTCTGAAGCGAAGACGAGATGCGTGCCTTAATGTCGGGCAGAGTCTGCTTGATATGCATCATGAGGATCTGGCTGTGTTAGCGAATGCATAGCCGATTATGCCTGACAGGAAATTTACCAAGTTGAGCTTGCGAGCGAGGTACGGAGTACCGCAGTACGCAGCCTTGTTACGGTATGCTTTGTGGTTTTCGAAGAAAGATCTTTCATGTTCGAGGGCGTGAGAGATCGCTTTCTTGTTCTCAATATCCCTTTGCCCCCGGTTAACTACTGGGACGTAGCCCAATCGTAGAGGGATGATACGCCCAGCAAGAATGTCGACGACGTCGGTACCCTCATCCATCAAATCCACCTTTGTCAAAACTCCGATTGTTCTCTGACCCTCGGGATCGACCTCTCGCGCCAGCTTCAGACCGTCCGAGTTGGCCAAATCTGTGTTCGCAGCGGTGACAGCCAAAATGATAGCGTTGGGCTTGCTGATCTGCTTCAAGACCATTTCTTGAATCTGCCGCTCGATATCTCTAGGCTGATCTCCCACGGGTACTCGTGTCAGACCTGGCAAATCGACGAGGGTGAGCGTCAGGACGTTCGGGGAGTATATCCGCAGGTTGATAGGCGCCGGTGAAATGCCTGCATTGCGCCCAGTCTTTGCCTCTGTCTCACGGATAATCTCCTCCCTAATCTTGTTGAAGTCGTAAAACTTCTGGCCAGGAATGTGCAGGAACTCCCCCCACTCATCAGCGTTCGACTCAGCATCGCTGGTCTTCATCTCCTCTGTCTTGACGCCATTGGACTGCGCAGCGCGGTTGATCAATTGCAGGACGAGAGGTCTTCGAGTAACGATACCGGAGCCTCGAGGCAAGCTGTTTGTAGGGTGTCATCAGCATGGGTGCCTAACAGCTGCGACGGAGCGCAGGACTACAAGACACTTACAAGTCGCGACCAACAATATTCTCGAGTACAGAGCTCTTTCCACTTGACTGAGAGCCTACGACGACGATCTGGGGCAGATCTATGGGGTTTTGCACCTGCAATAGGCATCAGCATTGCACACTTGGAGGTGGGTACGGCGAGGGCAAGATAAGGCGATGCAGGTGCAGTCGAGGTGCTGCAGAGGCAGAACATACTCCAACTGTGGTAAAGACGTCCTGTAACTTGTTCACGAGAGTGATCAAGGTCGGGTCGTTGACGTTGATGCTGTCTCTCTGTTAGCTTTGAACCCCAGCCCGCATCCCCCAGATGCCCCTCGAAGACAACACGCACGCATTAGGATTTGTCGCCATGGTGGGCGAATACAGGAGGTGAGGTGGGTTATGCAGTCAATGTGCGCACGAGGCGGGATATGTAAGAGAAAGAAACTTGTTCGTTCGGGCGCCGATGGCGGTGTTTGGGATTCTGGGCGTTGGTTGAATGCGGGCTGCATAAAGGGTATCCGCGACACATGCGTTCCCCGAGCTAAATGCGCCACTGTGGCTGAGTCCCTTTCGTCACCGTGCGTGCCACCCCAGCCTTTTCGATGAACAGTGACTCTTTGGCGGATACAAGTGAATGGCTTCTGTCAACGCAACAATCACAGACCAGTACGACACATACATCATGTAATTCTTCATGTTGCCTGCTAATCTGATCTTGCCCAGCCAAGCAAATGACGAGTATGACGGTCACCGGACACAAGCACGCGTCGTCAGCGATTTCAGGCGACAGCATTTGGCTCTTGATACAATTCACAGTCTATGTTCAGCAATATAAATCGGGACTACTCCGCTATGCAAACACCGCCTCCATACACTGGCGTCTACTCGTCGATAACAGAGGCAAACTTCTCTGTTAGCTTCTGCAGCAGCTCTTCGTACTGGAGATTTTGTTAGTGGAAGTTGCCATGATCTACCGTATATAGAACTTACCTTCTTGGTGATTGCTTCCTCTCCTTCTGAGGGTACTTCAAACTTCATGCTGCGCAGCTGGCTCTGGATCTCCGATGTTGCGTCACGAACCTTAGGCCAGCTGTGCCCTTGTGCGACTGCCTTCTGTGCCTCATCGTGGAACGCCATCATGTTCTTCATCATCCATTCAGTCTTCCACAGCGGACAGAACTGGTCATAGTCGGAGTAACCGTTCTGTTGCAGGAAGTCCTCCTTGAGCAGTGTGGCCACGTCAAGGGTGATCTTGTCAGAGTCACCCAGAGCAGATTTACCGACCAGCTGCACGACTTGGTCCAGGTCGTCCGAAGTGGTCAACAGCTCTTTGATACGGTCACGCAGACGAGGGAAGTCTGGGTTGTTCTCTGCGTAGTATTTGTCAAGCGGTGTCGTGTACTTGGAGTAACTGATCGAGGTGTTGACTGAGGGGAAATGCTTCCGCTGAGCAAGCTTCTTGTCGAGACCCCAGAAGACTTGCACGATGTTCAGGGTACTGGTGGTAACGGGGTCGGAGAAATCACCACCGGGAGGGCTGACAGCACCGACAATGGAGACGGATCCGTGACGCTCGGGACTTCCAAGAGCAGTAACGCGGCCAGCACGCTCGTAGAAAGACGCGAGCTTAGCACTGAGGTAAGCAGGGAAACCTTGATCAGCAGGCATTTCACCAAGACGACCAGAAATTTCACGGAGAGCCTCAGCCCAGCGCGAAGACGAGTCTGCCATCATGGCAACATCCTTACCCTGATCGCGCCAATACTCAGCCACAGTGACTAGGCCAAGTTAGCAGGTCTTCCAGAATCAATGGAACTGTATGAGACCTACTTCCAGTGTAGATGGAGGCCTCTCGGGCAGCAACGGGCATGTTGGAGGTATTCGCAATGAGCGTCGTGCGCTTCATGATGGGCTCCTTCTTGCCGTTGACGTCGATTGTCAACTCGGGGAAGTCCATCAAGACTTCAGCCATCTCATTACCACGCTCACCGCCTGTGTCTGCGTTAGCTGTTGCTTGCCACAAAACCCAAAAGAGTACTTACATCCGACATAGACGATGATATCGGAGTTGGAGAACTTGGACAGAGACTGGGAAATGACAGTCTTTCCGCAGCCGAAAGCACCGGGAATGCAGACGGTACCACCCTGAACAGAGGGGAAGAGCGAATCCAAGACACGCTGGCCGACGATGAGGGGCTGGTCAGACGAGAGCTTCTCATTAGAAGGACGAGGCACCCGCACAGGCCAGCGGTGCATCATGCTGTGCTCGGTCTTGACGCCGTTGAACTCGATCTCCAGAATCTTCTCGTCTACAGTGTAGCTGCCCTTTTCGGCAATGCGGGTGATCGTTCCACGTGCGCGAGGCGGCAAGAGGATCTTGTGTTCGCTAACGAGCGAGTTCTCAAAGACCACACCGAACACGTCGCCGCCAGTAATGTGGTCGCCAACCTTGAGGTTACCAGGTGTGAAGTCCCACTTCTTCTTGCGGTCTAGAGCGGGCAGATCGATACCACGGGGAATGTAGATCGAGTTCGAGTTATCGGAGATACCCTTCAAGGGACGCTGAATACCGTCGTAGATGGTTTCCATAAGACCGGGGCCGAGCTCGACAGAGAGAGGCTGTCCAGACCTGCGAACAGGATCGCCAACAGTGACACCAGCTGAGTATTGTTAGTCTGTGGTCAAGGTGATTTTGAGTGGACTTTTCATGCCTGTCTCCTCGTAGACCTGGATAGTGGCCTTGTCGTTCTCAATTCGAATAACTTCTCCTACAAGGTTATCGTGACCAACACGGACCTGGAATCATTATCAGATACGTCTTAAATGTGCATGAACAGTACATACAAGTTCGTACATGGCCACACCAATCATGTTCTCGGCCACAATGACAGGACTAATGCGGTCAGTAGGCGGCGCACACATGTATAACGGGGACGTACCCGGAGACAGAGAAGACCTGGCCTAGGGACGTGTTAGCTTCTGTACTACATTTCTGTTCATTTTTGGCAGAACATGGGCTTACCATCAGGCGCCTTCTCCTCGGCCTGCGACTGCTGGGCCTTCTCCTGCTGCTTCTTTGGTTTCTGCCACCCCGCCGGTTAGCTGCTTGCGCTCGACCAGGCCCTCATCTTCGAAGTGCTTACAGGGCCCATATTTGCTGCTGAGACCTGTCTGTGTTCCTCGTTGCTATCGACGTTCAATGCGATGGGCAGCAGCGGTGGTGCGCTGACGTCTTCGCGGTGCGGTGTTATCGGCGGGCTCCTTGGGAGCGGGACGTTGCGCGGCTCGACGTTGTCTCCGAACAAGCTGGTGCTGCTCGAGAAGGTCGAGATATACGAAATGTTCTTCTTCTGGATAAGATCGAGAAGAGAGGGTCGCTTGGTAAGGCGAGGGCGATTGAGCATCAACGTTGACGATGTTGCAGGCTGGAGATGCTCCACAGTTAGCGCGGTCCAAGCTGGCTCTAGCTCCAAGGCAAAACAGCGTCATAAGCCGTCGACAGCTAAACTTCCGGTTGCAAAGGGATTCGTGTCGACTTGAATGTAGCCAGATGCGCAGCTGCGTCTCACGCGCTTTCGACTCCTTTGTGGATTCTGACACGCGCTTGTAGGAAGCTACAGCGCTGCTAAGGAACGAGGCATACGTCATTCCGGTAGGAGCACGTCGACAGCACAGCACCCGCTTGCAGGCATGGTGGTCCATAAGCGCTGTATCCTTCTATTTAGTAAAAATAGGCGATTTTGGTATTTTAAATGCTCGATTTAATTTTCTCTTCAGACCCGAATGACACGTGTTGGTGTATACACCTCACTGTATAATTATTCGCTTGTAAGCTACATTTCGTGACAAGTCCTTGGGTAAATCAGGAACCTAGCTCTGGCTTCATGAGCCCTGATGACTATTATCTGTGTCCGTACTTGTGCCTGGACCTGTGTTTGAGCTTGAACTTGCATCTACTGTCGAGATCGTAGATACTTCTGTACCCCTTACTACTTGGCCGGCTCCTGTATCATGACCAAGACCAGCGACTGCCGTATCGCGCCTAACTTGCGACTGTTCTGTCGCCTTTTCTTCGTCGCCAAAGGTTCCTTGGAGCAATGCTAGCCCTGTCAAGCGTCGCAAAGTCCTTGTATCCTCGCTGGCCGACACAGGCTGTTCTGAGACGATGGCTGGGACCCATTTGGCGAACAGCGGCTTCATAACAAGCAACGAGGCACATATGACAGCTACATTGAGCTCAATGGTGGACCACACTATTGCATAAGTACCAGATTCTGCTGAGGGTTAGCACAGTCCATGAAACACGAGTGTCAGCACAGCAACTCACTGGTAATTTTGCCCTCATGCATGGCCTTGTGCACCAACGTCAGTCTCAAGATACTGACTGCACATACGAATCCTCCAAGTCCAAACACGACCCACAGCCCCCATTTCTGCCGTCTCGGTAGGTTGAGCGTTCGCACCACAGGCATAGGCAGCACCCAGATCGCCCAATCAATGGCAATACCGACGATGCTTGTGCTCCAGAAGTGATGCTCCACGTTCGTGCATTTGCCGTCAACCTCAACGTCCCAATATGTTCTGATTGGGCGACAGAGGAAAATGAGGCCAAAAAATCCCCAAGCAGTAGCTACCAGAATAGAGACGAACAATGCATAGCAGTAGTACTTTGGGCAGCGCATGTGAGAGAAAACCCGGAGATACTGGATTGTAAAAGCTGTCTTGACCAAGTTGACCGCGAGTTGGTAGAGCAGCGATTGCGCAAGGACAAACTGGTAGATTGTCAGAGTAGCTTGACGGGATAATGAGTGGGACACCACGAACTTTGAGCATAGTTGAGAGACGATCGAGGGTGGACTGTTCATCACCCGTTGGAGAGGTATCGACACTGTACTCTGTGAAGTGTTTAAGCTCTGGCTCTTGCGGCGTATACAGAAGTACAGCTTACGTGCGCTGATTACTGTAGTCATACCGATGGACAATAACTGGTTCACTTATTAGCCTTGCAGGCTGAGCTGTGTGACAGTTGTATACCAGAGCTGCCGAAATAAGCATGTCTTCTTTGTGCCATGTTCCCGGTGCGAGGCGAATCCTACTATACCACCGAAGCAGCACGACAATCAACGCCAAAGATGTGAAGACCAGGGCCGGTATCAGGGCTGACTGCTGGAGATTTGCAGTCGCCTTCTGTGAGAGCACGATCCAACTTGGAGAGTCGGTGGACATTTTGAGATTGAGGTTGGGTCAGCCAGCTTCGAGGTTATGGAGTGCGTGCATGCCGTTACGAGACAACCGAGATCAGTGTCTACAATATCCTCCGAGACATGCATGGTTTTGTAGATAGAGGGATCTCAACATTACACTCGGAGCGTGCCGTAAACGGTTTTTGCACTGGTTAACATGATGTCAAGTCACCAGATTTTGTACACAGCCTGCATGTATTATCCAATGTCCGACTCTATCGTGCTGTGTGGAACAACAAATCGGTCATGTGAATTGATTCTACCGCCGAAGAGCCCTGTCTATTCTCAGCCACAAGTCATCTGTAGAGTTCAAAAAATAATGTTCTCGAGTCCTGGCTTTTGTGCGAGGCTTGGCTGTTGTGATGATATACGTTCTGCGGGTCAGGGACAGAGAGCGGGACCGAATCGAGCCGAACCAGGGAGTACCACCCCGAATAACGGTCGTGAGCTCACCGTATATCGTCACAGACTCCAGGCAATTCAGAAAGTCGAGAGAACGGGATAGGATTCTTGCTTATGTTGACTCGACGGGTCTCAGCTGTTGTATGCCGCGATGCAGTGCTGATCCTCGTGATATGTTTTTGAAAACAGGAATCGACCGGGAGCAGTCTTTTTTACCCTTGGAATCGGGATTGTCAGATCATGACGAGAGTGAATGCCAGGCCCGTAGTCTAGAGCACTCTCACCCTGGGCACCTACCGTGCGGAGCTCGTGAACAGCGGTCCGCTCGAAGAGACTTGGTGATAAAGCCCCAATTCTTCGGGTTCCCAGAGTTTGGAAGCCTTGTTCCCTTGGTGGCCGTGGTGAATAATCATGCTGAAATGAGCCAAGATTTTTTGGAGCCTGAAGGTGACCAAGTGTGATAGGTAAAAACGACAGATAGAGCAGCTTGGCAGTTCCACTAATTTAGGGACAGGGATTTGAGTCGTATGTACCGTCAACGAACAGACATGCTTCACTATCAGTACAGGAGATGCACATCGACTACAGTAATCTTGTGCCTAGCGTATAGGTTAAAAGGTGAAATAGGTTTCGTTGGAGGAAGTCGTCATACCTAAGACTGCTAATTCAAGACATGTTCCCCATAAAATTTTGGCATGATGCTGGAGGACGCACGGATACGCCGTCATACTGTCAGTCAACTACCGCACCGCATCACGTAAACATATCGCATGGCAGGATATGAAGGTCCGTACACGAGAAAGGTGAGGTCATAGACTAGATCGCACATATGGAGGTGATGCAACTACAGTGAATGATTAAAGGATCAAACAAGCCTCTGTCGGCCATGTCGGTGGTAGAGTGGTGATTAAAGGTCCTGTTCTTCTGTACTCTTGGCACTCAGTGATGGCCTCTTGGTATTTGTCACGATGCGGCAGGTGTTTCTAGTGGCTGATCGAAGAACATCAGCAGCCGCTCGAGCAAGGTTGCTGCAAAACGGCAGGCTTTCGCCCTAAACGTGATAGGCACAGAAACGAACAAGTCGGTTATAGAGACTGCATATGTCGGAATTACTCGGAGTACATGAAGCGATCTGTTGAGATACCACAGGAAACGACGCGATGGCGAGTATACAAGGTCAATACAAGGCGGAGTCGTGGAGAAAAGCACTAACCTGTCAAATCGTTAGGCAAGGGCTTTCTTAATTGGCGAGAACAAGCGAGCGTGAATGGATTGCAGGTGGAGCCGCATGATTGCCATGTCTGACTCGCATTAGTTCCAAAATGATTGGGCTCTGCTTCAGCACCGCGTGCAGATGAGATTTGAGTTAAAACGTGATGGAAGTGGAGTACGGAGTTCGCAAATAGACTTCGCCTGGGGATGTTTCGGGGTGCGGCAGCGCTAACCCAACTAGGCATATTTGAAATACCCAAGAAGAAGTGACCAGGGTCGTAGCTGTGTGAGAGCTTGCACACAGCGACAATTTGTCAAAAAAGCCTGATGTTCATCCCTACGACATGTTCATGCGCTGATAAGACCGAATTTTACCGGACAGACTTCACGCGAATCAGCGGCCGTGGTTTGTTTCATGCCCAACCAGAAACGTTCCGGTCCACGTGCCTTTCGCGAGTCTACTGTCTTATTCATCATCTTCGTCTTCCAATGGGATGAGTCCGTACTTGACGATCCAGTGTTTGCAGTGATGTGGCCGCTTGTCTCGAAATCGCCAGACTTTGCATTTGCAAACGTTCTCTAAACTGCCTACAGCTTGGCTAGTCCCGTAGCATATGGCGTGAATTGCAAATTACTTATAACCGTTATATGCTGCTCATCGCCCACATGATTTACCCCCACGATGTCTTCAGGATCATTGTCACGAACATCTTCTGTCTGCTCCTCGGAAACTATGGCCTCAGTGGCTTCACGAAAGTCACAGCACCCATACTTGACCCCGGGAAGGGCTTCTGCTATCACGTCATGGACCAGCTCTATTGAACGCAGTTACGAACCACCGTCTACCTCAGAGGCTGATATCAAATCCCGAGAAGCTGCCATCGAAGCGTATCGACAACTCAAGGCCGCACTTTTCTCCAAAGCTAGTGTCTCGACATCTATCAGGCGCGGCTGAACCTCACGATCCGAACCGATATCACGCTCTTTTCAAGGGCACTCAGATAAGGGAGACCATCGGGATCTCGATCACAGTTTGTGAGCCTTTGGGCATCTGCATTTCGAGAGCTCGCCGGCGAGTTTTGACCATGGCAATGCATTCACAATACCCAAGATGTGCATTTCAGTTTGTTTCTGGCGTTGGTGGTGTGTGAGCATCAAGTGTCGAGTCCGTGAGACTACGGAGTTGAATTTGGAACCTCTTACGACTGTGGCTTTCGTTGGACATGTAAGCGTCATAGCAGACCTGTTTTCCTCTTTACTAGAACACAAAATTAAGGCAGCTTCACCCACTGATTCCTGCTCATGAATGCACGCCAACATCGCAATTTCATATTCATCCTTCAAGGAGTCATACGAGTCTAGCAACGATCTTGTATCGTTGACGCTAAGCAAGGCGGCAAGCACACCTGCTAGCGAGAAGTTTGGGGCTGTCTTTGAGTGAACACGGCGCTATGCGACCGAAGATGACTAAGATGATCGCTATTATTGTGTACGGTCCGATGTTGTGCGTCGGCAGTTGACACGGTCACATCCTATCCACTTCTGACAAAAGCGAGGCAACGGAGCGAACATGGCGCGGGTTATGCTGGTGTTGGCATACATGTTTGATTCAGTAGACTGATAATAGGTCAAAATAAGGAGCCAAACTCATTGAATCAGGAGGAGGTGCTTTCCGCTTTTCACATATCCTTTGCACTGGAGGTGAATCACATACATTGAATCTGGGGTAAATTTTATTCTGCAGGCAGAGATGCATGGTAATGACAACATGGTATTTCCTGCATTTGCATATTCAAGATAGGTCGTCAAGGTGCTGTAGGGGAGTTGAGATCTACGCTAGTCTGTTTTTGTCCTGCGCGATCTCGAAAACTCTCGGACAAGCACGAACCGGCAGCAACGTCAACACCAGCGCGGCCATGCTGCTCCCACGGATACTCGCGCCCGTACGCGCATCGATACAGATACCATCTACTTTCATTCTCCCCGCCTCCCGCGTTCTCGATTCCATACGCACTGGCAATGGCGCCACCGCACCCGTACCGACCTTGTCTTTCGTAAGACACTCAGCACATCAGGCTCAGGGACGAGCCAATGGCGCCAAGGATGGGCCAGGAAAACGTTTGGGCGCAAAGAAGAGCGGAGGTATGGATTAAGCTCCTTGAAAGCAGGATTGGGTGTGGACGCTGACAATGCTGTGCAGGAGAGTACGTCGTTCCCGGCAACATCATCTTTCGCCAGCGCGGCACACACTGGTTCCCTGGCGAAAACTGCAAATTTGGCCGCGATCACTGCGTCTATGCCACCGAATCCGGATATGTTCGATACTACAAGGACCCTCTCAAGCACCCCAAGCGCCAGTACATTGGTGTCGCTCTTGAGAAAGATCACCAGCTCCCATACCCACAAAACGCCCCGCGCGCAAGACGGTTGAACTTTGTTGCGGTTCCGATCACAGAAGCAGAAGCGGAGGCACAGGTCGTAATCAACGATTTGCAGGTTGGAGAGGGCCCTGGCAATATTAGCAGCATTGTGGACACACCACGGCCAGCAAAGGCTGTTGCCAAGGCGAAAAAGGGTTATGCTTTCCGTGAGGCTAATTGGCAGATTGGTCGTGCTGCGGAGAATGCGAACGTACAAGTCAAGAAATTTGTACCTGGCGATCGATGGGCAGCATGGCGCAAGTCGAAGGCCAGAATACAAGCTAATGTCGAAAAGAAGAAGCTGAGGAATGCTGGAAAGAAGACAGCGAAGCCAAAGAAGAGACAGCAAAGGGCTTGAGCGCATTTCTTGGGTGTATAACTATATGTGTAGGAACAACAGAAGCATTGTACATTCAGCCTACTGGCAGACGCATTATCAGTGATCCAGACATCACTGAGATTTTAATTTGGCAACTGATATCTACGTAGGCCTCCTCAAAGCTTCGCAGAATCTTTCAAACCTAGCAGGCCGCCCTCGTCAACGTATTGCCGATCTTTCGACCAACCAGTCCACCGTGTTAGCGTCTCCTCACCACCATCACCAGCCTTCAATCCTCGCGCAATCCAACCACTACCTTCGATACCGATTCCTTGCCCAACAGAAGCAGGCCTTGAATCTTGGCCTTCATGTATTGCCAACCCAGGAGACGATTTCAACGTCACTGCGGGCCGCTGATCGAAACCCTGAGATTCTAGATCTTGCTGCGTGAGCACCGGCGTGCAACAAGCATCTGTACCATCAAAGATAGAAGCCCATTCGTCGCGTGTCTTCTTCTTGAAAATCGCGGCGAAATACTGCTTCAGCTTTGGCCAGTCGGCTTTGTTGTCACGGTTTCCAGGCAAATCAGAGGGCTTCAGCTCAAGCCCCTTCAGGAGTGCGGCCCAAAATTGCGGCTCGATTGCACCACTGACAACTTGTTAGCCAAACATTCCAGGATTGCGGGGAGGCCACTCACACCGCTGTGTACTTCCCATCTTTGGTCTCGTATGTATCGTAGAACGGTGCGCCGCCATCCAACATATTTGTACCTCTCTCAGCAGCCCAGACTTGGGTCTTCATACCCAACCTCGGCATCGTCGCCAGTATTGCGCTACCGTCCACCATGTTGGCCTCGACAACCTGCCCGGATCCATTCTTTTCTCTCGATAACAGCGCTAGTAAAATACCAAGGAAACACATTGCACCGCCACCCGCAAAGTCACCCATGAGGTTACCAGGCGGATACGGCTTTTCGCCCTTGCGGCCAAACAGCGACAATACACCAGAAACGGCAATGTAATTGATATCGTGCCCCGCCATATCCTTGTATTTCCCATCTCTCCTGAAGCCCGTCATTCTCGCAACTATCAGCCGGGGGTTGAGTTTCAGCAAGACGTCTTCGGGACCAAGTCCGGCCTTTTCAAGGACCCCTGGACGGAAAGGGTCAATAACAACGTCGACATTGGGGATCAGCTTCTTGATGAGCGCGAGACCGGAGGCGGTCTTCATGTTCACGCAGATACTGGTCTTTCGGCGCGTGAGCTGATCGCTGGGTGCACCGGAGTCGTGGGCGGGGGCACGATCGAGACGAAGGACGGTTGCGCCATAGTCGGCCAGAAGCATACCTGCGAATGGTCCTGAGCGGTATTAGCAATGCATTCTTTAAATGTGCTATACAACTAACCTGGCGCAAGGCCCGCGAATTCGAGAACGCGCAGGCCTGTGAGCGGCGGTGGCTGGTAGGTGGCATTTGACATTGTGTATGAAGCACGACGATCACCAGGTCTGAGTACGATGAGGAAACAGCTTCAAGCGGCTGGTGTGCGCCGCGAAGCCGGTATAACTCATGCTCGACGTCGACATTGTTGGTTGCTCAATCGGCTACCTGCACAATGCCGCGGGGAAGGGGTTGCCGAGGTGTGGAGAAGTGGTCTGTGCAATGTTGATTATCACCACAGCTTTCTAGGTATCGAGCTCATGCCGTTGTTAGCAGGACATGATACTTGTCTTGACAGCAGCGTATTTGTTTCTAAACTGGCAATGATCAGATGATTCAGAACAGCAGTGTTTGCAATTAAACGCTAATCAAGAACTACAAAGCACCATGAAAACCCCAACACACGTGAAGCTCAGGTCCAGCCTGGCTTCAGAAATTCCTTCGTAGTACCTAGACTTCGTCATCCGAACTGCCACAGTTGATGATGGAGTCAGCACGCTTTGGCACATCATCATTCAAACTTCCGTTATCAACAACAGAATCGGCACGCAGCGAGCGATATGGCGCCCAGACTCGATAGACTGACCACAGCATGCTGTTCAGAACCTCGTAACCAAGGCCAAGCTCCTCACCAATAGCTTGCATCAAAACCAATCGAGGTAGCTCAGAGTATGGCTGTACACGTTCTGTAGCATGAAGATCCAGTTCCAGACGAATAGTGGCAGGCGTAGAGACAATGCGCAGACCCTTCGGAGTCTCGTGGAATAGCCGGCGGTGCCAGCCCCCAGCTTGCGGCGTCAAAAGCCAGTCGTTCATCGGGATCAGCATTGTTAACATCGGGGTTGCAAAGTCGACTTGCACACGGACGGTTGTTGCGAGCCATTAATTGACTCCGCGGCAATAAGCTGCGGCTCCTGATCGAGCAGAGAGCGAACAGAGGTGTACTTACGCGGGGGCATGAGGATATGCTCCTTGCCCTTGACCGGCTGCTGCTCAGAAGCACCTGGAATTGCGAGCTGGTGAGTTGCCGCATCGGCGTCCATTTCTGAAGATTGCAATAGATACGCGCACGCTGAGCACAAGTCATCAGTTGGACTGCCTGAGCATACCGTCGCAGATCTGTGCTCGGGTGGTTCTTCAGATTGGCTCGAAGAGTGGTATAAATGTGAGTTGACGCGCGCCCAAGCAGGAGTCGAATTGTCCTGTCAACGACCAGAACCAACGGTCCATGGCGTGCAAGCTAGCCTGGATTCCGTTCTTCCTCTCGTTGACAATGTCCCACGAGTGCCATGTTGACCAGCTGTACTCCATGGCCATCTTGAGAGCTGCTTCATTGGCAGTATCGAGCAGTTCCTCCTGCACGGCAGGGGTGGGAGATTCGGTGATTTTGCATACCGATGACATACTGTATTGCGAAAGCTTGCTGATAGTATGTTGTGAACCGCTGATTGTATATTGCATGTGGTTTTGTATAAATTTGAGCAAAGATTGTCCATTTCTTATATCGTACTGGCATCGTGTCCTCACACTATCAGCCACGAACGATGCAGCTTGTGATCGCACACTGTTTCCGAGGAGCAAGACATTGTTCGCGTGACCTCGAGGCAAAGTTGGGTACAATCCGCGTGCGCATAGTTATCACAGCAATGTGCTTTGTCCAAAACCAAGTGAAAGGTGTAACTTCTGGGCGCGTGCTCTGGCAGCTGGATTTGGAGACCAACGCAAGGATGCGTTGTCAAGTAGCCTTCTCAAGCCATCATTGGCAGCTTGCTTCAAAACCAAAACGACACGTATGCAAACGATATGTACAGCCCCTATGACACCGCCTGCGCAACAGTGGAAAAATGCGCAGCCAGCTCTAATGGTGCTCAATAGCTTCCCTCTCCGCAGCGCTGAATCGCAACCGCCCAATATAAGTACTCGGTAGCGCTCGAACAAAACGTAAGAGGCTGATGAGATAGGCGGATGAACTGTCTGATGGTGCGTTGGAGATGACAAAGGTTTGGCGCAGCGAGAATTTTATGGGATGGGATGCGTTAGTCAGCGGGGCTAGTCTTATCGATACAGCAGGGTGGGTCCGGACTAAAGTGTAGGCTGCTGTGAAACAGAACAGTGATGGATGAGTGAGCGGAACGTTTTTTATCTTGACGAGACCTGGTTGTGAATACAAGTAAGGCAATATCGCACATGGTACGTCGAGGCGCATTCATCGTTGGTGCGCTACAGCGTCTAGCGATTACAAAGCCATCGCAGGCACCACTTCCTCAATCAATGACAAGTGGCGATCATTAACAATCGTATACCGGCCGGACATCTTCGTTACGTTTTGATTACCTATACTCTTTGCATCCGTGCTCGGACTTCCACAATGCTAGATGGGTTTCGGAGCTGCTAGTATAAGCAGTTCTTCCACGACGAGACACCAGGTGTATGTAAGGAGGTCCAGGTCTATCCAAAGGCAGCAGGACCGTCGTAAGATCATCTTGAGATGGAACAACCCACCAAGCCTAGCTTCAATTTTGTGAATCTCAAACATCCCGACGATCTTAAGGATGAACAGACTCAGCTTCGCATCCGGCGACTTGCAATGACTGAAGTTGGGAAGGCGCGACGCAGACCTAAGACAAGGCGTGAACGCACTGAGATTGTCCTGGAGCTTCGCAACACAGCGCAAAGACCAGCTGGAGTCGATCGCCTGGGTGGTGGCCGGATCGACCCATTCGTCCGCTATCCCATTGTCCTCGACGAGAAATCTCGAGCTCTGCTTGCAAATAGTATGTGTCTGCATCATCAAAGAAATTTGCTGCTGATTGTGAGTCAAGTCTTCGATTCGGGGAAAGGCCACGCAAGCCAGTTGAGAGGGTCGTGATTTCTAGTTGGACTCGAGAGCCCTGCGGGCTTTCATCACCTTCTAGCCAATTCACAAAACTTTCTTTTTCAGAAAATGCATGGCTTTTTTCCTTCGCAGGATAATGCGCAGGCCCTAGTCCACCATCACAAGGCACTTCATCTTGCACGGCAACTATTGAGCGATCCAACTAGACAGATAAGCAACGAAGCACTATGCGCAGTTGTTGCATTTACCTGCCACCATGTTAGTGTGTCAACCAACAGCAATGCTAAGTGATACTCACAGGTGCAGGCCCTACTCGGCAGCTTCGCCGGAGGTGAGTTCAAGCAGCATCGAGAAGCGCTTTCGAAGATCGTCAAGATGAGAGGAGGATACCACACTGTCGATTGGGAACCTCTTCGCATCACAATCTCGTGGTAAGTCTGATCGCTTTGTGAACATCGCAAAAGATAGGATACTAATCACCACAAGGGGTGATCTCATGGGTTCCTTCGCACAAGACACACCACCTTCCGTCCCTCTACCTCTCAATTGGAAAGTTGAGTCAACGTCACCACCTGGGGCTCCTCGACCACGGAAGTTGATATCGCTGTTGTGGAAGCAACAGCTACCCATGCAACTGGACTGGGTATCAATCTTCGACGATACCGTGCAACTGATCTCGTTAGATAGTGCATTTGACGAACGACAAGTTGAACTGGCGAGTACAAGTGGTAGTTGGATAGAACCAATCATGTACCGACTTCTTGCTATTCGGCCACTACGTCTTGGCGAAGATCGTGGACATGTCCTTGAAGAAGTGTGTCGCCTCGGGATGTTGCTATTCCTAGCACCATTCTGGCGAGCTCTTGGGCAATCTCCGGTGTGGACCGCGGCTATCTCACGCAACCTCCTTCTTGTACTGTTGCGATACAAGACGGAATGGAAAGAAATAAAGTCGCTGCTTGTGTGGACTTTATATTTTGCAGCGATTGAAACGAGCGATTCGGCCGAGCGCAGCCAATTTTCCCTTATGCTTGCAGTGGTCATGAGCGGAATGCAGGTTCAACACTGGCGCGGATTGATGGACGTCGTTAAAAACATTCTATGGACAGACAAAGTCTTTGCAGGCAATGACGAGCTAATTCGGGATGAGGTGATGCAGATTGTTAATCAAAGGTGCGGCGCTAGACAAGTGATTATCGAGCACGTCTAAGACTGTATTAGGCTTGTCGGGACATGTCTAAGCCAGGTTGGGAAAGTCTTGTACGTCGGCGTGCATCAGGCTGTGTCTGCTTATCACGCAGGTCAATATTGCAATGGATACAGATACATTCATATTTCCAGCGAATATGCTCGAAGAGGTTATTAGTTCGCGGACAGAAAAAGGAGTTCCGTTGATGAAATAGAAGCCCTGTTTGAAGCCCCGAAAGGAGTGCATCACCAGCTCAAAGTTCTCGCACTTGGTATAACGTTAGCCGAAGTTCATCTGCCTAGTGTGAGACCTAGCACATAGACTTGAAGGAACATGCCATTAGCGCAACACAACACTCAGCCTCAGATGTCTTTGATTCTAGCAGCGTTAGTAATCGAGCGATCTAAATTATACACTAAATGGTTGTTGCTTCTTCGTGGCGAATGAGCCCCACGCGAAGGTCCGCACGTATTCAGGCCAACCCTCTATATGCCCTACTGATCGCTTCTTGCTCTACATAGCTACCTTCCGCTCCCCATGATGCTTGAGTAAGCTCATTGATGCTTACCTGCTTTCCAATACCGAGCGCCGACCATCCTTGGTATGCTGATAAGCATCTGCTGCTACTATGTGAACATAAATAGAGCCAACATGGTCCTCTTTTTCTCTCACCAACAGCCAATACAGCACTTTTATACTTCTTACATATACACATCGATCTGTACCTGACTTGCCATACACTCAAATAGAAATGGATAACCTCCCAGTTGACCACTTCGTGACAACCATGCAGTTCACTGCAAGGACTCATCGCGACGTCTACCCAGCAATCGAACCCAAGCAAGCTATGCTCTCTCAGGAGGGTAAAGTCGTGATCATAACTGGTGCCAGCCAAGGCATTGGAGCTCGAGGTTTCGTGCCGTCATTCGCAGCAACCGGACCCAAAGCGCTCGTCCTCGCAGCCCGGAGTGCCTCGAAGCTTGAAGCAGTAGCTGAGACAGTTGCTAAAACCTACCCCAATGTCAAGACCTTCATTGTGCCCACCGATCTCGGCGACCCAGCCTCCATTGCCGCCCTCTTCGAGAAAGTGAAAGAAAAGTACGGTCACGCTGACGTCCTCATCAACAACGCTGGTACCTTCGGTGCGAGCGAGGCTGTCAAAGATGTCGAGCAACAGGGTTGGTGGGATGCAATGGTTTGTTTGGTCCTCTTTAACCTCTTCCAACTCCATACTGACCACTTCCTAGACCCTCAATATCCGCGGCACTTTCCTCATTACCCAGCACTTTCCTCATTACCCAGCACTTCCTCAGACAACTCCCTTCGCCCACCACCCCCGCGAGAATCATCACCCTGACCTCAGGCGCTGCTTATCAGGTGTATCCCAACATGAGTGCATATGGCATCGGCAAGCTCGCAGTGCTCGAATTGATGGCCTATGTTGCGCTTGAGAACCCCAATGTCGTTGCCACGTCGCTGCATCCCGGCATCGTTGACACTGACATGACGGCCGAAGTCTTTAAGAAGTTTGCACTTGACACGCCTGAGTTGGTCGGCGGAACTGCAGCTTGGCTTGCAGGCTGGGAAGGATCGGATAGAGGGTTTCTGAGTGGCAGGTTTGTGGCTGCTAATTGGGATGTGGAGGATTTGGTGGCTAGGAAGGAGGAGATCTTGGTGAAGGAGTTGCTTAAGATAAACTTGGATGCGAGATTGGGAGCTAGACAGTTTCAGTAGTGTTTATCTTTTTGTTTGCAATTGGTTATAGGTCGCTTTGTTCGTATTCGTAGTCCGAGATCTTATTCACACATATTCAATTACAGTCGTTTAACATGATCAAACTATCATTCTGCCGTCTTCTTTCAACGATCCCGTAGAGACCCTTGCTGAGATCTCGACCTCCCTCAGGTTTTTATACATCGTCGTGATACTCAGCCCCGTCAGCTCTAGACTTCCGCTGATGTGCAGCGTTCGCCGCCTGTACATCTCCAGCAACTACACTACTGTGCCTTCTAACCTCCTCTTTTTCATTTTCAATGTACCTCTGTGGTCTGTGGGAAGCAGTCGCTTCTTTGTCCTTGAAGACAAGCAGTGGTGCATCGCCCGCGAAGTATCGGTCCAAGTCCTCGAGCGTTCGACCCGCAGTCTCAGGATAGAAGAAGTAAACTGATTGGTGGTAAACAACGTGGAAAGCAGTCACGGCCAAGTAGCTTACCTATTGGGATGAAGGCGAAATTGAAAACACACCAGATGATGTAAAACTGCCAACCGAGACTTCGAATACCTGGTGGAGTCACTTCAACGACCATGAAGTTGAATATCCTAAGAAATGGTAAGTCAAGTCAAACGTCGGCCGAGAGCTTTGTGTCTTACCAATTAGTTGCGGTTCCGAGCGCGGCTCCCTTAGTTCGCATTGCCATCGAGTTGATCTCTGTTGGATACAGCTGTTGCATGTGAGCGATACGCGCTATTGATGCGGAGAAGAAGCATACCCATGGCACGCCTTGCCAACCAATGCCAAAGAAGATATAATATAGAAAGAAGAACGCAATCGATCCTTTTGCCCACTGTCGATTCGTACTTTGAGAGAGCGACGTATCCTCGTTGTAACGGATGCATATTGTGATGATGCAGTAGCAGAAGAACTGTCCAGCTGCAGCGTACATCATCATCTTGCGGCGGCCCCAGCGTTCGACATTAGGTATGCCGATGAGAGAGAAGAGGAGGTAAGATACTGAGTTGCAGGCGGCCAACAGACGGGCGAGCGTGTTCGACAGACCAACAGATTCTATGAGAACTGTGGGTAGATAGTACGATGTAACGTTGATTCCGCTCAGTTGTTGCATGGCTTGTGTTCCCATGCCCAGCACTACTCGTCTGATGGTGTGCGTGCCAGCCTGGTCTCCAGTACGACCCCGGAGTAGGTCACGCCAACGTACGGCGTGATCTTTCTCGTACTGTACAGCCCATTGGATATCCTTGGATTGAGTGATGATATACGGATCTTCTGAATCTGTGGCTTCGAGATCAGCAAGGATACGCTCAGCCTCGTCAATGCGCCCCTTGGCCATGAGCCAGCGAGGCGACTCTGGCAGCCAAGGAACAGTTGTGAAGAGGATAATGATAAAAAGGAATTGAAAAGCGAGAGGAACACGCCAAGAAGCACTACCAGGGACGAAGCTGACAGACGTTAGACCCAAGCTGTATGTGAGAGAGTTCGGGATAGGGGTCTTACGAGAAGCCGAACGTAACCCAGTTGGATAATGAAAAACCAGCAATATTCATGATCATCTCGATGACTATCAGTTTACCACGCCAGCTTGCTTTTGAGGTCTCGCCTTGCCAGACAGGGGCTGTCACTGTTAGTCTCTGTTACAATGCCTGCCCATGTCTAACCTCTCAGCTCACCTGTTGATGTGTTTATACCGTTCCCAATTCCGGCTATAATTCTGTAGCATGTTCAATGACCAGTTCATAGAGCAGTTAAAGGAATCGCACCTTCCTACAATCATCTCAGGTACCCCGAAAGAGGCAATCTGTATAATGGCGCCGATGCTCATAATGGTCGTGCCCAGCAGCACACACTTTTTTCTCCCAAGTGGATCACCGATAGCGCAGACCAGAATTGCACCGAAGAAACATCCAATATCATAGATTGCCGTGACCGTACTGATGAGAGATGGGTTGTTGTTCAGGTTCAGCCGATCGAGGAAATCCTGGGTTACGACAACACCGCCTGTTTCCTATCAGCGATGGGACTAAGGCAGCAGATGAAGAGTCTGAAGCATACCAAAGACACCTTGATCGTACCCAAATAGAGTCGGCACGGTCGTCAGCCGAATGTCAAATAGACTACTGGCCATATGCTCACCATGTCAGTTGCGCAAGCTACTGTAACCCAAACGGTAAGCCATGTTCCCGTCAGGCCAAAGTATGGCCTGTCAGAGCCGATCCCAAACATGGTCTTGGGCAGTTGTGAGATCTGTAAGATGGACGAGGGTTGTGAGTCTGACACTGAATGATTTAAGTCTAGACTATGATTACAACAGAGGTGACTGAGCTATTTCAACGAAGCACGCAAGCCTCGAGTAGCACTCAGATGCTCTCCCGCAATGACGAAAGGCTGCATGGTATATTCGGCGCAACTGGTCGTATTCAGTGATCGTGAAAGCGGCGGCACGTCAACCTTGTTGGCTTCCCCGCGCTTTGACCCGGATCGACAACGGCGATCTCAAGATCTGGTAAACTCTGTCAACTGACAGTCCTCTGATTTGCTTCGACAGTGTGTTGTATCCACTCTCGGGGAGAATCTCGCAGCACCAAAATGATTGTCTCGATATCCCGCACATGTCTGCCGCGCGTTGAGCACAAGTGCCTTGCTGGCGCAAGGGAACCATGTTGCAGTGACGATGATGTAAGGGTCATGTGAGTTGGACTAAGCTTGAACCCTCAAAGATACATCCAGTCAGCGTAAAGTAGAAGCGCTGGACTCCTCGCATTGGCACGACCGCGACTCTCAGTTGCGAGGTCTCCCTTTTGTGGAATAAGCATGCTTTTACATGTCTCCCAAAAGTGTTTGCAAAGCTGTAGCAGGTTGAATTTGGAGACGTTTCTTCATTTAAAAAAACATGGTGACCTTAGGGTTGTGACAAGCTCTGGAATAGCAGAACAAGCCAGACGGCGGACAAGCAAGCTTTCGACAGGGCTGCAGATCGACCAATGGCAGGACTTTGCTGAGGGCCTCATCAAATTGTGAGGCTGTAACCACATCATTTTGAGATAGTGGGCTCAAAGAGCAGCAGCTGAATGTTGCAAGCACATGAGCCTTCTCTGCTGCTGCCCAACATTCATGAGTTGGAGTGACGAGGTCATGACTGCTGGTGCTGTTGTAAGTAGTATGACGTCACCTGAGTACTACAACTGGAGATCAAATTGTATTATCTCGACAGGTTGACTGATGAAGTCTTATGAGATTTATGTTAGAAATTTGAAGATTTGGTTGTGCTGTGTTGTTTCCATGGCCAGCGTTCATGTTTGAGAGCAGCGACCGTGCGGTGCGGGCTTGGCAGGTGCGGGCCTTCCCCGAAGGCCAGTTCAATGGATTCAGGGCGCAGCAGCAACAACACACCGCCGACGACTCCAGCACTCTCCCTCGCATGCGCATAATGAATCCGTGAACGGCTTACATCAGCATTTTCTTATTTGACGACATAAACCGCAAACATGGCGTCGGCGGTGTTCTTTCTTGACTTGAAGGGCAAGGTACGCTCGTGGGGTACCTGTGTGGAGGAGCTGCCTGCTAACAGGCACACATAGACCCTGCTGGCGCGCAACTACCGTGGTGATATTCCCGTGTCGGCGGTTGAGAAATTCCCTATCCTGCTCAGCGAAGCCGAAGAGGAAAGCTCTGCCGTCCCGCCATGCTTCTCCAACGAAGGCATCAACTACCTCTACATTCGTCACAACAACCTCTATCTTCTCGCCCTCACTAAGCGCAACACAAATGCCGCCGAAATCCTGCTCTTCCTCCACAAGATTGTCGAAGTGTTTACAGAATACTTCAAAGAGCTCGAGGAGGAGAGTATACGAGACAACTTCGTAATCATCTACGAGTTGTTGGACGAGATGATGGACTTTGGATACCCGCAGACAACCGAATCGAAGATTCTGCAAGAGTACATTACACAAGAGTCACACAAGCTGGAAGTACAAGCACGGCCGCCTATTGCAGTCACCAATGCTGTCAGTTGGCGAAGCGAGGGCATTCGATACCGCAAGAACGAAGTCTTCCTTGATGTTGTTGAGTCGCTCAACCTCCTCGTATCTGCGAACGGAAACGTACTGCGATCCGAGATTCTTGGCGCTATCAAGATGAAGTGCTACCTGTCCGGCATGCCTGAGCTGCGTTTGGGTTTGAACGACAAGGTCATGTTCGAAACAACAGGACGAGCGACACGAGGAAAGGCAGTCGAGATGGAAGATGTAAAGTTCCATCAATGTGTGCGCTTGTCGAGATTCGAAAACGACAGGACCATCAGCTTCATCCCTCCGGATGGCGAGTTTGAACTGATGAGCTACCGTCTGAATACGCAGGTCAAGCCTTTGATCTGGGTTGAGTGCATAGTCGAAAGCCATTCTGGGAGTAGAATAGAGTACATGCTGAAGGTGAGCATACTGTCACTTGACTTGATCGATCAAGGCTAATGCAATCTAGGCCAAGGCGCAATTCAAACGACGAAGTACAGCAAACAACGTCCAAATCTCGATACCCGTACCCGAAGACGCCGATACTCCTCGCTTCCGCACAAACATTGGTACTGTACACTATGCGCCAGAAACATCCTCAATAGTGTGGAAAATCAAGCAATTTGGAGGAGGCAAAGAGTTTCTGATGCGCGCTGAACTTGGTCTGCCTTCGGTGCGTGGCGACGACGAGAAGGGCGGTGGTATGATGGGTGGTTTTGGTGGAAGTATGGGTGGTGTTGGCGGTGGAAAGGGAAAGAGGCCGATTAACGTAAAGTTCGAGATCCCGTACTTCACAACCAGTGGTATCCAGGTTCGGTACCTCAAGATCATCGAGCCAAAGGTACGTTCACGTTTGTCAGTTCCTTGGAGTAGAGCTGACAACAGTGAAGCTGCAATACCCGTCGCTGCCTTGGGTACGATACATCACGCAATCCGGCGATATCGCTGTTCGGTTACCGGACGTAGCTTGACGGGAAGAGAACGATTGACTATAGATACACTAAACCAGACCTTGAAGACGCGCGAACGCGTTCGACCCAAATCTTCTTAGTTCACGTGATTTAAATGCATAGGATCTTGTGGAGCACTTGTACACTTAAGCAAGCAAGCTTGGAAGTGGAGGAACTTAGCTGCTTGCACATTGCCCACGGCCCAACGCGCCATCGCTCTCCTCGCCTTTCTGGAGCTAAGCGTGGGTGATGAGCTCCACAGCAGCTTAAATGGCCTGTTAGGACTTACAGCACTAGGTCCAGTCCTTATTGCGACATTGATCTTTGCAAATACACGAGTCTGTATACAGCTAACAAATCGCGAATTGTTCTGTAAGCGGTATGTTCCCCTGGCTCTAGAAAGCTCGACTTACCCCAATCAGCATTGAGCCGAGATGGCGTCATCGGCGGTTACTGACTACCGAGATGAAGACTACCGACAGCAACATAAAGATAGATGGTGTACCTCATAAGGTGAATTCAGGGCAAGATTTGAGGTACTCGCGAGAGACGCAGCTCCAGCTATGTGGTCTTCATTAGTGGCTTTACTAGCGTTGTCGTCTACCACTCTCTCAGCTCCGTCCAAAGATTTGACGCCAACAGCCCGTGTGAAGAATGGCACAATCGAGGGAATGCATTCGGCTTCCTATAATCAGGACTTCTTCCTTGGTGTCCCTTTCGCGCAGCCGCCGCTTGGCGATCTCCGCTTCAGACAAGCTCAGTCTTTGAACACAACGTGGAAAGGTAACCGAAATGCAAAGCAATATGCAACACACTGCGTCGGCTATGGAGTAAGTCTCACAAAATAGAATCACAGATGCCTCAATCTCATGTCTATAGCTCGATCAAACTTTCTACAACGCTTCGGAAGATTGCCTGTATCTGAATGTTGTCAGGCCTGCGGGCTATGAGAAGAAGAAGTTGCCAGTAGCTTTTTGGATTCATGGCGGCACATTCACGAACGGTAGGTGATTCATCAAATACCTGAGATGCTTCTAGGCTTACAACCGCCTACAGGTGGAGGTGCAGATCAGCGTTACAATCTCTCCTTCATCGTCGAGCAGTCTGTCAAAATCGGCAAGCCGATTATTGGTGTTTCTATCAACTACCGTCTCAATGTCTGGGGCTTTACGAGTTCAAATGAACTCGCCGACGAGGGCTTGCTTAATATCGGCTTGAAAGACCAAAGGCTGGCTCTTCACTGGGTTCAAGAAAATATCAAGGCCTTTGGAGGTGATCCAAAAAAGGTGACTATCTTTGGTGAATCAGCTGGCGCTGCTTCAGTTGGCTTCCATGTATGTTCTCCGCATCCGAAAGGAACCTCAGTATATGTTCTGACTAGCTAGCTCACTGCTTACCGTGGCCGCGACGATAATCTCTTCCGTGCCGCAATCGTCCAGTCCGGTGGTCCCATCTTCTACAGCGCGCAGCGCGGTCGCAACGCTACCCAAGCTGCCTTTAATACCATCGTCTCTCAAGTTGACTGCTCATCTTCCTCCGACAAACTGCAGTGTCTCCGCAACACTCCCTTCGCAACCCTCAACGCAACAATGAACGGCACGCTCTCCTCTACTGGTGGCTTCAATCCTGTCATCGACGGCGACTTTATTGCCAACTACGGTTCTGTTCAACTTTCTCGCGGCGAATTTGTCAAAGTGCCTCTCATCACTGGTGCAAACAGCGATGAAGGCGCCTCCTTTGCCCCCAGTGGCATAAACAGCACAGCGCAGTTCCAAGCCGCGCTCGCTGCCAATGGGCTTCCGCTCTCCATCCAAAACCTTCTCTTGCAGGCCTACCCCGATGACCTATCCACCAATGTCATCGCCGCGCTCGGTACCCAACGCCCCGCCGCCCGCTTTGGCGCACAATTCAGACGCGTGGCAACCTACATAGGCGACCAGCTATTCATCGCACCCCGGCGCGCCACCGCAGCCGCATGGGCACAGCATAACACCACCGCGTACTCGTACCGCTTCAACGCAGACCAAGCCGGCTTCGCGACCGAGCTGGCCGTCAGCCACTTCAAGGAAATCGGCTTCGTATTCAACAACATCCAGGGCGTGGGCTTCCGGCCTGACATCAAGCCATTCGAGGGCAAGCCGGCGCGCTACGCACAACTTGCTGACTTCATCAGTAAGAGCTGGGTTGCGTTTGTGAGCGAGCTGGACCCCAATGCGTGGAAGGGCCGTAATGCAAGTGTACCGCTTTGGCCGCGGTATGAGACGGCGGACCCGAGGGATTTTGTGTTTGAAGTCAATGTGACGAGTCGCGTGGAGAACGACACGTGGAGGAAGGACGGGATTGATTTTATTAATCAGAATGCGTTGGCTGTTTATGGGAGGTAGATTGGGTGGCTAGGGGGAAGTGGGTTGGCTTGGCTTCTCTCTTTTGTTGGGAGGGAGGGTGAGCTGTGAGTCTGTCTTGAGCTGTTGTTCTGTTAAAAATTCTTCACAACAGATCAGACGATGTTTTGTTGCATGCTCAGGGGGGTTTAGTATCATCTACTGATTGCAAAGATCGACCTGAACATGTTTGGTGTCTTCCCAGTGGTCAACGCTTCAACCACCATCCTTGCTTCTGTTGTAGTTAGAGGGGAATCCTGTGGATGAAGAAGGAGACTTGTGGGAGATAGATAGGGCATTCTATGGAAATTCAGGATAACCAGAGATGCAGAAAAACCCAAAGCTTCTCAACGACTACAACACAATGTTATTTTGGGGGAAGTTAAGATTGAATACGATTTATGCAATTTGCCATTCGCTACACAAAAAGGTGGTATATCATCAACGAGCGTTCCGGCTTCCCTAAGAATTATGTCCACCTCCTTCACGTCAACCTTACTCCGTTACCTTATCCAAACATTCCCATCAGTTCCCCTCTCAAAGACCAACAGCAAGGCCAAGCACAACTGCACCGACTGCCGCACCGAAACTCACTCCCTTGACACCCGCGCCACCAGTGGTACCGCCCGAACTCCCCGTCGTCGCGACTTCAGACGCGCTGGCTGCCGCAACCTGAAGTCCATACGCAGTAGTCGGGGTAGAAGTACCATTGACAATCGTCGTGCCGACGCTGGTGGTCGTCGTGCTAGCGGTACATCCAGACCAGGTGGTCCAGGGAGCAGAGGTGCTCCAGGGCCCGGCAGTCCAGCCAGGCCAGTCTGAAGGTGGACATGCGCTGTTGCCCCACCATGCGGTCCAGGGCGCACTGCGCCAGTCGGTCTTGGTCGACCAGTCGCTCCAGGGTCCCCAGTTGTTGTCGCCCCAGGGTCCCCAGCCGTCGGGGCCTGCGTGGGTTAGTGGTTCATGTTTGGAGTTGAGGTTGAGCTCGGTGAACGTACCTCCCCATCGACCGGGACCGCCGCCACCACGGCCTCCGGGACCCCACTTGTCGTCATCGTTGTCATCGTCGTTGTCGTCGTCGTGGTGCCAGCCTGGGCCCCAAGGTCCATATCCGGGACCGTAGCCATTTGTGGGCCAGGGTGCGGTGGTGAGGGTTGAGGGAATTACACCATTGCTGACGAGGGAATTGTAGACTGAGGTCCAGCGGGGCAGATCTGTTGATGCCCACGGAGGAGTTACAGCAGGGACAAGGGGACCTGCTGTTGTGGTTTGCGAGAACACAGGCGCAGTGAGCGCTGCGAGGGCTACGAAGCTGATCTTCATGGCGGCCGTTGTTGTTTACAATATCAATGGGTATATGTCGGTTTCTCAGCGTTCTCAGCGTGGTAGTTTGAGCTCAAAGTCCTGGCGATGAAGAAACAGTGAACTTGCTGTAATTCAAAAACAAAATCCCACCACGCGACATACTTCTCTTCATATACACCCAGCGTCACATACGCGGCCCACACCACCATTGGACGCCTCTCGCTGACCTGAGCTGCAGACCGTCATAGAGTCCGGAGGGGTCCCGCGAGGCTCATCTCATCGCGTTTCCCACCCCAAGACGTGACGTGCGCCAGCTGACGCGTTTCACAGCTGCACCGCCGTTCGCATCCAGCGCTGCAGGGCTCTCAGCCTTACGGGTAGCGCGTGAAGGTGCCGTGCCCAGGGACGCAGGTGTGTTGTCAGAAAAGCAGGGCGAGAAGCTGTGAGACGACTAAGCACAGACGAGGCCTTGCAATTGGCTGTTGGGGGGAGTCTGTTTCGAATCATTGGTCGTGTGGCACTTCAATGTGGATTTCGGGGAATAGGGTGGGGGAGAAACGCGGAGCCAGGTATTTTGCTCTTGCGTAAGGTCTGCGTTTGTCAGTCAGCTGCGTGGTGCGTCATACTGTTGTACAATCATCGGAAAGAAGCTTTTCGCTTTATGGGCGTCATCAGGGATCGAAAATGCTGGGCTGATGGAGAATGAAGGGTCGACGTTCTTGAGGTGTTGGTGATGCTCAAAGCGGAAAGGCCGAGAGTTGATCAATCGATGAAACGGATTTATCTCCACCGAGTGCTTACTTTTACAAGACAGCAGACATGTTCAAATTTCGTGCGTGCTCATATTCGCGTTGTCAGCTTAGACATGTACGCGTCCTCGGCGATGTTTACGTGCAGGTAAAACCTGATTATAGAAGCGAGTTCTACACAACAGCTGTCAGGCAGTCAAGTGCATCAATTTGCTGTTAATATCTTCCTTGGCTGGTCTTCACCGAGTTATACCTTGTGCTCAGCAAGCTACAGTATCCTTGTCAATCTTGCCTTCCAATTGGCTTTCTCGCCTGGAACGCCTTCCTCGCCACTGCCGCTGCCACCCAATGAGACGCCCTCATCGACATAGCCATGCTGGTCGTAGATTTCGTCCGGTAGAACTGCCTTGTCGATGAACGTTTCTCTCTGCGGTGCAACGAACATGCTTAGCACAACATAGACCAGGCTCGTGGACACGAAGCCAAGGAACCAACCAAAATGATATGGCCGTTCTCCGACTCCCACCTCAATGCTTGGAGTGATGCTGTGAATGAGGCCTGGTAAGTTAGGGGCTACGCCGACTAGGAATGCCACGATAGCCCGCCAGTTCCAACCATAAGTGTAGCGATAGATTCCATGCGGCTGATACAAGGCAAGAGTATCGTATTTCCGCGCATGAACAAGCCAAAAGTCCCAGACCATGATCGCTGCAATGGGGCCAAGGAAGATGGCATACGCGACCATAAAGTTGAGGAAGCTTCCCGCGCTCGCAAGAATCTTCCAAGGGACCAGCACCCATGCAACAACCGCGCAAATGAGCTGGCCTCTCCTGATGTTAATGAAGCGTGGGAACAGCGCGGTCAAGTCATTTGCTGCGGAAAGAGAGTTCGCAGAGATGTTGACACCTAGTGCAGCCAGGGCAAAGCTGAAGGCGCCGAAGAAGCGGCAGGCGCGGTTGTCCCAATGCGAGATCAAAGCAATTGGGTCCCAGTTCAGTTCGCCGTACTTGACGGCGCCCGCAGATGAGGCTGCAATGCCGATGAATGCAATGAAGGTGAACACGAGCGGCAGAAAAGGTACGTAGATGATCTGCCACTTCACACTGACACGTGAATATCGGGAGAAGTCGGCCTAGTGGGTGTCAATTTTGTCGATCTTCAAGGAGATCTGGATTTTAGCAACAACATACCTGATTGACCGATAAGGTAGCGTAGTTCCCAATAACACTCGTAAGGCTTGACAAAAAGCCCCATGAGTATGCCGACCCAGACAAGGTTGCCTTCTGATTCCACATCTCGCCACCGTCCGTCGACACAAACGCCCAGATAAGGATCGCAATCCACGCAATTGGAACAATGATCGACTTGGCCATGAACAACCAACGAAGGGTGTTTGGATGCATGCACAAGAATGGTAGAGAGATGAGCCAGAAGATGAAGAAGCTGATCATCGTGTTCGTCTCAATGCCCTCAGACTCCGGTATGCCATTTGGGAGTGTCAGAAACGACGGCCAGATAGCACCAATCATGCATTTGACTGCATTGGCTCCATTCATGTTCTGGATTGAGAACCAGAAAACGGCGAGGACGGCGCGAGAGACGATGGCGATGTAGGAGCCCCAGAAGCCCCAGGAGGCGCGGGCTAGCACGGGGAAGGGCGCGTGGTGGATTACGCCGATTGCGCCGTTGAGAGCAATCACGAAAGAGATGATGAAGAAGGCGAGTGCGACAATGCCGAGGGATTCTCGCCAGGTAAGGCCTGATAAACATTAGTTGGTGTGCTTGTGCTGTGGGTTTGGTGGCGGAGTAATCGTACCAACTGCGATGATACTTGAGGCGAATTGCCATGTTGCAGCGCTTCAATTGTATTAGTATTTGCTTGCGCATCTCTCTTCAGGCCCAAGTCCATACTTGAATGCGTCAGATATCCAGTATGCGAGGAAGCTCGTAACACCCCACTTTCGGCTGTGCTTGGGGACAGGGTCCAAGTCCTTGTTCGTCCTGGACGTCGTCAACACATTTTCCTATTCGCGTACAAACACAGCATATGTAGTTCCTCTCCGCACACTTACCATCGCGCATTGCCCTCGGCAAAGGTGGACTGAGGCTGCTCAACCTTGAGCGACAGGTGCGGTCGCTCAATACCCAACATCTTGGGAATCACTCCGGACCGTGTGTTGAAGTGCCAGGATGCGACGCGCGAAGGGTATCCAGCATATTTAAAGATCTGCAGCTGGACCCTAGCAAAGATTGTCGGCTGCTGCAGCTATCAATCATCGAGGCCCAAGAGATAAGCTAGACCCAGCTGCTGCATGCGTCTGGACAGTTAGACCAGCGCCTCAATGATTGGCATCGCGCAGTGGCCACTCGGGTGTCGAGCGCAAAGACCGAACGGCCGTGGTCGGCAATTATACGGTACACGATTCGATCCAGTTACCTGAGGCTGCCGGGAGGCTACCAAATATCATGCGTAAGAGATAAGGATCCTGGACTTGATCGTCGTTGTGTCGTGTGCTATCGGTTGCGCTTCCCCGCTTGGGGGAATTCCCCACAGTGCGATACCGTTAGCGCCGCCTAATTGAGCATACAAACCACCCCGTCGCCGCACAGTCAAGTCGATAGAAACGTGTGATATAGAACATGTTTGCATAGAAGGTATATACATGTCTAGAGAAAGGGTCGGCTCAGCCTACCAAGAAGAAGAGAAAACAAGCCTGCCAGAGCACTTGATACATTTGTATGACCACCACACTGATCGTTATAATCCATGTCGTCGTTCAGATCCATTCTATCTCTCATAGGAAGAACCTGGAGAGGAACTTGGAGGAGGTTCGCTTCTGGTTGTTGTTGTTACCACCACGGCCATTGCCTCCTCGTCCACCTGCATTACCGGCGTTACCATTAGCGAGGTTACCATTAGCATTATTGCCCCCTTGGTTGTTTCCAACACGGTTATTGTTGTTGCCCTGGCCCCGGCCTTGGCCTTGACCCTGACCTTGACCTTGACCTTGACCTTGACCTTGACCTTGACCTTGACCTTGACCTTGGCCTTGGCCTTGGCCTTGGCCTTGGCCCTGACCCTGGCCCTGATTGCCAGTGTTTTGATTCTGGTTCTGATTCTGGTTCTGACCATTGCCCGCCGCAGCAGTCTGAGTAGCAGTTGCAGGTGCGGTCGCTGAGATAAGGGCTGCAGGAGGAATTAGCAATGGTTCACGTCATACTAAAAAGCGAAACGGAAGGAAGAGACGCACCAGAGATGGCACTTGCACCCTCGTTACCACCAGCAGCGCCCGCAGCCTGGTTCGCAGCAATGGCTACGGGCAGATCTTTCTGGTTCTGCAGGATCTGGGCGGAGATGCCCTGGAGAGTTTGTGCTGTGTCGACACCTACCGCTCAGGTGAGTCTATGTACGAGGGCTGAGTGTGCTGGGAATACGAAAGTAGGAACTTACCAGCAGCGGTTGAGTCGGTACGGCCTTGTCCGTCAGTCTGCTGAACAGCGAAGCAGCCTCCGAATGGGCCTGCGACCGCAGTATTGCGGCAGCGGACAGTACAGATATTACCAGTCGAAGCGCCAATGCAGTTGAAGTTGTCAGGCATTGCCACACTAATCGTAAAGTCTTGCTCCTTGGCCTGTGAAAGGCCATTGGCGCCGGGAACGTTGTTGGCAACCTTCAGGGGTGTGAACTTGGTAGCAGCATTGCTAGTCTCATCAAGATCGCATTCGTATGGGCCAGCACCATCAGCGTTGACCTGATGAGTGTGAGTCTTTATCGGTGATCCTCTGTGATGTTTGCTTACCTGATGGATGGTGACAGTCATGACTGTGCCTGATGAGACGGAAGTTACACGGTTCGCAGCCAATTCGTTCTCTGTCTGCTCGCCGACATCGATGTTACCGTTGATCTCTGTGCGTCCGCACGAGTTCACAATGTTCTGCGTGATCTCCGAGTCACGGATGATGGTAGAGTCTTGCTGGCACGGCGAGATGGTTGTGCAGTTACGGGCCAGGTTCTGGTCAACTGCTGTAGTATCAGAAAGCGTTCATAGCCATATTTGTCATTGTACGTACCAAGGAAGCCCTGACTCTGGCCCTGATCGCCCACAGCGGCGAGGATAACGCCGTGAGCGTGGACATTGGCAACAAGAGCGACTAGCGTGATGGCGGAAGCGGAGTAATACATTGTAATTGAGGTAGAAATAAAGAGTGCGTCCGGCGCTTCGAATAGAATAACGAACAAGGAAAGAATGGAAGAGAACGACGAGCAGTGGAGAACTGTTGATCAGTGATGGAGGTAGAGTATATTTTGCGGAGCTACAAGTGGGCCTATATACTCTCGACGCAGAGGTCAGGGTCAGCGCTGACGGAGCAGGCAAATCTGCTCGAGGTCCATGCGGTGCCCACACCCACGAGACGAGCTACTACAATCGCGAGGTGCAGGATGCGTACTGGAGCAGTCTGAGGATGCCTCAGAGCCCCTCGAAGAGGATCTCTAGGAGGGTAGACGCTGCATCTGACGCGCTGGGTGACAAGCAACAGAGCTCCACTATGCGCTCCTCCGTGGGATGCCCTCGTCTGGGAGGTGGCGCGTGGGTGAGATGATGAGGCGCATCCACCAGCCTCAAACTTCTAGAGCTCGTATAGAGCCAGAAGCGCTGGATACGATGAGTGCAGAGCTGGTGCCAAACATCATTTTCCTGCCGTTCGCTGTGTGCTGAAGCAGTACAGGTTTGAAGAACTTGTGTCAAGTTTCGAAGCGGGCGGTAACATGCCACGTCGAAACACGACAGCTCGAAGCCGATGTATCTCCTGTCCGGGCCTGTACCGAATGCTTGGCAAGAGAAAGCATTCAAACATTGTGCGAGTGATATAACTGGGAGGTTGGATTAGCCTCAGGAAACTGGTGTTTGAGACTGAGGCGCCGGCAAAAGTGGGTACTCTTTGAGACAGACCCCTGATGTCAATGTGTCAGCGCATCGTAGAGGGAAGTTACGAAGTGTTTTCGGCAATGCAAGTGATGATATCAGCGGATCGTTTGAGGCTTGATGCAGAAGGCCGTTTCGAGGCGCAAGTCGACAAGCAATAATAGCCGCGAGCCTGAGCACATCAAGGCTTGAGAAGCTTAAAGCAACAGCAGCCACCCGTTTCCGACAGCCCGACGCGAGCTAGTTGCTCACTGTGACATTATTCGTAATGGGCCTGTTGGCGATGCAACCGTTCAATGTGGGCCTCAAAGATGCTCCTCTGATGATCAAGGCTCGATAATGAACAGCCTCAGGTCCCAGAGCGTAGGGTGAACATGGCCGCACCTTCTTCGCCGCAATGGAATATGTATCTCGCACAGCTCTTTGATGGGACAATTTTCGAAAAAGCAGAGAACATTGTCAGGATGACATAGTGATGGTGTTGTTGATGAAGTGCCACCAAGCACCCAGCAAGCAAGCTCACTAGATCGAGCCAATCGCAACAATTCTCTCAGCCCTATAGAATCAGACCACTTTCATCATCACCGCGAAAACATTTCGGGCGCACTTCTGCTCCAGCACACCTACCACTTCGATCGCTCGTCTTACACGCCTCCCATTCAACACCACGCACAATGAACACCGTATGCCCTCCCACAAAGCTCCCGCAACCCCAAGTAACACTGCCTCCAGGTCAAATCCGTCTAGTACGTCACACACCTCCGCGGGCCCGCCGCTACCTGCGACCGCGACAAACAACCAAAACCACGACCACGACCGCGCCATGCTAACCAAGACAGCTACGGCTGGGCAACGCTAATTGCCGCCGGCGGAGGCGCGTACTACTTTGCCAAAAAGTCCATCAACGCAGACCGCGCGCAAAAGGCCGAAGCAGACCGCCAAAAGCGCCTGAAGCAGTACCAGCTCGAGCAAGCGCACGGCCTGGCGCCCAGCTCGCCCGAGGCCTCTTCCAACCCCACAGTCAGTCCCAACGCGGTGGTCAGCAGCAACACCACGGCGCCGAGGAGTGTTGGTGATAAGAGCGCTGTTGCGGGCGCGGTCAGGAGTGAGGACCGTGGCGCAAGTCCCAGTTCAGAGGCGAGTGCGGATCCGGCGGCGACGAGGCATGCGCCGGAAAGGGAGGGCGAGGGGAAGAGCAAGTATGAGGCCAGTGATGTATTCAGGAGTCGGAAGGGGGATCGGTTTTCGTAGGGTATGAGACGAGTAGGGTGGGGTGGATATGAGGATGGATCGAGCATGAGTCAAGGTGCTGGAATTTGTAGCATATTGTGATGTATGGTCTTCTGGGGGTGCTCTCCGCTCTGGAGCTGTTTTATTCAGCTGGCTCCGGTACAAGGATGATGTGTAAAAGCTTCAATTGATGATGGCTAGTAAACTTCCAAACGCCGACGCGATATATCAGGGTATAAAGCGGTGTCTACTCGCTGCACTAAATCCCTTTCTCTGCAACTCTGAATTCTACGCGAACATTCCACTCCTCGGGCTGTCCCTCCGCTTCTCATACAGCCACTTGTTATTCAGCCCAACACTCGCCTTCCCAGTCGCTGGTGTTGGTGTTCCAGGTCCAGTGCTCGACCCACTGTCGCCAAACAAGCTGCTGTTGAACGGACTGCCTCCACCGTAGCTTGAGCGCTTGTTCGCTGAGCTGCCCAGGCCAGGCGAATACGATGTGTTGGATGTCGATCGTCCTAGGCTTGCAGCAGGACTGCCTGAGCCAAGCAAGGGTCGCTCGCCCTGGTTGCTGAAGCTGCTGCGTGGCGTAGATCTAGAGTAGCGCGGTGGGGTTACATAAGCGGGGGACGCGTAGCTGGAGCCAGGGGTCTGCGAGGAGGCGCTGGGCTTAAGGCCCATGGAGGTGCGCTGGGAGGGCGTAAGGGGAATGTCGGCAATATCGTCGGGATAGTAGCGGCGGACGAGGGGTACGAAGGCGTTGAGGATGTTGACGACAAAGAACAGGCGGACGGCGAGGATCCCCCATTCGCTGTAGGGGGTGTGTTGGATGAGAGCGTTGACTGGCGTTCTACCTTGAATTAGCTCCTGCACGAAGCGCCTTCTTCAAGTCGACCGACATACACAGCATAGTCCAGCAGCTTCACCTTGGAAGTGACGGCATTGGCGAAGAAAGAAGCAGCAAGAAGGGCGCCATTTGCGACGACGACCTTGACATTGTGCTCATCGAACGTTGTTGCGTACTGGCGGCGCGCAATCTCCTCGAACTTTGGGTGTTTCCAGCTGCCATTGGGCGTGTGCAGCTGCGGTGTCTGCGGACCAGGCGTCTGCGGTGTGGCAGGTGCAGCCATGGAAAGGGACATTGTGGACGGGGGCGCGGCAAAAGCCGACCGAAAGCGTGTCGCCGTTCCTGGAGATTAGTGGTTAGTATCACGGACGCCCGTCGAGCGACGATGGCGGCACGCGGTCAAGCGGTGGCTGTCGTAGTGACGGTTGTCAAAACAATTGACCACTCGACGCACGCACCAGCTGGCAGTTGGTCGGCAGCTCGGAGCCAAAGCACGTGCCACATCGCCGCCACGTTCAGCTGTCACTAAGCTAGACTAGCTTAGCTCCCGTGGACCCCGCTGGCCGGCTGCTATGGTACGTACATGCAATAGCTGTCGGCCAGCGTCACGCCTGTCTTCTGCTTCCATATCCTCACTTTGCCAACCACCATGCCTGGACTCCTGGAGCAGCTGGACGGGGCCATCTCCGACCTCTTCCAGGGCTGGAATGCATACTCGACTGTCCTCCTTGTTGGCATTCTGGCATTTGTTGGGTGGGTCCTAGCCAACAACGCTGATGCTGACACGCACCCTCTGCTGCTTGCCCGCCAGGCTCAGGCCTCGTATGTGCGCCAGCCAGGCGAGTCTGCAGTCTTCAGGTCTCCTGAGACGCCGCATGGCTGTACGTTGTGTCGACAATCATACACGGGACCGCTCAGCTGACACAGTCCAGATCCTCTCCGTACCGGACTCGCCGTCAAGCCTCCAGGCGCCCCCATGTACTCTGCTGGTAAGGACGGCGACCTGCGAGATATCTGGCGTCGTGTCACTGGCGAGATTCCCCTGGAGAAGAAGGCCAGCTCCAGTGGCACTGCGACCATTCTGACAGTCCTGGGCAAGGAGGACATTTCAGAGCACAGCATTCCCGGAATCACAAAAGAGATTGCCATCGTTGGCAAGCATTTGCAAGAGCACAATGCTAAGCGCGTTGCTGTTTACCTACCCAACAGCCTCGAGTTCCTGGCGGTCCTCTTCGCTGGCGCTTTCTACGGCTTCACCCCAATCCTCATCCCCTACAACCAGCCACACGCCACTCTCGTCGAGCTTCTCCAAGCTACAGGAGCTGACTCCCTCATCGCACAGGCCGGGTCAATCCCCTTGGCTGATGTCACTCGGAGTGTGCCCGCTCTGCGTCAGATCGTGTGGACGGTCGAGAAGACGAGTAGGCACATGGACTGGAGTGAGGTGCCAGAAGGCATTGGAGGCAAGGTCGATGTCTCTGTCTGGCATGAGATTGTGCAAGACTCCAAGTACACCGAAGACGTGCTGCCATCAGATGGAGGCAAAGCTCCTGGTGTAGTTTTCCTCTGGCAGGAAACTGCTGGCAAGCCAGCTGAGATTGTGGAGTTCACCCAACAAGTATGTACCTGAAGTTGTTTTCACGAGAAGACACTGACCATCGTAGAATATTGCTGCCGCTGTTGGCGCACTCATCACATCTCTGCCCACTGTACAACGCTTCTCAGCTTCCGACACCTTCCTCCCGGCCGATGCCTTTACAAACTCCTACTGTCTGTGCCTGACGCTTGCAGCGCTTTTCTCTCACTCGACCGTCATTATCAATTCAGTCGCCGGCCCCGGTGTTGATCTCGCATTGGCCACTCGCTCCCTTGCACCCACAATTGTTGTCGTCTCTGCCGAGACCGCCGCCAAAGTGCATAGCACAACCGCTGCATCAGCTGCCGGCAGTCTGACACAACTCGCACACCATCTCGAGTCGCGTGTGCTCGCCTCCGGTCGCCTACCCACAAACTCCCTCCTCTCCCCGGCCCGAGCAGCAATTGGCACAACCCCTGGCAAGCTGCGCCTGATCTTCACATCTGAGCGTGCTGGCTTGAACACGCCTCCCCTGAGCTCCAAAGACCTGTCTGATCTGCGCATATTCACGCAAGCACGCGTCGTTTACGCCCTCACTGCTGCGCGCGTCGCTGGCGCCGTGGCTCAGACAAACATGTACGACTACCGCATCGGCGGTCCGGCAAGCAAGCACAGCCACTTCGGCGTGCCGGTGAGCAGTGTTGAGATAAAGGTGAAGGACACTGCTACGCTAAAGACGACCGAGGAGCAGGCTGTGGGTGAGCTGGTCGTAACGGGTTCGTCAGTCGCGGGCGGCGAGGTAGCGCTCGGATTGAACGCCCAGTTTGGCGAGGACCACACCGTAGCGTATGTTTGAGAGCGCGGAATGATCAGTTGACAATATACCACATCGCCATGATACATCTCTTCGTCTCGAGAACCTGTGGAGTCGTTCTCGCTTGTTGTTGTGGTCCACTCCGTGCCCCACAGCCCTAGCCGCATCTTCGGCGAAACAAAAAAAAAAGGACCAAAGAGAGAAGAAAATTCTTCACAAGAGCGTCGCAGTGTCCACAGCAGAGATAGAACAGAGATACATTGAAAACCTTCAAACAATCCAGCATTATATGCCGTCTAGATCGTGACGTATCCATTAATCAGAGTTCTTCACTCTGGCCTAATGGCCCAATGGCAAGGCGCTTGACTACGATTCCAAATCATGTAATCAAGAGATTCCAGGTTGTAAGTTGTATCCACTATCGAACGGGTTGAAGTTCGAGTCCTGACTGTTCCTTAGCGACCCCTGGTTAGGTCATAACGACTCTTTTTTGCGTGGTTGTGTACCACAGAGAAGGAGGAAGGGGCATTGGAACTGTATCATGCGACTGTGCTTGTGATCACTCTTTAGCCATTTTTTTTGACAACACCAGAACGGGTAGAGGGAAGTCCATTTCCTGCACCTTAGCGTGTTAGACGAAAGTATGGTGAAAGTGTTTTGGTCATAAGATGCAGCTACTCTTTCAAAACCAGCTATACAAGTAGCCTACCTTGAGGTCTACCCTGAAAGCGCCCTGTGTCTGGGCTATTCCAGCCTTCTCTGCTTGTGTCTAACAAGTACTAATATGCGGTATATCATGCTAGACACTCACTGCTGGTCAACAGCGCTCAACTCCTCCAGCACTTGCGCAGCCGTCTTTCCATCGTCGTCCTTGATGTCAGCTTGCACGCCACTTTGCTCCAGCAGTTTCATGGCCTCGACTGCACCCCGAGAGGCAGCAAAATGCAGAGGCGTCCAATTCTCCCGTGCCTTGCCCAGGGTCTCGTTCACATCGGCACCGTGCTGCAGCAAAAGGCGCATGCTATCTAGGCGGTTATGGCGAGCCGCGGTATGCAACGCACCAGTGTGAGGAATAGGCAGGCCACACTCTAACAACATCTCCATCATATGCGGACCCTGGGCCATGGCGGCAAGAGATAGCAGCGATTGATTGTAGCTGCCGCCCTGCTTGGACGGTGGTGGCGATGGATCAGCGCCCAGCTCCAGCAGGACACAGACGAGATTCACGCGCCGTAGCCGAACAGCCTCGTAAAGCGGTAGCGTCCCATGGCTAATGTGGAAGTTGATCACACCAGGGTAGGCAGAGGCAAGGGTCTTGAACAAAATGGCGTGCCCGCCTTTTATCGTCTTGGTGATGACCGACCTTGTGATGACAATGGATTCGCCCATGCTGTGCTGGGTGGCGAAGTTGACTAGCGTGGACACAGCCACAGCCGCAGAGTCGCCAGTATCAGCCGCGGCTGCCAACGCCCGCTCAACGTTGGACATTCGAATTGCTGAAATGGAGCGCACATCGTTTGGACCTTCTTTTGAGCGCTCCTCGGCGTAGATGCAACGGGGTTGTTCGAGCATAGTCTTGATGTATTGGGGCTGCGACAGCAGGCTTTACAGGACTGTCTCGTTGCCAGACGCGCTGGCTTCAATCACAGGGCGTGCCGTGTCCTCGCCGAGGAGGACGTCGCCTATGTCTCTGTCTGAGTCGTAGCAGGACGGGTAGGGCATGAGGTCTGCCACAGTCAATTGCGCCATGGTTATGGTTTGCTGTGATGGCGGGAAGTGATAATTGCAGTCGTGGGAGTAGTAGGCGTAGTTGGAGTGAGTGGTAGGAACAGCAGTAGTAGCCCTCACTTTGAGTATGTATGAACAACACAAATGAGAGATCCCTGAGCCACACTTGCTTTATAGTAGTCCATGTATAGCACTGGGTGGAATTGCCTAGCTCCCCAGTTGCTTTAACGTCAGTTACCTACCAACCTCGATTGTGGCACGGGGCTGTACATGTTGGATATGTACACGGGATTGTACAGGAGACTTTTCTCTGGACTTGCACCGAATTACCCGTTCCTCTTACAGAACTCTGATGACAATCGAGCGATTGCAACATGGATCGTTCGTACCATGGGACTTGCGCCGACTGGTTCGCAGTTCTTGCGTTGTGCATCCTAAGTACAACTTACATACTACCCGTGCCTCAGGACTAGCTTGGAATTAGCAGTACTGGCTACGGAGATCCCAAACCTTGGTGGCTAAGGACTCCCGTAACTACGGTGGTTCTTACACTCGGAGTTCATGAATGTGATGTCCATTGTTTCCTATCGTGAGTGCGCTCTGCGTATATAAAGCGAAGTCGAAGTCGACATATTGTTCTCCAGGCAGGCCATCCCACAAGCTTCTACATTCTTTCACAATCCACAGTCGCTCTTTTCTCACTTCTTTTTTTAATCGCAATCTTCCCTCTGGTCATCCCACCTTTCCACTATCGCGTTTCCAAAGAGCTGAGCTCGCAAGCGCAGGGTATAATCTCCTTATGTTCATTTGAGACTTGTTCACCTCCATACATTGCAAGCAGATCTCGAAAATGGCGTCTTCCTCCAGTGCTCGCCGGCTGAGCCTGACGGCCATCTTTCTCGTGTTCCTCTTGCTGCTCAATCTCACGACTGCCTCCCCTCTACCCAATACTGAGTCCTTGGAAGTACGCGGTAAGCCCATTTATAGAAGAGGAGTTGCCGCGCATCACCAAGCCACAGTATCGAACATAAGTCGACACGTACTTCAAGGATAAAGGCAAATACCTGTTCTACAGCGGCAATTCAGAAGACCAAGTGCTCAAATTCATCAAGGAAAACCCCAGCTATCACTACTACGGCGACATCTTCAATGCCCCCAACAAGCAGCACCCCTGGTACAAAATGTTCGACGCAGGCAAGGTCCAAGACGATGGCGAGGCATCCTCCACGATCCTCGCCGAGAACGTCGCCGGAATCGTCCTGCTCTTCAGAAAAATCGAATGGCAGACAAAGGGCCAGACATCCTTCTGGGTGGTGAGCGAAGTCCAGACGATCCGGCGGCGCATAAAGGCCGGCCAAATCCAGGCCATCCACCACATGGAGAAGGGCGCAACCAAAGTATCACAGGTGATTCTGTCGAAGACGCGAGCGGAAAGATCACATACAAGCCAGGCTACGGACCGCAGACCAAGAACGCTTCTGGTACTGATGAGAAGTGCAAACGTGCTGGGAGTTGTAAGGTTACCCCAAGGCTGAAGCCTAAGCCAAGGTCGCCCAACAATTGCAAGGGAAAGCGTGCTGCTGGTAACAATGCTTGTCCGCTTGATCCCCCAAAAGCTACTCCTGCTCCTGCCAAGCCCCCGGTGAAGACGCCTCCTACAAAGCCCAAAACACCCCCTATCAAACCCAAGACCACGCCTAAGAAAGGTACGAAGAAGGCTTTGTAAGAAGGCGGGTCCGCTGAGAGTGTTGATATCCTAACGGTCATGTCTTGATTAGTCTGGGACTTTGATGGTTCTCTTCCTGGTGTCCCCACTTTTGGTTTTTTTAATGACCGCTCCTAGCGATTAGGTGGTTTTTGGGTTCTGCCGAGTTGAAGTTTTAAGCGAAGCTCGGGGAAATTACCGCGTGAACACGAAAATCATAACACGAGATAGTTTACTCAAGGACCCATGTGGGATTTATAGAGCGGCGATATAGAGGCTTTAGGATGAGGTAGATATGTAAATAGATTATATATTACATATCTGTCTCTCTCTCCATCAAGCGATCAATCACCTATATAGCATCGGTGGTTTAGTGGTAAAATTAGCCGTTGCCATCCCTCACAGGACAGTTTCGGCTAGCCCCGGGTTCGATTCCCGGCCGATGCATTTTGCTGTCGTGGTTGTCGTGGTTGTCGTGGTTGTCGTGGTTGTCGTGGTTGTCGTGGTTGTCGTGGTTGTCGTGGTTGTCGTGGTTGTCGTGGTTGTCGTGGTTGTCGTGGTTGTCGTGGTTGTCTTGAGGTGTTGATATAGGACTGTCTTTTTGCCAGTGGCTGCTGTGAAGGTGTAGAGGCAGGGGACGTTCTAAACAACGCCATACCTTCCTCAGATAAATCAATTAGGCAGGTAGTTGTTTAGGTGTTTGATCCCCGGCCAATGCATTTCACCGTCCTGATCTGAGGTGTTAACGTGGTGCTGTATTTTTGCTGGTGGCTGCGGCGTCGCTGTGTTGCTAAATTTGTCTGAAGCGACCTGCAATTGCGAGCACCAGTAGACCTACGGCACTAAGACACGTGGATGCCACAGTGTATTCCGTCATAAGAAAGGGCGAACTGACTGAGCCTTACGTGGTCCAAGATATGACCAGCGGGATGTTGAATTACAGGTGTGTAGCAGAAAAAGTCGTTACTGGTGATATAATCTCATGAAATGGTGAAGTTTGAATTTTGCAGTTCACCAAATATGCGGACAATGTTCTTTTTCGCTGCTATTCTGGTACACCACCCAAATAACTAAGCACTTGGAATTGCTAAGAGCTCAATCCATAAGCTCGCCCGATCGTTGGCAGATTCTGATCAGCGCCTATGGATTCATACCCTTCTCCTCGTTCGGTGAATTATAACCCTGCAAGACGAGGCTTGAGGTGGACATAAGTACAAGAACGACATAGTGAAAGCGTTCCCCGACTATAAGAAGAATCCAGCCATAATACGTGAGTCATTATGAACGGTTATATGGTCTACAGGTGAGACTTGCTGTTGAGCGAAGAAGTGCAGCTTCTTGGCAATTAGCGTCCGATTTATCTCGGCGAGTTTGGTTGGCAGTTCTGTGAGCGTTGTTGGGGATATTCTCAAGAAGCAACAGATCATCTGATATGAGGGATAGAATTGGAAAAGGCATTTCATATTCCTGAGTCTTTCTGCCCTTGTCACTGTTGCGGTGCAAGTCGGTCCTACAGAACCCGATCGTCACCTCTGTTGACTATCTGAGACTAGTACGTCCCAGGGCATGTATATATGGTCGCCTCCTAGCTAGACAGCAACTTAGCGCAGTTTCCATCGTATTCCTACAGCAGCCCTGCTTACTGCAACAGTTATAAGCCTAGAAGCCTTTAGTTAATTGCTGCGTTTACCTGTTTGTCTATAGCTTGTACGACTAGCTGTTAACTGTACTGTTAAGGTAGCTGACTGCTGTTTTAACACGCACCCTAAATTAAGCGTTAATTGTTAGAAAGAGCAAACACTGCAGAGCGTTATAAGTGCGTATGAGCAGGACTAGCTAGTAACGAAGACGTCAGTCATACTTAGCAAGCCTAATAACTGGGAGAGATGGCTGTTTGTCAGAAAGGACACTGCAGACAGAGACGGCCTGTGGCTGTATGTAAACCTAGGGCTATTAGTAGATAAGCTAAGGAAGCTACAAGATAAAAAGCTACAGGAGAAGCCTGTGTGGAAGTTTAAGAAGACACAAGTATCTAAGGAAGAGCAGGAAGATATTGATATTAAGGACCTGTCTGCTGAAGAGATATCTGTCTACAACGTTTGGGCAAGGAAATATGAGCAAGAAGAGTCAAGATAGCTGCAGAAAGAGAAGGCCTTAAGGAACTTCAACTCTGAGATTGCTAGGACTATTAATGTTAAGCACCTGGATCTTATTGTTAACTGCTTAGACCTGTATAGTCGATTGATGACGCTCAAGAAGCACCTCTGTCCATTAGTAGGTGAGCAAAATTACTAGCTACGCAGCCGTTACAGAGCAGTGTGCACAAGACCATAAAAAGCAGATCTAGATACCTGGTTTGACAAGTGGGTGACGATCACCAGACTTTTGAGAGAAGCTAAGATGTCAGAAGTTAATGGCAACCAATTACAAGAAGACTTTATACTGTTGATTAGAGGACTTGATGACAGCTAGGCAGCTACACAGCTGCAGGAGCTCATTAGAAAGGATTAACAAGGAGAGCTGTACACGCTAACTGCTAATCTTGTGGCTGAGTTTTGGTCCTACTATTGGCGTACACGTCCAATTGCCTCCTCTATTGGCACGTTTGCTACGCTAGGTGTAGCAAGCAGCATAGAAGGCCTAACAACCTCCAGAGGATCTACGCGACGCGTAATCTGCCTATGCGGAGAGAACTACATGTTTAAGGACTGTCTCTACGTTAACTGCAGCCTAAGGCAGCCTAGTTGGCAGCTAGATAAGGCAGTAGAGAAGAAGTTCAATAAGCTGCGCAAAGCAGACAATGTTGTTGCTAAAATACTAAGACAGGCTGAAGCTCAGCTTGGAGGAGGAAGTACCCAAGCAGAAAGCAGGGCACAGGCAGTTATTAGCATGGACGACGGCAAACTAGTTCAAAGCACAACACACTGCAACGCCATGCTTTAGGCTACAGCTATAGCTGACGAAACTCAGCCGCCGTTGCTTACCAGGTGGATACTAGATCTAGGTTCGAACTGTCACGTTACGAATACTAGAGGATCAAACTGGACAGCTATTAAGAAGGGAGAGCCTACAGATTACGTCTACGCAGGAGGAGTACTAGCCCAGATAGAGGAATGGGGCGAGGTTGTGCTCAAAGTCAAGACGCCAACAGGTCAAAGTCAGATGAAGCTGACGTATGTGGCCTTCATCCCTGGTTTCTTTACAAGCGTTGTTGGACTCTCGCGCAGCAGGCCTCTAGGAGTTCACTTTGATTCTGGCTGAGATTGCCTCTATCAGAGCAAGCCGTCTAACGTGATATGTCTGTTGCAGTATCAGGATGGACATTGGCTGATTGACGACGAAAAGGAGCAGGCACCACCGCCAGCTCTGCTGTCAGTATACGCGACACAATATTCTGTACCAAAGCCGTTGCGCGATAACAGGAAGCCACTTGTAGTCAGTCAAGACAAGGCTCACAGTCTATTAGGCCATATCAGCCAGAAAACAGTCACTCAGCTAGACAGCCACGTAGAAGGCATACAGGTTGAAAAGAAGCCCAAGGCACCTCAGTGGAAGGAGTGTGAGATATGCGTCCAGTCAAAGCTGCACAAGATTGTGAGCAGAAGAGCGCCTCAAGAGCCAGCTGAGCGCCCATTCTACAGACTAGGTGTTGATCTTGTGCAGCTGCGTGAGCGCACAGAGCGCTGCTACAACGGAGACCTGTAGATGTTCCACGCGGTCGATCAGTACAGTCGCTGGCATGAAGTATGCTGCTTACCAGACAAAAGCTCTGCGACGATCAAGCGTACAGCTCGTCGGCTGCTGGCAAAGATCAAGCGTCAGTACCACGCTGATGTGTCAGTTGTAAGGCTGGACAGCGACCGCGGGTACAGTGAGATGCTGCAGATGTTCAGAGAGCTTGGTATTGTAGTAGAGCCACGAGCTGAGTATACTGAGGAGCAAAACGGGTTATCAGAGCGAGCTGGCAGCACCATAGTCACGAGGGGACGAGCTATCAGGATAGGCGGAGACCTGCCTATGGAGCTGTCCAATGAGTGCTGTATGACTGCTGTCTACCTGCTCAATCGAACGCCTACAGAAGCACTAGCTTAGAAGACGCCTTATGAAGTCGTACACGGACGCAAGCTGACATTAGCTCATCTAGCAGCTATTGGAGCTTGAGCGTACGTGTTGAACAACAAGCTTATGCGTGGAGAGAAGCTTGCATCAAGAGCGCTCATAGGCCAGCTAGTGGGATATGACTTGACGAACATCTATTGTGTATAGATGCCTACGCTGCAACGAGTTATACGAACGCGAGATGTTATATTTATGCCGTCAGAGAGTAGGGCTGAAGAGGTCTACCCTAGCTGTCAGAAGCTGCGGGAGATAGTTGCCACTCTCAATATCCCTGAGCCTCAGGATGATGAAACAAAATCTGACCAGGTTCTACAAGACGCTGATGAAGTCGAAGTTAGACAGTCAGATGCAGAACAAGCTAAGGAACAGCTCCTGAGTGAAGCTGTGAGACAGCAGCAGCCAGACAAGGAGAGTGCTGCAAGGTCGCTGCTAACACCAGAGAACACACCTGAGCCAAACGAACAATCAGTGAGCAGTCAGGAGTCTGTTGAGCTTCCACGAGGCTGGCAGACTATACCAGATAATGCAGAAGCTCCTGATCGACGATCCAACAACGCACTAAGGCGAGAAGAGATAAGCAGCCAGATTGATGCATCAAATGTGATGACGACACGGAGGCAGCGAAGTACGCTGGGAACGTACTTCACAGCATTTGCCTTAGCTGTCAAACCGACAGAGTCTTAGAAGCTATTTGGGGAAGAGCTAGTCACACAACTCCATAGAGACAAGCTTCTACCGCCCCCAGAACGTTGGAGAGATCTAGAAAAGCATCTGTTTGGACATAAGTTTAAGGACGCAGCACGTGCTGAATTTGCTAGCTGTGAGGAAAAAGGCTGCTTTGCAGCTACAGCAGTGACAGTAGCTACAGCAGCTGACGCACAAATACTCCCTCTAAAGTGGGTGTTCACGTACAAATTTGACGAAGATGGCTACTTGTACAAGTACAAGGCAAGGTTGGTCGTTAGAGGAGACCTCTAGGACGACTGGGGAGATACATATGCTGCAACGCTAGCAGCAAGAGTGTTCCGCCTGCTAATGGTAATAGCCGCTGCCTTTGGCTTGCACGCATATCAGTATGATGTGCTGAATGCTTTCCTAAATGCACCTCTTGAACAGCTGGTCTACGTGTGTACACCAGAGCTGTTCGTAGAACAGATGGGAGAGTTGCTTGAGCTTAAGCGAGCCTTGTATGGCCTTAGGGACGCGCCATTGCTCTGGTACAGGCACCTCAAAGACACGCTGATGAGGCTAGGCCTGAGACCGGTGCAAGATGTGCCTTGCCTGTTTACCAGTGATCAGTTAATCGTGTTTTTCTACGTGGACGATATTGTCGTCCTTGTGCACCCACGATACCTCAGTTGTCACAGTCAGTTCGAAGGACAACTTCAGGAAGCCTATAGTGTGAGATGTCTAGGAGAACTGAAGTGGTTCTTAGGCGTCCGCATAGTGAGAGACTGGACAGCAGGAGCCATATGGCTAGTCCAAGACTCGTTTATTGACAAGGTGTCAGCCAAGTTTGATTTGGCTCAGACATCAGGAAGGTACCCAGCAGTACTGTTGACAGACAGTTATCTACTGCTAAGCGTTGAAGACCCGAGCGTTGAACGTACGCAGCTGTACCAGCAGCTGGTAGGCTCACTAGCCTACATCTCAACGTTCACAAGGCCTGACGTGTCGCGAGCACACTCAGTTCTAGCAAGACACTTACAGAATCCTGGACAGAAGTATATAGCAGCAGCAAAGCACGTCTGGAGATACCTGATTAGTACTAAGTACCTTGCTATTGGAGCGTGTATTAAAGCAAGGAACAACACCACATACATCAGTCAAACTGACAACGCACTGCCTTTCTATGGAGCATCTGACGCGGCGTTTGCAGATGATGAAGAGACACGACAGAGCTCGTATGGCTATCTGTTCAAGATGTATGGAATGTGTGTTGATTGGAAGGCTACACGTCAACGCTTAGTTATGAAGTCAACTACAGAAGCAGAGCTTCTGGCTCTGTCAGTAGCTGGAGGAGAGATGGAGTGGTGGAACAGACTGTTTAATCACATCAAGCTTGACCTAGATGTAAAGCCTGTTATCTACTGTGATAATCAACAAACAGTAGGCATAGTAATAAGGCAGGAGGACAAGCTACGCACAAAGCTGCGCCATGTAGACACACATCAGATGTGGCTAAGGCAAGAAGTACAAGAACAACGTATGCTTGTAGCCTGGTGTCCAACTGCAGATATGCTAGCAGACGGACTGACTAAGACCCTAGTCAGACAGAAGCATAGGAGGTTTGTTGAACAGCTAGGGCTAGAGAGCGTAGAGCGCTACATTACAGAGCGTTCAAAGGGCGCTAACACGCTAGATCTAGCAGGACTCACAGGGTGGTACTGATAGTACAACGTTCAGCTTTGTTGTTCACGCCAGCTGGGGGGGTGTGTTGCGGTGCAAGTCGGTCCTACAGAACCTGATCGTCACCTCTGTTGACTATCTGAGACTAGTACGTCCCAGGGCATGTATATATGGTCGCCTCCTAGCTAGACAGCAACTCAGCGCAGTTTCCATTGTATTCCTACAGCAGCCCTGCTTACCGCAACAGTCACAAGCCCTGACATACCAGCCTGATATCACTAAAACGACAACATGATACTCTCTCAGACATCAATCAAGTGTGCTTTGAATCTTCTCAATGCAGCTCGAAGGGAAATCGCTGCATCATCCATAAATTGAAGATTAGGATTTCACTTTCCATCACATCACGGCTGTTCACCCTCAGCTATGACAAATGTATGAGGGCTGTCGGCTGTACAGAACACGAAGCCCCTGGTGATAGCACATTCGATCGACTTGCACCGCTACGAGCTTCTCAGTGCCTGATCTTACCGGTGATATGAGCTGACCTACCTTCACTCACTGCCAAGCACGCCAACATCAAATCTGCTTTCTGTCCACGCTCGCACCTGCCCTTTTAACGACTGCGACCGAATCAATCCTTCCAACACCGACATCGCCTATCTGGGCACTCCACAATGAAGCTCCTTACGTCCATCATCTGTGGCCTGGCTCTGCGCTTTGTTACCCTGGCGCTTACAGCAGCGTCTCCGGTTCCCGACAATGTGCGATTCCAGGACGATGCTGATGGTGAGCACACTCTGAAAGTTACCTTGCCAATGAGTAGGCTCCAGCTCAAGTCTCCCTCCTTTTCTCTACTTACATAAACTACAGATAGTCTTCCCGCTTTCAACCTTGTATCGCGAGGTAAGGATCCATCGACGTGGTGGCAGGGTAAAGGAACAGTCGAGATCTGGACAGGCGGAAGCTCACGCAAACCCGTCAATTGGGGTGACCTGCGTGGTTCTAATCTCTCAGACACCATCTTCACCTTGTTGGACGCCTCCTGCCCTCCATCCACCGATCCCACGGGAAGTGGGTGCTGTGGCGGCACAACGGGTGACTGGCAGTACTTCTACACCAATGCACTCGTGGACGATGATCCTATGAATACGTGGGTGGTGGATCTGCGGGAGGCACGCGTGCGTATCGAGGGTGGTTGCTTCCGCAATGAGCAGACTCGCATCGTTCTAATGCAGTTGGCTGCTGATACACTGCGAGCCTTCACGACAGAGGACACGGGATACAACTGTTATGAAATACCGGGAAAATGGGCAGGCACGTACTGCAACGTGCCGCAGTTTGTGCGTGTGAGTAATTTCTAGCTTCTAAACCGCGACGCATGCTCACACCGTCTTCTAGGTCAACTTACCCTTCAACCCGCCAACAACGGAGGAGACATTGAACTGGGCGAAGATGAACTACATGCACATCGAAACTTATAGCGTCAGTTGGTGGAACCAGTTTAGCCTCACAAAGGGCGAGCTGCGGCCTTGCAAGACACGCCATCTGGTTGATAAAGTCATGGACAAGTACTCTGCCGACCTAGTGAAGCTCTATCCTAACCGGGGTTGGTTTCACCGTGAGGCAAAGGTCATCATTGATGGCGACAAAGACTGCACCGACGGACTTTAGATTCGTGTCGTGTGGAAGGTAGAGACTGATATCTACCATACAAAGGCTACCACCTGACATTTGAAGGCTATGAGGGACAATATGGATAGCAGGACAGGGTCGGTGTCAAGTAGAAACTACTTTGAAGGAAGCTGAAATTGATCCAAGCCATGCCGTTCATGATTTACACGCTGACGCATTCCTGTAAATGTCACTCAAAGCTCCCTGGCTGCCTTTCACCTACCAGTGCGCTGGTGCCTGGAGCTGGAGCGTTCGTTTTGCTCTTTTCGAGCTTTCTTCTTAAGACTGAATCGTCCACCCTCTCACCTCTCGACTCACGACCATCACAATGGACTTCCACCATGGCCAAAAGCGAACGGCAGACGACTTCTCATCCATTAACTTCATGAACTCACCATCATCGAGCAACGCTGATGGCCCACGTATTACACGTCGCCATCACCACCGCCGCCGTAACATCGCAACAGCAACTTGGGGGATGGAGCCAGCACCCGCACCTTCTACACTCGACCTCCCACAAGCGCGTCCTCCACCCCCTCAGCCCCACCGCCAGCCCTTCAACATCTACAAATCGCTGCTGCGACACCCCCACCTCTTCTTCCAGTTCTGCACCCGCCTTCCCTACTCCACCATCATCGCTCTCTACGCCATCGACAAGGAATTCCACTACCGCCTGAACAAATACAGCGTCGGGCTTATCCACGAGTACGCGCAGTACCATGCCCCGATCGCAGCGCCAATCTTCTCGTGGGTGCGGTACCCCGATCTGTGCATCAGCGACCCAATGCTGCGACCAATGGACAAGCGCGAGTGGCTAGCGCGCGACGTGCCGGGGTTCAGATGGGTGGGCATGGTGCTATGGCGGCAGCGAGTGGTGCGGGAGATACTGACGTGTCTTGCCATTGAGGGCCACCGCGTGCCGCAGCGCGCGTTTGCGGTGCTGTGCAAGTTCTGGTGCGTTATGGAGAGTAAGAGCACGGCGCTGCGCGAGGCCTATCTGCAGGATACCCGCATCTGGGGCGATGACGACTTGCTCGTGCTGCAGCTGCTGCTGGTCAAGCTCGATATGCGCTTCTCGGACCCTGTGCTGGGTAATGGCGTCGTGATGTTGAGTCATCTGCTGTTGACGCAGAAGGGGTTGCATGTGCTGTGGGCGGTGTTGACGGGTAGGGAGGAGCTGGACTATGACGACGTTACGGATATGCTGGTGCGGACCTACCTGAGCGAGGACCTCGACACCGACGCGCACTCGTGGCTGGCTGACGAGACAGAGAACGGGGTGCCGGAGGAGAAGTGGGGGCTGCTGTGTAGAGAGGGATGGCACGTTGATGGGAAGAAGATGGTGAGCGCGGTGGACATGGTAATTATGGAGGGGATCAGGAGGGAGCTGGGTGTGCAGAGGTACTACTTGGACTTTATCTTGTACGGATTTGTGGATGGCCACGGGAAGAATATTCCTGTGCCGCGGCCGTCGAGAGTGGGTAACGACAAGGGCATGGTGCAGTACGGCTGGCCGACAGAGAATGAGAGGCAAGCAGCGTTGAAGTGCGTGAGGGAACTGGCCGCCATTGGGAGTGCTGACGAGATGGAAACCGATGGGTGAGTGTTGGATTAATCTCTTGAGCGGTGTCAGTACAGAACACATTGTCGCTCTTCCATCGAGGAACAAACTCCTAACCACTACCTATTACCACATTCTCCCCAGACACGGTACCGCTTGTGGCAGGTGTTACCAGCGCTCTGCAGCCTGAACTGTCGTACCCTCCATTCCCCGTCGTAGAAGCATGTACGAAGACCCTGCAAGTACTTACTGTGTAGATATGTAGCATCACACACCCGTGGCAGCCCCATCCAATCCCAGCGCTCCCAACCACGCTGACACACCTCACTCGCAGCACTCTCTACTCGGCGAAAACCGAAACACAGCACAGCACAGCTTGCACACAATGATCACAACGAATGCACGGCGGCGAGCCTACCTAGCTGGCAGACGCTGATATATGATTCCTGGCTCTTATGCTGGCCATTATACCGGCATTGCCCACACCATCCTGTACAGCATGTACACAACACCTACCAGTATATGCAAACAGTAATTTTACACCGCAAGAGTAATCACACAGTGCCTACACCGCAAGCCGCAAATGTCGTGACGAGCAGCCCACCCAGGTCCCACGAACAGGCACAGGCGCCCCCGCAGCGCCACATTCGCGCAACAAAAAGGATGCCGTCCATGTGTGCCGCAGCGGGGTGGGGGGGGGGGGCTGTTGGACCACGGTGGTGCGATTGTGGGGTGATGCGCGACTACCTCCCCTACCAACCTACCTATTACTGTACAAGTAGCTACTGTCAAGTATCGAGTCGTACCCGTCTGCAGACCCGACTGTCAAAGTGTCAGGGGACGTGGCGGCCCAAGCAGCGGTGTGGAGTGCAGTACTGTGCTCTGGACCAGCAGCCCGGGGGTAGAAAGCAGCTGTCTGTAGTTATGAAGCGGTAAACGTGGTCTTGCGTACACACTATGTGCGGCAGTGTATCACGTGCCGTTGCGCAACAACGTTGCGTGTGTACACTGTACAGTAGTAGTGTGTGCGATATCAGCCGAGCCACGGGTCGGGCGCCCACAATTCCGACTCATCGTTGTACTCGGACGTTACCGCGGAATAGGCAACTGCACATGATTACAATGCGGACGCCAGACCCGGTGCTATGTGGTGTTGTGTCGAATTAGAGAGTCGTGTATCACAGACGGTAGAGCCACGTCGACAAGAACGAGTTCTAGCCCTGGCATGCAGTCGAAAGATTCGCGCTCTGGGTTTGTCTGTCTGCTGTGCGTCCTGAGAGGAGCTCCTCCTGCAGCACGCCAACCGGCCGGCCGCTACCCAGTCCAGCCCAGCCCTACGCATAGTGGCCTAATCGGGGGCCCACTTTGCATCATCACACGCGACTCTGTACACACTAAGAGCTGGCCTGTCCTGTGTGGACGAGTTTCATAAGCAGGAGCATTGACTAGGTTATAAAGTGCGGGGGCGCCGTGGTTTGACATGCGTTTTTGGTACCCATATCTACTGTACTGTAGTCTACTACCTACTACCACTTTGTTTGGTTCTGTTGCTGGCTGGCTTGCTTTCTTGACCTCAGCCTCAGTCTGTCTCGACTCTCAACCTCAGTCTGTCACTCGACCTTGGCTACCATAGCCTCTTCAGCTGCGGCTGCCTAGCACCACCACCACGACTGTCACCACAATCGGCATACAAACCTACTCCTATCACCACTACTGCGACATCCACCACTACTGTGTACATCCACCACTAGCCTGCAATCTACGCCCTCAATCAAATACCTACATCACTCCACCATGGTCTTATCCACACACGCCCTCCCTTGTCTTCGCCGGTACTCGACCTCGCTGCCCCGCGACCCACACTACCGGCTCAAAGCGACGCTCGCAACGGGATACGTGGTGTCTGCGCTGGCGCTACCGTTTGTGCCGCCGCTGCTGGAGACGAGGCGGGCCAAGGCAGACGGGAGTTATCTGACGAGGTGAGTAGGCGAGTCCCTGCTCTCTTTCTTTGCGTGGACTCGTTATGTACACGTGATTTGTGGAATGCTGGACAGTGTGCTGACGGATGCAGGGAGAATGTGTATTGCTCGAGTCAGTTCCATCACTGTGCGCACTAGGGGAGGGGGGTGAGGTTGTGTGGATTGTTGTGTTTGTGTTTGTGCTGGTGTGGCAGGTGTTTGAACCCTGCGTGAGGTGGCACGGTCAGTTTTGGATTCATCATACCCAGCATATACTTGGTTTTGGCTGCTGGCCGTTGGCAGTCTCTGGCGTTGGGGAATGGTCTGCGGACTGCATGGGCGGCGTTTTGTATCTTATTTAGTTCAGTCGTGACTGTATCTTGCTTACTTCACTCCTGACTGTATCTTGTTTGATTCACTCCTGGCTGTGCATTGTTTACTTCACTGACTGTATCTTGTTTACTTGACTCGTCACTAGATCTTGCTTACTTCAATCGTGGACTGTACTGGTGTTGGTATTCGCTGCTCGCCCACGTCATTGGCCTGAGCGCTCCCCCACCAAAAAGTGCCCCGCTACTTCATACTCCACGGCCTCCAGGCACACCACTCTCGACGCGTCCTCGACGGGCGCCGTCCGTCGTACTCGCAGCCACCAGTCGTACTCTACCTCACCACCGCCATGACGTCGCCGCTCCTTGGCAGCCTGCCGCCTGAACTCACGCTCGCTGTGGTGCAGCAGCTCGCCCACGAGCGGGGGGCGCTGTGCAGCCTCGCGCGCACCAACCGCGGATTCCAGCAGCTCGCAGAAGCACTGCTGTACAGGACTATCAAGCTACGCTCAGTGCGCGATCTCCAACGCATCATCGTCGCCTTTGTCGCCCGGCCCGACCGCGTCCGCGCCGTACACGTGCTCAAGATTCTCTACCGCTGGAACGAGCATCTCGATGTCAGCCTTGAGCGTCGCAAGGCCTTCAACGAGTGCGTCGCCCGGATGGTCGCCCTGCGCGAGTGGCACGTCGAGAGCCCCTACGACAACTTCAAGTGGGAGCATGGCGGCCACGAGTGGGTCGACGGTGACATGGAGCGCTTTCGCCAGGCCCTCGAGAAAGCCTGCGTCGACGGTGCCCTGGAGCGTGCCCGCTTTGCCCGCGACCACAACTTGTGGAGGACGCTGCGCCCCACCGTTGGCCTGGCCCAGCTTGAGACGCTGACCATCCACTCGCACGGCGCCCACGCTGACTTCTGGGATCTCGACGGCTTCCACTGCCTGTTTCGCCACCCAAGCCTGCGCTACCTGCACCTCTCGTGCGTCACCTTCCCTGAGACGCTCGACGTCCTGGACTCCCACGCCTCCACCACTCCGCTGACGACGCTCATCTTCGACGAGTGCAACTTGGTCCCGCTGAGCCTGCGCCAGATCCTCGCCACGCCGCGCAAGCTCAGGCACCTGACCCTCGGCGAGAACGTCTTCAACGTCAACAGAACCGTCCCTCTGTCGCCGCGACTCTCGCCCGAACCTGCCGCCGCCCTGGCCGCCATTGCCCCTGTGGCTCACTCGCTCGAGACGCTGATTCATCTCGACTCGAAATGGCGCCTCAACCCAGACAAGCACGTCATCACACGCAGGCGCGTCGCCGGCGACGGGCTGCGCCAATTCCGTGCGCTCCACACCATCGAATGCGATACCGACTCGTTCCTGCACGAGGCCGTCGTCATGAACCCCCAGCTCTGCCCACCGAACCTCGATACCCTAATTGTGCGCCGCCACTTCTACGTCGCCGAGAACTTCTTCGACTACCTCCCCGACGCTGCCATCTACACCGTCCTCCCCTCGCTTGCCACCCTCGAGCTTCGGCAGTCCGCTGCCTCGCTCAACAAACTCGCAACCGCAGACTACATCTGCGATCCCGAGCGCCTACGCAATCGCCACGCTTATGGCTTCTCCCTCTCCCACAGCGGTATCAACTTTAGGGTCAGCATCGAGCTGGGCCGTGGATCGTCGCTGATCCCGCCATATCTGCACGGCGAGCCTGTCCCAGAAGTCAAGTGCCTCTACGACGCCTCCCGCACTGGCTTCAGACGGCGCATCGACGACGCGGCCGCTCCGCTCGAACCTGAGTCAGCAATCACTTCAACCCCATCCAACCTGTTCGCCCAACTCTCAGCCAGTGAATCGGCCGCCCGCACTCCAGACGCCGCCGACACCCCCCCTGAAACTAGCCACCTCGGCGATGAAGACATCCGCCAGCTGACCAACACCACCTCTCGCCTCCTCGACAACATGAAGTCCCGCTTCGCCAGGGGCTGGCGCCTGGAACGTATCTCCTCGCCTACCGGCTCCGACGTATCTCTCTCTGACACAGAGCTCGACACGGACGGCTTCAGCGAGCACGGGGACGACGACGACGACTTTGACCCGCTCGACGACGACGGAGAGACAAGCTCGGATTTCGAGGCCATGATTGCGGATCTGCAGAACGATGGTGACGAGGAGGCGTTTCTGCTGTTCCTCGCCAGCTTGCAGGAGCAGGGCGTGCACATTGGCGAGGACGAGCATGAAGAAGCCGACGACCTGGACGGAGAGTGGCATGATGCACTGGAGGGTGGTGGTGTTGACACCGATTGGGAGGATGCAGAAGACGAGCTGAATTGAGCGAGCCTTGCGTCCCCAATTTCAACTTTCACCAGTCTGGTCCCTGATCCGGTCTGTTGAAACCTAATACGATATGATACTACATGAATAGACATGATACCAATCTCATGTCTCTGACTGACTGACTGCTTGATAACGAATTCTCTGAGCATTTTCCCGCATTTCGCTGCAGGCAGGGTGGGAAGATAGATAGATGAGTAAATAGCATAATACCCATTTCCATTCAAGTTCATCGGGATTAATTAAGCTGAAACCATTTCCTTTTAGTAAATTTTCTTTTGAACAAGAGAAGAGGAATAATACATCTATACCCTCAAACCCCTCCTCCCAGATCCACGATTCTCGACTTGCCGACTTCTCGGCTTGACTTTCAACTTTCAACTTTCGACTTTTGACTAAAATCTCGACTTCCAGCTGACTCTCAACTCTCAACTTGCCTCGACTCTCGACACTATACTGAAAAACAAAACCACGGTAAACCCTTTTCACCACCTTTCCATCACCCTCCACCACAGTCTCTCCACCGTGCTGATCTCGAATTATGTATCCACGCTGTATCGTCATGTCGTCGTGTTCGCCATTCCATCCATCCCACCTGCTATTCAGGCCTTAGTGTCGAGATTGTGGTATCAAGGGAGGATGACGAAGAGGATGAGAAAGAGGGTGAGAAAGAGTCCAGAGAATCTAAAACGAGCTTGGGGAATCGAGAACCACCATCAGGATGACAAGGGCACAAGGAGTGGCTCCGGTGTGGCTAGTAGACACCACTACCCTGTACGCCGCGGGGTCTTCTCTTCCGTCTGGGCGTGGGCGCGGGTGTGATAGTGACGTTTTCTTTCTCGTGGCCAGTTGCCGTGTGTGAGGGGCTTTGGTGGTGCTGTTCTTGGATCGTTTGAGATGTTTTCTGATAAGTCTTTTGCTGCTGTGCGGTTTTGACGTTTTGCTGCTGAGTTTCTGCACCTTTCGTATTGCTAGTCAGGTCTTGCATTGTGTCCCCAGACACAGTGTCATTGTTGATTGTATCACGAGACGAGGCTCGGTTTGTGGTGAGTGCCTGGGTTGGTGTTTTGCATGGTGTCTGTGGCTGTGGCTTTGGCTGTGGCTGTGGCTGTGACTGTGACTGTACGTGCAATTGGGACTGAGTCTGTGTCTGTACCTGCGACTGCGTCTGCGCCTGCGACTGCGTCTTCATCTTCGTCCGCGCTATTCTATTCAAGAGCCGGAAGCGAGAGGTGCGCGCGGGTGCGGTTGAGTGCGGTGCTATTGTAGCTACGGAATTCAGGAGGGGATGTGATGACGAGGGATGGACGCGCAGTGACTCTGCTCTCTCGGTCACTGTGCTCTCTTTCACTGTACTCTCATCCGCTTGGGTCGAAGACGGCGCGACGTCCTTGCTGGGAGGTGTTGGCGGCGCCACCTCAAGTGAGCCAGAGAGCTGCTGCACGGGGACGTGTTGGGTGTGTTGGGTGTGTTGGGTGTGTTGGGTGCGTTGAGCTGTCTGCTCATGCTCGACCACGAGTCCAGCTGCATCTGCGACCCCGTCTCTCTTTTGTTCGATGTCAAGAGATGCTACGCACGAGCCGCTGCGTGCTGTGGCTGCTGTGGAGATAGTGGCCTCATCTTCCCCCTTCACAAGATCTTGCACATCACCATCTTTTTGCTGTGGCCCGGGGCCTTCCTTGTCCTTCTTGTTCCCACCCCACGACCCAAAACTCGACACACTCGCCACACTCAACCTCCTCGGCTGCAACCCTCGCGCGCTCGACCCTGTGATCTCACCGCGAATATCTCCGCGCTCAGCCTGGGAGTGAGACTTAGCTGCAGACCCGGCCGCAGCCGCAGACGCATTCCCACTTCCCTTCCTCATCCTGTTCCCCATTGCATTCTCTCCGCCCTTTTTCTTACCACCCCGCTTTGCCCCCGCTTTCTTGCTCTCACCCGTGGCCCGCTGTCGCCGTGGTATAATCTGCGACGAGAGCAGCGGGACGGAACTACGTCCCCACTCATCGGGGGATCGAGAGAGGTGCGAGAGCGCGGATTGCGCGCAGAGGAGCATGCTGCGGGGACGAACGCGTGGAGTGGTGCTTCCCAAGTCGTTTTTTCCTGGCGAACTGCCGCTGAGATGCGCGTCACTACGATTCGTGACATCTGTGGCAGCTATTGGCGGCGTGATGAGTGGGAGTGGAGGAGGTGGTGACAACAGGGGTAGGGGGATTTGGTAGTATATAAAGGGGCTTTGCATCGTGGTGTGGAGTTGATGTGAGGAGAAATTGTTTCAAAGTTGAGAGTAGTGAGAGAAGTTGTGTTGAGGATTTGAAGTAGATCAGAAATAGTTAGATTGGGTGACGAAGATTGGCAAGGTGCTCTCTTTCACCTTCATCAAAAGAGCTTTGCAAGGCACGAAGGTGAGTTTGCGAAACGCATACGTGTCTAGCGTCTACAAGCGCTCTTCTCAAGCTGGAAACAAAGGGTGATAAGACGGCATAGATTCGCTCAAGGAGATCTGCACAGTGGAAATTTACAAGGCAGCTATGCACTGCGCAAAACTCTCGACCTCGAAGGGCAGAGCGACTTTATCTGCATCCAGCCTGCAAGAGCTTCACAACAGATAGCTAGTCACAACGCAATAACAACACGTCAATTTAAGAGCCTCTTTGTAATTGATAAGAAAAATAAACAAATTACTCGCTTCCATGTACGTGACAAACGCAAAAATATCACAGGCGCTTCTCTCCAAGCAAGAGACAAAATTCCCCCCGGCGCGACTCAAAGGTTTCTCCTCCGCAGACCGGTGTGGCACATAACCGCAGATGACCATGTCTTATCGCTGTTTCCTGCAGTATCCCGGCTTGTGGCAGGGCTTCTGCGACGCTCGTGGTGGGAAAAATGGGGTGTCGATAGGAGGTGCGGCGGATGTGGAGTCGGGAGAGGAGGTGAAAGTAAGAACAGATGTGTAGATGGGGATGGTGGTAGTGTCAGTAGTCTGGAGAGAAGAAAGATTCCCTCCTGCTTTTGCTGTGGGCATGAAATACATGCTCGACGCCGTCAGTGGTGTGTTCGGGACTTCCAAAGTCATGATGGACTTGTGGGGGCTCGAATTTGTTGTGCTTCCAGCGACTTTAGACTCATTGAGCGTGTTGGAGCTGGTGGCCTGGCCCCTGAGAAATCCCCAGCTGGATTGCTTCCAGTTGTTCACACGATCCCAGGCATTGGCCAGGTCGGTTTCACATTTCTCCAGCAACGCCTTCGTATGGTTGAAGTATGATGTAGGCATGAGCCTCTTACGTGGCTGGTCAGCTTTAGTCTCAGGTTGGTGTGTCTCATGCGGTCGCTTTGTTCCGGAAACCTGTGATTGATCTGCAGACAGAGCTGTTCTCGGGGCGGTGAAGAGGCCTTGAGCAGTCGTGTTGTTGGACTCAGTGGAGGCAGTAGGAGTTTTGGCTTCAGTCAGTGGTGTCTCGATGTTCTTGATTTTTTCGAGAGAAATCGGCAACGCGTTCGAACCGGTTGGAGCGATCGAGGTGCCAGACGGCAGGAAAGGCGGATAGGTCGTGATACTCACGTACGAACCTGTCGTAGCGTTAAGACCTGGATATGTGGGCTCAGCACCAAGCAGCTCTAATGGAACAGAAGGATAGTCAGTAGAGCGGCCAGGAGGGGCTATGTCGTCCAGCTGGAATCGATTATCGAACTCGAGCGCCTTTGCAACAAGTTCCTCGTCAGCCATGTTGCGAATCGTCACCTCATCTGCAGTCCACTCTCCCTTGAACCCTGCATCTCCCAGCTGGACTAGCGAAACTAGATTGGTCTCTGCTCCAGGATTGAATAAAACATCTTTCAAAAGCATTGTCTTGCCACTGTTGAACTTCAGAGGAACGGTGCCGCTGAAATCGCATGTCAGCCTGGAAAGTGTCCCAGGACAGCTTTTGTAGACGTTATGCACATTGCTAAACATACCGCTATCTTTCGCAACATGTCTTGGGGCGGTAGAGTCGAGAAGCCATTCTTGACTGCTACTTGTAGGCGGCAAAGATACAGCGTTGTTGTACAGAGCGAATGCTCCAATTGCGGCGACCAGCAAAGGACCAAATTTATCATTGATATGCTTGCCGAGGAAACTGAGAGCGCTTTGCCCTAGCTTACGGGTCTTAATAACGCGGGACCGCCTTGGTTTATCAGACAGTGCGCCCAATAGAGTACCCTTTCTAGCGCGATTGCGTATTTCCAAGCTCTTTGGCGTTGTGTATTCTGGATACCTAGTTTTGTATCGGGGATGAGCAGAAGATCTCGTTTTCTGAAAGTGAGGCAGATATATATCGGGGCTAGGGGCGTCGATGTCTTCGTCAGGCTGAATGGTGGACTCCGAAGCCAGACTCATGGCGTCAGCCATATCATCGTCCACAAGATGAGTCATCTCTATTGGAATACCTAACTCATCATCTTGGGAATTTTCGTTCTCCGTGTCTGTGATCAAGGTCTTACTGGAACGCGGAAATCTTTCAGGAGAATGGCTGATCTGCTTGTCAGCAACGTCATCATCGTCAAGGTGATGATCAGCGTCATCAGAGCTACTGTCTTGTGGGTTTCCGTGAGCTACATCAGCATACAGCTCCGCACCGGAATACAGCAGGTCCAGTAAAGTGTCATCGTAATGCTCATCTGCTAGAATGGTGGAGTCTGATGCCAGGCTCGTGTCATTAATTCCATCGTTGCCGTCATCAAGGAAGGTGTCAGCAAAGTAATCTGTATCCTGATCATATCGCTGATAAGTGGTGTCATAATCATCAACTAGGGTCAAGGAATCTTCCAGTACGGATGAGGACTCATCCTTGATACCCACTCCAGTCGTCATCAAGCCCAACTCTTCTGGGCCTTGTTCAGAAACAGTCGCGTCAGTCTCCTCATACATCTGGGCTGCGTTGCTGTTTGATGCAGATAATGCAAAGCCACTCACGCTGACCTGCTCATGATGCGGAACGACAAAGTCAACCGCTTCAATCATATGATCGAACGTATTGACCTTTTCATCTTTGATGGAAGAGCCTAAGCCACTATCTTCAGAATGGAATGGGTTATACGATGGTGGTGATGAAGCGTCGACCTCAGTCTTTGTAGGCTGGTGGGTAATATCGCTTGAGCGAGGCTCCTCAATTTGCTGCCGAGGCAAATTCGTGACAGACAGCGATGTATCTGTAACCTGTAAAGCCTGGTGATCTCTTGGCTGGTATGTGCTCCGAATCCAGTCACCGTCGTGTCCAGTTCTTCTACAATGGCGAACAAATGCCCACGCTGCGGTGTAGCCCAAACCACACGAGCAATAGAAAGGCTGCGCATCAAGTTCTGGATCAGGTACTTGCTCAGAAGCAGCCAAAAACTCACTGTTGTGTTGACAAGTCTGCTTGTGGCGTGCGTAATGGTCAGCTCGAGTGAAGCTTCTATTGCACTCACAGTGCAAAGGCTTTACGTGTTTGTTGACTCGACGGTGAGTAAAGCGATGTGGAGACATGATGAATGAGAAAAAAAAATTGCAACACAGAGATCTGGTTGTTCCTCAGTAATATGGTTGTATGAGCTTGTCTGTCCTTGAGCTGGTGCAGAACGTGTCTATATGCGTTCTCTTTTAACATGTGGAAGACACGTGAAACAAAGAGATGCACGAAACAGGCTTAGCATTGTCTGGAATTATTCTTGTCTAAGTTGTAAATCGTCTTTGTTACTTAGTTAGATACGAATAATGCCCTAGAACGATAAAAATGCGCAATTTCATCCTTGAAAGAAATCTGTTCCAAAGATAATGAAATTAAGGTTCACACGGTGCCGTATCATGCCAAAGAAACGCGAACACGAAATGGCATCATATCAACTGTCACCCTATAATGTGGCCCTGTCTTAGACATGTCTTTGTTATATTTTGAACTCTACCGTACACATTCGGCACACAAGAATCACACCTCAAAGGAGATTTCCACAATGACACGTGCGTATCGAGCTCAAGCTTTGCTCAATGGGCTAGTGAGAACTTCAACAAAGAAGTTTTAGCATACAAACCCTCTGATATCTACACAGTATTGATACTCCCCTTCTCGCCTTTCTCTCTTCTGGCGATTTCCTCTATATTCAATGTCGTCCCTTCCTTGAGTGACTTGCCAAGCTCCTCCTTCTTCACTCCGCACCTTGCACTGTAACTACACTTGTTTCTGCTGCAATTTTTATTCCACAAAAAGTTCTCGCCCCAACAGGTGCTTCCAAGCAGCTCTATCACTAATACACATAACACCAACCCTGTTGTAGTTGCCACCAATCGAAGGCTGTTGAAGTGCGCCAATGGCAGGAAAATGATTACAACGGCAATCAGAATCCTTAACAAAAGACGGAAGTGTTTTTTGATGCGCTGATTCGGAATCTTACGATGAGTGTGGGTCCATGCTATGATGGCGAGACAGATGAGGGATATTCCCAGCCCTCCACAGTAATACCACTGCAAGCCGGCAGAAATGTGGTCTTCCGAACGGGATACAAAAGTCTCGTATAACGATTCGACATCAGTGTTTGGGCAGTCATGCGCGCGAACGAGTACAGCAAGTGCACCAGCGCTCAGAACGAAGGACATGATGAAGGGCAGATGGACAGAGAACCAAATCATGGCTATCAGCAGGGTTAGCTTGACTAACCTCGTTTATCTCCTGTTAGACTTACCGGACATCACATGTCGTCGAATTGCGTGCGTGTGTAGGTTGAAGGAGTCGATCTCAAAGTAAATCCAATTAAACGTGAAGGCTTGGATCAGTCCAAGGACTGCTTTACCGAAGAAGGCGTTTACACCCAATTCTGCGCTGAATTGGTAGAGAATACTCAGAACACAGGATCCAAAGACCAATGTGACAAACACATTCGTCCTCTCTATTCTGTGTTCGATATTGGTGCCCGGGAAAAACTCCAAGCGCTCCTTCCAGCTGGCGGGCAATTTGCGTTGGACCCATCCTGGCCTTTGGACACTGATCATAAAGAATCCTCCAAACAAGTCGAACAGAATGGCAACCCAGATGAGGCCCTGGCGATCTGACTCATTGGCATGGATGCTGCCAATCCACAAAGCAACGGGGATCAACGCAATAACGCTATTGCCGATCATGGAAGCACGAACCATGGGGATCAAGTATGCGTACCATAACAGACTGAGAATCAGGTACAGTCTTGCGGTGACATAGAAAGCGACGAGCGGCGTGTACGTATGCTCAAAGGCGCCCACCATGTTTGTCGTAAATCCAAGCAGGCAAGTCAATACAAAAAGTACGCTGTAGCGTACGCTGTAGCGCCGCAGCACGTCGTCGCTATCAAACCAAGAGATAAGAAGACTGATATCGCTCCAGAATTTCCAGCCCATGATGAAAGTGATGACGAAACGTAGCAACGACTCTCCATCTGGATGTTCGGCAGCAGTGTCACCCGTGATCGCGATGATGCTAACGTAAAACAAATCAATAAAGAGGTCGTAGCTGGCTACTTCTTGGGCCTCACGTGCGCGCCAAAGAAGGCCTTTGTGGAAGTATTGTCGCACGATGGGCTTTTGATAGAAGCGCATTGTCTCACCTAACTTTCGCCCAGCATGCCAAGTTTCTTTGTGAAATGTTGAATCGTTCGTAGAAACGTCGTCTTCGTCGCCTGAATCCCTTGTACGGAGATGCGCAGAGTAGCCATACTTTGAGAAGTTGGCATCTAGCTGCACTGCGTGATCGCTGATCATGTGAATTTCTGCCGACAGAGCGTCCAGTTCTCGAAGCACATGTTCAAATTCGGCTGCAAGGCCTCGATGTTCTTCTTTAAGCTGGCGAAGTCGCGCTTTATGATGGGAGTGCGTGTGACGCAGTGCTTCGATCTTAGGCCACCATAATCAGGCACATATACACACGATGAATGTCTGCAACTTACGTGCTCAGGGCTTCCGTGAACTACTAGGTCAACCTCATCATTTTCATGCATTCGCAACGTTTGGCTCATGCGACGTGCCTCGTCTGGATTGCCCGCGATGGGGACTTGTCTTCCGTCTGGACGGAGAAAGTGGCGTATCCGTTTTCCGGCACCGTACAGATGATGGTGGTGATGGTGGTGATCCGGTCCATCTGCTGGCGTTCTGATGCCGTCAATTGGGGTTGCTGGTGTCGAAGCCATGATGCCCAATATTCCTGTTCCCAAATTCAGGTCAGTGAGAGCAGTCAGGATGGGTTTTAACTATCTTCGCCCAGGAACCGCCTTCATGCTTCAGGATTGGTAAATGCGGAACTCCCCTTGCCGTTATCGAGCGTGTGAACACATCATTGGTTCTACCACACAAGTGTGTGTTGAATAAGCACACTAGCGGCGGGGTAAGCTTCGAAGCTGGAGCTTACACAAAGGGATGGGACATACTCAAGTACTGTTTGACCTTTTGATATCTCAAGTATCAAGAAATCTATCTTCTCTGCCCAGAAGTCTTTTATTTTCTCATTTTGAGCTCGATTCAGGGATGCGGTGTGCTGTATGAACCGTGAAAGCTTACATGTGCTTCCACCATACTGAACAACTGGAGATAATACAAAAATACTTACTGATGGCCAAAAGGCCCTTACTACTTACGAATGATGATGCTCGATCAGGTATGTCGGTAGGTAGGTGCCTTTCCAAAACAACCTACCGGGCAGGCGTAATTGCGGTGGGAAGTGTCCATCTCTTGACCGTAATGGGAATAATCAACGCTGACCGATCGCGACATAGATATGCATGTGATTGATCGCTCACCTGCGAGAATTGAGCGCATCCGGCCATACTCACCAAACCAGACGTCTGGGGCCACGTGATATCTAAATACTCACAAATTTTCGTATAAAAGATGGGTTGAAGTATGGTTACATCTAGTGTACCGAGATGCGCTATCCTTCAAACCACAAATATCTCAGCCCCAATCTGTCCGTCTTCTTACAAATCTTTGTTGATGTACTCGACAGGTCCAACGTACACTTTTCGTCCAATAAAGAAGAAATAGACCAGGGAGAAGATGACCACGGAACCGTAAATAAGAATGTTCCAGTTCATCAGGTCAGCCGTAGGGTGAGGAAAGGTAGGAAAGAAGGCAAAAGTCAACGCTACACAAAGGTAGACAACAGACACCCCATTTATCCATATTCCTGCCCGCCCAAGAGAGAACTTGCATGGTAAAAGAGGTTCCCCGTTCCATCTCTTCACAAACATGCAAGATATGCTGATGATGTAGGAGGAAAGCAGGGCACATGTGCCCAGCGAGGCTACGCTGTTGAAAGCGACAGTCGACCCGATATTGATAAGAGAAAGTCCGATGGAAATGATAAACGAAACGATGACGCTGTTGAGCGGGATGTCCCAGCCTGGGCGAACGCGGGATAGGAAGGCGCTGTAGGGCACACCTTGGTCCCTGGCGAAGGCAAAAAGTTGGCGAGAGCAGGTGGCGACGTTGTTAACGCATCCAAATACCGCCATTATTGTTGTTATAGATGCAAGTGCTGTTGCTCCTGGGATCGACTGTGTTGCGTTATACATGATCTGTATGTGTGGTTGTCCTGTGGGAGAAGTGATGGCACTCTCTACATCGCCGAGGCAAAAGCAGAAGGTTACCAGCATGAGAAATCCCAAGCTGCTATTGACGACAGCGGTCCAGATCATCGCTCGGGGAAGAGTGTAAGACGCGTCCTTCAGCTCTTCGGACATGTGTGTAGCCTGCGAAGTCAGAACTAAATTTCACCATCACAGATCCTTACTTACTGCATCCGCACCCAGCAAAGCGAAGATGGGCGATAGTTGTCCCACTAAAACAGACAGACCGACACTTCCCCAGCCTGCATTGTCTTGAAATCCTCCAAAGACCTCTTTCGCTGGACTTCGTGGCCCCAAAACCCACATGGTGATGAAAACGGCGAAGAAACCAAAGATGTGCAAAACCAGAACAATGCCTTCTACAAGTGGCAATTTTCGTGCCAACAATGTGTTGAAAAGGATTGCAAAGGTGGCCACAGCAATGACTAGCAGAGTGCCGTGCCATCGCTCAGGGACATAGCTGCCATTGTTGAGAATGACTAGGCCTTGAATCTGGCCGCCGGCAAGGAAAGCGATAGAGGCAATGCCTGTCTGCCAGCCAAGGACGCACAGCCATCCGACGATGTAGGATAAGAACCTCTGGTGCTTTTTGGGCGCGAATTCTGATACCCAGTGATACTGCCCTCCGGAGGTGGGAGCCCTGTGGCTGTTGTTAGCATGCTAGTTACAACGCATTGGGTGTCTCGTACATCGATGCCATCTCGGCCATTGAAACGATCACGAAGCCCATGCAGACAGCAGTGACAAGGAACATGACAATTGCTCCTCCGGTGCCGCCGTTCGTTAATGGGATAATTAGAGTTCTGTTGAAGGTCAATCATAGTATCTTCGAGAGAGTGAAGCCACCAACGTCAAGATGGTCTCCCAAGTTGCCATCAATACCATGGAGTAACCAAAGATCGACACGAATCGAAAATTGCGTCGAAGCTCTTGTTGCTTGCCCATACGGTACATGTCCTGCTGGTCACCAGCAGTCCCTCTCTTCTCTGAGACGACATCTTGTTGGGACTCGCTATCGCGAGGTCGAGCCTGAGCCTGAGCCTCAGTCTTCGAGTCATCCATAGTATCTGAGCACAAATGACGGACTAGTCATAGAGGGGAATTGAATCAAACAATACAATGGCCAGGTGAGTACTCAGGTAGTGATTGAGGCTTGGAAAGAAGACTTTCATCCCACCAAGGCGAAGTTGACAAGCGAGCTGCACCTGCAAACATGTAATCATTTCATGTTCACAAGTGGCGCCCGATTGGTCACCAGCTAGTCTTCCGCGGAGCAAGGTATGCACAAGCGAAAAAGCAATCAGAAAACAATGCAAGACGGCAAAGAGCTAATGCCCGTCTTCCAGCGCTCAAGAGTGGGTTGTAATCCGATAGGTTAGACCTCGTTTGTAGTAATTCTCTGCCGCGCGGTACAGTGGCTGTCATGCTGCTTTCGGGTATGCGACCGAGCCGCTGCAATGGATTCTTCGGCCAGAGCGTGGCGGAATACAAGATGTTGCATGCTCGAGCGTTAGACCATTAAGGAGACGTAACCGTTGAGGATATGCGACGGGTTGGCACAGGGGACGGGCCGGTTGAAGGCTGCGGCTAGCGCCACAAGAAGTGGTCCAGTGCAGTGGGTCACCCAACGGAGAGAGCGCCGATGCAACTTCACTCCTGCAGCTGCACGCCACCAACAGTGACCCCGTTAACACGGCTCGCTTGCAAAACGTTCTGCCCGACACCAGTTGGTGTAATGCCATCTTATGCAGTGTGCTAAAGACGTGCGTAGCAGATCTTGTTCGTCTTCTGGCACAGACGCGGGACGTGTGATTTCGGTACGATGGTAGCCTGAGGCTACGACACTGCACCAGGCAGTGGCATGTCTCTTCAGGACAGGCTTTCGTGCTTTCCTCGCATCATCAAGATATACACGGCACCATGGATAATGGCACTCGTTGGGCTCGCGTTACGCCTGATGACCACAGTGGCATGCTGTATATTGTCACTTTCATCGGCTTCACATACAGCAGCCTTACCTTCCTAGCCCGACTTCTTATCAAATGGCGTATACTGGGTTCGGACGACCTGGCAATGCTGCTTGCACAGGTAGAAACGGCTACCAAAGCGTGTCAGGACCCCCCAGACTGACAACATCAGGTTGCCAGTATCATTCAGTTCGTGCTTTTGATCACATCCATGTCAGCTGGCCTGGCCCGAACTTTGAATACTCTTACCGATGATCAATACACTCAAATGGCGTTGGTATTATTGCTCTTTTTCTGTCAGTGGCTCCAATTGACAAACCAATAGACGTACGCCGGCGCTCAAGTCGCAATGTACATTTCTCTCGGTCTGTCCAAGCTTGCCTCCATTCTACTCGTACGACGTCTCTTCATACGTGACATGAAGAACGCTTGGGTGGTGTGTAACATCATTATCGGAATTGTCACCATATGGACACTTGTTTCTGCGGTACTTGTAGCAGCTGGCTGTACCAGTGGTAGCCTCTCGCCAAAAACACCCTCGGAGATCTGTCCTGGCATCCAGACTCGCTATTTATTTATCTTGGTCACTGACTGTATAACCGACGCGATTCTGGCCTTCACACCTACATATCTCTGTCGGCACTTGCAGATGAACATGTTCTTCAAGCTGCAAGTGCTTGGGATTTTTGCGCTACGACTGCCGCTGTTAGCACTTGCTAGCCTCTTCTACACAAGCTGGATCATTTCGATACACAGCGACAACCCAGGAGTCGATCGTAGCAAGGCACTGGCCTACCAACAGTCTCAACTCTGCTTTTCGTTAATTTCTGCCACAATACCGTGTCTTAAATCCTTCATACAGAGCTTCGACACCGGCAGCGGCCAGAAGGCAGGATTCGGCTATTCTTCCAATTCGGGTGCATATGGACATATGTCGACAGTTCATCACAGCGCTGTACGTGCTGGGGAAAACAACGAAAGCTATCAGATGTCTCGTCTCGATGATAGCAAGAATACTGCGTCTGGCGTCGGAACCCACGTAGATACTGAACGAGCAATAAGAGTGAATAAAAAGACACCAAGGGGAGATGGCAGTTCAGGTGAAGATGAAGCTGGTGTTGATCTGGAGCGCAGGAGTACGCAAGAATCCGATCGGAAAAGCCATCACAGCACTCAGGAGTTAGTGATTAGAAAGGATGTGCAATTCGATGTCAAATGCGAGCCTGCAAAGAAGGGAAGCGATACACATCGGCCAGGCCTGTTGCGATTGCCCAAGTAAACCCATTGAGCTTGCTAAGTTCTGATCATCGAGACAGCAACCAATACAGCATTCAATACAACAAACATCCCATTCTCGTCACATCTAAGTTCTGTACTTCCTGTCGTCTGTATAACTGATGGTCTACTTGCACGTGTCGCAGGACTTACATCCAGAAAGGTTAGAGGTCGATCTACGAGCAAGCCTCAACGTTGTTCTGGCCCGTCATTCTACCTAAGACGTTTGCCCGGAATTGCCTTTCGGCCACATGAACAGAATGTTGCCACCTTTCACATCCGCCTTCTGCAAAGGGTTACCGTCTCCTTCGTTCGCATTTCCAACCACCTCATCAAACCCGCACTTCAAATAAAACACATCAGACCCCTCACTCGCCATAACACTCGCCGCGATTCCTTCGTCTTCAGCACGATCCAAGCCCCACCGCACTAGCAGCCGTCCCGCGCCACGACCCTTGACGGCTGGATCCACACAGCAAAGCGAAAGGTACCAGTTCGATGCATTGGAACCGGCCCAGTAGTGTTTCGTGTAGGAAGCGGACTCCTGCAATATGTTGGCCTTCGAGGGGTCCAGAGCGCGGTTCTGCCTCGAACCAAGTGTTGTCCATTCTCCCGGGTCAGACCATTCGTTTATGATTTTTTGCGCGCCGTCGTCCCCGCCTTGGCGTTGCCAGACAGCCACACCGATGATCTTCTCCTGTTGGGTGTCGTCGGTGGTGACAGCGACGACTATATTGTTGCGTGGATTCGACCAGTCGTTTCGTACCCATTGATGCCAAAAGATCTGCACATCCTGGGGATATTCGTTCCGGTGGGGGTGGATCGTTCGTCCGAAGAGGTCTTCATCGAAGAAAGCACGGGTGCAGATCTCCGCTATGGCAGTTTCATCGGTCGGCTTTGCAAGTCTGAGGTCCATGTTCGCTGTGTACAAAAGTCCTGCTGTGTATGAAGGATGTCAGATCTGACACGGTTGAAGACGTGGACCATGCCGGGGGCATACCCTAAACGAGCTAGCCTGTTAAGGTAGCCAGAGTCTTTCATCAGTAAGTCTGCGTCTTTTAAATTTTCGACGTGCATACATAAATACACAATATTAGCGAAGACCGGAGGAAGAGTAACTCGCTAAGAATCTGCGTAAATCGTGCGACAGAGCCAGTCGACATCGTTCCACTCTCATCGAGCGTCATGACACGGCGCGCAATCACACAAACTAGACGTATGACTGGCCAGGATCCTGTCGTACTTTCTTCCTTTCCCGCCGCCTTGTCCTCAAGTGTCGCAACAGGTGTACGCTGGATCTGGTCACGTGTTGATGACAGGCCCGTGGAGCGCCTCACACGGCGCAGGGAGCGTGACACATGCTCCTGGAGCTGGAGGAGCTTATTCCCCGAGCTCCCTACATGTAGTCGTCCGATCTCATCCTACTTGGATCAGTGGTCCAGATATCAACCACCCGAACACTTTCTCACGAGCTTCTCAATTTTTCCACAGCAAATCTGATACTAGAACCCTTTGCCAATTGCCAACGCTCAAAGACAAGTGAGAATCATGTCTTCTTTTGGTGCCAGAAATCACCCGTTGTGCATTGTAGTACGGCTCAACTGTGTGTGTGCCTACATCGAGAGATACGCGCCCACCCGTGTGCCCATACATTTCATCATTTGTGGAGGATGCGCTTTACAAACCGAGAGTTTCATATGGACCTGGGGGATTGATTTGTTCGAGGTCGACTATCGTTGGCTCCAATGAGTACAGTTCAATATAGACGGATTGCTGTCATAACTTTTTGACAACGCATTGATCGTAGATAGGTGAAGTCAAGGTCACATGTAAATAGCATATGGGCTCGCTGACCTCTATTGGAGGTGCAATTTTTACCAATGGTTGCTAGTGATGTGCCTTGTCGATGACATTCATTGCTAGCATGCACGTGCTTGCTGTCAGCATACACAGTGTAGCATTCTCCGTGTCCTCACAATTCATGTATAGTGACGAACATTTAGAGCAGATAACATTTTACGCTGCTATTTCATACCGGATAAATGAACGATTTGTTCTGGAGATCAGTAAGATCAAGTACCGCAATGTTGACTTTCACCTTGACAATCTCTCCTTCGGCGTTCACTTCCTCCACATATCCACCATCTGCTTCATCAGCGCTGAGATTAGCTAGGGCTTTCTGTCGCTCAGCGTTCCTTCTTTCCAAGATGATGCGGATCAACAACAGAATCGCAGGCGTACCAACCCACGCTATCAGAATCTGTGAGATCCAAGCACCGTAGTAACGAGGCGCAGCTGAAGGAACCCAGATCTGAGGCGAAACGAGGTTTCCCACACAGTAGCCCAACATGAACATGACGTTACGGGTGAGCTTTTTGGTATATCCTGCGGCAGTCGAAGTCGTCCATCCGAGAGCAATAATATACGTGACACCGTAGGTAGAAGCAGCCAGAATTAGACAGGCCAGGAGGGCTACCTTGCGATCCCAGCTTATCGCAACCATACCAATTCCACCTGCGATGGAAGGTAGACACCAGACTGAAGCGTGGAACGCGATGTTGCGCGGCCATCTCCGGAGAGCAAGTGTCGCTACAACACAGCAGGAAACACCGAACGCGCCACCTGCTGCTGTGACCAGAGTCGAGTTAAGAGGTGTGATCCCAATAGATGTAGTGATCAAATTTTTCTGTCCGTAATTGAGGTTATTCGAGTACATGAGGGTGAAAGATTGGAGTGCGAACAGCCATGATACCGGGTCTTTGATCGTTTCGACGAATTGCTCTTTCTTGAACTGCTTCTGCTCAATCGAGCTTTGATGAGATTCGTGAACACGGCGAATGACTTGCACCTTTTCCTCCAATATTAGCCAGCGTGCGTCTGCTGGGTTATTGGGGTAGTCGACCCACACCCAGATGGCAAGCAGGAGTGTGATACCACCTGTGACAATGTGAAGCAATTTCCATGGCAGTACTGCGCTTGAAGTCCAGAGTAGGCCGTAAGAGATGAAACCAGTAACTACAGGCGCTGCAAGACAGCTGATCCACAACACTGGCTGGAGGTATGACTGCTCGTGGCGGTTGAAGAACATGCCGATTGTGATCTCCATCGCGGGGACGATAACGGCTTCGGCTGCCCCAAGCGCAAGACGCATGACAACAAGGCCGGCATATCGGACGGCAACACAGTGTAGAAACACGATGACTGCCCAGCTGAAAATGACGCCACCGACGAATTTGCCGAACGGCAACCGTTGCATCAAGTAGTGACCAGGCCACTGAAAGGCAAGATATCCTATCCGTTTTAGTATTCCTAGATATGATTTATGGCCGAGACGTTACAAACCAACATAAAACATCGTGTTCAAATTGTTGTATTCTGCTTTAGTGATCTTTGTCTCCTCAAAGAGCCCGAGGATAGCAGCATATCCGAGTGTAGATTTGTCGATCTATTCCAGGTCAGTCGCTGATGGATGCAAAACATGTTCTCGAGGTGGCACAACATACAAACAACACTATGTTGATAGCCGAAAGTAAGGTCATGAGCCGCCAATATATGGTACGCCGCAGTTTTATCTCCTTCTCTGGGGTCAAAGGACCAAACTCATGGTCGTGCAATTCGAGCAGTCGCAGCGTAACGTCGGCATTGCGAGCGTCAACCGTCTTTCTTGTTGGCGACTCTTCCGCGCTCGAGAACACCTTCTCGTTGCCCATGTCGAAAATTTGAGGGAACTTGGGTGTGCGATATGTTAGGGACATGGCGTTGGCGAGTATTTGTATGCTGCTTCCAGGGTCGCGAAGAGCCGCTGCTGATGGCGACATACATAACCCACATGTTTAAAACTGAGGTCAGACTTCTATTCGATGGTTTGTTGAAAGGTGATCGTGATTTAACTTGGCGGAGGGTAGTGTCGCCCGATTCTCGCATGTCGTCAGATCGCTCGGCTCTTTCGCCATCATGTTGAGCTCTGCTGTCAGAAAAACTGGGTCCCACTACTATTATAACCGCGACATAAAAATGGTGTACAATATCTCAGTTGTACCCCAAGGTCTGAATGGTCAAGGTTGAACCAGGCATTTGTTTCAATAATTTGGAACCTTTTTTGATCTGCGTCGCGTATCAACAGGGAAAGCGCTCCGATTTTGCTATCATTACCGACGTTGTTCACCCAGCCACTTCACCAGCACCTTACTGAACACCTCGTGCACACGACTCGTCAGATGCCCCGAGTTATACCACAAATAAGTGTCCAGTCCCTTCCCACAACCATACTTTCCCGGATTTGTCAGGATATCTGGCTGATTGTATCCCGGGCAAAAGCTCGTGGTGTTGGTGAAGCCATAACTCGCAGCATCGTCAAACACCTGATTCAGAACGGTATTGACATCGAACTGCAACACCGTCGCATCACTGTGCTCCTTCTGGAAAGCCGTTGCGTGCTCCTTGAGAATACCATTGTAGGAATCCAAAAGCGTCTTATTCACACTGGGACGCGGCCCTCGGTCCAGCGGCGGCAGATTGACAAGCAGAAGATTTTTGTAACCCAGTCCATACACTCTCTCCCAGATCTTCTCCTGTGCAGCAATCACTTGCTCATATAACGGCGCAAATGTCGTGTTTTTGCCCCTGAGCTTCGCAAGGTCATTTATGTCGTTTATTCCAATCCAGATCGCAACTAACGCCTCCTTCCTGTTCAGCACTTTCTGCAATGCCGGGTCGCCATACTGCTCAAACTGCTCGATCTGCTTTTCGAGCGAAACGGTATGGTTCCAATGCAGGGGCGTAAGCACCTCGTCTGTGTTGCTCCCTGCATATGCAAAGTCCCAGAGTTGCCTGTCACATTTGCGCGGATCAGTGAGTCCGGGCTTGACGCCGCAGTTGGTGATGAACTCGGTCCAGATGGGGCCGCCAGAGGCAGTGGCAGTCAGATTCTGAACGATGCGGTTGTTGAAGAGTTCAGACGGCGTGAAGGAGATGTCGAAGTTGTCGCCGATGTAGGTGTAGTTTGGGTGGCCCTGCAGACCTTGAATGAAAGTGTAGGAGTCGCCGAAGGCGATGAGGGATTTTGTCTTTTTCCAGTTGAATTTCGGCTTCTTGGAGTCGGATGTTGGAGCTGCAGCTGCGGTTGCAGCCAGGGCCGCGCAGGTGAGTGTGTTGATTCTCATGTTCGATTGACACAGGAAGGTCGCGAGTGAAGGCCTGGTCAACAACCATATTGGCAGGCTTTGGACTGTATATATGGTCGTTGTCGATCATATTTGCCGATTTGCTTGGTGCCTCGTGACGGAAGAATTGTGACCGAGATACTGACCTCGGGCTAGTCTGTGTAAAGGGAATTAGCTACTAACAGCCGTTGGTCCGTGGATAGGGCGGGGTACCCCGAAGTCTTCGACCATCCTGTGATTAAGTCCGGGGAAATTACAATCGATCGTGTCATGGGCGGCTTCGCTGAAGAAAGCTTGATTATGGACATCTGTGTGAGGCTGAACTGAGTATGCTATAGGATGCAAGTATTATTTGTACAGTTCAAGGATACAACTCTAGAACCAATCGCCCCAGTCTGAATCGCTGCCTCCACCGCCTCCGCCATTATCACTCTGATTGCCTCCACCCCAAAAGTCTTGCTCTTGACCCTGCCCACGCTGATCCGCCCAAGGATCTCCCGTCTGACCCCAAATGTCCTCTCCCCCTTGCGTGCCTTGCTGTTGATCTACTGGAGGCTGATACGGATCGTTTGCTAACGGTGACTGGCCATCAGCCTGCTGTGACCCCCTCCCCCTTTGCATAGCTTCGTACCCAGCCATCGTCGCAGCACCGGTAGCCGCGCCCTCGGCCGCACCAAGACCCCGAGCGCCCGCAGCAGCTTCGCCTAGCACCCCAGACTCGCCCGCAGCTCCAACTGCCGTACCTGCGCCGGCAGCTCCAGCCTCACTAGCTGCTGCACCACCTGCCTCGCCAGCGCCACCAATCCATGGCATCCACATGGGCCACATCATCCCCCCAGAACCACTGTGACAACTGAAGTAATCAAAGTCAATGCTAACAGCGGTGGCTAGCATGACAGCGCGCTGGTCGAGCGTCATGCCTGGGCCAGGATCTGCCTGCCCTGTCTGGCTCACCAGGTGGCTAGGCTCCTGCTCAAGAGCTGCAGCATCCATACGTAATGCATATACACCCGTGTCTGTGAAGATCTCACGTGTAAAGCCACCAAAATTACGGTTCACGGACCCGAGCAGGCGACCATCTTCGGACATCAGACTGAAATCCCAGGATAGGAAGCGCTCGTCTACACGAGCGAATTGTAGCATGCCGACTTCCCTGTTGTCGCCCTCCGCAACTGTCATGGCCTTGCTGTCGGAGAGAGGAAGGTTGCCGGGTGCAATTTGAGGAGTGCCAGGAGCTGCATCTGCGAGGTTGCGCGCGAGGAACATGTTATATTTCCGCCTCAGCGGCGCCCATTCTTGCTCTGTAGCGCCAATGATACGCATGTCACCCAGATCGAGACTGCTGACATTTGCATTTGTCTGATGGACTAGGTTAGCCGTGCTGGTACCGTGTAGCTCTGTAGAGCTGGTGTATGCACTGCCATCGCCCACCGCGTCGTAGACTCGTATACGCGAATTGATCCAGCTGAAAGGCCTGTGGAAGCGCAGTACTTCCTTTTCCTCCCGATCGAAGACGTGTGTTGTGAAGCTGCGGTGTGTCTTGAACATCTGCCGCGCCATTGCACTGCCCAGGCCGTGATCGCGTTCGGCGAGGTAGCCAATATGGTTACCGTGTGGATCCATGATGACATAGCGATTGGCTTGCTCGAATCCCATGAGCACATTCATCATCTCAAGCTGGCGCTGGATGACGATGGCCGAGTTGTCGAGGATGCGCATCGCTGGGTGGGTCTGCTTCAACACGGCCTGAGGGTCTTCGGGCATGTACACGGGTGTAATGAGGGGGTTTTGCGAGTCGGGGGTGGTAGCGAGGGCGTTCGAAACTGCTTGCACTCTCGAGGGCTCGTTTGCGCCGGCGCTCGATGCGTCTTGTGCTGGCACATTCCCGGGCTGTCCATTTTCGTGCTGCCCAGGCACTCTTGCCGACGCTCTTCGCTGCGGTGGTGTGTATCTTGGTAGGCGACCGCGTGGTCCAGGTGGAGGGGGTGTGCCGCGTGTTGCAAATGCTCGAAGAGGTTGGCGGGGAAGCCGCAGCGACCAGCGCGCCATTGGGAGCATCCTGTGGTGTTGAGCAGTGGCAGTCGATGCACGTGCAGACTTGCAGCAGGTCTTTATCCTTCTAGGATTGTAGCTCCTTAATATTCCTTGTTTGTTTAGGTAGGTATTGCTGCTGCGCAAACTGTTCAATAAGTGTTGCCTACTACGGCGTGGCGCTGTAGTCGAGATGAAGTTCCATGTCGTTCCAAGACGTCTTTGCTGGAGCTGCTCGTGATTACGTCACAACCACTTCTGACCAGCTTTGAGCGCGAAAAGTCGTAATTGCTCGTAGTCTTAGGAATTGCAAGACAACAGCCTTCGAGACTCGGAACAAACTGACTTGTCGAAGCCCTCGAGAGTTGTCATCAGCTGCAGCTGTCTCGCCAGCCTATCAGGAGCGGGTAATGCCGCGGGCCGACCACCATTCCGGAGAGCTATGACTGTCAAAAGCTTCTTGCCTCGCGAAAACTTTACATCCTTCCACCGCCTCGCAACAACACCAGCACTTCGCAGGCGTGAGGCCCCACGAACCGTAAGTAGCACTCTCTTTCCTTGTTTCCTTATATGATGACAACTTCAAATCATATCAGCGGCACAGCGTGAACATTCAGTTGCTAGCGCACGTGCTCTATGCTGTCTTCCGTTACAAAATAGACTACAACGGTATCTGACCTACTTCATCTTGCACATGTTATACTCAGTCTTGAGTCTGCGCAATGTCTGACATGAAACAGATTACTCTAGCAATACGCACAAGCCCCAGTCAACATGGCCACAGAGGCTGTGGCATCAGAGCCGGCTTCTGTTCAAGCCGAGCCTCCAAAGGTTGATGCTGCCGTGCTGCATGGCGAAAAGAGTGCAAATAGTGGTCCTAGGAAGCCTCGCCAAAAGCGACCAAACTACAATGAAATTCACGTCAAGCCACTCCCGCTCGATGTCCACCCATTGCCAGCATTCATCCCACATAACCCTTTGTCTATCGTGAGGATTGCCATCACTCTTCTTTCACACTCCTTGCGTACGCCAAGTTCGCACAAGGTCGTCCACAATGCCTACTTCTCTGAAGATACCCAATCTATACATGTCACAAATGCCGAGTCAATACGCGCGCTCTGGGAACAGGGCTTCTGGGGCAAGGGGTCGCTCAGCCGTAGTGAGCCACAATGGCTTTTGGCCGAGAGGCGGAGACGCGGCATCGAAGCTGCAACAGCAAGTACGCAGGTTACACAAGCACGACGAGAGGAGCGGAGGCAGTTTAAGCTTGAGCGTGCGAAGGCGCAGCGAGAAGCCATCGAGCAGCAGCTACGCCAGGAGGGCAAGTTGGACGCTGATGGCACCATTGGCGAGTTGATCGAAGATGGTATTGTGACTGAGTCGCCAAGAGGTACCATATACACACCTGACGCTGGCGACGTTGTCGGTCCTGCTGGCGACTCCATCGTCTCTGAGATTGATAAGAGCATGGCCGACAAGACACCCGCTTGGGGACAGGATGGGTCTGCAGGCACTGACGCTGAAGGTATCAAAGATATTGAGCACTTGCAGCTCACTGCAGAGGAAGCATTCTACCTCACCTATGTTCTCGGCACCCTCAATATTATCGAAGGAAGCTTTGTTGACGGCAACACAACGCTTCCCGCATGGTATCTCCTGCGACTGTATAGCGCTTACGCGCTATCTCCCATTGACGATGCTGCTCTCATCGGTCTGAAGAAGATGTTCCAGTACCGGGAGCGTCTCGCCCAGAAGACTGCCGCCCTACCAGTCACGCAGCAAATTGCTCCCGACAATCCTTTCCTCCTCAAGTACGTCGTCTACCACCACTTCCGCTCGCTTGGTTGGGTCGTCCGTCCTGGCATCAAGTTTGCTGTTGACTACTTGCTATATCTTCGTGGACCTGCATTCCACCACGCCGAGTTTGGTGTACAGATCATTCCTTCATACTCCCATCCCTACTGGTCCGAAACACCAGAGCGTATCGAACATCGTAAGGCAAAAGAGACCAAAGACTGGTGGTGGTTCCATCGTGTCAATCGTGTACAGACAACCGTTATGAAAACTTTGGTATTGGTTTATGTCGAAGTACCGCCACCGTGGGATGGTGCGACAAAGCAAAACGCGCTTGCTGTTGATATCGGAGAAGCCCTGAAAAGTTATAGCGTACGGGAAGTTGTCTTCAAGAGATGGAGCCCGAGCCGCAACCGCGACTAAAGATTCCGTATCGCACAGGTCATTCTTTGCAGTGTCAAAGAGAGGAAGCGGGAGCTGGGAGCTATATTGTCCCACTAATGAGACGCCGGTCATGTACAGTCTATGTGCGACCAAAATCTTGAGATCTCAAACGAACCGTTCTCCTTGCCCACAGTCGGCCTCATACTTTCTCCGTGTTTTCCTCTGCGGATGGTTTTGCAGGTTTCTTGTCCTGAATGCCCTTCCACTCCATCACGGCCACTCCAATAAGTGTGCACGCGCTAAGAATAGCTGCGACGAGAAAGACTCGGGTGATGCCATAACTGTAGGCATCGACAACCGCGTCGATTTTGTCAGCCGGCACGATCTTGCGAATATCAGTCGCACCTGTGTCCACGATCTGCTGCGCGTTCAGTCCCGCAACACCTGCTAGACGCTGCACCAGTTTTGTAGCAAAAATGTTTTGGCAGACAGATAAGAAAACAGCGCCACCAAGCTGCTGCATAAGGAATCCTAGCCCAAGACCAAGCGGCACGTTCTTTTTCGGCAGCACGGTCTGCGCAGCAAGACTGGCCTGCTGCCCGCCGCATCCAAGCCCTAAACCAAAAAGCACTTGGTATCCGATCCAGTAGCTGTGGTCTGAGTACCGAGTCATCGTGCTCAGAAGACCTGCGCCGACGGAACTCAGAACCGAGCAGACGATCATGACGGGTATGTAATATCGGATTCTCTGTGTGACTTTTGCGGATATTATGCTCGCTACAACCATAGCAATGACCATCGGAACGGTGTTGATGCCAGCATGTGTTGCGCTCAATCCTTTTGCGACCTGAAACCAGATTGCAAAATAGTATGCAATTGCCATGACAGACCCGTAATTCAAGAATACGAAGATCAGACTGCCCAGCACAGAACAGTTGAGCACGACACGAGTAGGCGCCATGGCGGTCTCTGGCGTGAGCGTCTCGACGACAGCGAAGATGATGAGCAAGATGCCAAAAGTGACCAAGAGCACAATAATCTTAGGATCAGACCAAGCGTATGTGGTGCCACCCCACTGAAGTGCGAGAACGAGGCAGACGACGCACGGAACGAAGAAGAAGATGCCCACTGGGTCGAGGCGCTGGATCTGCTGTACCATAGTAAGGTTCTCCCGCTCAGGCGCATCTATATCAAAGAACAGGGCAATGATAGTCATGGTGACGGCGCCGACGGGGAGATTGATGTAAAAGCACCATCGCCAAGAGCTATACCAGTCAGCCTCAATATTGCAGGAAGTAAAGAAAAGGAGCTGTCCTTACACATGATCCGTAAACGCACCACCCACAATGGGCCCCAAAACTGCACAAATCCCAAACGCCATGCCAAACACCGCCGTATACATCGGCCTCTTACTCAGCGGTACTAAGTCAACAATCACCATCATTCCGCCCTGGAATATGCCCGCAGATCCTATACCAGCCAACGCTCTTCCAACAATGAAAGCAACAGATGACGGCGCTGCTCCACATACCACCGAGCCGATCTCGAAGATAAGGATCGAAGCGAGGAACGTCCATTTCGTCGAGTAGAGTTGGTAAATACGGCCGAAGATTGGGTTAAAACACGCGCCGGTAAGGAGGTACGCTGAGCCGTACCATCCGATGTCGCTGATGGAATGGAAGGCATCAGTCATGGCGGGAATGGCTACGGCGATGATTGTGCGGTCCTGAGATAGGTTAGCTTGGTGTGCAAAGAGTTGGAGAGGGGAAGGGGGGCGTCTACCAGTGCGACGAGGAAGACGGACATGTACATTCCGAGCATGACTGTGATGAATTTTGCAGATTTGGGGTTGAAAGCACTTTCATCGATGTTCTTGTGTGGGGCTGTTTCGTCGTTTGGCTTGACTGGAGTCATGTTGGCTGATTGTGTATCGGACATTACGAGCAATTTATGTCTTCAGTTTCCTGAGAATTGCGTCTTGAAATCTTTTCTGCGCTTGTTATGATTCTGTTGCACGCCGAAAGCATCAATTATATATATGAACTTTTCGGATCCGACAGTGGCTGCCTCCATACATGGAATCGGAGATAGGTGAAAGTATGGGTGCGTGATTGGCCAGTTCACCGAACAGCACCGAACCGCGCTAATGGGATATTCCAGTCTCCGAGCACAGGCTACGAATCATCACTCTCATCTCATCAGACTCGCAAGATCGGGCGCAATCTTTCTGGCCCTCTCAATAAGCCACCTGTGTCAATCCGTCGCCTCGTCGACCTGCGTTCTCCGGCAAAGCTGTTGGAGGCCTGAAAGCTTCGAAATTTCTTGGCATCTCAACAGTCACCAGAAGCACACAGCAGAGATCGGATTATCAACTTCGACGCGTCTACGTTTGCGTTGACTGCCGAACAGATTGCATCTTGCCATTCATCATGGATGCATGTCAGGCCGCGCCGTTGAGCTCAGCATACCGTCCTCCTAAACCCCAACGCATACTAGCCTGTGTGCTCTGTCAACAACGCAAGGTCAAGTGCGATCGCAGATTCCCATGCAACCATTGCGTGAAAGCGAAGGTAACATGTGTGCCGGCCCAGCAGATGCCAAGACGGAGGAAGAAGCCTTCGGAGCAGGAATTGATGGAGCGTTTAAAGCGATACGAGGAGCTGTTGAGGAAGAACAATATCCCGATTGAACCCAATGGAGACATGGACACAAATCTTATGGTCAATGAGACGGGTGGAGATGTCACTTTGAGTGCCAGTGGTCAAATTAGTCAGACCAAGAGCGAAGAAGACCCCACAGCAGAAGTAAAAGACTTCTGGGATGCAATGCATCAAAGGCCTCCAGGCCCTCACAATATGACCGAAAAAGTGGCTCATGACGATAGTTTGGTTAATTCCACCTTTGAAGATCTCTCTGAGCCAGTTATTGTTAAGGTATGGGGGCGGGTGTTCGAGAGCGATCATAATCACCTCTTTGGTGATTCCAAGATCAACAGTCCTCTATCGGCCTTGCATCCCAGCCATGTGCAAATTTTCCGGCTCTGGCAGATATACTCGGACAATGTCAACCCACTCCTCAAGGTAACGCATGCACCTACCCTTCAGGTACGCATTCTTGATGCTGCAGTCGATGTCTCGAGTATCAGTTGTGAGTTGGAGGCTTTGATGTTTGGCATCTACTGCGTTGCCATCATCACCATGACAGAGGATGACTGCTGTTCTACGCTAGGAGCTTCCAGAGTGAAGATACTTCGGAGGTACCAGGACGCTTGTCATCAAGCTCTTATCAATTGTGGGTTTTTGAGATCCAGAGACCTCAACTGCCTCACGGCATTTTTTCTCTACTTGGTAAGTTTTATAGGTGATGACACTTGAGACGCCACTGATTACTCCAGATTTCCTTAAGGCCAGACACTCACCCTCACACATTATCGCCCATGTTCGCTATCGCTTTCCGCATCGCCCACCGCATGAGTATCTCCAACGAAGCTGCCAATGCGAAACACAGTATTTTCGAAGCTGAGATGCGTCGTCGACTATGGTGGGCGATGGTCGTCTACGATAGCCGCATATCCGAAATGACCGACTACAAGACGACGCAGCTCATTCCCACGTGGGATTGCAAGATACCCGTGAATGTGAACGACTTTGATCTCCGGCCGGAGATGACTACACGTCCGACAGATCAAGAAGTGTCTACTGAGGCACTATTTGCTGTCGTGCGTGGTGCAATCGGGAACTACATCAGACATAACGCCTGGCACCTTGACTTTGTCAATCCGATGCTGAGGCACGTTGCGAGAGCAACCCAGCACCTGTTCGATCCATATGATAATGATCTTAACAGCCTTGAGAACATAATCGAGAACCGGTATCTCAAATTCTGTAACCCCGAGAATCCATTACACTATACTACGATCTGGTGGGCGCGTAACTACCTCGCAAAGTACCGATTCTTCCTGCACTGCTCCCAGCACGCAAAGTCTCCCGACCACCAAACAAACGAGCAAAGCGACACGATTCTTTCATATGCGCTTCGAATGCTTGAATGTGATACTGCACTTCTGTCTTCGCCACTGACAAAAGGCTACCGCTGGCTCATACAGTTCCATTTCCCCTTCCCAGCATACGTACGAATCGTGCAGGATCTCCGAGCGCGTCCAATTGGCCCGCATGCAGACAGAGCATGGGAGATGATGACTGCGAACTACGCCGTCCGCTTCATCGACATGGAGCCAAGCGCCAACTCGCTGTTCAAGATGTTTGCGTCGACCGTCTTGCAGGCATGGGCCGCCAGACATGCAGCCATGTTCGGCCAGGATGATACTGGTGGTGCGGGCAATATGATTGTTGATATTAAGAGGAAGTTGGGACAGGTAACACCTCCGACTACAAGTGCAGGCAGTAGCGCTCCTCATGTTCAGACAGCGGGTATGGCGATGCTGCCGCAGAGCGCGGTGCAGCCGCTGCCAATGGTGGGCCAGGAGTCGTTGGGCTATTTCGATACGAGCCTGGCGGAACTCAACGCGGATCTGCTGGAGATGGACTGGAGTAATATCGACTGGAGCGCGATGTCAGCATTTGGATGGCCGTGATTGACGCTCTGGGGTGCCGTCATCAAACACAAATCTGTCAGCCTTGTGTGAGTATACTACCGTGTCAGACACGTGGACTCTTCTCACGCCGTTTCTGGCTTGCCATGAGGGCACCGTAGTCGCTGCAGGACATCGTTCAACATCACTCTACAATTAATACAAGTCTACTACATTGAAAGAGACCGGTGGCCATATCGCCCATATCTGATCATGCTGGAACCGCGTAACTGGGGAACGTTTTGATTAAATGGGATCTAAGAATTGGTTCAATGGTGTCTAGTGTTCTATGAGTGTAAAAAATGGGTAGGACTGTAACAAATAGACGGATTCAACATCCTGTTATGCTAATAAACAATGTCTATAGTATAGAATGCGCAACTCTCGCTATGCATAGATGCTGCCAGGAAAAGCAAGAAGAAATGTGCCTTCAAATGCGATCATCTCGATGATGAGGATGAGAGTGTGAAAGCGAGCATGGACCTCATTCGGCCTTCTTGCTAGCCTTGGTCCTAAGCTTCATGAGCAGGTAGACCAAAGCGTAGCTACTCAGAGCGAAAAGAACGCAGATCGCTGCATCCCTCCAGCCGTAGTAGTAGTCGTTGAGATTGACAGTGTACAAGTAGTCGCTCCCACGGCGGTACTGGCATACTCTGCAGTCAGCCGTCGCATCGCCATTGATGAGGTTGTTCCGCGCGCCGGGACCAGCAAGCCATCCCTCGAGATACTGCGCACACGTTTGGCCAGCGGGAGGATCGAAGATGGCAAACTCGGACTCCTTACACTTGATGTCCCAGTCGAAGTCGGCAAAGACGAGCAGTGCGCCCATGAGGTAGTTGAAAGGGTTCAGGTAGTACAGCCAGTAGCGCCAGAAAGGTTGAATCTGAGCGTATGGGACGAGGACGCCGCAAAATGAGACGAGGATACCGATGATGAGTGGATTGACAAGGGACGCAAAGACTGCGTTGGGGGCGTAGGCGGCGACAAATTGACCGAGACCAGTATAGAAGAACCTGGCAAGCAGTTAGTATCTCGTTGATGTGTAACACAGAGGCAGAAAGGCTCACTGGTAGATCAACATGACGAAGAAGATCGCACCTGCCTTGTCGGATGAGACAGGAAGGCCAGCGGTATAGTAGAAGCACAGGAAATAAAGGATACCACAGATGACCAGGTATGGAATCTCTGAGACGATGAGACCAGTCGTGAAAGGAGCCCAATGATACATCTTGGACTTCTTCTCTCGTGTCTCATAGATGTCGCGACGGTCTATGAAAAGAGGCTGGAGTTGGGCGATCACACCAGGGGCGACAAAGATGTAGTTGAACAAAGAGAAGAGAACCAGTTGCTGCTCTGCGACCGAGTCGCCGATTTGCCAGAATGAAAATCCAATGAAGAGAGCCACGCCAACATGGAGGGCGAACTTATTGTTGACATAGTCGACGTTGCGGTACAGAGAGACATTCATTCGTTGTGTGACCAGCTTGGTCTGAGTCCACATGCTGGTGGCAAATTCGTGTCCATCATCAGTAGTACCAGGCGGTTTGCTGGCAGCGTCCGTGATGATGTACTCGAGCTCTTGCTGCATTTGCGCATGTTCAGGCGAGTCCAACCAGACCTGATGCCAATCCTCTTCGTTCGAATGTGACCCGGTGACGACATCAATCATGAACTCGGCAGGGTTGGACTCTCGGGGGCAAGGCACACCATTGCGATCGAAGTAATCCTTGACAGTCTGACCGTTGTCACCAATGTCACCAAAGTAGACAGTCTTACCACCCTTGGCTAGGAGTAGTAGTGTGTCGAACTGGGCGAACAGCTGAGCAGAGGGTTGATGAATAGTGACCAAGACTGCTTGACCGATATCCGCAAGCTTCCTGAGAAAACGAACAGTGTTGAACGCAGCTTGACCATCAAGGCCGGAAGTAGGTTCGTCTAAGAAGATCAGGATAGAGGGCTTCGACACGAGCTCGACACCAATAGTGACGCGCTTGCGCTGTTCGACAGACAAACCAGCGCCAACGCGCCCGATTAGTGTGTGCTCGAGGTCGTGTAATTCCAGAAGATCAATGATAGTGTCCACGTACGCAAGCTTCTCTTCGCGAGAAGTCTCACGGCTTTGGCGGAGAAGGGCAGAAAATTCAAGAGCCTCGCGAACTGTGCAGAACGGCTCATGAACATCGAGTTGTTCACAATAGCCGGCAGAGCGCTGGAAGGAAACAGGCAGTGGGCGACCATCAACCAAGACTTCTCCATGGATAGTGCCGTCCGTCTTCCGCTGAGCGAGAACGTCGAGCAACGTGGTCTTTCCGGCACCAGAAGAGCCCATTAGAGCACCCAGCATACCTGGCTTGACATAGCCATTGACCTTGTCCAACAGTGTGCGTGGGCCTGAGGGAGTCTGTACGACGTATGACAAGTTGCGCCAAGTGAACACAGACGTGTTGCGCATCAAAATGCCTCCAGTCTCTCCACTTGTGTTGTTATTACTGTCGTTTGCTTGTGTACGCGGGGCCTTCTCGTTGGTTTGTGCTTCGATATCACCAGGCGCGACAGACTTGGGGACCTTCTTCGCGTTCTCGCGGGGAATAAGAAGCGCGCCTGTGGAACCAGCTGCATCGTCCCAGCGAAGTGTGAAGAAGATGGTTAGACCAACAAAGAGAAACCACCATGCGAAAAGAATGCCCACATTGCGCCATATGTGAGATGGCGAATAGGACAAGCTCCGAAGATATTCCTCGCCGGTCAGGGACACGGCACCAGGAGCAGCACCTGCAATACCGGCGCACGACTGGTGAGCTGGGTCTTCATACTGGGGAAGATAGTTCGGCACAAGATTGTTGTAGACACAGGGGATCGTTGTTCCCTCAAACTCGTTTGCCATCAACGACTCAAAGCCATAGGACAGAGGATTGATCCAGTAAATCCACACGAACCAAGGGTGCATCTGCGGCTTGGGAATCTGGTACCCGATGTACAAGATAAGAGCAGTGACGGAGAAACCGGAAACCTTGGAGGCAGCGTCAAAATTCGGGAATCCAGCACCAATCATTCGGAAGAAGGCGGTCATGACAAACGTGGTCAGGTAGACGACAAACCAACAAGTGAAAAAGGCTGCGGCAGTAGCTTTCAGGGCGGTCATCCAGTACAAGATAAGGATAAATGAGGTGACCTGGAAGAATAAAATCGGGACGTCGGCTGCGATTTGGGCAATGCAAAATGCTGCAGGATTGAAGAAAGCAAAATTTTTGTGCTTGGCGAGGATGGGACGACCCGCGTAGGAATCGGTGACCTCGGACATGGCGACCAAGGCATTGAACAGAAGGGCCAAGAAAAGAGCGCCACCCTTGATGAACAATCCAGCGGAGTTGTCAGGGGCGTTGTAAAACAGTGATCCAGAGATTAAAGCCTGTACGATAGTCGAACCCTGTTTGATAATGAACGTTGCCTTGTCGCCCCAAATGATTTGGTATTGACGGATGACGCAGGCCTTGACCTGCGCGCTAAAGGATACGGTCATAGGCGACTTCTTGCGCAGATGCTTTGACTTGTCGAGGGAGACTGCATGAAGGAAAGTTTCGGTATTCACCTTGGCCTCCTGTGTGTTTGGGTAATCGAGCTCGCGGTCCATGGTGACCTTGATCTGAGAGTCGCGATAGGCTTTCTCGAGTTCGATGTTGTTGCGAGGGAAGCGCGACTCCAATTCAGGCATGATTTGTCGCTCACTCGGAACTGTTACACCTGTCAGGTAGTCTGCGACGTTGGCACCATCACGACAGACGAAGCCGTGTGATTCCATGAAAGGACGAGCCTGCTCTAGTGGACCATAGTAGACTTGCTTGCCTTCATCCAGAACGAGCACCTTATCGAAGAGGTTGTAGATACCGTTACCGGCCTGATATAGGGTGACGATAGTAGCAATCCCCATCGTATCTGTCATCGAGCGCAAGGCACGAGTGTATTCAAGTGCTGTCGAGGCGTCGAGGCCACGCGTAGAGTTATCCCAACACATGACACTGCCCCGGGTGCACAAGGTCTCAATGATCGAGACTCGCTTACGCTCACCACCAGATACACCTCGAACGAATGCGTCGCCGACTTTGGTATCCTCTGTGTGAGAGATGCCCATACTGTCCAACAGGAAGCTCTTGAATTTCTGGCGGTAGTCCTCTCGGTTTTCTGCATCGCTTGGAAGTGTATCAGGAATGTTCAATCTTGTGGCGAAATCCATTGTTTTTCCGACCGTAAGAGACGGATAAAATAGTTCTTCTTCTGTGTTGATTACGATGGATCCACGATACGGTTCGGCCTCTTTTGCGGTCATGGTGCCGAAGCGAACGTCTCCGTCTACCTCAGCATATCTGCGCCAGACGTCAGCATATAACAAAACAAATGCGGGACGTTAGGGGACATACCCCTTTCTCTTGTTCGCAAGCATCTTCAGCAGAGTCGTACATCCGGATCCTGGTCTTCCAAGCACAAGAAGCATCTCGCCTGGTTTGACGCACCCGGATGATCCATCTAGAATGGTCTTCAAAGGCGCCTTGTTGCGTGCCTCCTTGGCCTGTTGGATTGTGTTGAATTGACTAAGGACATTCTCTTGTAATGTAGCATCAGCTGGAACCACTCTGACTGTTAAGTCCTTCCATGTGACACCAAGGCTCCGACCTTCCGCCGGGTCATTGGCTTGGATGTCTTTGACATGTTGGTCCAGTCGCCAGTCATTGACCTTGGTCCTCTCTGATGAATTGTCAATCTCCCCCTTTTCGTTCCTTGAAGTCCAGCGCTCGATGCCGTGCTCTTCTGGGGGTTCTTCTTGTTTTTGCGATTTGCCCGAGAAGGTCCTTGAGAGTCTGCGGAAGAGGTCGTCACCAGCTCCTTCAGCCAAACCAACGTTCATCACCGATATGCTTCGCCGTCTGCCATCCATGGCGAGCTCGTAGATTTTTGGTCAGCCTGGATGGCTTTGGAAGTCAAGAAAATACTATCGAGAAAATGAGCAGTAAAAGTATTAAGAACAAAGATTCTATGACGAGCAATGTGAGACAACTTGCAACATCGGCCCTTTAGCTGGTGCTCGGATTTCTGGTTGCGCGAGGACGAAAGTAAGCACTCTTCGACCGTCAACACGCGATCTGGGTGGAACATCCAAGGAATAGACTTGTGCAAGGACATCGTAGTACGACACCCCGTTATTTTATTTTCAGAGTGAAATTTCGCTGCACTCATTGGTTGAAAGTGCTGTTATGACATCGGCCTAGTCGGCAAGAGATAGATCGGAGGAGGACGGTAGTTGCCGTGGAGTCCTTGATGTCCGGCTTCCGAGCACAAACAGGCTCCAGACCCAAAAAGGTGGGCTTTTCTCCTGTCAAAACACGGGAAAGTGGAAACAGCTCGGCTTCTTCGAGCGAAAGTCTGTCTTAGCTCCCGACTGAAAATAGTCAGCACGTCCAGTACGAAACGCCGAACACCGAGTTTGTTCGATGCTGCCAGAAGGCTTCGAAGATTGTACGCTCTATACAAGATGTGACCTCCAATCAGCGTGTCTAGCAGGTTGCATTGTTGCATATAACTTTCAGACCTAAGTAAGACCCATCATGAACGTAGCAAGCCAGTAGATGAGCTAGATGGGTAGGGGCGCCTGACAATCTGGCGTCATGTAAATCCTGTGCGCGCATTTTGTCGTCTGTCATCCACGCGAAGCGGGACAGTGGTAGCAGTCTTGCGCGTCATTCTCGCTGCCACGACGAGTGGTACAGCTCGGCACGGCCTGATACTTTGATACAATTGTGGGAGCCGCAAGACAAAGATGGTCAAGAAAGCCCAAGACCCAGAAAAGAACAAAGTGTACAGCCGAGTTGTTGTACACGGACCAGAGAGCTAGCCCGTGTTTTATGTCGGATCGGTGTTTTCCTTGCGCCGCTCGCCGACGTTGGAGTAACGACTTTTCAAGCCGTGGCCGCCAGCGAAATGTGCAATCTCAATTGTTCACAGCAACCCCTGCCTGTAGGTGGTAAGAAAGGACTTATAGGACGTGCCAGTGGGAATATGGATGCTTTTTTTTCAAGCTCATACGATTGTCATATATATAGCAGAAGACAAGAACGATTGTGTTCGCGATACTTCTGCATCATTGCACCACGACCTATGTTCTACACAGTACAACATCAACTTTCGCGATTCGGCTGGTGCCGCTCAAAAGATGGCCTCGCTTGGCTTTGCTGCGAAGAGAAGCACATTTTCTGCTTCTTGTATTTGTCGGTTCTACGAAAACCAGATACACTCAACATCTCTAGCAATTTGTTCAAATTCAAAACTTATGTTCAGGGCAAGTTTGACTTCAGTTCTGGACATGGGGTTAGCGTACTTTCTCGATTCAACGATCTCACGTAATGAGGATGGATTCAGCATCACGGCAGACAAACGGATCATGAATACCTCGGCCGGCGGCCTTGTATTTGACCAGCTTACATTGAATCCTGCACTAGGTGCTGGAGCGTTCAAAAACATCAGACTTGGTAGACCGTGGAACAGTAATTCACATGTGACGTTTGTTGGCTGCTTTCTCGACTCGATGAACAGCGCTGCTACGTGGAATTAGTAGAGCAAATTAACTTTGCAAGCAACGGCGTAGTCTTTGGAGAATACAACGAAATCGGGCTAGGACCTAACACTTGCAGCCACGCGTCCTTCTTGTAGCAGGCTTCTTACGAAGGTGTCATCAAGTCCCAACTGAGCAACTTCTTTGCTTCGACAACATTCATCGACTTCACTCGTGTTGATGTTCAGCCTTTCACAGTCGGCATCGGCTCTGCTCAAGCGTATGCTATTGGTTCGTCGTCCGCTCTTGTCTCCAGTATCTCGAGTCTATCGTTGCCTCGTCTTCGCCAGTTTCCACCCTATATACAACAGCAACGACTGTTTCCAGTGTCGCTGCTAGCCCCACTTTCCCGCGACCTCACGCTACGCCCACAATAGCAACTAAATTGACAAGACCGCCACTGCTACGCAGGCTGGATCTACAGTCTTGATATTTGAAATTTCGGTCGCCAAATTCAGGACTTATACGTAGCCTGGTCCTACCAGAACCTCGAACATAACATCTTTCATCAAGACCATGACTATTGCACAGCCTGGCAGTAATTAATGGTTGAAGAGACCCTCGACCCGGGGATTGGAAAGCTCACTACTTTGAAGGCTTCCGCGATTCGGAATGTTGTCATATCTCAGCAGAAAATATATGGCACAAACTCTGCTGACGTGATATCGACAACACGCATCACACTTTCAGATAGTATGCGAACAGGTTTCCGAACCATCATACTGGGTGTTAGCATTGCGACAAGCACGATCACTGCGCCCCTGGGCATCAAAATTGTGGTCACAAAGAGCACAGCTACCGTTTGGGTAATTGCCACGAGAACCGCAAAGAACGCACAACTTGTGCTGAGCTGGACTCCGATCTTGGGATGATGCCTACGCGGGAGATCTAATGTTTTATACTGTCCAGACTGTTCTAACGTTACAAAGCTAGAACTCATTCAATAGAGACCGAATAAGTTCTAGCCCATGTACTCTTGACGGGAGTTTTCAAGATCCTTTCCACATTACACAAGTATTTGCTATAAGGCTCCGCATCATGTGTTTTTTATGGAACCCCTTGTGCAAATGTGGCAAGTCAGGGCAAAAGTCGCCTATGATACTTACAGGAATGTGTTGTCGTGCTGATGATTGGGAGCGCCGAACAATTCCACACACCGTCTTTTCTGAAACCCGATCGTGCCTAAGCAGAGTGAAGCCTGACAGATAGTAAGGCGAGCATCAATTCACAGATCTGCTAAGCTTTCCGTGCTGGGCATGACTGTCAAGATAGTTACTCAGCCTGCAATCAACACCGCTCAGTGAATGGGCACACGATTTATACGGATGCTTGGATATTCTCGGAAAGCATTAAGACAATTTCAAGCGGGCAACTCGACCACCTGATCCCGATGCCCAACAAGTACTCCTGCTGATGCACTCTACTGCGTCGAATGTACCATTGCCGATGACCTGCCAGTTCTTGCCTCCATCATACCTTATGTCTGAGCCTGAAGTTCCGACTGCTACCGCAATACGGTCTCGTCCTGGTACCCACGACACACCAGATCGGTATCCGCCAGGGAAGCTCTGAGCCTTATGCCATGTCTCTCCACGATCCTTTGACCAGGCTGCGTTGTTAGTATTGCCCGCTGGCTTTTTGTAGTCGCCACCAACGGCTATACCGTTTTTTGCGTCTCTGAATCTGACTGAAAATACGCCAGCTGCAGCACCGCCTGTGATCGAGCTATTGCTGACCTTCCACTTCTGCCCGTCGTAACTTCTGAAAATTCGTCCTGGATCCACTCCGCCAGAGGCAATATACCAACGCCCGGCAGCCGCTTCGATACAAGTTCCGCTTCGATACAAGTTCCGCTTGCCGCAAATCCGAACTCGCCAGTCAAGGCAGACGGCATGCTCTCTGAAGAGACGAGCTTCCAAGTCGCACCACCATCCCAGGTTTCAATCAGTCTAAACTTGCCATCCACAGGATCACTCATAGCAAGGCCATGCTTTCTATTCTCAAAGGCCATACGGTCGAAGAACGCGGTTGGCTCTGTGTTGATAAAGGTAGACTTCCGGGAGCGACCGCCATCACGCGTTTGGTAGATGCGGCTTGCATTACCTTCACCAATCGACAAGACCACTGCCGACTTTGCAGAAAAAGCCGCAACATCGCGGAACTGGAAATTTGTCGCGTTTTCCGGAGACAGAGAAGGTGAGACATTGGACCAGGTTGCGCCACCATTGGTAGTGAGTAAAACAGTGCTATCGGTACCCGAAACCCATACAACGTCCTTCGATACAGGACCGAGTCCGCGAAATTGTTTTGTGGTGTTGGTAGGCTTTAGATCCCAAAGTAGAGGAGACGGGGCACGGGGCGAATTGGGGAATGCACCTGTCGCAGGCAGTAACGTGCCGAGTACCGCTGATGCGACGAAGAACTTCGTCTTGAAGGATGTAATTGTGTCGGAGGTTTACTCGGACTGACAGGCCTGAGATGTCTTGTTCCAACCCCGCCCTGCCTGGCGATCTCTAGCCTGTAGAGGCAGGTCGGCTTGCCAGCACCATATCACCTAGGAAGGGGTTTCTAACGACTATCTCGACGTTGCGCATCATCCCAGGCAACTAGTTGATTTTATGTTCGTGAATTGTGCGTGGGCAAGTTGCGTGCCTGGATATCCAGTAGTACAAAGAGAGCCATACCGTGCATGGTCACGAGATGCGCACGGTCGCGAGATGCGCCACCCCACCACTTTCATCCTATTTCTAAACAGCCTATAACTCCACACCACTATGCCTGTTAAAGAAGCCCTTGCAGAGATAGCTTAATTAAGCCCTAAAGAATAATTTTTGTACTAGGCTCTTGCTAAAAAATATAGTTGTTGCTAGTTAACTTTAACGCGTTAACACTAAGGTTATAGCAACATAGGATGCTAGAAGGCTCTAATTTAGGTCTGTTACTACTGCGAGGTATATAGAAGCACTAGGTAAATATTGCTAGAAGAAAATCTCTGTTCCTATAGGTTTTATACAAAAGGATACTTAAAAGCTATCTACTATAGTAATATACTATGCTCTGCTTATATACTATCTAGTGTTCTAACTAAGAAAATATTAGAACTTAGTAATGCTAGAATTAGGTAGATATTAAATAGTTATTAGTCTTAGTAGGCTTATAAGAAACAGTATAGTTCTTATATTACCCTCTGCCTTAGTAGGTAGATTGTCCCTAATCTGTAGTGTAGACTACCTTATTCTAAGTGCTGTCTGTTAGGGCTCTAATATGCCTACTACTAATATTGCTTTTGTCTTTTACTTGTCTAGATTTACTCAAACCTTGTTTGCTATTTACTCTTATTTACTATCGTTGTTTTAGTTATTATTAAGGCTAATTACGCGTTTTATATTCTAAATAGATATATACCTAGACTTACTTCTAATATAACTATTTATAAGGTTACTGTAGGCAGGCAATTAGACTTAGGGTAGATAGGATAGCTTTAAGGCTAAATTAGGGTTGTATTTAGATATTAAACAAATCCTTAAGGTATAAGCCTCTAGATTTAATAGGAGTATATATATAGAAAGTCTATATACAGCCTAGCTCTTACCCTAAGTATGCCTAAGGTAGGGCTAAGAGGTATTAGAGAGGAATCCTGTAATAATAGCCCCCCCCTTCTTGCAGCTTACCCTAAGATACTAAGAGTTTCTATTCTTGTGTAAAGTACAGCTACTAGGCTCTAGAAAACCTCTATCCTACAGGAAGAAAAAACCTTAGCTAGAGAAGCTGCTGTAACCTTTATAGAGGCAGAGTACTTAAACTTGTGCCTAGAGGCTAGTGCTCTTGTTAACCTGCTCCTAGCTTAGGCTAAGAGAGGCGCGAGTAGTTACTAGTGCCTTAGCCTTTAGTCTCTAGCTGTGTACACGCTTAGAGTTATAGCCTTTCTTGCAGAGCCTTACGCTTATCTTAGGTTAACTTTAAACAGGTAGGCCTACTATTAGCTAGCATATTAATTAGGCTTAACCTGTTGTTTGTAGGGTAAACGCTGTAATATCACTTTCTTTATACCCTAAACTTACACCTATAGGCAGTAGGGGTTGCTCTAAACTTATACCTATAGGCAGCGTAGTAGTGCTCTAAACTTATGTGCTCTAGTAGCGTTATACATGTTCTAAACTTTACTTGCAAGTAGCAGAACTAGAGGTATTCTAAACTTACACCTATAGGCAGCGTTATATAAATTCTAAACTTACGCCTGTAGGTAGTAGAATTAAAGAGTGCTTAATATATAAGTTCCTTAGATATAAATGCTTATACTCTAACCTAGAGGCGCCCTGTAAGGTTACCTACAGGCTTCTATAATAGGTCTAGTTTCTACGTAAACAGCCTTAGAATTTATTTCTTTATAGAGTTGAAAAATAGCAGTCAACTCCAACCTCTGAACAGGGGATCTGGTTCACCCTACCGGAGGTACTTAGCCTCCAGATGGGGGTAACTAACCTCTAGTACAGAGATTAGAAAGTAACTAGTGCTACCTTAGAGGTATTAGTAAGAGTGCACAGATATACAATACCCCTTATAAACTACACTATTATAGATAGAGATAGAATTAACCACAATAGAGGTCTCTGCAAGACGTCTAAACTACACACTTTAGTTCTAATTATCTTTAGAGAGCTTCTAATACTAGTAATTTATTTTAACTAGTTATAAGCCTAAGTTTTACAACCCTAAAAGATAATTAAGTGTGTACAGCAGGTACAAACAGACACACAGCAACAGCAGTAAGTTGCTGCTTAAGGAGTAGGCAATAACTCTGTCCCCTAGATAGCAGTGAGTTGCTACTTAAGGAGTAGGCAATAACTCTATCCTACCCACTTCTGTTACTCGCGAGTTGCTGCTAAGGTAGGCAATACTAATAACGTTGCAGAGGCAGTAAGTTGCAACTAAGACAGTTAGCAATAACCCTACGCAATAATAACACACTAAGCTAGTAAGTTGCTACAGGACCTGTAGGCGATAACTGCACCTGCTACAATCTAGGAAGGTACTAATACCTACCTACTATTACAACAAGGCCTTACTAGAGGTTACCCTAAATAATAATAATTTAATACTAACTTTATTTATATTAACTAGTAACTTATATAAAGGCAATTACTATAAACATATATAATAGCTGCAGACATAATAAGTTTACTTACAGATAAAGAGATGTCCTAGTAAAGGAAGGTTACAGTGCTCTTAAAGGAGAACTTAGATGCGTAGTTTAAGCAGATAAGAGACTAGCTAGAAGGCAAGGGTCTATTCTAGGTAATTAAGACTGCTACACTACTTAGCTCTACAGGGTCTACACCTAACCTAAAGGGGACTACTAAGGGAGTGGGGAATCTTTCCTTAGACGATCCACCTCCTAGAGGAACTAGCAGCCTCCTAACCTTTAGGCAACTAGACGCTAAAGCAAGATACACTATTAGACTCTTATTAAATAAGTTTAACCTTAAGCGTGTAGAGGATGCTAATACAGCAAGAGAGATCTAGGCAATACTCTAGAAGAAGTATAAGGTAAGGCTACTAAGCGCTAAAAGGTAGTATCTTACTAAATACATTAATTATAAGATAGATCTATCTATAATAATAAAAAGGGCCTAGGAGGAGCTTAGTAAGCTAGGGCGTAAAGTAGTTAAGCAAGATCCTTCTTTAAAGACCTTAAACAGTACAAACTAACGCCTAGCTAGGCTCCTAAGCGCACTACCTGTAGAATACAGCTTGTATTAAGCTGCACTTAATGCCTATAGAGACATAGACATAGAAGAGGCTCTTGAGATTCTTACAGAAGCTGAACACACTATCTACCTAGAAATAGGCATGTTTGCTAAGAGACCTACTAGTAGCCACAAGCCTCAGAGGTCCTAGAGCCCTCTCTAGAAGGAGGGCCAGGATTGTTATCTATGCAAGGGGCACAGCCACTATCTTAAGAACTATCCCTATACTAAGGCTGCAGTCTAGGCAGCCTCTAAGAAGCAGAAGGCTAACGCATCTAGCTAGAGGTTAAGCAATAAAGTAGAGTCTGAGATTAGCAAGCTTAAGAAGACAATTAACGGCCTAGCTAAGGAGCTTAAGGAGGTTAAGTCTAAGCAGAGGTTAAAGAAAGCCTACACTGCTAGAGCAGTGGAATCAGAGTCATTTAACGACGAAGACAAGCATTACTCTAAGGAGTGCTAGGAGAAGACAGCAACCTTCTGCAAACAAAATGTTAGTACTACCTCTGCAGATACCTAGATATTAGACTCTAGCACAAGCTCTTACATAACTAATAACTTTAGATTCTTTAGTAAACCCCTGCAGCAAACAGGCTAAACACCTATTAAGGTTAGTAGAGGTAGACTATACTTAACACAGAGAGGGACTATCTAAATCTAAGACAATAGTAGGAGTTAGATTAAGCTAAAAAACGTACTTTATGTACTAGAGCTAGGAGTTAATTTGTTATCTAGAAGGAAGCTCTATAAGGCAGGGTTAATAGAACACTTTAATAATAGGAAGATATATTACTAAGACAAGTTAAGGAATACTATTATTAAAGCTACTAAAAGGGATAGAGTGTACGTCTTAGATAAGATAAAGGCAACCTACAGTAACACAGGTAAGCTAGAGGAGATTAGTACAGGCTATGCCCTTAATAATTAAGTAATTAATGTCAGCTATTACAGAAGCTAGGAACACTACGTGTTTCAGCACAGCTTACATAACAGAAGGGTATATATTCGCTCACTTCGATAGACCCTATCAAGAAACCAACTACTTCTTCAATCTCCCTCTCGTACTGTTGACAATTAAGAAAGAACAAGAGGAGGCTAGTAATTCTAAACTAGAGGTACAAGACAAGAACGTGGTCTAAACATACTAGTTATACTACTACTACTTTGCTTACCTTAGACTAGCTAAGATTAGAGTAATTTATAAGATAACTACTTATACTAAGCTAGTAAAGATAGCTAGGTGTAAGTGTAAGGTCTGCTAGAAAACTAAGATAGTTAAGTAGAAAGGAAAAGTTGCTAACTAAGCAGAAGCACTACTTAAGCAAGTGTTAATTAATACCTGTAGGCTGTTTCCTGCCTTAAGAGAAGGGTATACCTAAGCCCTAGTAATTAAAGATAACTACACCTAGATATCCTAGATAATCCTAATTAAGGACTAGAAGGACTGCCCTAGGCAGCTCTAGCTATAGAGAATTAAGGTAGAGAGGCAATTAGGACACAGACTTAAGGCAGTACAGATTAACAACGCAAGTAAGCTAACAAAGCACTTCTAGAACCTAGAACAGGAGCTTAGAATTAAGGTACAGACAACAGTCCCTTACACCTTAACCTAAAACAGGTTAGCTAAGAGAGAACTAACAGATTCAGGCAGACTCTCGCACCCTACTAAAGGATGCTAAGATACTGCTAGAGTTCTAGGTAGATGCCTGCCAAGCTAGAGTATATATCTAGAACTGCATTAGAAGTAGACCTGTTATTAACAACTACTTAATTAGCCCCTACAAGGTATTTACAGGAAAGGTACTATTTATAGATTATATCTAAGTATAGGGATATAAGGTACACTCTTATATAGAAAGAGAGTTAATACTGCAAGGCTTCTAAAGTAACAAGCTAATAGACAAGTTAAGAGTAGGAGTATTTATTAGCTACGTAGGAGACACTAGCAAACAGTTCCTAATCTAGGTGCCTAACTAAAGGGACATTATAAAGTTAAGTAATATAGTGTTCTATAAGAACTAACTAGGCAGGATAATTAACTTAAAGTTCTAGAGCTAGCACGCCCCTAGCACAGCACTAGACTAAAACGCTAAGGGGAGACCGCAGCTAGAGAAGGAGGTCAAACTTCTAAGATTAATAAGAGATCTACCTAACCTATCTGTCTAGAGGTTAGTAGGAGCTAAGGCGGAAGTCAACAACTATACCTAGAAGCCAACCTCAGTAGGAGCTAATGTGTTAGCTACTGATTAGACTACTAGGGCAGCTAGTTAAGAAGATCTAGGACCTGCCTAAGAGGAGAAGCTAGAGTAGGAAGTACTAGCTAACTAGAAGTTAAGCTAAAAGGTAGAGGTTGTTATATTACTAAACCCCTAGAAACAAGCTAGAGAAGAGGACCTAGCTAACTAGGAAGTTAAACGAGCAGCTAAGATGCACTAAGCACTAATAGCACTGCTTACAGCATTAGGCATTAGTAGCGCATCTAGAGACAGAGTTAAAGACACCTACTAGGAGGTCCTAGACCTATTCTAGCTAATAACTTGTGAAGTTAAGATAGCAAAGTCTGCCTTTAGTGTTGTAGGCAAGGGGTCTATCCCTATTCTACAGAACTACTATAAAGCTATTATAGACAATGTCTAGGAAGAAGGCTAGAAGGAAGTAATAAAGAAGGAATTAATTGCACTTGCAACAAACTAGACCTAGAAGGTAGTAACCCCTCTAGTTAGGTTAAACCTAGTCACTAGCAAATAGGTATTTAATACCAAATTTAACACTAACAGCTCGCTAGACAAACTAAAGGCTAGGCTAGTAGCAAGAGGCTTCTTACAGAAGCTTAGAGTAGACTACTTCTACACCTTTGCACTAACCCTACAATATAATACACTTTAAGTATTTATAGCAGTATGTGCAATACTTAATCTAGAGATGCACGTAGTAGATGTAAATAACACCTTTACTAAGTTATTCTTAAAAGAAGTAGTCTATATAAAGGCTCTGCCTAGAGTAGATATACCTGCTAGGCAGTGTCTTAAGATTAACTGGAGCTTATACAGGCTAAAACAGGCAGCAAGAGACTAGAATAAGACTTGCGTTCTAGAACTACAGAAACTAGAGTTTATTTAATTAGACTTAGACCTATACCTTCTTACACACCTAGAGTAGGGAATTATTCTCCTAGTCTATGTTAATAATATTCTACTAAGCGCTAAGAAGCTAGAGAATATTAGGTAGTTTTTAAAGAAATTTAGTAAGGTTTTTAAGATTAAGAACTTTAGTAAAGCTAAGAAGATTTTTAGAGTAAGAGTTACCTAAGATTAGGTTAAAAGAATAATTATACTTAACTAAGGACACTATATAAGGGACATCCTAAGCAGATATTAGATAGAATAAGATAAGGTAAAGAAAGTAGACATCCTAATAAACAGCTATAACTTATTAAGGCTAGCTAAACTATCTAATACTAGGACTAATTAATAGGCGTACTAAACTCTTATTAGGAAGCTCCTGTACTTGTTAATCCTTACAAAGCTAGATATTAGCTTTGCCCTTAGGAGGCTAAGTTAGTACCTCTCTAACCCTGCAGAGTTCTACATAATTGCCCTAAGGAAGGTGCTAAAGTACCTCTAATTAACTATAGACTACAGAATCACCTTTGGCAGAAAGGATCCTAAGAGGCTAGTAGGATACTCTAACTTGGACTTTGCCTCTAACTAAACTAATAGACTATCTATCCTTAGCAACGTATTTATGCTTAGAGGTAGGCTAATTAGTTAGGCTAGTAAGAAGTAGAAGTTAGTAGCTACCTTAACTATAGATGTAGAGTATATAGTAATGTATAAGGCAAGTAAGCAATCTTAGTAGCTGTTACTTATGCTTAGGGAGATAGGAGCTCTAGAACTAATAGGCAATTATAAGTTTAAGCCTACAGTAAAGAAGAAGACTAAGTTTATAATTAGTTCCCTAGTCTTTATATAAGGAGATAACTAGGCTGCCTTAGGGCTTATCTAAAATACTTAAATTACCCTAAGATTAAAGCATATTAATGTGGCATACTACTATTAATATAACCTAATAAGGAAGAACTAACTAAGAGTTAAATTTATAGGTACTTTAGAGATAGTAGCTAATAGTATAATAAAGCTACTTCTAAAGACTAGGTTTAACTAATTCCTAGAGCTATTAAGGTTATAATTAATTAGTCTGTGTACCTAAGTAGGAGAGTTAAAAAATAGCAGTTAACTCTAACCTCTAAACAGGGGATCTAGTTCACCCTACTAGAGGTACTTAGCCTCTAGATAGGGGTAACAAACCTCTGGTACAGAGATTAGAAAGTAACTAGTGCTACCTTAGAGGTATTAGTAAGAGTGCACAGATATACAATACCCCTTATAAACTACACTATTATAGATAGAGATAGAATTAACCACAACAGAAGTCTCTGCGAGACGTCCGAACTGCACACTTTGGTTCCAATTATCCTTAGGGAGCTTCTGATACTAGCGATTTATTTCAACTTATAGGAGCGTTATTATATATAGCAGACAGGTTAGAATTAACTATTTATTGCCTTTAATAAGTGCCTAATTTAATAATTATACAGTGTTGTTAAACTTCTGGCATTTGCCTTATTATGCTCTAGGTAAAACAGCAACCTACAGAGGTAAGATTGTAAGGCTATTAGCTATGCAAGTAAGTACTTATATACTACTTTTAGGCGCAAGCAAATATTATAAAGAGTAAGTAAGAAAGCAGTTAGAGGTTAGAGCGTAGCTAGAGAACAGTTAGTAGACTATATAAATATGCTACAGGACTCTAACTTCTTACATACTACACTTAACTACCTATATCTCTTTACTACAATACCTCTTCTATAACTAGTTACTATAACTCTACTACCTTCTTATGTCTTAAATAAGCCTCTGCCTAACTTTGTGTATGCGTTGCCTAATAATATAGCTCTATAGCCTTTGCTTATATACTTCTAGTACTACAGCAGTGTTACTTACCTTATAACTGCTTCTAAGACTAACCTTAATAGCACAATTACGTTATTTATTATAGTATTCTAGCGTACTAAGGGCTATGCTATACGCAACAACAATTTTAGTATCTGTTCTAGTAACGCTTAAGCTTATAAGTGTAACGACACAGGATGCTAGAGGGCTCCGATTTAGGTCCGTTACCACTGCGAGGTGTATGGGAGCACTGGGTAAACGTTGCCAGGAGAAAGTCTCTATTCCTATAGGTCTTGTACAAAAGGATACTTAAAAACTATCTACTACAGCAATATGCTATGCTCTGCTTATATACTGGCTAGTGTCCTAGGAACTAGGGAAGTATTAGGACTTAGTAATGCTAGGATTAGGTAGATGTTAGATAGGTATTAGGCTTAGTAGGCTTGTAAGAAACATTGTAGTTCTTACATTACCCCCTGCCTTAGTAGGCAGATTATCCCTAATCTGCAGTGTAGACTGCCTTATCTTAAGTGCTGTCTGTTAGGGCTCTATTATGCCTATTGCTAATGTTGCTTTTGTCTTTTACTTGTCTAGATTTGCTAAACCTTATTTGCTATTTACTCTTATTTACTATCCTTATTTTAGTTATTATTTAGGCTAATTATATATCCTGTATCTTAAATAGATATATACTTAGACTTACCTCTAATATAACTGTTATGTTAGTAAACAACCTATAGTTACTGCGTTGTTGTAGTTTAGTTAGGCTTAGTGTTAAGGCTAGGTGTTAATATAAGCTAGCTATGCTTATTATCTTTAGCTAGTAACAGACAACAATTCTGCTGTAATTATAACCTTTATTTCTAGCAGTAGTTTAAGCTAACTTTTTTTAGGCTTATTTGTTAGTACTATACTAATACCTGTCCTACCTAGCGCTCTTACAGTAGCCTACTAGGTTATTTACCTTAATTCTATCTACACCTTTACTTATAGTACTATAGTAGAGTACACCTTTAAAAAGGCGTTGTTAATAAAGTGTAAATACTGCACACTTTAGAATAAGAAGTGTTGTCTAGTACTAATTTACGTTAGTGCTAAGTATAATACCTTTTAGGGCAACCTTGTTGCGTAGAAGATAGCTAAGGCTAAGGAGAGCAAGGAGATTAGGGAGTTAGAAGCAACGCTAGCAGTTGCAGTTTATAGGACTGCTTAGGGTAATCTTTATTAGTTAGCTTACACCTTAGTAAGTGTAGTGTAGGTAGCAACTGCGCAACTTAAGGAGGTCTCTACTACTAATGTGTTGCTCTATTAGTATTATATATAGCTAACAACTAATTATGCAGCTTAGGAGGCTATCTAAAACCTATAGGAAACAGTAGCTAAGTTGTTAGAGGAGGTAGTAGTGCTAAGGCAGGTAGTAGTATCCCTACAGGCGTTAGGTGAACAACAGGACGCAGGAAACTGTAGTGCTTATCTAGTAGTAGAATAGTCTGCTTAGGGTAAGACTGCTCCTAGGAGGGCTTAGAGTAGAGGGGGTTATAGTTATAGTAGCAGCCTAGACAATTAGGCTAGAAGGGCGTTAGACAGCAAGCTGTCTAATATCCCTAACAACCTGTCAGACATAGACATTTCCTAATTTATCTAATACTAGTCTAAGATAGCTCTGTTGTACTTGTAATTTTCCTTTGTTATTCTTCTAGCGTTCCTACGTTCTAGTTTAAACTAGCTATACCTAATATCTTAGACTTCCTTTGTTTTAGTTTAATTTATCCTATTACCCTCCTATTACTTTTCTTCTTCCTAAGCTTTAATCTACTCTGCTAAATCTTTTAAAGGCCTTAGTTAGTTAAGATACCTTTTATAATTTATATAAAGTTTATATAGCACTTTCTTAAAATTCTTTGCTAGATACTAGGTAGGGTCTAGATTATGTCTAACCTAGCTTATACAAAGAACGCCAAACCCTAGCCCTAGGCTATTAGAACTATAACAGGTTGCTCCTATATTACAATTAGTTATGTGTTTTAGCTAACTTAAGATTATACACTTGCCTTATTTAAGAGGTCTACAACTAGGTCTTAACAGCTTACCCTAATGCCAAGAAGACCTACTAGTTACTGTCACAATAATACTACTAGCAAGGTATAGGAGTAAGTTGTGAACGTTACGTACAGAACTGCATACCCTGTTATAGGGGTTATCTAAGGTAAACCTAACTCCGCAGGTATTTGCATCCTTTACCTATCCTAGCTAAACCTATGTAGCACCTGTGTATAGACTTTAAGGATTTTCTAAAAGATAAAGCTAGGTATAATTAGATACTAGTTATTATTAATTGTCTAACTAAATAGGCTATTACTATACCCTACTACAAGACAACTACAGCACAAGGGATAGCCTCTCTGTTCATCTAATAGGTCTATTAGTTTAGACATACTTCTAAGTTAATTGTGTCTAATTGTGGTCCTTAATTTGTGTCTAGTTTCTAGTCTAAGTTCTGTTAGATTATTAGCATTAAGGTTAAACTCTTAACAGCCTACTATAAGGAAACTAATAGCTAAACTAAGATAATAAACAAGTACATTAACTAGAGACTACGCCTATTTGTCTTATATTATTAGGATAACTAGTCTAACCTGTTGCTGCTTGTTAATTGCGCACAGCTTACGTTACTACACGCTGCTATTAGAATAAGTCTATATTAAGTGTTGTACGGCAGTAAGCCTAAACAGAGTTAGCATTAGAATAGATCTAATACAGATTAATCCCCTAAAGACAAGCTTAACTACAAGGACGCTCTAGAACTAGCTACCTGCATGCACAACGCTTAGAAAGTAGCTAAAGAAAATATAGAGAAGGCTTAGATACAGATGCAAGCTGCTAAGAATAAGCATTGCAGTCCTGTAAACTAGACTGTTAGGGATAAAGTTTACCTATCTATAAAGAATTTAGCTGCCTATTGCCTAAGCTAAAAGCTATCTAAGTTGTAGGAAGGTCTATTTAAAGTTCTAGAACAAGTAGGACACTTATAGTAATTAAAACTTCCTCTAGATTCCTAGATACATAATGTCTTTGCTCTAGACGTGCTATGTAAAGACCTAAGCAATCCTTTGCCAGGGCAAGAAGCTCTAAAGCCTGTAGGGATCTGTTACGAACCTTGGAAGGGGGGCACAGCGAAGATAAGAAGAGGAAGGATTGATGACACTCGGGGACGACCCGATGGTCTTCAAGAAGGTCAGCATACAGGAACCAATGACGCGCTACCCTACCTGTTCTAATCTCTTGGCGGAACGCCACAATGGAACATGTCACGTGTGTTCTAGGGAATCCTACAATGTCCCACGAAGTACTAAATTAGAACAACACTAGAACATTAGAACTAGTATAGAACATTGTTAGTATATAGCACTGTAGGAACACAACCTCTAAGGTTCGTGTTTAACTTAAGTAACAATCTAAGTTATTAGATCTCAACCTAACCTTCGAGCTAGACAGTCTACTCTGTACTACTTATTGTTACCCTTGCTTTCAAGACAGACAGATAGTATCTGTACTCCTTACTGCAAACCCCCAAACCCCTTCGGCCTCCTGTTACCGTATTCATCCCTGAGAACCAATTGAATAGTGCTTACGAGCTTTGCTTAAAGTACGACCTCAACAGGATCCCTATCTAAGGTGTAGAGGAATAGGAGGTACAAGAGATCCTTGGTAGTAAAATAGTACGCCGTTAGCTCTATTACTGTACAAGCTAGGTTAGACACAATCTAGACCCTACCTAGTATCTAGCAGAGAATTTTAAGAGAGCGCTATATAAACTCTGTACGTATTACAAAAGGTATCCTAACTAACTAGGGCCTCTAAAAGACTTAGCAGAGTAGATTAAAGCTTAGGAAGAAGAGAAGTAATAGGAGGGTTACAGGATAAATTAAACTAGGACAAAGGAAATTTAGGATATTAGGTGCAGCTAGGTTAAACTAGAACCTAGGAACGCTGAAAGAATAATAAAGGAAAAGTACAAGTACAACAGAGCCCTAACAGACAGCACTTAGGATAAGGCAGTCCACGCTGCAGATTAGGGACAATCTGCCTACTAAGGCGGGGGGTAATGTAAGAACCACAATGTTTCTTACAAGCCTACTAAGCCTAATACCTATCTAACATCTACCTAATCCTAGCATTACTAAGTCCTAATACTTCCCTAGTTCCTAGGACACTAGCCAGTATATAAGCAGAGCATGGCATGTTGCTATAGTAGATAGTTTTTAAGTATCCTTTTGTACAAGACCTATAGGAATAGAGACTTTCTCCTGGCAACGTTTACCCAGTGCTCCTATACACCTCGCAGTGGTAACGGACCCGAATCGGAGCCCTCTAGCATCCTGTGTCGTTACACAGGGCATAATATATAAACGTGCAAGAATAAAGTAGAAAAGCTCTCTAAGTAATATTATATGTTGCTTTACCTTATACTAGCCTAGAGTAGGCTAATGCAGGCTAAAGTAGGGTATAATAGTTAAGAGTCTTAGCAAAAGTGGGCGACTCGCCCAGGTGGGCGGCTCGCCCGTAAGGTACGTTATAACGTGTATAACAAGGAACTCTTAGCAATTATATTAGCCTTAGAATATTAGTAAGTATACGCTAAAAGCTGTTTATAACTTATAATCTATATAGATTATAAGAACCTAGTACACTTTACTACTACTAAGGTACTAGATAGATAATAAGTAAGATAGTTAGAAATGCTAGAATAATATAAGTTTAAGATACTATATACTCTAGGCAAAGATAATAAAAGAGTAGACACTCTTAGCTTAAGATATAACCTCATAAGCAAAAAGACAATTTATAAAGCTGCTATTCTAGAAGTTAATAAAGACAATTCTCTAGAACTATTATAATAGCTTAACCAAATTACATAAGTTTAGAAGGAATAATATATACTAATATAAGTACTAGATAAATTATAGATAAAGATTATAGAAGATTACTATAATAATACACTTTATAGACACCTAGAAATTATATATACTATAGAACTTATTAGATAATACTATAAGTTCTTTAATATAAAAGATAAGGTTACTAAATACATTAAGAATTATGTAACTTGCTAATAGAACAAATATAGTATATATATAAGATATAGAAGAATATAAGTAATAGAGCTACTAACAGCACTATAGATAAATATTATAATAGATTTTTTACTGCTACCTATATCTAAGAACCTTATTATAAGCTATAATTATAATTTAATATTTATAGTAGTAAATAGATTTATAGAAGCTGCTAAGTTTATGCCTTTTTCATATAGCTATACTGCAAAGTAGCTTATATAAGTGTTTTGAGACAGAATTATTTAATACTATAGTATACTAGAATGAATTATTAGTAATAAAAACAAGCTCTTTACCTTAAGCTTCTAGACAATATTCCTTCTAGAAGTAGGTACTAAGAAGAAACTCTTGATAGCCTATTATCTGCAGATAAAGAGACAAACAGAATAAGTAAACTAGACAATAGAGATGTACCTCTGCATCTACTGCAACTAGCAGTAAGATAATTAGGTTTTACTCTTATTTATAGCATGAATTGCATATAATAATAAAAAATTAGAAGTAACTAGCTATATGCTATTCTTTATAAGCTATAGAAGATATTTAAATCTTTTTATATAAAGCCTTAATAGTAATATTTAAATGGAATTAGTAATTTTCTTAGTAGATAAACTAAAGAAAGTATACTAGAAATTGCTTAAAATATTGCTAAAGCTTAGGTATAACTAATTTTCTATATTAATTAGAAAAGAAAAATAGCACCTTTACTAAAGAAGAAGAATAAAGTATATCTCTTTATAAAGAATCTATACACAAGGCAACTAATAAAAAAACTAAATAAGGTTAAAGTTAGACTATTTGATATTTTCTAATAGCCTAGCCCTATAAAGTATAGACTTAATCTACTAAAAGATATAAAGATCTACATTATGTTCTATATCTTGCTACTAGAACTAGCCAACCTAAGAATACTAATTTAGTAGGACTTCTACTACTAAACTAATAGTAACAATAAATAGAAAGTAAAAATAATAATAAAACACTAAAGAAAAGAATAAAACACTAAGTACCTAGTTAAGTAGTTGGAATACCTATACTTAGAAAATTTATAGAAACTATAGAAGAACCTTAATAACTATAAGAAGTAACTGTTACGAACCTGAACAGGAGCCTAGGCAAGGCACGGTTATGTACGGTGGAAAAGTATTACGGGACAGAACGACGACCTTGTGAGAGGCCGCACCCCACCTGGACAACAAAGGTGCATAGGGACAACTAGGCCTAAATAGGTAAAGCGTCTTAATAAGACAAGTTATAACTAAATCTAGGATTCTAGGACAACAGACTAATAAGAGTTACTTCTTGTCTTACTAGTATTACAGTCTTATAAGATTAGGTCCTATAGGACTCTAGGACTTTCTAAGATAATACAGTATATAGCAAAGTAGGAACACAACTCTTACAGTTTGTGTTTAACCTAAGTAACAATCTAAGTTATTAGATCTTAACCTAAACTTTAAGCTAGACAGTCTACTCTGTACTACCTATTGTTACCCTTGCTCTTAAGACAGACAGATAGTATCTGTACTCCTTATTGCAAACCTTTAACCTTTTTAGCATCTTATTACTATATTTATCCTTAAGAACTAATTAAATAGTGCTTATAAGCTTTGCTTAAAGTACAACCTTAATATTTTAAACACTCTTAAGATGTCTATAACTTTAGGTACCTATGCTACCCCTAGTAGCTTAAACGCGTCTTGCTGCAATTGCAACAACAACACTAACATAGATAAGGAGGCCCTAGTCCCTACCTATACTAGTGTTTACCTAGTAGCTAAACCTAAGTCCTTTAATAGAACTTGCAAGGCACTAGAAGACTAGCTAATAAAGTTTAACCTCTTCTTTATATTCTAGGGAGATTATATCTCTAAAGACAAATGTGTAATATTTGTCTCTATATTTATAAAGGATAGAGCGTTTACATAAATTAAGCTATTCCTCTACTATTACTATAGAAAAGGTAATTCTATAGACATTAACTCTTAGATTAAGGACTTTAATCTGTTTAAGGAATAAATTTATTAAGTGTTTAGAGTATATAATAAACCTATTATTACACACTATAATATTTAGCGCCTTAAGCAAACTTTATTAGCTACTAACTATACTATAAAGTTCTAAGAAATAGCTACTTTTACTAGATTTAATAATACAGCGCTTATAACTCTATTTAGATAAGGCTTAAAGCCTAAAGTTAAGGAGGAACTTATACACACTACTGTAGTAACTATTACCTATAACGCCTTAGTTAATAAAGCTATTAATATTAACATTAAGCTATATAAGCTCTAGATAGAACTATGTAATAATTCTTAGATTAAGACATCTACCCCTACTATACTAAGAAACCCCTAGCGTAACAACAACTAGCGACAAGGACAATGTGGCAACTACTACTTGTCTAACACGTCTTAATATATTTATACTTATGCTAATAATAGATATAATAGACTAGAGGCTATAGACCTCTCTAATCTTAATTAAGAGCCTATTAAGAGGTAGAATAATAAAAGAAAGAGTAGTTAAGGGAAGAACAAGCTACTAGTGACTTGTTACAGCTGTAGCAAGACAGGCTACTACGCTTTAAGACTGCTGCAACAAGAACAAGGTTGCTAGGCAACTTAACATAATTACTAGCAGTTAATAGGACAACACTAGTAATTAGGAAGTAATTACTATAGACATAGACTGTCTTATAGAAGCTTCTAAGACAGCCTCTAATAGTAATAATTATATTACTCCTAACAGAAATAAAAGAAGTATATACAGTAGGGCACTAACACCTTATTAAACTAATAATAGTAATACACTCCCTAAGAAACAAACGCATAAGGAACAACAGGAATTACAGGCAGAGATGCAGGTTACACTCTGTGCTTAGATCTGCTTATGCGCAGAGGAGCATAGGCAGCTTATAGATAACATGTTAGAAGTTAAAAGGAACAACTACTAGGAAAAGATTAGCTACTACTAGCACCCTATAGACGTTACTAGGGCACAGTACTATCTTGAAGGAGACCTAGCGGCACTTAACAGCTTTAAACAACAACTTATGCACTTATAATATACAGACGCAGAGTAGCATAAAATTATATAGAAAGTATAGGAATAAAATAACTTTAGACTATAACTATATAATATTCTACTTTACAAGCTAGCTTAAGAGATAGATAAGGGTGCAGCTCCTATGCCCTTAAATGTAACATATAAGTTCCTCTAGGACATTTTAAATTTTAAATATTACATCCTACCTTAGATATACTGTTACTATAATTAATGTAAAGCTTATAAAGAAGAAAAGCTAGAAGCATAATAGTTCCTAAGCTAGTTGCTAGAATGTAAAGTGTTATAGTTTAAATACCCTTAAACCTAATATGTAGAACATATCTAGGACAAATGCTATATAGCCTATTTCCTAGGTGCTATAGACATTAACAAGATTCTTATAATACACTTAGTGCACAGCAAGACATATAATAGTAACAATTAGGCTAAATACCTACACCTAAAGTGTAAGAAGCACCTTAGCCTAAAAGAAATTTATAGCTTTGCTATAGTAGAGAAGTCTTTTTTAGACTTATGCTTAGATACTAGAAAGGAGGGAATAAAACAGAGTGCTACCTTAACAGCATACAGGGCCCTAAAGGTTAACACAATAACGCCTATAGGACCTATTTACTTATCTAGATGCCTATTATGCTAAATAGCAGACAGATAACAGTAATAGTAGACTTAGGAGCATAAGGAAATTTTGTGTCTTAAGCTATAATAAGTTATACAGGCATAACTATACAAAAAAAGGGAAACTTATACCCTTTATAAGTTGCTAATAAAAAACTAATACTAAAAGAAGTAGTAGTAACTTATAAAGTAGTACTATGCTCTATAAAGATATAGAAATACTATAAAAGGATAACTCTTGATGTTCTAGGAACAGCTGCCTACAATATTATACTAGGAGTACTATAGTTAAGAGAGCATAACTTAGTAATTAACTAGAAGAATAATAAGATAATGCTTAAGTATTATAAACTAAGTACACTATAACTTAATCCTGCGCAGCGCATAAAGCAGCTAGCAGATAAGAAGGAGATTAATAATATCTCTTTGCCCTAGACATGCTAAAATAGAGTAGTTAACTATGCAGATACTAACTTACCCCTAGATTACAAAGCAGTAGTTAAGGAGCATAGTGCACCTCCTAACATCCTAGACAAATACAGAGAGTTTAAAGACCTTTTCTGCAATAAGAAGATAGTAAAAGTATTGCTGTAACACTAAGACTAGGATTATAAGATTAAGCTTAAGAAAGAGAAAGTTCTACCCTTTAAGCCTATATATTAAATGTTAGAAAAGGAACTTAAGGAACTATGCAAATACCTTAAAGAGAACCTAAAGAAAGGTTTTATTAGATAATTAGAATCTTTTGTAGGATTCCCTATTCTATTTATACTAAAGAAAGATAGTAAACTATAACTTTATATTAACTACTAGAAACTTAATAATATTATAATTAAGAACTAGTACCTACTACTAAATATTAGCAAATTATAGGATTAGTTAGCTAGAGTAAACTACTTTACTATATTAGACTTACAAAGAGTGTATAACCTTATCTATATAAAGGAAGGTAAAGAATAGAAGATAGTGTTTAGAACCTGTTACAGTTATTACAAGTATCTAGTTATGCTATTTAGGCTTACTAACGCACTAGCTACATGCTAAGCACTTATTAATAATGTGCTAAGAGCACACCTAGATATTACAGTAGTAGCATACCTTAATAACATCCTAGTATATAGCAAAACGCTAGAAGAACATGTTGCTTATATATAAGAAGTGTTAAGATACTTATATGTAGTAAATTTATAACTAAAACCTAAAAAATATAAATAGTATAAGAACAAAGTAACATTTTTTAGGTTTAGAGTAAGAAAAAACAGAGTTAAGATAGATAAAACTAAGATATAGGTTGTTAAGGGCTAGCTAACTCTAACAATAGTTAAAGGAATTTAAGAATTCCTTAAGTTTATTAACTTTAACTAATAATTTATTAAGGACTACTTAAAAAAGGCCTTACTGCTTATAAAGCTTACACAGGAGGACACACCCTTTAGATAGGGAAAAGAACAAGATAATACTTTTAAGTTACTAAGATAAGCATGCATTAACTCCCTAATACTTATAACTTTTTATAGTAACAAACTGCTATAAATAGAAACAGACACCTTAGATTTAGCGCTAAGAGTATGCATTACGCAAGAACAAGATAGACAGTAGTACCTTATTACTTACTACTTACGCAAGTTCTTAGGACTAGAAGAATGCTATAATATGCACAACAAAGAATTGCTTGCAATTATTTTAGCCTTAGAACATTAGTAAGTATATGCTAAGAGTTGCTTAGAGCTTATAATCTATACAGATTATAAGAACCTAGTACACTTTATAATAACTAAGGTATTAAATTAATAATAAGTACGCTAGTTTAAAACTCTTAGAGAGAATAAATTTAAGATTCTCTACATACTAGAAAAAGACAATAGAAGAGCTAACACCTTTAGTAGAAGACATAATCTTACAGGATTAAAGACAATTAACAAATTAGCTATTCTTAGAATTAATAAGAATAAGTCCTTAGGACTATCCTAGTAGCTTAATAATATAATAATTATCTAGCAAAAAAAATAAATAACTATAAGGGTTCTACTTAAGTTAGAAAATAAGATTATTAGAAAATATTATAATAACCTGTTGCACAGACACCTAGGTGTTACTAGGATAATAGAACTTATAAAATAATACTACAAGTTCCTAAATATAAAGGACAAGGCTATAAGATACATTAAGAACTATGTTAAATGCTAACAAAATAAACACAGTACACATGCAAAGTATAGAGAAGCGCAGGCTATAAAACTGCTTATTACGCTATAGATAAATATTTTAATAGACTTTGTTACACAATTACTAATCTCTAGGAATCTAGTTATAGGATATAGCTATAATTTAATATTTATAGTAGTAGAGTAATTTGTAAAAGCTGCTAGGTTTATGCCTTTCTAACACAGTTATACTACAGAGCAGCTTGCACAAGTATTTTTAGATAGGATTGTTTAATACTACAGTATTCCTAAATTAATTATTAGTAATAGAGATAAGCTCTTTATATTAAACTTTTAGATAACATTCCTAGCAGTAATAGGAACTAAGAAGAAGCTCTCTATAGCATACTATCTGCAAACAGACAGACAAACAGAACAAGTAAACTAGACAATAGAGACGTATCTCTGCATTTACTGCAACTAATAGCAGGATAATTAGGTTTTACTCTTGCCTATAGCACAGATTGTATATAATAATAAAACTTTAAAAGTAATAGGCTTAATGCTGTTCTTTATAAACTATAAAAGATATCTAAATCTCTTTATACAAAGCCTTAATAGTAATATCTAAACAGAATTAGTAATATCCTTAGTAGATAAGCTAAAAGAAGTATACTAAAAATTGCTTAAAAACATTGCTAAAGCTTAGGTATAAGTAATCTCCTATATTAATTAGAAAAGAAAAATAGCACCTTTACTAAAGAAGGGGGATAAAGTGTATCTTCTTATAAAAAACCTATATATAAGGCAACTAACAAAAAAACTAGACAAAGTTAAAGTTAGACTATTTTTTATTTCTTAATAGATTAGTCCTGTAAATTATAGACTAGATCTACTAAAGGATGCAAAGATCTACAACGTGTTTTACATCTTACTACTAGAACTAGCTAATCTAAGAACGCTAATCTAGAAGGACTTCTACTACTAGAATAATAGTAATAATAAATAGGAAGTTAAAAAAATATTATAACACTAAAGAAATAGACAAAACACTAAGTATCTAGTTAAATAGTTAGGATACCTACACTTAGAAAATATATAGGAACTACAGAAAAATCTTAACAACTGTAGGGAGTAACTGCTATAGTATTAAGAAGGAAAATACTACTAAGAATTAAACTCTTAAGTAAAAAACTTATTTAACTTTTAATTAAATAAACTTTAACTAGAACTTAAAGAATAAAAATATAAGAAATAAGAAAATATAAAAACATACCTTACAAATTACTAACAGTTAGAGGTACCTTACTAAGGTCCTATAAGAAAGACTAATCTATAACTTCTGCTAGAGTAGGAGCGTTAGGATTTAAAGAAGCTACAGCTTTGTTTAGATAAGCTTGCTGTTCTAGCGCCTTAATATCTACAGTGTTCTAAGCCCTTATATTAAACACTTGCTGTTTGCACTGTTTTAATAACGCCCTTTACTTATGTAACTGCTAAGCTTTTAAGTAAAGCGCCTACATCTTAGCTAGCGCTGCCTCTGTAATTGCTTCTTACGCCTTAAGTGCTTTATTTATTTCTTCTTTTTACTTTTAAAGTTTTTCTATCTCTTTATTAATTTAAAAAAAGTTAGGTATAAGAATGTCTATAGGAATATATAACTCTGCGCCTACCTATTTATAATTACTATACTTCTTACTTAATAATAATAACTTATATAATAAGTTCTTCTTTATATAACGCTTATAGGTAACTATAGCTAAGCTACCTTTATAATTAATGTAATTACTACACTTATAATAAAAGAAGGTGCTGTGCAACGTTATAAGGTTAGCTTATAAGGACATAAGCTAGAGAAAGGGGAGGTAGTGTTACAAACCTGAACAGGAGCCTAAGGAAGGCACAGTTATGTACAGTAGAAAAGTATTACAGGACAGAACAACAACCTTATTAGAGGCTGTACCCTACCTAGATAACAAAGGTGTATAGGGACAACTAGGCCTAAATAGGTAAAGCGTCTTAATAAGACAAGTTATAACTAAATCTAGGATTCTAGGATAACAAACTAATAAGAGTTACTCCTTGTCTTACTAGTATCACAGTCTTATAAGATCAGGTCCTATAGGACTCTAGGACTTTCTAAGACAATACAGTATATAGCAAAGTCAAAACATAACTCTTACAGTTTGTGTTTAACCTAAGTAATAATCTAAGTTATTAGATCTTAACTTAACCTTTAAGCTAGACAGTCTACTCTGTACTACTTATTGTTACCCTTACTCTTAAGACAGACAGATAGTATCTATACTCCTTATTGCAAACCCCTAACCCCTTCAGCATCCTGTTACCGTATTCATCCCCAAGAACTAATTAAATAGTGCTTACGAGCTTTGCTTAAAGTACGACCTTAACAGTAACTTTTATAGTACTAAAAAAGAAAATACTACTAGGAATTAAACTTCTAAATAAAAACTTATCTAGGTTCTAATAAAATAATCTTTTACTAGGATATAAATAATAAAAGTATAAAAAATAAGAAAATATAAAACATACTTTACAAACTACTAGCTACTACTATGCTAGTACTAAAGTTTATAAACTACCTAAGAGTAGACTATATAGCTAGAGAAAACGCAACTTGCATGTCTACAGCAGGATAAGTAATCTCTTTAGCCTAGACGTTCTTAGCTAAACTATCTACTACCTATTTACTTAGGTAGAGCTTCTTTACAGTAAACTTAATAGCGTAAAACAGAAGCTATACCTAAAGTAGAAGTAGTAGAAGCAACCTAGTAGGTAATTAGACCTGCAGTAGTATTAAGAGTACTATAGTAAAGTAGTAGTATAGTCTTCTTAGTCTCTTTAGAAGGCATAGATTTAAATAGCTATTAATAAAAGAAATACGAAGAAGAAAAAGTAGAAAAAAGCAGAAATAAGATAGTTAGCAGCTGCTAATAAGCTATACAAGAAGAAGATTAGAGAAGAGAAGTATTAACAGCAGGCAATGTAGAAAGAAGAGCGTGCAAGGATAAAGGCAGAGGAATATTAGGTAATAGACGCCTAGAAAGCTGCTAGAGTAGCTACTAAATGAGCTAATAACGCTATAAAAGCTATATAATAGTTCTAAAGAGGTAAGACTATAACCTTCAAAGCTTCTATAGTTAAACTAAAGCCTATATATTATGCTAGAGGTGCTTATAGTTGCTTAAAGCCTGTAATACCTTTTCAACTAGCTTGCACACATACTTCTTGCAGTAGCTATACTACTACTTTATATAGATAACTTCTATATAAAAACTTTATTATATAGGTTTATAGAATACTTTACTAAAATGTCTTATAACAATAACTATTATATATAGCTCTATAATATTATTTATATTAGCTACTAAAAGCACTAAACTATATATTAGTTAAATCTATGTATTAGGTATATAAATATAGTAACTGCCCTTCTCTCCTCTAGTGTTTCTCTCCTAAGCTCCTACTAGAGTAGCAACACTGCGTGCAGCAACTAGAGGAGCTAAGACCCTAGGCGCTGCTCTTAGATAGAAGTAGCTAGAAACCTCTAAACCTTAAAGACAGGCTGCAACTAACCCTTGCCTTCTACTAGAGCTCTATACTACCTGCTAGCTAAGCTAAAAGAAGACTACTAGATTTTTATAGCTATATCTAACCTAGTAATATAACTATAGCAACCTTCTCTCTTTGCAGTAAGATAGGCGCTATACAAGAATATATGCAGTATTACGCTCTAAGATATCTTTACTACGTTACTAGTTAAAACTAGCTAGGCTATTACCTTAGCTAATAAGGTGATCTAGGACTAGCTTATAACCTAAGAAAACTAGAAGCTTATACTTAGAGCTCTAGATAGTGTTAAAGTTTAACTCCTAGAGCACTAGACTAACTACACTGTGCAAGAAGTCCTTAGCCTTTTCTAGAGCCTTAAAGGGACAGAGATACCTACTACTACCTAACTAGTTAAAGAAGAAGTCTACTTACAGACTAGAAAACAGCTAGCTAGCTGCAGACTCTTACACTATAGAGCTAATAACTAAGGCCTTACTACCTAGATTGTCTCCTACAGGAAGCTAGTCTAGGCCTTTAGGCTCTTTAGCACTAGCTAGTTCTTAAAAGAGATTAATAAGCACCCTGCTATTTAGCAACACAACTTAGGCTGTCAGGGCTACTGCAACGCGGCTTAATGTACTTAGATAGCCTGCTGCGTTCACTGCAGCAATCGCACAGAGAGGCACTAAGGCTAGTACAGAGAGGAGTGCTCTCACAAAGCCTCATGCGCCAACTGCTGTAGCCCACACCCAGCTAACCACTCCAACTGCCCTGCAGCCCCTTACTAGGTTAACAGGCACATTATTAAACCTACAAAGACTAAACTAAAGGCTATCCGTCGCGCGGGCAAGATAGCACAGCAGCACCTCTACAGAACTGTCGAAGAGACTCTCCAACAGACAATCCCTCAGCCAGGGGCCACTCCTCCAGCAGTACTAGAAACAGTACGCCCTCCTTTCCAGAGGGGCGCAGGGGAAGGCATAGCCACACTTCCTACAACTAGCGCCTCCTAGGCTTCTTCCTCTTCTGCGAGCATAGCGAAGAGACCAAGGCGGGCCGCCACAGGCCAGAGACGCCTAAATGTAGGGCAACAGTCAGCTAGCAGCGTACGTCCTCAAACAACCATCTCCACTAACCCGTCTACCTCAGAGAGGGAAGACGCCAGCATGAGCGATGACCTACCATTATCATGCTAGAACGCCTATACAACACCCCAGCCTCTAGCAGGCATTAACAGCCCAGCCTCTGTGTATGCTGGGCCAACGTAGGCAGGTGCTCGGCCTGGCATATCACACTTCTAGAGACAGCCTACCAGCAAGGCATGGACGTTGTGTGCGTTCAGGAGCCCTTCACATGCGCTAAGTCCAGGGCCTCTACCTACCCTGGCTTTAAGCACCTTGCACCTCTTAGCACCTAGGACAACCTTAATGCACCTAGTTCTACCTGCCCTAGGGTGATGACATATATCTGTAAAGGACCCCACCTGCACTACCAGACTAAAGAGAGCCTTAATCACCTAGACATGCTGTGGGCTGTAGTAAACAGAGTCTTAAAACTTAACTGCTACAGGCGTCCTCTCACCCCACACGTTATCCAATATGCCACACGCCTCAAGCCCCCCTAACTCTGCCTTGTAGGAGGAGACTTCAACACCAGACACAAATCCTTCGAGCCTACTGCCACTGCAGCCAACAGGGGGATAGAGCTTGCTAGATAGGCTGCCGATGCCTCTATAGACTATATAGGGGTACCAGGACAGCCAACACACAGTGCTGGTCATGTCCTAGATCTTACCTTCTCTAACGTCCCATTCGCCCAGTCTGCTGTTGACGCCAACATGCACAGCGGTTCAGACCACGAGACAATAGTAACCTCTGTCCCTATCTCTACACCAAGCACTTAGCACCTAGAGCAGCACTGCTGCAGGGTCCCAGGTGCAAACCTACCCAAGTTCACTGGGCTAGTAGAGATAGGAGTCCAGAACATCCCTGATCCGCTGGCCACACAGGAGGCAGCACAGCTTAATAAGTGCGTTAGGCTGCTCACAGAGATTATAGAGCACGCGATACAAACAGCAGGCAGGTGCGTCTGCAAGGAAGGCCGTGCTGCATTATAGTAGACTAAGGAGTGCAAAACAGCTTACCAAGCCTACAAGCATGCTAGGCAGCTCAGCTCTCACAGCCTACCAGAAGAGAGACGAGTTTTCAAGACTACAGTCCGACAAGCTAAGAGGCTGTACTAGAGACACGTTATTGACAAAGCCAAGAGCGACAAAGACCTGTTTAAGATTATTGCCTGGCACAAGCTCACGCCAGAGAACCAGGACGCCCCTCTTACAGTAAACGGCCAAACGTTAACAGACCTCTTAGAGAAGGCGGAGGCCTTAAGAGAGGAAGTTCTTAATCGGTTTACAGCAGAAGATGACCTTAGCTACCTCCCAGAAATAACAGCAGCCACTCTCCCATGGAGCACCCACATCTCACTTGAGGAAACTGAACGAAACACAGTAGGCGTCTCAAGCACATCCCCAGGCACCGACAGCTCTACTGTCCGACTGCTCCGCGCCTGCTGGGCCCAAGTAGGCGAGCTTATACGAAGGATCTACCAGCGTTGCCTGGAGCTTCACTACTTCCCGGCACAATGGAAGCTTGCAGAGGTAGCAATAATACTAAAGGCAAGGAAGACCGACTATACATTGCCCCGCTCCTAGAGACCTATAGCGCTCCTCTCCTGCATTGGAAAAGGACTGGAACGGACAGTGGCTAGAAGAATAGCATGGACTGCTATGACACACAAGATCCTTGGCCCCCAGCATGGAGGCGCTCTCCCAAAGCGCTCTGCAGCAGACCTAATCGCAGCATTCACCCATGACACTGAAGCAGCATGGGCACTAAAGCAGCACGTTACAATGGTTACTCTAGACGTGCAGGGCGCCTTTGACGCCCTCCTTAAGAACCGCCTGCTACATTGGATAGCCCAGCAGGGCTGGCCACAAGGGACGCTACTCTTTGTAGATTTATTTTCCACCAACTGCAGAGTCCAGGTCCAGCTTGGCCAGGTTACAACTCCTAGCTACCCTGTCGCCTGTGGCACACCTCAAGGCTCGCCTCTCTCGCCTGTCCTGTACACACTGTACCTAGCCAAGCTACTCTCTATAGACGCTGAACAGAGGTTTGGCTACGCTGACGACATATGCCTATATCGAGCCTCACACTCTATGGACACCAACGTCGAGCTCTTAGCAGCAGACCTGAGGCAGATCAAAGCATGGGGAGACGCCAACAAGGTCACCTTCGCCCCAGAAAAGCAAGAAATAATTCACCTAACTAGACAGCGTAGCAGTTACGCCCCTCTATGCGTAGTAGACAAGCAGCTTACAATCCACCCCATCCTCCTATGGGGAGAGCACAGCCAGCCCGCCCTGCGGTGGCTAGGAGTCTGGTTTGACCGCAGACTCACCTTCCAACGCCATGTCGCCTCGCGCACTGCGAAAGCTGCTAAAGTAGCCTACCACATACGCAGACCAACCAACCCATCCAACGCTAACGTTATACTGTCAAAGTACCAGGTACTAACGCCACCTGAGCTTGCAACTCCGCCTGAATAAACAGCAGTTACTGCAGCACCTACCGCACCAAACTGGCTTAAAGCCAAGTCTCTATTGCGGGAGGTTGTGGGTAGTGAACTGAGTACCGATTTAGGACGCCTCGAACAGGTCCTCCACCAACTCCACGTCCAACTAGAGTTAACCCAGTGCGAGTTGAGAGATGCCCAGGCAGAGCTATCGCGGTACAGTAAGGTACCAAAGCAGCAGAAGGTACTACCTCTATACACACGACGGATAGAGCGACACGCAGGTGCGATGTGGTGGAGCCCTTCATCAAAACAAGAAGCTGATGCACGTGATCATGCAAATGAGGCGTATAAGCAACAATTAGAAGCTAAGAAAGTAACTAAACGAGAGTTAAAAGCTACTTAAAAGCTTCTTAAAGCAAAACAGGATGAGTAGAAGTGCGCGCGGCGTGTAATAGAGAAGGAGGAGCAAGCCCGGCTTAAAGCTGTGAAGGACGCTGAAGTAGCAGAATGCCGGGCAGAAAAACAGCGTCAGAAGGAAGCTTGCGACGCTAAAAAAGCTATACAATCTTCCCAGATAGGCAAGCAAAAGGCCTCACAGTATGCAGCACCTGGAAAGAAGCAAAAGCGTGGTAGTAGGGGTGGTGGTAGTCGACCTATCGCTCATGAGCGTTCCCAACGCCTCCACCTACATACAACCGCCGCGGTCGCAGAATCGCAGCACCAAAAAAGTTTGAGTAGCATGGATCTGCTTGAGACAAGATAAGACTGTATGATTGTTGTAAGGCTATTTATACAGTCTCGAGCACACTACTTTCATCAAGCGATCAATCACCTCTCATGCATCGGTGGTTTAGTGGAACTACCGATCATTTCATATAACTACCTAGTTTAATCGTTGCAGATGTGACTTGTGTTATTTTCAAAATGTCAACTCTCAGTTCACACTTCTGGCTTGGCACCGCTCAGAGTAACCACCTAAACTGGTTTCTGAAAATCACAAGTGAGATTCTAATAATAACTATTGTGCAGATAATAGCGGTAAGTAAAAACTGTAGTGCATGCGACAAGAGCAGTCATTTGTCAGCTGTATGTGACAAATACCTGAGGACACAGCGCTGCCTGTCGCTCTCCTGGAACCTGCGTTTTCTCAACGCTAGCAGTTGATTCTGCGCTCAATTCTCCCTTACTCTCTCATCTTTGCCTTAGAGTCTGATACCAAAGGTACGCGGCCAATATGGATTTCAACGATCTTAACGATATTATGACTTTGGCCTGTGGGAATTGGCCTGCGGAAATTGTGAAACCAGCCTGTAAAGTCTACGAAAAGGACAGCGTAGGGCGGCTTCTGAAGCTCTAGAAGCAGTAAGAGCTATGCTTTATGTCAAAGCAGTAGTGACTAACAGTGAATAGGTTTGCTGACAGCATGCTAAAGTCCCCTGACTGCGAAAAACATCAAGCTCTTGACACGGATGTGCCGCTGAACATCCTCCAAGCTTACCTGTGGTGGAGGGTAAGGACTGGCAAAGGCAGGCTTAGTGGGAACAGCATCACAGTTCAGACACTTAGGAAAGGTATCCCGTAACGAAGTTTTCAGGCCTTGCGTTGGCGGGCGGTGTCTTTGTTGACGACGTCTCTCCGGAGAGACTTGATAGAAGCAGGCTACACGGAGCCCGTCACAGCTTATTCTTTCAGACGAGGCGTTGCCAATAACATGGAAGGTTAGAGACGCATAAGTCCTATCGCAAAAGGTCTGACACGTCTACTCCAGCTACTGCGAGTTCCAAGAGCACTAAAGAAGCCCTCGGCCACAAGGGCGATCGCGTCTGGCATGCTTATGCAGCGCCTATCATCAGTGTTGATGGCCAGAGTATAGCCTACGGCAAACCTGAAGACGCCTCTCATGCACGATTTACTCAGAGTATTGCCGCTACTTATGACTTTGGTGCCCCTAAGCCGTCTGGCACGCAAATGGGGATGCCTTGCGTTGTCTTTGAGAGCGCCCTTCAGAAAGCAAAATCTGGCAAGAGACCACTCACGGAAAGAGCAATGTACCAGAAAGCCAAGAGACTGCAGCATATTATAGAGCGCGAACAATACAACGTAAGCATTAGAGACATGCAGGCGCCTTGCGAGAGAGTGTGGGACTTGGGTGCGCAAGACCACAACCGTCAAGCGCCTGTATCATCTCTTCAGTGCCCAGAAGCCTCGGCGGTATTTAAGCAGATGCTCAAGTACAATACACTTCATGCACAGGTTTTAGAGACCTTGTGGACTCTTGAGAACGCTTCTCTAAGGGAGTGCGTCAAGCCTCTCGTATGCCTCGCCAGCTCCAAACCATACCAAGCCTAGTATCCAGATCCTGTTCGACCGCCACTAGACAGCAGCCGCTGCCCATACTGCTACAAGACCTTGTCTAATGCAAGGAAACCATAGAGCCACAGTCGCCGCGATGAGCATGTATTAAACTGTTATCAGATTGTACACTCTGTAACCTTTTGCTTGCAATGCGCTATGTTTGTCAAAAACCGTTTGATTAGAGGCTACATGTGCCTGGACCTGGACCTAGAGCGGAACAGAATTTACGGTGTGCTATCGTGGCAGAAGCTAATCATCTCTGAGGGTTGTTGCCCATACAGGGCGGGTCTAGCCTGTAGAAAGAGAGGTTTCACAGACCCTCAAGGCCTGAAACTTCATATTGAAGGTACCCACATCAAAGAAAAAGCCTGAGGGGCATTAGATATGCCTGGTCTGAGACTGCAAGGCGGAGATTAAATCAAAGGATGATCTGCGGGCTCATTTCCAGAAGAGGCACTACATCCAAATCTGGAAAGCAAATGCCACCATTCCAGAAGCAATGCAGATAGAAGACTAGATCTTTGCAACGAAGCTTATGCTTTTTGATGTCCTAAATTCTCATAACATTACACTGCGTCAGTTTGCCATCACCTGTCAAGGTTTGCGATACTATTTTCATGTCAGTGCCAATGTAATTTAGTATCTAGTATCTGCCCACCCTGATCTCTGCTCTTGCAAAATTACCTAAGCCTTACTACGAGCTCCCTAAGGGTGTTCTACCCTGCCAATAGTACTGATCTAGCAATGCTGCTATAGTGGCCCCATGACTGTGCAATTCGACCCTAACTAGACGTCCTCGCTCATTGTCAGTGCTAAAAATGGTGCCATTTCTATCTTTATAAAAGCACAGGAGGACTAGGAAACTAAGAGCTCAGCCTTGTCTGCAGGGCAGTAGTAGAATGCCGTTGGACAGCCTCAAGCAACAAGAACAATGCTGAGCATGCGTCTTGAAAAGATCTAAGTAGATAACTTCAGATCATGTTAGACAACGAGAATACAAATGTATTGTGGGTCTGGCAAAACAAGCACGCATGACTTGACAGAACAATGTGTTGGGAACAGGCATGTGTATACAAAGCATGTACTGTTGATAACCTTTAATATCCTGAGAAGCCGCCTTCCCCAAAAGGGAAGGCTCAAATTTTGGTTATATAATTTCGATATTAGAGAGTAGAAAATGAATAGCACTGTAAAGATATGTACTTGATCAACTAACTAGTAATTACATTCAAAAGTACACATGGTTCAAGCCACTCTTAAACCCGTTCGTGACCACTACTAATTCTAGGTTCACCTAAGCTGCCCTAAGTTTACCTTCGTTATGCTAGACACGTTTGCAGCAGCTCTTCAAAAGGCTGAACGCCTATTATGGAAGATCAAAAGACGCCCTGAATCTTCGACGCTACATCACGAGATTAATTTGCCAGGACAGATAGAAGAAAGGCCAGATATATATGAAAATATCGCTCAGAATGTCCAGTTATTATCATGCGATTAATATGAATATGTTATACAGCTCTTGGCGAAAGGCTACCTAACAGGAGAATTTGAGAACTGGAGACACTGCGAACGTCTGTTGCCCTTTGTTCGATCATTGTATCAGAAGATACACCTTTTCCAGTCCACAGTTGAGATTGCAGCAGCTTGGGGCCAGATCTTGACAAATACTGCCTGGTACCTTTGGAGACGAGGAGATCTTGTAGAGACTCAGAGCCTTGTGTTTGAGGCGTTCAAGCTGAGAGAAAATGTGCTTGGCCCAGAGCGTGAGCTAGTGATCGTGACAATGGAGATAGCAGCTGGTATACTGGCAAGCCAACGCAGATACAAAGAGGCGCAGAGTATGAATAGGCGTGCTCTCAAAAGCTTCCAGAGGACTCTGGGGCAAGAACATCCTTCAACTCTCACCAGCTACAGTAACCTGGCTCTACTCTTTTACTAACAAGATTCCTACAAAGAGGCAGAGTTGCTAGGTCAACAAGCCTTAGAAGGAAGCAAGAAAGTTTTAGGAAAGCGCCACGCTGATAGCTGTAAAAGTGCAGGGAATCTAGCCTTGATTTTGCAGCGACGGGGGAAGCACAGAAAACTGACCAAGCTAGATAGATAGTTACTGCGAATTCTTTAAGGTATCCTTGATGTTGATCACCCAACCACACTGACAAGCATGACAAATCTAGCTGTTCTTCTGGAGCAAAGTGGGAAGCGAAAACAGTCACAAAACATGCCTTAGAAAGCAATCTTAGGAAAGGTGAGGATACTTGGTCCTAATCATCTATCCACATTGACAACTTTGAGTCACTTGAAGGTTGACGTGAAGATACCTTGTCATTGTTAGTGCACATGCTGTCCAGCCTCCAAGTCTCTCTCTTCCAAACTTGTGGACTTAGCAGAGTGTCCGTAGATCAGACAATTGACCACTTCTAGACTTATGTTCGTGACTTCTTGGAAATGTATATTATCTAAATCCGTTTTCGAGACTTGAGTGCTACCCACTTCTCAACCTCCGTCGACGAGACCTCCGGAGCCCGCAGTTTTAAAATCAGAGTAGCCTGTAATTAGAGAAAAGAGACACGTCCTTCCATATCTAACTCATACTTCTTATTCTCCGCTTTTGACAGAGGTCCATGAAGTCATCTGTTAACACAGGGTACCAACGGAGACTTGCTTGATGGCGCCGATGACACGATTCGCGGCGGAGCTAGCAGTCCGAGAACTTGGCGTCTCGGCCGATGCCGCGATGCCTGCCTCAAATCCTTCTTATCAAACACTTGTGCATCGAAAACACGGGTTCGCAATTGAAACCGTGTAGGAAATCCAAACCAAACCAAACCAAACCAAACCAGTAGGAATGAAATCCAATTAATCCAATCCAATGGTCTGCCTGGCTGCTGCCCTGGCACTCGCGGGTGAAGGCCAAGAAGTGCTGATTGAAGTCAATCTACGTGTCGCCCATAGCGAAGCCTGCCGCGGGACTCCATCAGCGCCGTCGTTTCGCTGTCGCTGTAGCATGAGGGCATCACAGCCACTTTGATGTCTATCTCGTTCTACTCGCTGGCTGTCAGCCTGGTTAGGTTGTGCTGGTGCACAGCCGTCATACACGCTATAGATCTAGAGGCACGTCACGTTGTGGAGAGCATCGTGGCGCCGCGTAGGGTTCGGAGGGCACACTCAAGCAAACCGTAGAATGAACAGCGGCGTGAGCATCAAGGAGAGAGTATCGCAGAGGTCGCTATTGTAGAGGGTGTAGGCGGCATTGACCTCAGCGGCAGCCTCAGCCTCGCTCTCACCCTCGCGCACAGCGGCTGCGGAAGCAGTGCAGCTCAAAACCAGGCATGGGAGCGCTGCCAGTCGATGAGCTGCGATACGCGAGCGAGCAGCGCTGCTGCGTGCGCCTGTGCAGTTGCCCGGCCGCTACCCCATAAGTCTGTTATTCTAGAGTACAGCAAAATCTGTCTGTGGGCGTCTCTGCACAATGCTACGTATGGCAATCTTCGGGAAATCGTGGCGGGCGACATCCAGAAAATGCCTGCTCGGGGGATCCCAGAAACCTTTTCCGCGACCACAGGGCGGTGGGCTTCTAGGAAACGGGGCGAACACCGAAAATAGACGGTGGTTGATGGAAAGCGACAGGCCTGCGGGATAGGTGCTTCCTCTTCGCGCGCGAGCGATGAAGAGGGGTAGTGCGGGCATTGATCCGCACCGTGTCCGTTGCGTGCCGCTCCTGTCACTCTGGGCCTAGCTGCGCAGTACGCGGCTGCAACCGAGTAGGCTTGAGTCCAAACAAACTAAATTAGGGGCCTGCCGCTCCCCTTCAAACACTATCTAAATATGCTGACAGATCCATCTGGATACTAGCTCCACTAATTGGACACTATACTTCTAGGCTCGTGGAGCAGGCTTATGAGGTGACTAGCCACGCCGTGTGGCTGGAAAAACAATGGACGAGCTTGATCAAAGCAAGTCGAATCAAATCCTTGTTTGACGTGATGCGCGCATTAGCGGCCCTGAGGCTGCTTCTCACGGCTCACGGAAACAAGGATTCAAAATCCGAAAACTACGGGATCATGGAGGTTTCTGCGCCGCTCAAATCATGGGCTCAGGGATTGTCGCTAGGCGCTGCTACGATATGATCAACTCTTTTAGTCAGAAGCCTCTGTGTTTGCAAACCCTCAGTGGCAGCACAGTGCAGGATTTTGTTTTTAGGAACACAGATAGTGGGCTTGCTTAGCGCCCTTCTCCGATCAGGCATTTGAGTGCAGTTTTACATGTACTTGCTGACACCACATGCACGAGGCGCTTGCCAACCCCCCTCTATGTAAGCCTATCCAATTACGATGCTACGCCCCGCTGCAAGCGCCGACCTTGTGAGCTTTCCTGATGAAAATGCTGAAATGGGTATAGTGCTTCCCCTATGTCCTTAAGCGCCACCCGTAATTCAAGTCGCTTCCAAGATGTGGGAATATGGAGAAGTCGACCAGGCCATGGGCATCGTGTATCCCGGAGCAGTTGTTGCGAGGTTCGCTCCTGTACATGAGATAACTATGTAAGGGCGATTATTGGCCAGAAATCCAACGTCCGGCTGTCAGTAATTGATGGTGATCAGATGGGGTGGGTGAACAGATTGCAGGGTAATTAGAGATTAGAAATGAGGAAAAAGAAAAATAAAGGCAACAGGCTCCTCTTCGGCTCTTTCAACGCTACATGGGTCTTTTTGGCGCAGGATTGCGTATCCTGGGACAATTGTTTGATGTATACTGTTGTAAGTTTGATGTGGAGAAACGCCGGCAAAGAGTTGTGAGGTTATCATTGGTCATTGGGGGCTGCAGCGGTTTTCATGGGCGCTTAAGAACGCTAGAAGTTGAGTGTTTGATGTAGTCTCGCACCTTGCCAGCCTGGTTTTTTTGTGGATCCTCTGTGATCGCCCCTTTAGGAATATCTCTGACCTTTCCAGCCTCGACACTAGTGTACAAGTTGTCGACTCATCAATAATAAAAAGCCATTGACATCCATTACTCTGTCAACAGAACCGTATTAACAAACCAGATATGCAACGTAAAAGATCCAGAGGTAATGTTTAACAAAATTGCTTGTTGATATTGCAAGGCCTGACCAAACCTTGATGATGCAGTTACCTCCGACAACTATACGCGAGCGATAATTTCTTTCTCAAAAAGAAACCCTAGCACATCCGTTTTCCCTGGAAACAATTATGTTGATATGGGAGACTGGATGCTGCTAGATCATGATAATCTCAGTCTCCCCAAAGAAGGAGAAACAGCTGCTCTTTCCACCTCACATTTCGAGGAAACCCACGACCTTGTCGTTGTGTACACCACAAGGGAAGGAAAGTGGGATGTGCAAGGATACAATCGAAATGACCACGAGGATCTCTATGCTGCCGATGTAACCCATGAGGCAGGTCTCGGTCAACTCGTCTTCATTCGTGGGTCCATATCACCATCTTGGGTTTCCACCATTGGGAGCAAATACAGCATTGATCCAGAATTCTTTAGACGACATATGGAATACCTTTCAACAAGCGTCCATCGGCATGCGTACAGTTTTCCATCGCTTGCCAGCTCGTCAAACAACATATACCGGCTTTGTGTGAACACAATTCTCTATCGCGATGGCTTCGATACACAAGATCTTCAGTCTCAACGATCGGATCAATCAGCTGAGCTTGGAATATATAAGACTCAACAGCTTAGGTCTACCAGAGTTCGTTGTGGAGATTCATTAGTGCGTGAGTATTCTACTTTGTGCTCGTGCTTCTCTGTCATCGAGCAATGGATCTCGCTTTGCGTCACAAAGACAGACAAAGGCTGGGCCGGTAAGGTTTCTGCCATAAATCATGAAGAATGCATGTTGACAGGAAACATAGTTGTTGCTTGGATGGATCAAGGTAGGCCTCTGGAGAAATCACCTGCTGGACCATGGACGAGTCACATCAAGTCCAAGGCCACAGCGCTACCCGTAATTCAGCATCATAACAAGATGGTGTTCAGGACTACCACCAACCGTTTAAGACCGCATGCTAGTTCCTCGTTAGGAGTTCAGCAGAGTACGGCTATTCTCCCCTTACAATACGATTCGTTGATTGGACTGGTTGATCTGTCCCGTCGCGCGGCCCAAGATCCACTTTCCATGTGCATCCCACTATTTGCGCATGCCGCGTTTTCCGAAGTCCAGTTTCTAAACCTCATGGAGTCCAGAGTTCGAAGGCACATCGACGCGATAGCCGGAGGAGTTTCCGCCGACGCTTTAGGAACTTTCCAATACTTTTCCACAATCTTGGATAGACATGCCAGACAACTGGCAGAGAGCACTCGCGCATTGTGTAAACTGATTGATCAAAGTGACCAAAGGTCAAACAGTGTCAGAACAGAAAGTCCAACGCCTAGAAGCGCTGCGCCCCCAAGCATTGGCATACGCCGGCACACGCCAGAGACCGAGACTTCCAGACCCATTGGGTCGATTGGTCCTGAGAATGCTTTCACGGCAAAGGCTCTATGGGAGGACTTTACACAACTTTATGATCGGTGCATCGAGCTTTCGAGAACGTGCACTCAGGGTATCAACCTAGCGATGAACAGCGCTGCGATTGAGGAGTCCCGCAAGGCGATTGAGCAATCCGAACGGCTCAAGAAGCTGACTCTGCTAGCCACCTTCTTCATTCCTCTTACCTTTAGCACAAGCTTATTCGGCATGAACGTTGACCTCCTCGGACAGGAAGGCGTTAGATTCTGGTGGTTCTTTGTTTTGTGTGTCCCAATCACTTTGTCTGCCTACATACTTTATCTGTGGGATTTCCAGCTTATGAAGCGGTATTGGCTTAGATTCTGGAAAGGATCTCGCCACGCGGCGCGCGAGAAGGCGGTTGAAAGAAACAAGAAAGATACAAGCTATTTTGTTTAACCACAGTTCTGTTACATGTCCTCATTGTTGACCCTGTTCCCAACTTCGTTACTGCTAGTTAACCCAATGATGATGTACCTGATGGAGGAAAACGCGTTTTGGATGGCCCAGGCTCTGGTTGCTGCAAGGTTCAGGCATTTATGCAGGCATTTGTGCAGCATGCAGTATGCCCCTCATCTAAGCGCTGTGCCCCACATTGCTGACTTTAAGATAACACGCCATGAACAACCCGCCCGTAGCTTACAAGTTGGAAACCTTTGCACTCTTCTCAAGAATCTCCTCTCCTCATTCGCTTGCGTTGATGACGACAGTAGCAGGCTTTACGGCCTTTGGCCACCTCCGGGTTCTGCGGGACCCGATCAACACCTCCCAAGAAGGCGTCGAGTGAGATGATACCAACACAGATTTGTGGTCTAGTTCAACCAACTTACATTCAATCTCAGCGTCGTTCTCGTCCCTGGCATTGGGACCATTTCACCGGATAGGTGGCCATTTGCTGACCAGGATTGGCTGGCTACCCTTCCCTATTCTGGTTCTGCAGTACGCGTCCTTGCATACGAATACGCTTCTCTATTTCCTGACACCAAATTCTCTTGGGAGTCGATCCTGATGCTAGGTTATGACTTCCTTCAATGTCTAGGCGACGCACGATCGAAGTTGGACGCACATCTTGTGAGTTGTTGGGTCTAAGCTTCTCCTTTCTCAATCACTGATAGATTTGCTGATATCCCTCATTCAGACTGAGAGCAAGCCAATCGTAGTAGTCTGTCATAGTCTGGGGGGGATTATAGTCAAGCAAGCTTTGTGCGTTGCCAACAGACAATTCCACCGCTATGGACCAATCGTCAACGCCACGGCTGGCATCGTCTTTCTAAGCACCCCACACCGCTATGGTGACAAGATTACTTGCTTTGAACATTTTCGCAACATCTTAGGAGCGACGACGGGCAAGGTGGCAAAATACACAAACGCTGTTATTGAGCGAGAAGGCACACTTCTACTCGATCTTGCAGACAGATTCGAAGGAATCTCACTTCGCACACCCATGCTATCTACATATGAAATGAGGGACTCTCGAGTCACTTCCACATCCTTGCGTGCAAGATACCAACAGGTCAGTTTTGAGCCTTTGTTCGGGGTTTGGATACTGATGTGGGTCTCCAGTTGGTTGACCGCGAAGCTTGTTCGACCCATGCCCCCTTGGAAACCGTCGTTGGCCTGAATCTTGACCACCACAACACATGTATCTTCACTAGGAGCGTTGGTGGTGAAGGCTTGCGGGAGATAAGCGGGTTCATTCACAAAGTCCTGGTCGATGCTATGCAACTAATAGCATCAAGGCTGGAGGAGCGTAGGTCCAGGTCTCGGCGAACTCCAGTAGGGCGCTAACGGTACAAGAGGATTACCAATACGCAACAATGAGCGCTTATTCGCCTACAACCAGTGAATTGCCACTACAAGGTGAGCTTCAGATTCAAAATGTATAGACTCACAATACTGACAGTAGATAGCTGACCGACTGGAGCTTTCTGAACAACCTTCTAATGCAGCGACAGAATGGCCTTCGAATGGAGCAACAGATGGAACAACACCATCGGGCTTCGAACTTATTTATTCAGCAGCTCAAAATACTGAAACGAGAAAATCCGTCCATCTGCCTTGTGTATTGCTCAACAACACACATTTAAAGAATGAGGATTTCTGTGGCCGTGAAGACGTTTTAGCACGTCTTGCAACCGAGCTTGTACCTTCGAAGAGCACAGTGATAGCGTCAGGTACAACACTAAGACAATTCACACTCTGCGGATTTGGAGGTATTGGAAAGACTGAAATAGCCCGCGAATTCTGCCGGCGTCATGCAGCTTCCTTTGATGCTGTGTTCTGGGTGACGGCAGACGAGACTGCGAAACTCGACCACCACTACCAACAGATATCGTTGGCACTGGGCCTCGAAGACTCATTCGATTGCAAGAGTCAAGTCGTGAGCAGAGAGATTGTGAAAGGTTGGCTTTCCAATCCTCGAAAGCACCTACCGGGCCCTGATGAACTTGGTCAGCCAGGTGAGGCAAAGTCAGAGGCGACCTGGCTGCTCGTGTTCGACAATGCAGACGACCCAATGATTCTGACAGACTACTGGCCTCAGGGAAGTGGATCAATCCTCATCACCAGTCGCGACCCACTGGCCAAATCTATATTTACAGGGAGAACTTCAGGACTAAATCTCGGACCCTTGACACAACAAGACAGTATATCGCTGTTCAACCGGCTGACCACCTCTCATAGTGGAACCGATAGCAGTAATGTACAAAAAATTTCCGACGCACTAGGTGGTGTTCCTTTGGTCATCTCGCAGATGGCAGGAATCATTCGTCGACAGGACCTGACCTTGTCTGAGTTTCTTGAGTTGTACGCAGATCACGAAGAACACTCCAATCTCTATGAGACAAAGTTCGACACCAGCCTGATCACATATCCTCACTCCATATCCACTGTTTGGGCGTTTGAGAAGCTGAGTCCACACGCGCGGCGGCTTTTGGAGCTGATTTCCTTCCTTGATCCGGATTCCATTGGAGAAGATCTATTGATGGAAGCATCTGTGGTGCTTCTTTCGGATGGCACGCAGTACAAAAAGAGTGTTTACGTCGAAGCCCGAACTGATCTCTTGCAATCATCTCTTGTCCAAAGAGATAAGCAAAAACAGCAGTTGTCAGTCCACCGCATCGTACAAGACGTGGTTGTAACGACGATGGATGAGGCGAAGAAAAAGTTCATGTTCGACCTGTCTGTACGGAATCTCTGGGCGGACTGGCCATCTGCTATGCCGAAACCATCGAGAGAGCCACAACTGCCTCAGCCCAAATCGAGTGGTGGTAGACTGCATGTTGGCAGGTGGCCTGTCTGTGCGGCGATATATCCCCACGTTCTGAGGATACATCAGCTATGGTCAACAATATCAGACCTATCAGAAGCTGCTAGGTTGCACTTTGCGAAGCTGCTGAACGAGGCTGCATGGTACGTTCACAGTCTTCAAGCTCATACTTTGTTGCTAGTCTAACTTGGAAAGGTACCAGAAAGAACGTGGCAAAACAAAAGATTCTGATGGTTTCTTCAAGACCGCTCGCAACATCTGCGAGTCCTCCACGCATCCCGACCGGGATTCTCTGCTCGCAGATATATACTTCTGTATGGGGGCTATTTCCATGGATGCAAGCGACTTTGATGGGAGTCGCACTTATAAAGAGTTATCTTTGGCTCTAGTTTCAAAAATCTGTCGAGAGTTGGGAACTGCTGACGAGAGATTGTATCTTGCATATGCGGAGCGAGGTATTTCACGTATTCAGGACAAGCGGTACGAGGAGGGTGAGGCGGATCTGAAGGAAGCGCTACAGATTCGCAAAGCCCTTGGTAACTACGTCCCCCGGTCTGGTGAAGTTAATCTGAGCTGGGCCCTTCTTGCACAAGGAAAGCTGGAAGAGTGCGACAAGCTTCTCTTGGATACTCTATTGGGTAGAGAAAAGGCGTTGGGGAAGGATGACAGGGAGTCCGTCAGGACGGGACTGGTTCTGTACGCCCTTGGCAATCTTCGTGCTGCGCAAAATCGATTGGACGAGAGTTTTGAGTATCATCAGCGAGCGATGCGTCATATGCGCGCGACAGTGGGCGACCGGGATTTTTACACTGCAAATGTCGTTCACAAGATCGCCGAGCACCTCAATCGTTTAGGTCGAAGCGAAGAGTCTATGTAAGTGTTTCAATCCTAACAGCGTAGCTGTGAGTTGCTCTGACGTTCCCCTAGTACCATGGCCAATGTAGCGCTGGACATCTGGTCTGTTGACCCAAGCGCACACAAGAACGAGATTGCTCGCACGACCTTCTTCAAGGGCCGCTTGTTTGAGACAATGGGTAAAGTTCAAAAGGCCTCCGTTGCTCTCAAAGTTGCCTGCCGCTTGAGAAAGGAGATAACCCAAGAGGATCGGGACGTGGACAACTTGACTATGGAAGACTTTGACAAGATTGTTGCTTTCTGGGCTCGATGATCAACTTCGTTCTACGGCGTACGTTACAGAACCTCAATGCCATACTTTTCATAGTCGAAATCTTTCAGACTGGGAATCATCTCAGCCCAACCATCATCAGTTTTCCCCAATTGCCTGTCGTTCCCGGGCACATTCGAATTCATCCTCCCAGCTAATACAAGCTGCTGTTTGTCCTCATACTCAGCTGCCACGTCTTGATGTGGGACCCAAACGACCTTCATCCCCGCGCGTCTTCCGGCCTCTACTCCAGCTACACTATCTTCAAAGACCAAGCACTCCTCAGGCATGATGGCCTTTTCCCCTGTGCCAATTGCCGAGTTCAACGACTGTAACGCAAGCAAATATATGTCCGGCGCCGGCTTTCCTCGACCCCGTGGCAGTCGGGCGTCATCGCCCAAAATCCGCTGGTTGGGCGGGAAGAAATCCAGCAGTTGCTCCGTTTCCGGTCTTGATGTCTTTAATTTGTAGCTATGACTTTTACTACTGGATGCCAGTGCTAGCTTGGTTTTATCTCCTGAGGAATTTTGGGCACGACTGAGATCAGACAGAAGCTTTCTCGCACCAGGCAACGGCTTGCAGTTCTGGAAATAAAGTTTCATTTGCTTCTCTAACTCCCGGGCGAAGTCTTCACGTGGAATGGGCAATTTGGCCCAATTGTGAAAGATGTCGCCATTCGTCGAGTCCGGGATGCCCATTAGCTGGACACGAATTGACCTAGTAAAAGCAGGTCTACCGTATTTCTTAAGAAGTTGGTTCGTGCAAAGTGTGATTACGTCTTCAGAGTCGATGAGAAGTCCATCCATATCGAAGATGCAAGCTCGTATTGGCAGGAAAGCTGGAGCAGCGCCATCAATCTTGGATGATTGCTTTACTGTTCTGGGTTCAATGTTAGAAGTGCAACATTTGACCATTCGCATGAAGCAGCTCACTCTGATGTAGACATGACCATGTTGTCGCAAGCGGGCACAGTTGCTCTGGGTTGAAGAAGCCAAGCTCATTACGCCATACTAGCGCGGGGTATGGAAGCACGTGATTTCTAGCGCGAAGACACAAGCGCGTTCAGGTGCCCCGGGCGCTTAAAGACTCCACCCAACAGAAGCTCACCTTACAACAAGAGGCAGAGCTCATGAAGTGTATAGAAGAGCTTACTGCCCGTCGAATTCTACCTACTAGAGATGATTCGAAATTTCGCCTCAGCAGTAGCCAGAGAGCCAGTCACTAAGAGCTGGGTTACACGCTTCATAAGGACACCATCGATCTTATCTCCTAATACTACACAGGAATGGACGCTGATCGTCATAACGCTGACTTCTACTCAATATATAAGCTCTTTTTTGATCTGCTGCAGGCCAAGATTGAGGAGTACAAGGTTGAGGCAAGAGATACATACAATATGGATGAGAAGGGGTTCATGATTGGTACTGCTACCAGGACTAAGCACGTGTTTAACAGGCGAATGTGGGGGAATAAAAAGATTAGGTAGACGCTTCAAGATAGTAATTATGCCTGCATGACGCTCCTAGCCTGTGTGTGCGCTGATGGATTGACACTGCCTCGATGCCTCCTATACGAGTCTGCCAACAACACCTTTTAATCAAGCTGGGTAGAGAGAATTGAGTCAGAGAAGCACTCTGCACTTGTTTCCTCATTGCCTGCTGGCTAGACCAATAACGATATAGGCCTTGCCTGGCTCAAACAGGTCTTCAATTGCTTTACCAAGGACAAGGCTCGAAGGAAGTACCGCCTCCTGATCCTTGATGGCCACGGCAGCCACGTAATGATGGACTTTATTGACTACTGCGATAAGCACAAGATACTCCTGACTGTCTTTCCTCCCCACTCAACTCACACGCTCCAGCCACTTGATGTGGTGATGTTCAGGCCTCTATCTGCTGCATACTCAATGGAGCTCACGAACTACCTTCATAAGGGCCAGAGGCTGGCTAGATCAAGAATGGTGACTTCTTTTACCTCTTACCCCTGTTCTGGATGAGCATATCCACTCAGGAGTTGATCATGAGGTCGTCGAGGCAACGAGTATTGCGCCCCTTCAACCCAGCACTTACACAGCACTACACTAAGATCTGCCCCCGCTAGCTCTTGCAGCCCTGCAACAGCAGCACCTGGCAGAACTAGTTCTAGCACAATAGCGTGGCTTTTTCCTACCCCCTACCTCTCCTACTTATCACTACCCCTTACCCACTTCCCTCTCTCTTGGCTCACAGATGCCTTAGAACACAAGGAAACCACCCTCATGTACATACTCTACTCAGTCTCCCTAACTGGAAGGGGAGCTGCAGCTCTGAAATGGTAGCAATACCCGCGCAGGCAAGAAATGCTCACTAAGGTAGTGGCAACACTGTAATTCCATAGCTCAGCACGTCGTATATGCCCTTCAGGAGGCAAGATAGTGGACTTATTCCCTATCAACCAGACGTAAAATGAATATCAACCAACCAACCAAGCCCCTTTAACCCACACTGAACACCAATCTTTTAATTTTTAGGCTACCCTTTAAGGAGCCCTAAAGATTACATCACCTGAACGAGCTCGCTGCGCTAATTCGAGGCATGCCTCTAACGTCTGTCTAGGCCCCTGCGCTAACGCGCAGAGGAGCCTAATAAGATAGGAAAGTTACCTTCTTCTTGCTAGATAGAGCTCTAGACCTTATAATCCCCTAGCAGCTCTACACACGCGCCCTTAGACAGCCTTAGAAGGAAGTGCAACACTTTGCACCTCTTCTAAGTAGCTAAAACCTTAGTAGAGATGCTCTTAAGCTCTGTGCCTTTAATACTATTTAATGCTACATTAATAAAATATAGAACATTAACTAGCTTTAGAATATAATTACTACTACCTTTATAGTAGTAGTTAAATAATATACTAAGAGCTATATAAACCTATAAGAGATAAAGATTATAAAGAAACTGTAGTAAAAGGTTATCTAGGCTCTAACTACTCTTCTCTTCTCTAGTGTCTCTCCTCTAAGCTCTTGCTAGAGCAGTAACACAGCATGCAGCAACTAGAGGGGCTAGAAGTCTAGGCAATACTCTTAGGTAGATATAGCTAGAGACCTCTAAAGCTTAAAGACAGGCTATAGCTAACTTCTACTCTCTACTAGAGCTCTATACTAGCTGCCTACTAAGCTAAAAGAAGATTAATAAAGTTTCATAGTAGTATCTAATCTAGTACTATATCTATAGTAACTATCTTTTTTTATAGTAAGATAGGCACTATATAAGAATATAAGTAGTATTATACTTTAGAATATACTATAGTAGGCTAGGCCTAGACCTTAGCGCCTTAGGGCCTACTGCCCCTTTACTAATCTCTAGATAGCTAGACCTTCTACGTAGAGATTATAGCAAACTCTAATATCTATTCTAAGTAAAGCCTTTAGCATAAAGATTATAAAGTAAGCATAATCTCTGTATAGAGGTCTTTTCTTACTTAGTTTATCTAATTTATTCTTATACTTAGCTTTTAGCAGCTAGCTTCTTATATATACCTACTATATCTATATCTAAAACAGGCTGGGCTATTACTCTAAATAATAAGGTAATCTAGAACTAGCTTATAACTTAAAAAAAACTAGAAGCTTATATGTTATAAACCTAAATAGAAGCCTAGAAAAAGCATAGTTATTGTTACAATTTCTTTATAACAGCTAACTAGATAATAACAGCTAGCTATTGCTAATATACTTAGCGCAGTAATTACAAGGGTTTCCTATATAGCATAGTTACAGCATAGTCTTATTATAGGTTATATAACAAGCTTACTTCTTAGTAGTTAAGCTAGGTAGATACTTATATAGAAGCTTATACAGCTTATATTAAGCTAAGTAAGCTTATATATACTCTCTATGTATCTCTTTAGTATATAGTATAATAAGAATATACTTCTTATAGTTTGTGTTTAACCTAAGTAACAATCTAAGTTATTAGATCTTAACCTAACATTTAAGATAGACAGTCTACTCTATACTACTTATTGTTACCCTTTGCTCTAAAGATAGACAGGTAGTATCTATACTCTTTATTGCAACCTCTAAGCCTCTTCAGCCTTCTATTACTGTATTTATTCTTAAGAACTAATTTAATAGTGCTTATAAGCTTTGTTTAAAGTATAACTTTATAGAGAAACTAGGCACTCTAATAAGAATAGTAAAGTAGATGTTACTAGCTTAACTTCTTCTAACGTGTGCACACTAGAACTAATAGTAGTTACTACAGCTCTAAGGCTATAGACATATTAGACTTTAACAAGGCTCTAGCTATAAGTAGATAGAATTAGAAAGAACATAGTAGTAAAGGGAAGAATAAGTCTTTAGTAACTTGTTACAGCTATAGCAAGATAAGCTACTATGTCTAAGACTGTTCAAGTAAGAACAAAGTAGTTTAATAACTTAATATAACTACTAGCACTAATAAATTGCATACTAATACTAGTAAAGAATAGAAGATTTTTACTAAAGACATAGAATGCCTTATAGAAGACCTAGAGATAGAGTTTAGGATAGATAACTACATTATGTCTAATAAGAAATAGTAAAATATCTGAAGCAGAGCACCTACGCCTTACTAAGAAAACTAGTATAATAAGAAACTATAATTATCTAATAAACGCCTAAAGGAAAACGCAGAGCACTACTATAGACAGTGCGTACTAATCTCTAATAATTCTCTTATCTTATTAGAAGGATTAGAACCTAAGTAAGCTAATCTCTATATGCAGAAAGTACTATAAGCTTATAAGAATAAGAATAAATAGATATATATATCTAGTGGTGCTACTAAAGAAAATTACAAACAAGCGCTTATTACTATCTACAGCCTACTAAAGTCTAGTATAGACTAGAATTGTAAGTAGATAGCGTACTATATATACTATAATAATAACTTCCTAGAATAAAAGAAAGTAATAAGAGTAATAGTATTACTACCTTGCTATAAACTAGACTACTGTAACCTACGCTACAACTATATATTATAGACAGCATACTAGTTTAATAATTACTTAGTCTACTTTTATAATAAATTAGGCGTAGAATAGTTTCTAGTAATATAACCTACCTATAATAAATAGTAGTTTAGATGCACTGTTAATATCTAGAAGGTACACTTATAGGATAAGAAGGAGAAGTAATACTTCTCTAAAGAAGTGTTGCTATAGCTAGTAGTACTTAAGTTCCTAGTTATTAACAAAGAATACTTAAACCTATATTAGCAACAATGCCTTAACTCTAACTATAGCTTACACTAGGCTATAAAGCGCAATAGGGAATTTATAGAGCTATAGGAGTATAAAGCTAGTAAATTAGAAGAAGAACTTAAATTAGAAGAGTCTTATATACAAGCGCTAGTATTAAGTACTGAGAATTAATTTATTAATTCTATTGGAACTAATTACCTTATTAGAATTTCTGTTATGCTAAAGAGGAAATAGATAACAGCACTAGTACACTGTTGAGGTTGTACTTGAAGCAAGGCTTATAAGCACTATTTAATTAGTTCTTGGGGATAAATACAGTAACAGGAAGCTAAAGGGGTTTAGGTTTGCAATAAGGAGTACAGATATTATCTGTCTGTCTTAAGAGTAAGAGTAATAATAAGTAGTACAGAGTAGACTGTCTAGGTTAAAGGTTAGGTTAAGATCTAATTACTTAGATTATTACTTAGGTTAAACATAAACTGTAAGAGTTATGTTCCTACTGTGCTATATACTAAGGAGATACATAGAGAGTGTGCTAAGCTTACCTAGCTTAACGTAAGCTGCGTAAGCTAGGCTTACTGCGCTTAACGTGAGCTAGGTAAGCTTATTACATAAGTATCTACTTAGCTTAACTGCTAAGAAGTAAGCTTATTATATAACCTATAATAAGACTATGCTGTAAATGTGCTGCACAAGAAGCCATTATAATTACTGCGCTAAGTGCACTAGCAATAGCTAGCTGTTGTTGTCTAGTTAGCTGTTATAAAGAGATTGTAACACTACCTTCCCCTCTTCTTAGATTTATCTTAAATCTGTTAGTGTATGGTATAAGTATTACCCTGCTACTACTTTAGTGCCTATAGTAGTATTATGTCTTCTATAACTTTAAAGTGTCTTTACTTAAGTATTAAAATTCTTAATATAATATTATTACCCTTATCTTTTGTAATTATTGCTTTGCTTCTAGCTTTAATTATTATATTATACCTTCTACTAATAACTGCTTAAAGTGTTCTAAGTGTGTTTGCGTTAGGCATCTATGTATTAACTTCTTTTAGAAGTCCTTAGACAAAATAAGAGCAGAGTATAAGAAGAAAGTTAAGGAAGATAAGAAATTGCTAGTAGAAGTAATATTATATCTATTAAGGAATAGGAAAATCCTTATATAGGCTAAAGATAGGGCTATAAAGAAGGCTAAATATCTAGTAAATAAGTTAGACACAGAGAGTAAAAACATTTAAGCTAAGGAGATTGCCTGTTCTACTACAGACGCGCAAGTTGCGTTTTCTCTAGCTATGTAGTCTACCTTTAGGTATCTTAATAAGTTCGCAAACTTTAGTACTAGTGTAGCAGTAGCTAGTAGTTTATAAGGTATATTTTTATATTTCTTATTTTTTATATTTTTTATTATTTAAATTTTAGTTAAAATTTATTTAATTAGAAGTTAAATAAGTTTTTACTTAAGAGTTTAATTTCTAGTAGTATTTTTTTTCTTAATACTATAGAAGTTGCTCTCTACAGTTACTAAGGTTCTTTTGTAGTTCCTATATGTTTTCTAAGTGTAGGTATCCTAACTATTTAACTAGGTACTTAGTATTTTGTCCTTCTTCTTAGTGCTATATTATTTTTTTAACTTTCTCTTTATTATTACTATTAGTTTAGTAGTAGAGGTCCTTCTAGATTAGCGTTCTTAAGTTAGCTAGTTCTAGTAGCAAGATGTGAAACATATTGTAGATCTTTGTATCCTTTAGTAGATCTAGTCTAGAATTTACAGGACTAATCTGTTAAGAAATAAAGAATAGTCTAACTTTAACTTTGTCTAGTTTTTTTATTAGTTACCTTATATATAGGTTTTTTATAAGGAGATACACCTTATGTCCCTCCTTTAGTAGAGGTGCTATTTTTCTTTTCTAATTAATATAGGAGATTACTTATACCTAAGCTTTAGCAATATTTTTAAGCAATTTTTAGTGTACTTCCTTTAGCTTGTCTACTAAGGATATTACTAATTCTATTTAGATATTACTGTTAAGGCTTTATATAAAGAGATTTAGATATCTTTTATTATTTATAAAGAACAGCATTAAGCCTATTACTTCTAAAGTTTTATTATTATATGCAATCTGTGCTATAGGCAAGAGTAAAACCTAATTATCCTGCTATTAGTTGCAGTAAATGCAGAGATACGTCTCTATTGTCTAGTTTACTTGTTCTGTTTGTCTGTCTGTTTGCAGATAGTATGCTATAGAGAGCTTCTTCTTAGTTTCTATTACTGCTAGGAATATTATCTAAAAGTTTAATGTAAAGAGCTTATCTCTATTACTAATAATTAATTTAGGAATACTATAGTGTTAAATAATTGTATCTAGAAATACTTATATAAGCTACTCTGCAGTATAACTATATTAGAAAGGCATAAACTAAGTAGCTTTTATAAATTAGTCTACTACTATAAATATTAAATTATAGCTTTATTCTGTAACTAGGTCCTTAGAGACTAGTAATTGTGTAACAAAATCTATTATAATATTTATCTATAGCGCAACAAGCAGGTCTATAGCCTATACTTCTCTATACTTTGTGTGTGTACTGTGTTTCTTTTATTAGCATATAATATAGTTCTTAATATATCTTATAACTTTATCCTTTATATTTAGGAACTTATAATAGTATCTAATAAGTTCTATTGTCCTATTAACGCCTAGGTGTTTATGCAACAGGTTGTTATAATGTTTTCTAATAATCTTAGTTTCTAACTCTAGTAGAACCTTTGTAGTTATTTGTTCCTTTTACTAGATAACTATTATGTTATTAAGCTGCTAGAATAGTCCTAAAGATCTATCCTTATTAATTCTAAGAATAGCTAATTTATTTATTATTTTTAATACCATAAGATTATATCTTCTACTAAGGGTGTAAGCTCTTCTATTATCTTTTCTTAGTGTGTAGAGGATCTTAAATTTATACTGTCTAAGAGTTTTAGACTAATATACTTATTATTAATTTAATACCTTAGTTGTTATAAAGTATACGAGATTCTTACAATCTATATAGATTGTAAGCTCTAAGCAACTCTTAGCATATACTTACTAATATTCTAGGGCTAAAACAATTATAAGCAATTCTTTATTATACATATTATAGTGTTCTTCTAGTCCTAAGAACTTATATAAGTAGTAGGCAATTAGGTGCTATTGTCTATCTTATTCTTATGTAATACATACTCCTAGTGCTAAATCTAAAGTGTCTATTTCTATTAATAGCAGCTTATTACTATAAAAGGTTATAAATATTAACATGTTAATATATACTTGTCTAAGTAACTTAAAAGTATTATCTTATTCTTTTTCTAATCTAAAGGGTGTGTCTTTCTATATAAGCTTTATAAGTAGTAAGGCCTTTTTTAAGTAGTCTTTAATAAATTACTATTTAAAATTAAGAAACTTAAGAAATTTTTAAATTCCTTTAACTATTATTAGGGTTAGCTAGCTCTTAATAACCTATATCTTAGTTTTGTCTATCTTAACTCTATCTTTTCCTACTCTAAATCTAAGAAATATTACTTTATCCTTATACTATTTATATTTTTTAAGTTTTAGTTTAAGTTTACTATATATAAGTATCTTAACACTTCTTATACATAAGCAATGTGTTCTTCTAGCGTCTTACTATACACTAGGATATTATTAAGGTATACTACTACTATAATGTGTAGATATACTCTTAGCATATTATTAATAAGTGCCTAGCATATAGCTAGTGTGTTAGTAAGCCTAAATAGCATAACTAGATACTTATAGTAACTGTAACAGGTTCTAAATGCTATTTTCTATTCTTTGCCCTCCTTTATATAGATAAGGTTATACACTCTTTGTAAGTCTAATATAGTAAAGTAGTTTACTCTAGCTAACTAATCCTATAATTTGCTAATATTTAGTAGTAGGTACTAGTTCTTAATTATAATATTATTAAGTTTCTAGTAGTTAATATAAAGTTATAGTTTACTATCTTTCTTTAGTATAAATAGAATAGGGAATCCTATAAAAGATTCTAATTATCTAATAAAACCTTTCTTTAGGTTCTCTTTAAGGTATTTGCATAGTTCCTTAAGTTCCTTTTTTAACATTTAATATATAAGCCTAAAGAGTAGAACTTTCCCTTCTTTAAGCTTAATCTTATAATTCTAGTCTTAGTATTATAGTAATACTTTTACTATCTTCTTATTACAGAAAAGGTCTTTAAACTCTCTGTATTTGTCTAGGATGTTAGGAGGTACACTGTGCTCTTTAGCTATTACTTTGTAATCTAAGGGTAAGTTAGTATTTACACAGTTAACTACTCTATCTTAGTATGTCTAAGGCAAAGAGATATTATTAATCTTCTTCTTATCTACTAGCTGCTTTGTGCAATGCGCAAGATTAAGTTATAGTATACCTAGTCTATATTACTTAATTATTATCTTATTATTCCTCTAGTTAATTACTAGGTTATACTTTCTTAACTATAGTACTCCTAGTATAATATTATAGGCAGCTGTTCCTAAAACATTAAGAGTTATCCTTTTATAGTGTTTCTGTATTTCTAAAGAGTATAGTACTACTTTATAAGTTACTACTACTTTTTCTAGTATTAGTTTATTATTAGTAACTTATAAAGAGTATAAGTTTCTTTCTTTTTGTATAGCTATACCTATATAACTTATTATAGCTTAAGACACAAAGTTTCCTTATGCTCTTAAGTCTACTATTACTGTTATCTGTCTGCTATTTAGCATAATAGGCATCTAGATAAGTAAATAGGTTCTATAAGTATTATTATATTAACCTCTAGGGCTCTGTATGCTGTTAAGGTAGCGCTCTATTTTATTCTCTTATTTCTAGTATTTAGGTATAAGTCTAAAAACAACTTCTCTACTATAGTAAAGCTATAAATTTCTTTTAAGCTAAGGTACTTCTTATACTTTAGGTATAGGCATTTAGCTCAATTATTACTATTATATGTCTTATTATGCACTAAGTGCATTATAAGAATCTTATTAACGTCTATAGTGCCTAAGAAATAGGCTATATAGTGTTTGTTCTAGATATATTCTACATATTAGGTTTAAGAGCATTTAAATATAACAATTTATATTCTAATATCTAGCTTAGAAACTATTATGCTTTTAGCTTTTCTTCCTTTTAAGCTTTATATTAATTATAGTAATAGTATATCTAAAGTAGGACGTAATGTTTAACATTTTAGATGTTCTAGAGGAACTTATACGTTATATTTAGGAGTATAGAGACTACACTCCTATCTATCTTCTAAGCTAGCTTATAGAGTAGAATATTACGTAGCTATAGTCTAAAGTTATTCTGTTCCTATGCTTTCTAGGCAATTTTGTGCTACTTTATATCTATATATTATAAGTATATAAGTTATTTCTTAAAGCTTTTAAGTGCTGCTAGGTCTCCTTTAAGATAGTACTGTGCCCTAGTAACATCTGTAGGGTGCTAGTAGTAGCTAATTTCTTCTTAGTAGTTGTTTCTCTTAACTTCTAACATATTATCTATAAGCTGTCTATACTCCTCTGCCTAAAAGCAGATCTAGGCGTAGAGTACAGCCTGCATCTCTGCCTATAATTCCTAACATTCCTTATATGTTTGTTTCTTAGGGATTATAGTACTATTATTAGTTTAATAAGGTGTTAGTGCCCTACTGTATACACTTCTCTTGTTTCTGTTAGAAGTAATATATTTATTATTACTATTAGAGGTTGTCTTAAGATCTTCTATAAGATAGTCTATGTCTACAGTAATTATTTCCTAATTACTAGCGTTGTCTTATTAACTACTAGTAATTATATAAAGTTACTTAGCAAATTTATTCTTGTTGCAGCAGTCTTAGGCATAGTAGCCTGTCTTACTACAGCTGTAACAAGTTACTAGTAGCTTATTCTTCCCTTAACTACCTTTTCTTTTATTATTCTACCTTTTAATAAGTTCTTAATTAAAATTAAAGAGGTCTATAGCCTCTACCCTATTATATCTGTTATTAGCATAAGTATAGACACATTAGGACATTTTAAACAAGTAGTAGTTACTACGTTGTCCTTGTTGCTAGTTATTGTTACGCTAGGAGCTCCTTAATATAGTAGGGGTAGATATCTTAACCTAAGAATTATTACATAGTTCTATCTAAAGTTTATATAGCTTAATATTAGTACAAATAGCTTTATTAACTAAAGTGTTATAAGTGTTAGTTGCTACAGTAGTATATATAAGCTCTTCCTTAACCCTAAGCTTTAAGCCTTACCTAAATAGAGTTATAAGTGCTATATTATTAAATCTAGTAAAAGTAGCTGTTTTCTAAAATATAATAGTATAATTAGTAGTAAATAAAGTTTACTTATAGTGCTAACTATTGTAATATATAATAATAGGTTTATTATTTACTCTAAACACTTAGCAGATCTATTTCTTAAACAGATTAAAGTCCTTAATTTAAGAGTTAATATCTATAGAGTTATCTTTTTAATAGTAATAGTAAAAGAATAGTTTAATCTATATAAACACTCTACCTTTTATAAATATAAAAATAAATATTATATATTTTTTATTAAAAATATAATCTTCTTAAAATTTAAAGAAAAGGTTAAACTTTATTAGCTAGTCTTCTAGCTTCTTATAAGTTCTATTAAAGGACTTAGGTTTAGCTACTAGGTAAACACTTATATAAGTAGGGGCTACGGCCTTCTTATCTATATTAGTGTTGTTATTGCAATTGCAGCAAGACGCGTTAGAGCTACTAGGGGTAGTATAGGTACCTAAAGTTATAGACATCTTAAGAGTATTTAAAATATTAAGGTTATACTTTAAGCAAAGCTTATAAGCACTATTTAATTAGTTCTTAGGGATAAATACAGTAATAAGAGGCTAAAGGAGTTAGAGTTTATAGTAAGAAGTATAGATACTATCTATCTATCTTAAGAGTAAAGGTAATAATAAGTAGTACAGAGTGGACTGTCTAGCTTAAAGTTTAAGTTAAGATCTAATAACTTAGATTGTTACTTAGGTTAAACACACACTGTAAGAGTTATGTTCCTACTTTGCTATATACTATATTGTCTTAGAAAGTCCTAGAGTCCTATAGGACCTAATCTTATAAGACTGTAATACTAGTAAGACAAGAAGTAACTCTTATTAGTCTGTTGTCCTAGAATCCTAGATTTAGTTATAACTTGTCTTATTAAGACGCTTTGCTTAGTTAGGCCTAGCTGTCCCTATGCACCTTTGTTAGCTAGGTAGAGTGCAGCTTCTAACAAGGTCGTTGTCCTATCCTGTAATACTTTCTACTGTACATAACTGTGCCTTCCCTAGACTTCTGTTTAGGTTCGTAACAGTACTATATAATATTGTAATGTTAGCTTATAAGAATATAAGCTAGAGAAAGAGAAGGTAATATTACAAACCTAAATAGAAATCTAGAGAAGGTATAGTTATATACAGTAGAAAGTATTATAGAATAGAATAATAACCTTACTAGAGGCTGTACTCTACTTAGGCAATAAAGGTATATAGAGATAGTTAGGCCTAAATAGGTTAAGCATCTTAATAAGACAAGCTATTACTAAATCTAGGATTCTAGGACAACAGACTAATAAGAGTTACTTCTTGTCTTACTAGTATTATAGTCTTATAAGAACAGGTCCTATAGGACTCTAGGACTTTATAAGATACTATAGTACATAGCTAGTAAGAATATAACTCTTACAGTTTGTGTTTAACCTAAGTAACAATCTAAGTTATTAGATCTTAACCTAACCTTTAAGATAGACAGTCTACTCTGTACTACTTATTATTACTCTTTACTCTTAAGACAGATAGATAGTATCTATACTTCTTATTGCAAGCCTAACCTCTTTAGCCTTCTATTACTGTATTTGTCCTTAAGAACTAATTAAATAGTGCTTATAAGCTTTACTTAAGTATAACCTTAATATAGAGCTGCTTAAATAGGCTATCTACTAACTCTATATATAGTTTAAGCTAGTATAACATAAACTAGATAAGGTAAAAGAGGAGCTTATAACGCAGAAAAAGAAGCTAAAGCAGTAGAAGGTACTGCCTCTATATACATAGCAGATAGAGCAGCAGAAAGGTATAGTATAGTAGAGTCCTTTATTTAAAGCAGAGGCTAATGCACGTAATTACGCAAATAAGGCTTACTAAGAGCAGTTAGAGATAGAAAAAGCAACTAAATAAGAGCTTTAATAGACTTAAAAGCTACTATAAGTAAAAGAGAAGAAAGAGTAAAAGGTGCAGCGTGTAATAGAGAAAGAAGAGTAGGCACAACTAAAAGGTATAAAGGCTACTAAAGTAGCTAAACGCTAAGCTAAAAAAATAGTATTAGAAGAACACTTGCGATGCTTTAAAAATTATACAATTGCCTAGAGCAGATAAGCGCAAAGCCTTACAGTCTGTAGCACCTAGAAAGAAGTAGAACTGTAGTAGTGTAGGTAGTAGTAGTTAGCCTATTACTTATAAGTGTTTCTTAACCCTACTACCAAAACTTAACTGCTGTAGTTGCAAAATTGCTCTACTAAAAAGATTTTCGTAGCAAAGTCTATTATATAGGTCTATAGAGTAGTTTACTAAAAAATCTTATAATATTATCTATTATATATAGCTTAATAACCTTATTTCTGTAATGCTCTAAAAAGTAGTAGAGTGCGTATTATGTGAAACGCGTATTACACGCACAGGCACAGTACTATGTCTGTGCACCTAATAATTAGTATTAACTAACAATCGCTCTAAGTCCTTATAGCTATTACAAAATTAAGGCTGTAAGGCCACGTACAATAATTATTATTATAAGATTTTTTAGTAGAATAATCTATAGATTTATATAATAAAGTTTCTTATACAAAGTTATCTATATTTAGTAGCAGTGCAGCTACTCTAAGTAGTAACAGTTAAACGTGGTAGAGGAGGTGTTGCAGGCTTAGGATAACTATAGGCACCTACTACACAACGCGCAGGCTTTAGTTTAACTACAGAAGCTTTTAAGGTCTTGCTTTTACCTCTTTAAGATAATTTAAGAGCTTTTACAGCGTTATAGTCTTATTTTACTTATAGTTTTATAGCCTTGCAAGACTTAATAGCTGCACGCTCCTTTGCCTTAGCCTAGTCTCTTAATACTTTCTCTCTTAACTGCTGCTTATGCTTTTCCTCTGCAATTTTTTAGTTATAGAGCTTATTAGCAGCAGCTAACTCCTTTATGTTAGCTTTTTTGAGCTCCTTATCTTACCTCTCTTATTCTATAATAGCTATGCAAGTATGCGCCTGTTAGAGTAAACTAGGAGAGTACATTATTGCACCCCTATAGTACCTCTGCACAGGTTAGAGATCTAGTTAAGTTTTAGAATAACTCTTCTGCATCCTACTCTTATATATTTTCTACTAGAGACTATCTAATTTAAAGTTAAGTAACTCTACTTAAGTTAATAAATAGTGTATAGTTTAACGTAGCTTTTACGCACCTACACTACGTAAATCTTTAACCTCTGCTTAAAGTATAGTGTAAGCTTTAAGCTAATCTTCTGCAGAAAAAGCAGACAAACTTAATAAGCTAGAAAGTACGCTGTTAGGAGTTATATAGCAGAATCTATTAAGTATAACGTTAGAGTTTACTAGAGATATGCTAGTAGCTATAAAGGCCTTTAATATAAGATCTTTCTTAAACACATGTACCTAGGCAGGCTAGAATAGAGTAAAAAAGTTACCTTTAGAGAGTAGGATAAGGCCTTAACTTGCTTAGAGATAGTTCTTAAGTTCTTAATTGTAGTAAGAGGAGAAGGGCTTAAAGCAGACTATATCTAATAGCTGCAGAGTTTAAGTACTGTAAGGAGGTAAAATAGCTAGTATAATCTGTCTTTAGTTACAGTACTTAATAGCTTCTTGCGTTAGGTAACTTCTGTAGCTATCTATAATTAAGAGGTAGTACTTTAACTACACCTTTGCCTTTATATAACAGTTAAACACCTGTTTAAGCTAGGCTAATCCTATATTATTGTTTGTCTATTCTAACAGCAAAGAGGCAACGTAGATAGAGTAGTTTCCTGCCTTTATATTAGCTACCTAGTAGCTTTGTATAGTAGAGTTTTTTAACACAAAGATAATACTAGAGAGAAAAGTAGTACTATTAGCGCAAATTGTAGTTAGAAGGCTTACCTACTTACGTAAGCTATCTTAACAAGCCTGCCTAACCTCTTGCTTCTTATATTAACGCTTACTAAACACTTGTTTCAATCTACCTAGCACACTAATAGTAAAGCCTTTCTTATCTATATTGTACATATTCTCTAGCTTAATATTATACTTAGTAATCTTCTGTTGTAGAAGCTTAAAGTACAGCTAGTACTTATATCCTAACTTAGTGTTATAGTAATTTAAGTCTATACTAGTTGTCTATTTATATGTAAGTTAATTATAATGCTAGTATAGGAAGCGCTTAACCTAGCTATTAGAGCAGGGCTCTAAGGCAACTAAGGATGCAAAATTCTATATTATTTGCCTTATAGGTAGTAAGTAACGCGCTGTTAACTTCTCTATATACTTAATTAGATCTTACTCCTGTTAGGGGCTAAGTTTTAGTTGTTTCTTGTTAGTAACATGTTAGAGACTCTACACACCTTAGTGCGCGCGTAATAATGTATTAACGTACCTCACGGGCGAGCCGCCCACCTGGGCGAGTCGCCCACTTTTGCCAAGACCACACTAACTTACCCTTCCTATACTAATGCCTTAATAACAGAGCTAAACAAACGCGTTAAATAAGACTTAGAAATAGCTTACGCTCTAAGCTCTTAAACAAGACCCTAAACTCTTAGTATAATGTGCTGCAGCTATCTATAATATGCCACAAACAACCCTACACAATAGACACGCTAGACAACCTTCACACAATAATACTATAGCTAACTTACAGAATCTAACTAATATAGAGGAGGAGGTAATTATTAAGTATGTACTTAAGCTAGTTAAATAAGGATATTCCCCTTAGCTCTTAGATATAGCTAATATAGCTAATTCTTTGCAAAAAGAGCGCAGTTTAGCCCCTATTAGCTTAAACTAGGCTAGTATATTTATTTTACACTAACTAGAGCTTAAAGTAAAGTTTAATTATAAGTATAATTATAAGTAAGCCCTTTATAAGGATTTTAGAGTTATATAAGGCTAGTTTAGCCTAGTAGCTAATATTAAAGCTAAGTATAGTATCTAGGATAATAATATGTATAACTTTAACAAGACAGGCTTTATAATAAGCTAGATAACCTAAAGAGTAGTTATTATAGCTTCTTCTATGTAAGGATAACTAAAGCAGGTTTAGCTAGGCAACTAGGAGTAGGTAACAGTCACCTAGGGCATTAATGCCACAGGATAGGCTATTCTGCCCTTTATTATCTTTAAAGCGCGCTACTACCTTAGTAGCTAGTATAAGGACAATGCCCTGCCCTAGGATTAGGTTATTACTATTTCTAAGAATAGCAAGACTACTAATAAACTTAGTTTTAAGTAGATAAAGCACTTTAATAAGTACATAAAGACACACACTATTAGTACCTACTATTTACTTATTATTAATAGTTATAAGAGCTATAACTCTGCAGAATTCTAATAATACTGTAAAGATAATAAGATTATAGCTATATACATGCCTCTGCACTTATTACACCTCTTATAGCTACTTAATATAGGTTGTTTTGCCCCTTTAAAGTAGGCATATAAGGACTAGGTTAATAAGCTAGTATGTACTTAGATTAACTATATTATAAAGTAGGAGTTTCTGCTATGCTTTAAAGCAGCCTATAATAAAGCTATTACCCCTAGTAACATCTAAGGAGGGTTCTAAGGGGCTAGACTAGTCCTTTTTAACCTAGAATAGGTTATATTAGCTCTTAATATAAAGTTACATATACTATTACTATAACTCTTTACTAATAATAACTACTAGCAGTTATTAACTTTAAAGAACTTCTTTAAATTTAGCTTGTAATTAACTCTAATTTAAGATAAGTATAAGAGGTAATTTAGTAGCTTACTAACTTCTACTATAAGCACAGTTAAACACCTCTTAAAAAAGGTAATAGGTGTAGTATATAAGATAACTTTGCTTAAATAAGAACACACTAAGCTTTAAGCAGCCCTAGCAGCTGCTATAGAGCATAAATTATATAAAAGAAAGCAAATTTAGGCAGGAGGAACCCTTATAGTTAAGAAAGGCTAGCAGTTAACTGCTCTAAAGGAGTTTAGCGTACATAGTAATAGTAAGAAGCTAAAGAAGAGGGTGCGCACTAAAGGAGGTAAACTATCCTAACAACAGTGTAAAATATATAAAGAGATAGGGCATAATGTATAAACGTGCAAGAATAAAGTAGAAGAGCTCTCTAAGTAATATTATATGTTGCTTTACCCTATACTAGCCTAGAGTAGGCTAATGCAGGCTAAAGTAGGGTATAATAGTTAAGAGTCTTGGCAAAAGTGGGCGACTCGCCTGGGTGGGCGGCTTGCCTGTAAGGTACGTTATAATTAATACTGTATTTTTTTGCAAGCTGTGTATATATAATTTAATTACTAAGGCCTATTATATTAATCTCTACAAGTGCTTCTTTAATTCTTATTATAGTAGTTAAGTTATTACGCGTTAAAATTTAGTTTAGATGTTGTTCCCTGATTGTTGGTTGACACCGATTGTTAGGTGCACGGACACGGTAACGTGTCCGTGCGCGTGATGCACGTTTCGCGTGATGCACACCCCACCCACCTTTTGGCGTCTCACAGAAATGAGGTTATTGAGCCACGTACAATAGTTATTATCGCGTAAATCTTTAGTGGAGTATTCTATAGACCTATGCGATAAACTTTACTACCAGAATCTTTTTAGTGGAGCGATTTTGCAGCTGTTGCTGTTAAGTTTTAGTGGTAGTAGTAGGGGACTCTTATAAGTGATAGCGCGACTACCACCACCCACTGCACGACGTTTTAGCTTTGGTTTAGGTGCTGCAGACTGTAAGGCCTTACGTTTGCCTGTTTAGGGTAATTGTATAGCTTTTGCAGCGTCGCAAGCTTCCTTCTGGCGCTGTTTTTTAGCCTAGCGTTCTGCTACTTTAGCGTCCTTTACAGCTTTCAGTTTAGCTTGCTCCTCCTTCTCTATTGCACAACGCGCGCGCTTCTCCTTATCTTCTTTAGCTTTAAGAAGCCTTCTAGTAGCTTAAAGCTCTCGTTTAGTCGCTTTCTCCATCTCTAACTGCTCTTAGTAGGCCTCATTTGCGCAATCACGTGCGTTGGCCTCTGCTTTAGATAAAGGGCTCTACTAAACTGCACCTCCCTGCCGCTCTATCTGCCGTGTGTATAGAGGTAGTACCTTCTGCTGTTTTAGCTTCTTCTTCTACTTCTTAAGCTCCTCTTTAGCCTTATTTAACTTGTGTTAAACCAGTTTAAACTGCACGTAGAGTTAGTAGATTGCCTGTTTAAGCAGGCCTAACTAAGTACTACCCTCATCCCCTACAGTTCAACGCAGCAGTGCCTTAGCTTTGAGCTAGTTTGGCGTAGTAGGTGCAGCAGTTATAGCTGTTTGTGTAGGTAGTGTTGCAGGGTTAATTAGGGTAGGTACCTTTAACTTATTAAGTACAACGTCGGCGTTTAGTAGATAGATACCTGTGGCTAAGAAGGACGTCTTAACCAACGTTTTAGTGAAGGTAGTTACCTAAGCTGGCCAGAAAACGTCGATGAAGTCACCTAGGTTTATACTGAGTATACCTTGGCTCCTCTAAGTGCAATTGTTAAGCTCTTTAGTGTAGTTTTAGGCAAGTAGACTAAAGTAAACTACATCTAACATGTAACGGGCGTTCTTACGTTACCTAGGGTAGCTAGTCCTAAAGGTGTAAGCTGTAGGGGGATGTTGTAGTTGTAGAAGAGTATCACAATTAAGTACGCGTAGACAAGTTTCTCTTATAAGATAATAATACTTGTTTAAGAAAGTATATACTTAGGGAGAATGTATTCTTAACTATAAAGATACTAACTATAATTTCTAGCCTGCTTATATACACTATAATCTAGACAGTTAGTAGGTTAGTTGTAAACCTCTTACTAACTAACTAACCTGTAGGTTAGTAGGTTAGTTGCGAGGTAGGTCACTAACCTGCTAACCTATCACGTGATCAGGTTGTGGTCTGCTTTAGGCCCCAGGTTGTAATCCTTGCCGTGCCACATCTCAGCATCTTCTGTTTCATACTCATCCTGCACTTCTGTCCCTATTAGATCTAGCGCGTTGTCTTTGTAGAGACCGTTTGTAACACTACCTCCCCTCTCTAGGCCTTTAGCTTAAAGGTAAGTCTGTGCTAGGAGTGTGTTGTTTATAAGGGCTAGGCTCCCTACCCCCTAGGCGTTGTCGCAATGTCCTTCCTCCATGCCTCTGTCTTCTAAGGCTAAACGTCTTGCGTAGGCTGACTGAATATTGCGCAAAGGCAAAGAGATGTTACTGTGTCCTTGTTGCAAAAGGCTAGGGTTAAAATGTGTTGTTGCTCTGTCCAGCAAGCATTGTAAGGGTTGTGTTCGTTCTAACTGTTATTCTAACTGTTAATTGTCTAGCGTCTCTATAGCTAACTGTGCGTTCTAGATTCTGATTCTTGTGTTGTTTTCTAACAGTCCTAGGGTAAGCTGTTAACTGTTCGCAAATAAAACTGCGAGCTTAAATTAAGGCTGCTAAGAAAGAGCGTGAGGACGCTCTGGCTGCGATAGCTGAATTGTCAAGTAGGCTGGCGGAGAGTCATGCTCGCTTGGCTCGTCTTCGTAAGCATAAGGAGTATATTAACAAGAAGGCGCATGCTTAGTCTGTTGCTCTAGATAAAGAGTTAGATTGTGAGGAGGCTAAAGAGGCTGCTTAGTTGGCCGCGAGTGGCTCAAACGCCGATAGTGTTGCTCCGCCCCCTTTAGGTTCGTTGGCGCCAGGAGTTGACTTTGATAATTTTCTTAATTTGCAGCAAGGCGTATTGCTGTTAGTTCTTATTAACTTTAATTTTAGTAGTCCTTAATTAGGTTAGGGCTTGTGATATTTTCTTCAGGTTCCTAGGTGTTTTCCTATAGTTCTCCCTTGTTGTTTGTTCCTAGCCATTTAACTAGATAGTAATTTTGTCTGTTTCGCCATCTGTGCGAAAGGATTTTGTCTACCTCCTATTCTTCTTCTAACTGTCTGTAGGTTGCTGCTTTGTAAGCTACTAGTTGTGCATCTTAGGGTGCTTTTTCTAACAGTGCTACGTAGAAGGTTAGGTAGATTTTTATGGTTTTAGGCAGCTTTAGTTAGTAGCTAACTAGTAAGATTTGTTTCTTAATTTTGTATAGGCTGATTTTAACATAGTCTAATTTTAAATTAGGTCTCTAGCTCTTAATGTTTTTTTGTTGTAGCTAGACTTTCTCCCCCTTCTTAAAGGTAGGTCCCTCCTTGTGTTTTTAGTTGTAGTATTTATCTATAGCTCTTTGCACAAATTAGGTGTTGTCCTTTAATTCTTGGTAGATATGCTAGATTTTCTCTACTGTTTCTTCTGCGTTTTAGCTGTACGAGTTGAGTTCTTGTAGTGTTGCTGCGAGAGCTGGTTTAAATCCGTAGTTTAAGAAGAATAGTGTAAGTCCTGTAGCACTGTGCTATAATGTGTTGTACGCGAACTGCGCCATTAGTAGCAGTGCTACCTAGTTATCCTGGCGGTAGTTGAGGTATATCCTTAAGTATTGTTCCACTGTTTAGTTTATTCTCTTAGTAATTCTATCTGTCTAGGGGTAGAATAACGTAGACATTCCTAACTTGATGCCTATTTTGGCTATAAGCGTTTGCCAAAATTTTGACGTGAACTTTGCATCCCTGTCTGATATAATTTTGTCAGGTATGCTGTGTTTGCTAATAACTTGTCTTAGGATTACGTATAAACAGGCTTCTGCGTTCAATGCTTCCACATAGGGTATGAAGTAGGCGTATCTTGTCATTTTGTCGATTACAACAAGGATTGCGTTATACGTGGTCTTAGTCATTAGGTCTTTAGACTTTAGTAGCTTCGTGATGAAGTCTATCGCGATAGTTCCCTATGCGCGTTCTGCTAGTTCTGTTGGCTGTAACTCGCTATACGGTGCGTGTCTGTCTAGTTTGTTTTAGTGGCAGTCTGCACATTCTGCCAGTACTTGTCCTACTAGGGCTCTTGCCTATAGGAAGTAGAAGTTTGCTAAAAGTCGCTGTAGTGTCTTCTTAACTCCTTAGTAGCTATGTAGAGGTGTTTTGTGAAACTGCTGTACAAATTCCTTGCAAATCTTTTTTAGTACGTATGCTCTTCTGTAGATTAGCGCAATGCTGTCTTTTTCTTTAACAGCTGTCTAGATGTCCTTAATCTCTTCTTAAGATTCCTTGGATGCTTCCTGAATCCACTCAAGCCAATCGTTCCTTTTCTTGGATAGCTCGGTGGTTGCAGCGAGCTTTGGGTGATTGTAGGTCATAGAGCCGTCATCTTCCATCTTGAGGATCGCTCTGTTGACCTTCTCGTTGCCTTTGTAGTCCGGTTGTCGACTCAGTGCGTCGGCGCGGAGGTTCTCTGTTCCTTTGCAGTGGATGATCTTGAAGTTGAAGGTAGCAAGGTACTGCGCCCATCGTCTCTGGCGTGGAGTGAGGTCCTTGTTGAGCATGAAGCCCGTAAGGTTCTTATGGTCAGAGTAGATGATAGTCTGGTGGTTTGCTCCTTGTAAGTTCGCTCTCTATTGCTTGAATGCTTCTACAATCGCAAGCAGTTCCTTGTCGTAGATGTTGTAGTTCAGCTCTGCTGATGTCATTTTTCTTGACCAATAGTATACTGGTCGCTTGTTGCCTTCATCGTTGAGTTGTACCATGACTGCGCCTAGAGCGAAGTCCAAGGCGTCCGTTTCGACGATAGGTTGTTTTTGTGGGTTAAACATCTAGAGGACTGGGTCCTTAGTAAAGGCTTCCTTTAGTGTCTCAAATGCCTTTTGTTGCTCTAGGCCCTAGACAAAAGGAACGTCTTTACGTGTGAGGTCTACAAGCAGCTTTGTTATCTTTGTCTAGTCCTTAATGAACTTCCTACAGAAGTTGCAGAATCCTTAGAAGGATTGTACTTCCTTAAGGTTTTTTAGCTCTAGCTAACTTAGGATTTCTTAAATCTTAATTAGGTCTACTTTTAGGACTCTAGGTTTGACTACAAATCCTAAAAATGTTGTGCTCTGTACGTGGAACTTACATTTTCTTAGACTAAGGAATAATTTAGCATCTAAAAGTTTCTGTAAGACCTGTTGCACATGTTATTAGTGTTCCTCTAGCGTCTTTAAGTAGATCAGGATGTTGTCCAGGTATGCCATCACCTAGATGTCCAGGTGTTCACGTAGGACGTTGTTAATTTGTTCTTGGAACGTGGCTGGTGCGTTTGTGAGTCTAAACAGCATAACTTAGTACTTATAGAGTCTATATTTGGTTTTGAACGCAGTCTTCCACTCTTCCCCCTCCTTCATGCGAATAGTGTAGTAGGCGTTCTTGATGTTAAGCCTTGTGAACCACTTGGCTTCTAACAGTCTATCCTGCATGTTGGTGATCAGAGGTAGTGGATATCTGTTCTTGATGGTCTTTGTATTAAGATCTTGGTAATTAATACATAGTCTTTCTTCTATTGTACCTTTCTTCGCCACAAAGATCATAGAGTACCCTGCTGGTAACAAGGAATTGCGAATCTAGTTCTTTTCTAGCGCATCCTTAATGTATTTCTTTTGCATTGCTAGTTCTTTTTCTGTAAGTTTGTACAACAGCATGTGTTTAAGTTTTACTCCTAGTTCTAGTAGGATTTTATAGTCCTATAATGCGTGTTCTAGGAGCTTGTTGTCTAGTTTCTTAAATACATCTTTTAAGTCGTTGTATTCTTCTAGTAATAGCGTAGTCTTAATTGCATTAATTTCTTTCGTTGCTGCTAGGCGTACTAGGACTTCCTGTTGTTTTGGGTACGTTATCTTGGATGTCGCCTAGTTAATTAAGGGATTAGCTTGTTGTAGCCATAGCATCCCTAAAATAATGTCTTGATCTTCGCTAATCTAGACGATATTGCAGGTAGCGTGTCCTTGCTATCCTGGCAGGTTCAGCGATTTGCAGGCCTCTCCTGTTATAGCTTCTTAGAAGTTGTTTCCCTTAATTGTTTGTACAATCTGCGGGTATAGCTTTTAGTGTGTCTAGATGTCTCTAAAGGTTTTTACGAAATCCTTTAAGATAAAGTTCTAGGTCGCGCTGCTATCTATTAGGGCTGTGATTGCGTGTCCCTTGTATTTTCCTTAGAGGTAGATGTAAGGTCCTACCTAGAGGGTCTTATTGGTTCCTTTAATCTTTGGTGTTCTAGGCTAATGTTTTGTATTAACCTTTTCTTAAACGTGCTTTGGGCATTTGTTCTACAGGCAGTGGTACCAGGGCCTTCCTAGCACGCACTCTATGGATAGCAGAGGTCTGGGTTTAATCCTGACGAATCCCTTGTATCGTTGTTGTATAGCCTTCCTCCACCTGTGGACATCCTGTGCTAGGATTAGTTGGGTGATGGGGTATTAGTCCTGTTGTGTTAGTTGCGTGCGGTGTGTCTTCTTTGCTGCTTTATGCATAGCACATCTGTTCAGGATACATGCCGCCCAGGCTACCTTGTAGTGAGCTGGGTGCTTCAGGTCTAGACGTTCGTCGTCTCTGGGGTGTAGTTTGTTCTTCTATTGTTCTACCTTGGAAGGTTTCGTAAGTATTAGGATCCAGTGTCTGATAGCTATATAGTTATGGTTATATTTGTTGATTTTAGCCGTCATACATGCGATTTCTTCCTATGTTCCTTAGTCTGGGGTGATGTCTTCTAGGAAGAAGTTCTTTTCTACCTATTCTCTGAACTGTTAGAATGTGGATTATATAGGTTGTCCTAACTTCTATTCATCGTACAACTGTTTAATGCTGTAGGCAGTAGAATCCTTTTTGTAGAATTGTAGGGTTTATGCGTAAGTTAAATCCTTAACTTCTAGCACCTGTTCCCTTTCTGCAATTCCTTGTTGTTTTGCGTACTCTGTGTTCTTCTCTTTATAGACTTTAAGTTGCAACACTTTCCTAGTTAGGTCTTAGTATTTAACTTCTTTAGGTTTAAATTTATCTATTAAATTGCTGTCCTCTTCTCTTATAGAAGCAGGAGTTGTTGTAACTTTGTTAGAACCTTACTCTGTAGACAAGTCTTTAGGCACTGTAAGAAGGGGCTCCTTACCCTTGCTCTGTAGTGTGGTTTCTCAGGTAGCCGCCAGTCTTCCTTGTTAGGGCCAATAGCTGGTACTAGTCTTGCTGCTGTAATGCGTTTGGCATGAATCTGTCGTACAGAACGTCTAGTGCATTGTGTCGTGGTCTCTATTAGCAGCTAGTCAGGTTAATTCTTAAGTTGCCGCGACTTATGTTTTGTTGCCTCCTTTATTAGTTTTAGGGCAGTTACATGCAAAGTGTTCTTCCTTTTTGCATTTAAAGCAGGCCTTGCGTTTCTGCAACTTGTCTTTCTTAGGGTTGTTCTAGTAGTTCTGGCGCCTTTCTTAGTTTGCGCCTAGGACTATAGGGTCTCCTCTATTCTGTTAAGGTTGTTGTTGCTGTTTTAGCGGCGTGTTGAAAGCGCCCTTTTGGTTCTTATGCCAGAAGAACAACCTGTCGTCGATTTTGATCGCTTGAGATGCTAGAGCCTGGAAGGTCTCTGGTTGGTCTATTTGAATGAGTTCGTAACAGATATTGTCTTTTAGTCCTTTGTAATACTTAGCTATAAGCGCCTCTTTGCCCTAGTTTAGCTTTGTAGCTAACTGTTTAAATTCTAATGTGTATATAGACGCTGACTTAGTCTGTTTTAGTTGTTAGAGTTTCTGTTCCGCAACCCTTTTCTAGTTGACTTCTCTAAATGAGATTGTGAGCTTCCTTTTAAAGTACTTGTAGCTTAAGAAGATGGCCTTTGTTTCTAGGCCCTAATAGTCTTCTAAGTATCTCATGCGTTCTGTAAGGTAGGTCTTAAACTAATCTATAGCTTAACCTGTGAAGTAAGCTGCAATGAACAATACCTTGGCCGTCTCGTCCAGTAGCTTCGCCTGGTTTACTTCCAAGTGAATAGAGGCTGCAGCCAAGAAACTCTTGAGTTTAGATTGAGTGCCATCAAACTTCTCTAAGGGCGATAGTTTAAGTAGCTTAGAGTGAAGTTTAGCAAGTTGTTGCGTAAGTTTATTAATCTTAGCTTGGGCTTCTGCTGCGAAGGCTTTTGAGTGTTGCATCTGCTCTAATAGGACTTTAATTGCTTTGTCATTAGTGGTCTCTAAGCCTAAGCTCCCACCAACACTTGATCCTGGTCCTAGCATGGTTGCGATAGGGTTCTCCTAAACCGGTAGTCAATGTGTAACAGGCGTTCTTACGTTACCTAGGGTAGCTAGTCCTAAAGGTGTAAGCTGTAGGGGGATGTTGTAGTTATAGAAGAGTATTGCAATTAAGTACGCGTAGACAAGTTTCTCTTATAAGATAATAATACTTGTTTAAGAAAGTATATGCTTAGGGAGAATGTATTCTTAACTACAAAGATACTAACTATAATTTCTAGCCTGCTTATATGCACCACAATCTAGACAGTTAGTAGGTTAGTTGTGAACCTCTTACTAACTAACTAACCTGTAGGTTAGTAGGTTAGTCGTAAGGTGGGTCACTAACCTGCTAACCTATCACGTGATCAGGTTGTGGTCCACTTCAGGCCCCAGGTCGTAATCCTCGCTGTGCCACATCTCAGCATCTTCCGTTTCATGCTCATCCCGCGCTTCCGTCCCTATTGGATCTAGCGCGTCGTCTTCGTAGAGACCGTTTGTAACATAACAGCTGCAAACTGTGGGTGGAATGAGGTGGATATATCATTAACAGTATCTTATGAGCGTCACAGTAGTTAATAAAGGCCTTCGTTATATAGCTACCGTGACCGTCTAGGATGAGTAGGCGCTAATTCTGGCGAGCCTTTGGTGCAGTATACCTCTTAAAGACCTGTTTGAGCCACGTGATGCCTAAATCGTCGTTCGTCTAACTAGTAGGTGAGGTAGTGAAGAAGATATTGTGTATCTTAGGGTTGATTGGAGCTACCCAGCTGGCCTGAACGGCTCTACCAGCTGCTGGATAGATAATGCTAGGCGGTAGTACTGATCCATCGGCGCATATTGCTGCTAGGAGGGTCACCCACTCGCGGTTACTATCTTGGAGACTCTTCCTGAACTGCTTTGATTAGTATAGAGCCTTATCAAAGATCTGTTTACTCCTTCCGCTGACCCTAATCGCAAAGCCTTTCTCATCTACATTGTAGGTATTCTCAGGCAGTAGGTTGTACTCCTTCATTTTGCTGTGCAGGAGCTCAAAGTATAGTCGATAGCTATCAATAGAATCGGCGTGGTGACGATTACGATCCATAGGTGTCGTCCACGCGTTGATGAGTAGATCCGAATTGCGGTTGAGGAACCAGGTAACCCATGCCTCAGAGGGCGCCCGACAACACAGAGGCGTCACAAAATTCACTACCATCTGCTGTGTAGGCTTCATATTTCTCTTTGTAAGGCCTCTGATATACTCTACTACCTCTACTTTATCGCGTGGGTGGAGGAGTTGCTGGTTATTAATCTTGACAGTATGCGGCACCACTTGGTTCTTGTGCCTCCGCGCCAACGTCGTTTGACAACAACTATGTTTTTGGGCAAGTGCTTGGTACAAAAGTTTCGCGCCTGGTCTTAATCTATCTATCTCTGCAAGGGCTTCTTGGAGCGGCATTGTGGCGTGGAGTTATTGTAGATGTAAAACGTACCCAAAAAGTGGTGGGGTGTGCATCACGCGAAACGTGCATCACGCGCACGGACACGTTACCTGCGCTTGCCTTTTGCATTGCCCGCTGACGTGCCATGAAACGACCTACTAAGCCACCGAAGAGGAACTGGCCTCAGGCCTTCTGTTGTCGCCACCTACAGCTTAAATCAAGGAATAACAGACCTATAATGTAGGAGCGTCATAATAATAGCATATATGACAAGGTGGTACATTAGTTTGACGTGATCAAGGAGGAACTCTGTAGACCAGACGTCTTGCCAGAGAACACCTATAACATGAATAAGACAGGCATTACGCTTTCTATGCTCAGCTCTGTTAAAGTCCTTGTAGGTAAGGACAATCAACAGGACTACAGAGGAGCTGGCACAAAGCAAACCATGGTGATTGCTATTGAATGCGTGTCAGCAAGTGGTGAGTGTTAGAATCCGATGATCATTTGGCCTATATCTTCTCACAGAAGTAACTGGACAACATATCCTACTCCTAGATAGTTCTATGCTCTTTCTGAAACAGGTTACAATGACTCTTTTATTAGTCTAGAGTGGATTTAAAAAAGTGTTTAATCCCTAGACTAAAGCTTTTGTGAATAGTAAGCCACAAATACCTATCTACAATAGCTTTAGGACACACAAAACCCTTAAGATACTTGAATTCTGCTTTAAGAACAACATCACGCTGTGTAGACTGCCCTCTCACACGTCGCACAAGATACAGCCCTGTGACGTATCAGTTTTCGGGCCATTAAAGACAGCGTACTGAGATGAGGTTGAGCGCCGCTACTGCAGTAGCCCAACAAACGTTAGCAAAGAGAACTTTACTGCTATATCCAGTTGTGCAAGAGAAGGAGAGATAACAAAGAAGAACATACTTGCTGGCTGGGCTAAGACCGGCCTGTTTCCGTTTAACCCTTCAAGGGTTCTTCGTGATATTGTTAAGCCAGAAGCCCCACTGACCATTCTAATACCCTTTGAGGTCGAAAGTACACAGGATCAAGTCATTAAGACACCTGTGACCCCTGTGTCATCAGAGGCCGTTGCACAACTGCTCAACCTTATCAAGCAAGAGTCTTGTGATGACGAGCCAAACAAACTGCGCCGTGACAGACTGGTTCAGAAGCTTGCCAACGCAGCCGAAAGGTCCATTGCCCAAAAGGCCCTTAACCAAAACTACATTAGACTTCTCAAGACTGCCAACAACAAGGCTAAGACCTGTTAAAATACAAGATCAGAAATATTGAAAAAGCGCAGCAAGAACAGCGAAGGACAGGTCATGAAACAACAAGACCTTGAAGCAATTTGTACAGAGCGTGCAGAGCGTGCTTAGCAAGATGCTGCCAAAAAGGCTATAGGTAAAGCCAAGCGCGGTTAGCCAAAGGCAACGACACAGGCGGATAAAAGCGAATTAGGGAGCAAACGTGGTTAGAAGCGTAAAAGTATCGCGTCCGAAGGTGTTCCAGAGGAGCAAGAAGCAGACGCGTTAGGAGCATCAGCTAACGCGGCACGAACAAGCGAAGCGCTTATCAATCTGATGCTGGAAATGTAGAGAGCACCTGTGGCAAAGATGTGGTGACAACAGATAGACAATAATGGTTAGCGTATTCTGGACACGAGTAAAGGCCTACACTGTGAACATGATATTACTTTGGTGTTTGCTGATTCTTCACGACGCGTTAAGCTATAACTATTCGTGGTAGCTCTTCAACATAGTCACCACAGTACTCGTGGGTCAGCCTTGAATAGCATTCGGCATTGATGACTGTATTGGTCTCTGCTGCAGTACCTGACTGCGAATTCCGCATCGATCCTGCGGGCCTTTTTTGACCTACAGTGACAACACCTTAGTATGGCCGGGATCATTGTGTCATAAGCGATAAAACAAAGCTGACATACAGTGCCTTGCAAAACAGCCCTTACCTTTTGCACAAGCGACTTTTATAAAAAACCCCTCGCACACTAGGTTTACCCCTGTTAACCTTAGCTAATAGCATGCTACCACACTCTGCTAGCACTTATCCAGCTAGGCAGCACCTGCAAGCATCCTTTGTTGCAAAACAGGTGTAATTTAATGCATCCATTGCGCTATATACGTCTACTATCCTTACACTGTGTGACCTTGCAGAAGCACTACTTCCTTCACTTCACACACCACTTCAGGAACTGTTTCGCTAACTTCCTCTGCTTCCTCTGCTTCCTCTGCTTTCTCTGCTTTCTCTGCTTTCTCTGCTTTCTCTGCTTTCTCTGCTTTCTCTGCTTCCCACTGTTCCAAAGCTCCAAGGGAAGACACAAGGTCAGGATGCCCATCTCTGAGTACTCGGGAACGCTGTTGCACGCACTGCCGCATCAAGGCTATCGCCTCTGCACTCCGCCCTAGCGACCTCCAAGTGAAGGCAAGATTATGCATGCTGGTCAGCGTGTTAGGATGGTCTGCTCCCAGCTTTGTCTTGCGGGCCTCCATCACCTCTACGTCCAGCTCCTCAGCCTCCTTCCATCGGCCTTGATTCTAGTATGTTGACGCCAGGTTGGCCATGCTGCTCAGCGTGTTAAGATGGTCTGCTCCCAGCTTCGTCTTGCGAGTCTCCATCACCTCCACCTCCAGCTCCTCAGCCTCCTTCTATCGGCCTTGATTCCAGTATGTCGACGCCAGGTTGGCCATGCTGGTCAGTGTGGAAGGATGGTCTGCTCCCAGCTTTGTCTTGCGGGTCTCCATCACCTCTACCTCTAGCTTCTCAGCCTTGCTCCACTCTCCTCCTAGCGAGTACGCATCTGCCACCATCGACATGCTCCACCACGTGTCCTCGTGCTCTCGCCCCAGCACCTTCCGCCGTGCCTTCAACGACGCCACGGCAAGCTGCTCAGCCTCAGCCGCGTTGCCTCTCTGCACTGCATACCACGCGGCTCAATACAGCAGCGTCGCCCACTGTGTCAACGGCACCTCGCCCTCAGGTCGCTGCTCTGCAGCTGCTTTAGCGTGGGCATAGAGCAGTCCGCACACCGCCCAGTTCTCGTACACCCCTGTCAGAAAAGCTGCACTAAGGTTGCAGATAAACTGCTGCTTCCACTGCTCTAGCTTGCCGTTCGCAATTAGCCACGTGCGCGTCGCTAGCTGCACCAGTGCATGCATTTCAAAGCTTAACCCACCAACCTCGTCTGCAACAAAGCAGAAATTGCGCAATGCCACCACGTCGTCTTCGAACGTGTCCTCCTCACTCTCTACGCTCGTGCTGGGCTGCGACGCGTCATCCTCGTCCTCATCCTCGTCCTCCTCTCTGTCACTGTCTGCACCTTCTGTCTCCGGCTCTAGCTGGTTGCTCTTGTCGCTTTCCTGCCTCTCTCGCCACCGCAGCATGCCCTCAGGTATCCCCTGCCGGTCGAAGAAGCTCATGAGCGCGAGCAGCTCTGCCGCTGATGGTCGTGTCTGCCGTATGTGCTCAAACAAGATCTGCCACGTCACGATGATCGAGTTCTTCGCCTCCCAGTCCCGCCGCAGCTGGCCATCGTCATACTCGAGAAGGCTTGTCCGCTTGCGCTCGCTCTTCCTGTAGTCGTCTAGGTACTTCGCCACCGAGTACCGGGGCGCTCTCTGCACGACGTATGCTGCTGCTTGCACGATAGCCAGCGGCATGTACTCGAGTGCCGCAGCCAGCTTCGCAAGATCGCTCTTGCCACCTTGACCATCGTTTTGCGATTTCAGCTTCTTCTCCAAGAGCGTGATCGCATTTGCAGCACCCATCGGCCCCACTTCAATGACATCGCGCTGCTCCACCACCTTCAATGCTGCCTTCCTGTTGCGCGTCGTGACGAGGATCGAGCCGCGCTCGCAGTGTGGTAGGTACTCCCGCAATGGTAGTGTCCCCGTCTTTGCGTCTGCAGCTGAGTGGTCAATCAGAAAGCGAGCATCGTCAACGTTGTCTAGCACGACCAGCCACCTGTTCTTGCACTCGCGCAGCCAGTCGTGCACCAGCTTAAAGACGTTTGCCTGCGGGTCCTACCGTCCAGCAATCTTGGCAGCGTCGGCGATTTTGCAGAAGCTCTGCTCGTACCGCGCGGCGTTGCTTGCGTGCACCCACAGCACCCACGTCCCAGGCGACTGCTCGTGCGTGCGATACGCGTGCTCGATGGCAAGCTGCGACTTGCTTTACGACAGTCAGCGGTGGATGCCAGAGAAACTGTACTTTACTCACCCCACGCCGCCCAAGCCAACGAGCGCCGTCCACGAGTCTGCCGCGGCGTATCTCTTCTGCAGGTCTTTGAGTATTGTCCCCCGCTCGACAAAGTCGCCATCGCGCCCGAACGGTATCACGATTGATGGCCGCGGTGGTGTCTCTGGTCGTGCTGGAGCGGGGCCGCGGTTAGCGCTCGCTCGGACCCTGCAAACCTTAGATCCGCTCCTGACTTACCAGTGCCGCGCGAAACGTGGAACGTGTTATGGACCGGGCCGTGGACGGCGCCCGCTTGAAACCCACAATTGTCGTCGCCGAATGCAGTCGTAGAGGCCATGACAATAGGCGCAACGCAGCACTGCGATGTGCACTAACAGGAGTGTCTGCGACTGGGTGTTGCAGAACCTCAGCCTGATGTGCTTGACTAATACGTGATGGTCGCCTAATGATTGGGCATTCCGTGCAGCCTCTCTACCGCTGCTTGGCCAGCTCTCTATCAACTGCGCAGGATCACGAGGCGATAGTACAATCGCTGTCATTGCACAATTGTTAGACCTTAGTGAACAAGATGGATAACAGTAGAGTTGTGCGGCTAGGTCCGGCTTAGATGTCGCGGGTGTTGTAGCTCGTACTGACCTTCTAGACTTCATAGCAAATGCGTGCTAAAAGCACAAAAAAACCTAGAGCGATGTCTTGAAGGTGATTAGAGGCATTTCATTTCCTAACGCTTCAAACTCACATCTAAGCAGGAACTCGACTTCTCTAAGGTCCACATGATGTGGGTCGCGACACATTAGCGGCAAGGGTAAGCACAGAAGTTGGAATGCTGTCGGAGATTATCTCGAGTTCTATCTTCGCTTCCTCGAAGGATTGGTAGAACAATTACAGGCGAATAATGCTCGCATCTAGAACGAGATCACTCTCGTGGGTCTACGACATGAACGCTGCGTTTCGTTCCAAGCTCACATGAACAGGCCTTCAACGCGGCAGCCCAGCGCGACAGCAGGACCTAAGTGCGTATAGGAGAAGACGCTGAAAGAGAGGCTTTGGCGGTAAGAGTAATCGCTATAATTACAATAATCTTTCTGCCGGCTACTTCTGCTTCTGTAAGTGGCCGATCTATAGTGGTGCAGAAGACGCGACTAACCCCTCAACGCAAGACGCTCTTTGGTACGAACTTCTTCTCATTCGAGCCTAGTGGAGGAGTCAAGAACTGATCTTTCACTGTGTCGCGTTACTTCTGGGTGTACTGGGCGCTATCAGTCCCTATAACTGTCGTGACGCTCGTTGTATGGTTCTGGTGGAATCGATGGGCAAGACATCTGCCCATGGTACAGTCAAAGCTAAGAGACGTGTAGTCATGTTTCAGACGTGAACTCCTGGATTCGTGCACGGCGGGAAATTGATGATTAAGGAGGTGTATACAGTACTGTAAGCTGGCAGGGTAGCTTTAGCTCTGTTCTGCATACATGCCGTATTCTTTGGCGATCACAACAGCGACAAGCACGTGATAGCCGCATACCTGACAAGGCTCAGCCTTGTTGCGAGAGACTTGATTGGGGTCACCAACAAGGCTGAGCGCTGCGCTGCCGACTCTCACGCCTGACATGTCTCACACCTTTTTACGATTCTCCACTGCACGAAAGCTGAAGCTTCGCCTCTCTTTTTGCCACCCTCACGAAACAGCAGCCCGGCGATATGGCGAAGAACTATCGCTTCACTATCGGATGGATCTCTCCCCTGCCTCTCGAGCGAGAAGCTGCTCGACTCGTGCTGGACGAGGAGTACCCCCAAGAAGAGGTTCGCTACCAGGGCGCCTTCTATCTGGGAGGTCGCATCGGGCAACACGAAGTGGTCATCGGGGTGCAGCGCAAGATAGGACTGAGCGGCGCAGCGGTCCTTGCAGAGAAGATGCACGCTGGCTTCCCCAACATTAAGCACTTCGTGGTCGTCGGCGTTGCTGGCGGAGTCCCTCGGTACGGTCCTGCGGGTGCAGCCTCTGAGATTGTGCTGGGAGACGTGGTGGTCAGCTCTCCGCGGGGCAACCACGGCGGGGGTACTGCAGTACGACAAGGGCTCTTGGCAGGGCGAGGGTCGCCTCCACTTCCGCGGACACACGAATGGTATCCCTGGAGACCTTCTGGCTGCTGTGAACAGCTTTCGGGCAGACGGCTCGTCCAAGACCAACATCTCCGAGACGCTGAAGCAGATGCGCCTCAAGCTTGACGAGGAGCGACAGCAACAGTACGACGATCCAGGCCCCACCCGCGACAGGCTGTACGAAGACGACTATGAGCACCAAGGCACCGAGCATGACGATTGCGGCGAGTGCTGCGATACAGACTATACTGCCTCGCGGACTAAGCGAGGGCAAGGAGCTACCCGACTGCTTGACGAGCCGTTTGTGCACTTTGGCAATATCGCATCAAGCAACCAGCTGCAGATATCCGCTCGGGAACGGAATAGGGTGCAGCAAGAACACGAAGCCATATGCTTTGAGATGGAGGCTGCAGGCGTGATGGAGGAGCATCCGTGTGTGGTAGTCCGGGGCATCTGTGACTATGCAGACTCACACAAGAACAAGGGCTGGCAGAACTATGCGGCAGCAACTGCAGCAGCTTGCGCGAAGGGGCTGTTGTCGATGCTTCCCGCTACAGAAGTGGCGGACGATAGTGCAAATGAAAGTTCGTCTTCGCAGCAATCTGCAACGCAGTCTACCACCATAACGTTTGGCAAGAACAACAAAGGCTTCCAGAGCGGGGCTCCTATCTACGGCGGTGTCTATGGACTTCGCTTTGGTGGAGCTTGATTAGGTCTGGGTTTTGGTCATAGGCATTGGTCTTACTACAGCGCGGGACGATGATCTGTGGAGAAAGGTAGTGAGGCAGCGTTGTTGTTATTAAAGCTTTCTATTCTATGTATCCTATTATATTGGCGCCGTTAATGTAGCACAATCGCTGTTGCTAAAGATGTCCTCTGCTTTGACGTTGGGAAGATCTTTATCTGCAATTCTTAAAGGATAAAACAAGGTGAAAGACGGAGGGTGACAAGACAAAGGTGAGTACGGCATAGTTTATGCTGAGGGAGCACTCCTAAGGCAATAAGCCTTGAAGAAATTGCGCACGCGCTTTAAAATCCTTTCCTTACAGTACGCGCAATCCCCTCTTATGCTTAATTGCTCTGCTAGTTGCGTTATGATGACAAAGATACACATTTTAAGGTAGGATAGAATTGCAACAAGGTCGCAATTAGAGTATAAGCTCCCTTTAAGGCATGTTCAGCGGCATGCTCTATTAAACTTTTACTGTCACAAACCTGTCTTAACAGATTGCAAAATTGTATTTCTAATTTAGCGAGACTTATTGTAAGTAATAGGTTTTAGACCTGTTGCTCTCTTCTTAGGGCATTTGCTTGCTAATGTCTGTTTTTAAATTATTTCTAAGATCTACGCAGGTCTGTATGCCCTCCTTTTACTTTGCGTCCTGAGCTACAGCGTAGTTAAGGTTATACGTACACTGCACTGTAGAAACTTGTTAGGGCTAGTTTGCCTTATAGAGTGATTGATTATGTAGCAGTCAAGCCTCATTACAGGATGACATCTGGTTTGTTAGTAGACCTACTTCAGCCACTTCAGGCAGCCCAGCGTCGGGGATCAAGTCTAGCGGCGCGGGCACTCAATACCTTAACAGTTTCAGAATTCGGGTTATGGTTTTCGTGAACCAACATCTAGTCCAGTAGGAGGCAGTCAACGCACTTATTGCGTAATTATAGTTGTTTCCGCACAGTTAAAGGTATTCAGCAGACTAGCAGCAGCTTACGTTTGTGCTTTAAATTTCAACACGCGTGACATTTGTAGGAAAAAAACTGCAGATTTGCTCTATTAGCAGCATCAGCACAATTAATAAGTGAGATGTCAAGAGCACCTTGAGAATAGCATAACAGAGTGGCGAGAGTTGATCTCTGTAAATTCCAATATAATTTTTTTAAAACTAAAATTTTTACAGTAGTAGCAGTGCGATCGCATCGGTGGTTTAGTGGTAAAATTAGCCGTTGCCATCCTTCACAGGACAGTTTCGGCTAGCCCCGGGTTCGATTCCCGGCCGATGCATTTTACTGTTGTGGTGGTCACGCGGTGTTGACATAGTGCTCTCTTTTTGCTGGTGGCTATGGTGAAGGTGTAGGGACATGGGGGACGTTCAGCTAACAACGCTATACTTTTGTCTGCATAATTCGGCTAGGCAAACAGGCCAATGCATTCTGCTGATGCGGTTGTCCTAAGGTATTCACAGGGACTGACATTTCGCTGGTGGCTGGGGTGTCCGTCAAGGAACACGATATGAACAACGCCATGCTTCCCAGCAGAATATCAAACTCGGCTGGCAGTCGTTTGGAAGTTAATTCCCATCTGGTGCATTTTGCTGCTCTGTTTCTCAAGAGGCAAATGTGGTGCTGGTTCTTCTTTGCTGGTGGTTGCGGGATGAGCTGAGGACGGGCGCTCTGCAATCGTGGATCCGCATCACCATCATAGACAGCACAGCATAACAGCTGTAGCTTTGGTCTTCTGACTGTCAGACATCCACCGGCACTACCTGGCTTTCGTTCATGAGTCACAACTTCACAAGATACTAGCAACCAGCAGTTCCTTATTCTACCAGTATATTGTAGCGTACTCCTTGAGCAAGGTCTGTGCAGCCAACCGTTCAAGTGTCAAGAGCGGAGTCATATATTCCAGGCAAGGACTATTATTGATATGTCATATGGTATCACAGAGGCAGGCCTAGTTCTCTTCAGTGGCTTGCAATTGAGTCAACAGGTGAAGGCTGGTCCTACCCAGTGTCTGAGAAGCCTTTTTTTACTCGTACCCATTAGTATGCTCAAGTGTAACATAAACAACTACAATGCTTATTCTAGAATAATCCACTTCAAGTCCCCGTCTTAGGCCCATTGTGCTGGGTGCCTTTTTCCCATCCTGCAACTCCCAGCACTACAGATTGGCACCTCTGCATGTCATATCTACGAATAGGGGAATTGAATGGCCGCCTTGCTTAGACAATTTATGTTTCTCGCACTTTCATTCCAAAAGCAGATTTGGCGCGATGGTCGATCTGCGGCGGCGCGGATGCTTTCCATCGCCTGTGTTGCTAGGTACTACTCACAGACGACAGTACGATCACACAAACTTGCCACTTGTTGACCAGATCGCTGATCTCATCTTGAAGGAACGCAATCCTCTGTGGAACACCTTGCACGTGACTGTCACGGTCTGTGGCGATAATTACGACAAGGAGGAGTTTAGCCGATTTCACCCCGGCGCGAGAGTATTATTAAGAATGGCAGCCAATGGGAAATCGAGAACCAGAGCGCGCCTTACGCATGTGACATTGTTTGGTCTGTTATGCAGTCGGTCGCGTCGCGTGTGCGAGTCTCCATTCCACTGATCTTCGCTCGTGAACAGGTTCCAGTCGCGGCAGATCTACCCCACGCCGCAAAGTTTAGTGACTTCTTGTTTTTGAGAGTTTCGCAGTTTAGCTTTTTGACGTCAAGGCGCGATACTAGGCAATTAGTGAGCAAACTGTTGCTCCTGCCAGATTGGTCTTCACACCGCCATGACTGTGGTGTCTAATGCTTGTGTCACTAAAATTTTCAGACAGAAACGTAATGGAGAAAGCATCTCGAGGTTTTACCAGTGTACACATACGGGGCAAGGGGCGCTGCTATTGGGCATTGAAATTTCCGTCGGGGAGGTCCGCGACCCACAACGCCATGATTTAGCGGCGAGGAAAAATCTCGGGACAGTCAATACCGCTTTCGTGAAAATCGAGTATTGGTCAGCGAAAGTAGCTGTGTCAATATGTCTACTGTGTACTCCCTCAATTCTGACGCATGGGAGTGACCCAGCCAACATCGATCACAGCTATAAGAACAAAGGTTGAGCGTCACCACTCTCGTTATTGAAACTTCCCTCTTGCAACATGCCTTCAGAACCGCTTGCAATAGACTCGAATGTAGCCGAGGGACAGGTCAAATCCGATACCGAGGCGAACCCAACGCACAACCACCAGCTAGAGCCTCTACAATATGGCAGCAACGACGATGATCTGGAATATCCCGAGGGTGGAGTTAAAGCGTGGTCAGTAGTGTTCGGGGCTTTCGCTGCCATGCTGAGCTCCATGGGATTGTTGAATACGATAGGCGTCCTACAAGCCTGGGTAGCTGAGCACCAACTGCGTGGGTATTCTGAGTCGCAAATCGGTTGGATTTTCAGCACATATGCATTTTTCCTGTACATTGGCGGTGCACAAGTTGGTATGTTTGTCAACTTGCATCATCTACCTGAAGTAAGCTAACGTACTCATTCTAGGACCGATTTTCGACGCTCACGAGATTAGGTACCTAGTTGTGCCCGGAAGTATTGGCATCGTTGCAGCGATCATGTGTATGAGTGTATCAACTGGTAGGCGGCCTTGTTTAGGAGAGCATGAATGCAGAAACTGACAGACATTCCAGAATATTACCAATTTTTATTGTCTTTCGGAGTCCTTGGAGGATTTTCCGCCTGCCTTTTGTTTACACCTGCAGTATCTGCTGTCGGACACTGGTTTTACAAGCGTCGAGCTCTCGCTATCGGGCTAGCTTGTACTGCTGGTGGACTTGGAGGTGTTATTTACCCACTGCTCATCCTCTACCTTGCTCCAATCATCGGTTTTCCCTGGACCATGCGCATTATCGGCTTTGTCTGCCTCTTCATGAACATTATCGCCTGTCTCTTGCTCAAAAAACGGCTGCCTCACAACAAGCGCGCCGGCGCATCCATCGACCTCAAAGCACTTAGGGATGCCAAGTACGCCCTCACCACGCTCGCTGTATTTCTTGTTGAATTCGCGGTCTTCATCCCATATTCCTTTATCTCTCTATATGCTATCCACGCTGGCGTGGAACAGCAACAGGCGTACTTAATCAGCGCTCTTCTCAACGTCGGTGCCATCCCCGGTCGCGCGCTGCCTGGATATGTCGCGGATCGCTTCGGCACCTTTAACACGATGCTTGCCACATCACTGACGTGCGCCATACTGATCTTTTCATTGTGGCTCACAGCAGGCCAGAACGAGTCTGCAATCACGGCTTTTGCCATTGTTTTTGGCTTCTGGTCTGGGACTGCCATCTCATTGACCCCTGTTTGCGTGGGTGCAGTGTGCAAGATTGAGGATTACGGAAAAAGGAATGGAACGACGTTCTCGATTGCAAGTTTTGCAGCCTTGATTGGTATTCCTGCTGCTGGCGCAGTTCTTGAGGCTGGCGGCGGAAATTACACAGGACTCATCGCTCTCGCTGGTGGCCTCTACCTCGCGACTTTCGCCGTCTTTCTGATAGCCCGAATCGTGGGGTGGGGCAGCGACTGGAGGACAGCATGCTGAGGGTCTGAATCGTTGTGGTCCTCCTCAGTCATAATTTTTAATTTGCAAATACTATACCATGACCCAGACTGCACAAATACCATTAGCAAATCAAGTATCCGCTCGTCCGAAAGCGTGGACCCAATCCTTGTTGAAAATCTTTGAACACTAACGCCATTCACTTTCGCGCATGTAGAGTCCGACTTTGACCTAATCGCACGTACTGTGCGGATGATGTAGGTGATTGCGCTTTAGGTTCTTCTAGCTCCCCGACGGGGAACTGCCAGCATGCGGCTCTGGACCCTTGCAGCGAACAACCTTAAATATCATCACATGTAGATCACTTTGACTGCAATGTAAGAGAGATTTATCAAGGAATCACTCTTTCATTATGGCTCAATCTCGTCGCCATATCTTTTTCAACAAGACAAAAGGCCAAGTCCAGGTTGGGACTGATCTTTCCGCTGTACGGCATTTCCACCAGCAACTCCCTAATTATGCACGAACATCTCTCATATCCTTGGATGATATTGCTTCGGAACTTGATGTGAAATCCGTATTTATCAAAGACGAAAGCAACCGGTTCGGACTACCAGCATTCAAAATTCTCGGAGCATCCTGGGGATCATGTCGCGCAATCATAGCAAAGACGGGTATTCCCGTTACCGCTCCATTGGAGAGGATCGCGCAAGCTGCACAAGAGGGAGACATTGTGCTTTTCACAGCCAGTGCAGGCAACCATGGGCGTGCTCTTGCTGCAATGGCAAAGATTCTCGGCATAGAAGCACGTGTCTTTGTACCCCGCACTGTCAATGATGAGGCCATTCGCCTTATCGCTTCAGAGGGCGCGAAAGTCACAGTATCACAGAGAGACTATGATGGTGCAGTGGCGGAGGCATGGGGAGAGTCGTCTGCTACCAAGGGTGGTCTATTTGTTCAAGATGCCGCGTTTGGTGGATACGAAGACATTCCCCAGTGGATTGTTGAAGGATACTCGACTCTGATGTCCGAGGTCGAGGACCAGCTGAATGAGCAAGACTTGAAAGCAGATCTTGTTGTAACACCTGTTGGTGTGGGTTCTTTGGCCCATGCCGTCGTTCGCCACTGCAAGTCAAAGGATCGAGGCTGTGCTGTCATGTCTGTCGAGCCCGACAATGCAGCCTGCTTGTACGAAAGTTTGAACGCTGGTCAGCCCATCCCTGTGGTTACTTCAAGAACTACCATGGAAGGAATGAACTGCGGTACACTCTCGTCCACGGTCTTCGACGACCTAAAACAAGGAGTTGATGCAAGTGCAACAATATCAGACTTTGAGTCACACGAAGCTTTGCAATACCTTGCGAGCAAATCTATTAACAGTGGTCCCTGTGGAGGAGCTGCGCTTGCGGCATTGAGACGTTTGGCAACTTCTCGATCGCGTCCTGCTTGGCTAACCAAGGATGCGGTCGTGGTCATTCTCAGCACTGAAGGTTTGCGTGACTACATCAAGCCCTTAGATGTATCGAGCGATGACCCCATTCATCTCACTCAAATCCTCACAACAATCAACTCTTCCAATCCGGATCTCTCCGAAGCCGCAGGCGCTGGCGAAACCGCAATTGCACACTACATCAATGCTTGGTTGCAACACAGAGGCATCGAGACGCACTGGATTGAGCCTGTATCTGGAAGACCATCTGTAGTTGGAGTTCTCCGTGGGAGTGGCGGAGGGAAAACCCTGATGATGAACGGCCACATCGACACTGTCAGCCTCTCCACTCATACATCGGGTGATCCTTTGAGCGGAAAGATTGTCGACGATCGCCTTTACGGAAGGGGCTGCTTGGATATGAAAGCTGGTGTCGCTGCAGGAATGGCAGCGATGGCACGAATTGTCAGCTCGAACACTCGACCAAGAGGTGATGTCATCCTTGCAGCTGTGGCCGACGAAGAAAACCTGTCGCAGGGTACAGAAGCTGTGCTTAAGGCTGGCTGGAAAGCAGATGCAGCACTTATCACAGAGCCAACGCTTCAAGACATAGTAACAAGTCATAAGGGCTTTGTGTGGTTTGAAATTGATGTACTTGGGGTCGCGGCGCACGGGTCTCTTCCTGAGGAGGGTGTGGACGCTATACTGCTCGCTGGATATCTGCAGACTGCACTGCTGGACTACGCAAAGACGATGCCCTCTGATAGCCGACTAGGCCAGGCTTCGCTACACGGTGGACGCATTGTCGGTGGAGAAGAGCCCTCAAGCTACCCTGCGTTATGTACGCTCACAATCGAGTTCCGCACGGTTCCAACCCAATCGCCAGAGTCAATCGCAGCCGACCTCGAGAGACTCTTGATTGACATTGCGGGCAAGGTTTCTGGGTTCAGGTACAATCCTCCTCGCATCACCTTTTCGCGCCCTCCGTCCAGTACAGCGGACGACAACCTCTTCGTGCAGACGTTCTCTTCATGTGTAGCAGAGACGCTCAGGACCGCGCCTTCGCCAACAGGAAGAGCGTTTTGGTGTGATGCCGGACTACTTAACCAGGCTGGAATTCCCTCGATTGTGTATGGGCCAAAGGGGGAGGGTCTCCATGGTAAAGAAGAATGGGTGAGCGTTTCAAGCATTCGCGAGGTGACTGATGTTCTGGAAACTACCATTCACCGTTTTTGTAACTAGAAAATTGATAGAAGTCGAGATTCGACTACAGGTTTACAAAATCTATGAATGTACAAGCAGCACCGGTAATTGTAGTTTGAAGACACGATCTCACAGATTGGACATGATACCAGGCTAGATTCTCTCCGGCTTCTTCGACAGCTCGGCCCACACACGATTTTGCGTTTCATATCCCACAGTGCTGGTCACGAAAGACGCAACACGCGCGACTTGACAATTCGACATGTATTGTCCATGTGTTTCGGGTCCCTGACTTGCGGCGTGGACAAGTGCTCGGCTTCCCTCTTCAGTCGCGCGTGCAAAGATGGGGTTGAAGAGTGCCCGGATGACTTGCATACTGGACGTCTGGTGTCTCTCAAGTGATCTGGGATACACGAATCAGTTGCTGAGATCCGAAAGGGTCGGAGATGTTGACATACGACCTGCAGTATCCTGGATCGACGCAATCAATCGTTACAGGTATCTGTGAAGCATTGCTTTGATCTGTGATGGCTCGAACTATCAAGATCTTAATCAACTTAGAGACAAAGTATCTCTCTTACATGTTATCCGTCTGTTTGTTAAGTTTGGCGAAGATCTAACCTTCTGCAACATCCTGTTCCTTAAATTGCGTGACAAGGTGCACTTCAGACGAAGTGATGGTGAGATTTGGCCTGATTTCGGACTTGGCAGAAGTCTCCTCAAGTTTTGGCAAGGGTGCAAGCGCAAGAAGGAAGGTGCTGACGACGTTGACTGTTATGGTAGATTCGTCTTCCTTAAATATCTCAAACCGGCCAGCTGAGATACCTGCGTTTAGTAGTGCGATGTTGAATCTTTTGAGCTACTTCTCGACACGCGCAGCAAAATTAAGGACCGAACAGTAAGAAGATATGTCAAGCTGCCAGACTTTAATCACATGCTGAATACTAGTTGTCTTTTCTATGCTCTTTTGCGCTTCTTCTCCTTTGTTAACAGACTGCACAACAAAGATGACCTTCTTAGCACCTAGTCGCACAAAGTGGCGTGCAGTTCTAGACTAATACCAAAGTCAGAGCTAGTTACGATGACTGTCTTGCCGGTATAAAAGCCAGCGGGTTTGAGAAGCGAATGAAATAGTTGCGAGATCAGAATCCTGCCCAGAGCAGCAGACATGTTGTGAAGATATCAAAAGTGTTAATTGAAAATCGAGATATGTTAGAGGTTCATTTTGTTAATGTAATGATTACTGTTGCATGTCATCTTTGGGCGCTTTATAAAATGGTTTTTCAAAACTACAACGAATGCTCACTCGTCATGTTCGTTTGTCCGCGGGTAGTGAGAGTGATTCGCATAGCCACAGGCATATTGCGCAAGCTTCTTTGTCTAACATCTGCATGGAAGACAGCCATGCCGATAGGCGTTTCTGTTGACGCAGACTCGTTGAAAGCGCATCTTGACTCCTGTTTCGTGCGGGCTCCGCGTGGATTTTTTCGGACTTGTTTCCGGTGCCGCACCTGTCAACCCACAATTTGTCCGCTGCAAATGCCTACATCAAAGTACTCATGTGAGCCTCCCTTGCGCGTCCTGCGGCAGTCGCTGCACTAAGTGCCAACCATGGCTGCAGCTTGGCAGAGCGACGATTTACGGTCCAAAGTGAAGCTCGAGGAACAGCTAATGATTCCTCTTTGGTAGGAGGCTGCAGCTGTGAATCCAAACTTTGCGGCCCTAAGCTATATACAATACAGAACCTATGCGCATTTCATAGTGTGGAATGTATTCTTGCATACATTCCCCGGTAGCAACTCCGGTTCTCAGCCTTTTCGAATACAAAACGACTTATTCAGACTTATGGAGCTGGTAGGATGCATCCCGGGGCAGTAGATATGTTCCCACCTTTGTGCCGATCGCCCCATGGTGGCGGCTCCCACCATCTACTTGTCATATTGTCGATCTATCTTTCCTGGTTCGCAAGTCTAGGACAAACTCTTCCAACTGGGAATAATGAGTACAATCGAGGTCGAGAATTGGTCGCGCTGCAAGCAAAGAGACAAATCCCTACGCCCAAGACTGCGGTTACAGTACGTCCAGGTTTGCAACAGTTTAATCGAATGAGAAGGACTGCACCGCGGCTGCGTCTTTTTTTGTGTGAAGTTTCGCCCCCTGGAGACCGCATACTTTGCAATCAAGTCGAACCATATACAATGTTGATGCCAATCATCGGTCTAACGTTCTTCATAGTCACCAAACAACGAATCAGTCCCCGGATACGCGTACTTGGGATGTTACCCAGATCCACTTCCGAGCAACCTGGCTCTTCCAGGCATAGGCCCTCGATACCTCTTGAATGAATCAGTATTCACATCAACAAATGCCATGACTTGGGCGTTCTGCACATCCTACTGTGCTAGCTACCAGTACGCTGCCATCACCATCGGTACGACATGCAGATGCGGTAATACAATGGCGTTCGCAGTGTCCGAAACGCCTGACAACTATTGCCAGATTCCGTGCAGTGGGAGCAGTCAGCAAGCATGTGGTGCTAGCGGTCGGTCAGTGTTGTTTCGAAAGTCGAACACGGTCAGCGCACTGCCGCCCACTTCTTCGTCCGCGACTTCTCGCTCAACCTCAGTCGGCTCTTCCACAGCTATACCAGTTTCTTCAGCTCTGGGTCTACTGGCTGCAGCTGCAGCTCCGATCTTTCTTGTCTCGGGCGCCCCGTCGATCACCGCGATTCCAACGCCTTTGCCTATTCTTCAGTCCGCTTCGTCGACGTCTGTGGCAGCAGCACCAGCGACAAGTAATGTAGCAACTCCTTTGTTACAGATTTCGTCTCTCACATTGCCTGTGTCAAGCTCTGCGCCACCGTCTATCGCTATTGTGTCTGGTCTGTCAGTCGGGGCTCCATCAGTCGCGAGCAGTGTCGTTGCTCCTCTACTGCCAATCTTGCCTACCTCTTTACCGACAGCAATCCTGGTATCTCCATCAACTGTCAACAGTGTTGTAGCTCCATTGCTGCCAAGTTTGTCTCTCTCTTTGCCGATATCGAGTCCGGCATCCCCATCGATCGCCACCCAGGCTATCCAATCCAGTCCATCGTCTGTGGCTTCGTCGTTTGTGAGCTCGCTACAAGTCGTACTCAATAGCGCTGCTACAAGCCTCGTCACATCTAGTTCTTCATCACCTACTGCAGCACAATCGACCACTGCTCGTTCAACCCTGCCCCCATTACCATTGGCGCCGAGTCCGATCCTTGCTTCATCAAGCACAGCAAATATCCCGACTTCTCTTACATCGACAAACCTACCAACAACTCTGACAGCCCAGACGCCCTCTTTCTCGCTACTGGCGGTCGATACATCATCACTGCCCCAGCTACCATCAACCTCTCAAATCAGCTCGGTATTACCGACCATAGCACTGTCGACGAACATCCCAACTACGATCTTGTCATTGGCGCCGCCGGTATCTTCAATGGTGATACCAGTCGTCCTCTCCCAGAACACGCTTTCCCCAGTATCGTCCACGCTGACACAAGTCACCTTGTCCCCACAAATTGCGCCACTGCCAGTATCAACAATTCCGACACAGCTTCCGCCAGTACTGCAATTCACATTATCCGCACTGCCGAGCCTACCGAAGCCACCAAGCCTATCGGCACAAATCTCAAACACCCCGACAAGCTCTAGACTGACGCCCGTGGTATCGACTCCTACGATTGGATCTGCCCCAGAACCGACACCGATATCGTCAGATCCATCCCAGCCTTTCAACATCCTCAGCTTCGACCAACCAGAACCCGAGTCCGATTCGCTAGGTGCCTTTCAAGTATTCAATGCCTTTGGCTTCAACCCGCAGCCGCCATCTAGCACCGCACAGCCGCGGGCGACCTCGACAGCTGCATCCCAAGCGTTTAATGCTCTGCTTTTCGGCCAGCCGCAGATACCCAGTGTCGGTGTCGCTTTGCCCACTATTGCGGTCCCGGCAGTCAGCTCTACGCGCGCGTCTTCGTCACTGTTGCCGGTCGCACTGCCGCTCAGTACGCCAGCGCCTCTGTTGGCTGTGGGGACTCTGTCGGTCCTCTCGACTCCGTGGCCGATACCCTCGCCGATTCAGCAGGTTACATCGCTTCAGAGTGTTGTTGTCTCATCGATGGTGGCCGTGCCGTCTGTGGTAGCTGTACCGTCTGTACTAGCCATACCGCCTGTGGTAGCTGTACCGTCTGTACTAGCCATACCGCCTGTGCTAGCTATACCGTCTCTGCCAGCTACACCGTCTGTACTAGCCGTACCGTCTGTACTAGCTGTGTCGTCTGCATCAGCTGTGTCGTCTGCATCAGCTGTGTCGTCTGCATCAGCTGTGTCGTCTGCATCAGCTGTGTCGTCGTTGCTATCCGTACCATCTGCGGTACCTTTAATCCCTCTGCCAATCCCAATTCTCGGATCTCCCAGCCAGGACGCAGCCTCATTAGCTCCAACAGCCTCAGTCTCGACAACCGCACTGTTCCCCGGTTTCGCAGCACTGCCGACGATAGCAACATTCCCCACGATCGCTATACCACCCCCAATAATACCGATCCTTCCCACCCTTGCAACACTCCCAACTCTCGCAACACTCCCTACGATAGCACCACTACCTTTACTTTCAACACCTCCTACATCACCGACCCCCACTCTCCCCTCCCCATCCCTCCTCCCCACCTCCCCCTCCCCCTCCAACGCAGCGATAATCCAATCCGGCAGCACCCCGGAGAAGAAATATACATGGACGCTTTACGATACGGGAGCGGTGCAGGTTGATAGTTTGGTGCTTTGGCCTTTGCAACCACAACAGTCACAACAACAGTCACAGCAGCAGCAGCAGCAGCCACAACAACAACAGCAACAGGGAATTCTGCCCGACGGGACGCCAGTGCGTGTTGATGCCGAGGGGCTGTATATTGGGGGTCAGCGGCGTGTGGAGTTTCCGAGGGAGTTTAGGGAGGTGGTGGGGGTGGTGGGGTTTTGAAGGGGAGGGTGAGGATTGTGAAGGTGTGAGGGTGTGAGGATGTGAGGATGTGATGTTGTACCCAGCTTGGCTTAGCTTGGGTTTAGTCTGGGGATTTGGATGAGGGACTTTCAAGTATAGTTAACAAGATTTTTCTTCTTTCTATTTTTTCCATGGCTGAGGGAGAGTTGGATATGTTCCTGTTGTGTTGTTGAGGTGCTGTGTTTGTAATTGGTGTTGTTATTATGTGTTATGTAGTAACGTTGAGATTTTTTTTTGTCATGAAAGGAATTAGATCATAACCAAATCGAGCGCTGGATGGCAATATTCTTTCATTAAAACCATTCATTCCCTTCTTACATTGCTGTCCGAATTATAATCGCTCCGCCCAGCCCCCTTCCTCGCCATGCACCACCGCCCAGCTCACCGCCTCTCATACGCCGGCACATGCCCCATCTCAATCCCCACACCGCCAAAGCCGCCATCCCCCATCTTCTCAATACCAAACACGTCTCTCTCAGGCGGCGGACTCCGCAACTCCTTCTCCCTACCCAGAGCACTGACGCCATCAGGTCCATCCCCCCACACGAGATACTGCACCGCGAGGCCGAGATCGCAGGTAGCCTGGAAGATGCCGCAGGCCTTGAAGGCCCAGGGGACCTCGCCGGTTGCGCTGGCGAAGAAGAACCACATCTTGAAGGTGTCGCCGACGACCCAGTTCGCAATGACGCTGGGGCGGAAGCCCTTGCAGCCGCGGCGCTGCCAGTTAGCGGCCAGCTGGGGCAGCGGCAGGGTGGCTTCGATGGCGAGGGCGACGGCGCCGAGGAGGTCTGTGTACGGGATGAAGAGACGAGTGGGGCTGAGGAGCAGGTGCAGGACGAGCAGGGCGGCGGTGAAGTAGGTGACGAAGGACCAGTAGGGCCGCGTGCTGCGCCACTGCCAGAAGTCGTAGGGTCGGCGGCGTGGGGCTGGTGTGAGGGCGTGCTGGAAGGGCTGGTGCGTGTGGGTGGGGGGCGCGCGGTGGGTGAGGGCAACGTGCAGCAGGACCATTTGCACGGCGATGGTGAGGAGGGCTTGGACGAGCAGCGAGGTGCTGAAGTGGGCGCCGAACCAGTAGAAGATCCTGGGGATTAGTCAGCTACTGCCTGCGACTTATTTCTTGTGGGAGTAGACACGCACTTTAGGATGCTGGCTACCAGCATAATCAGCGGAATGTCGAGCGAGAAGCCAGCCGAGCTGCGCGTCTTGTGGATCGAGTGGATCTGGTCGGCATAGCTGGTGACGGGACTGGTGGCGATGAACAGAGGCGCAATGTTCTTGACGACGCCGTTGAGGCCAAACATGGTGCGTGGGCGGTCGTCTTGTATTGCGTCAGACGTGCCGACTTGAGGGCGTGGTGAGCACTGAGGCTGGTGGACGCCGCGGAAGTGCCGGAATGGGCGGTCGGTCGTATTCACAGACGCGTCGACGCTGGTCTGGGCGAATCGTGGGCGAGTCGTAGGCAAGTACTCCAGTACAAGTCCTGCTACGGTAATGCGCAATCTTCTGGCCAAAGACTCGACAAATAAGCTCTGCACAACACACGCACACGAGCAGACAAAAATCAACGCGTGGAAAAGGAGAAAATGCGCCGCGTCAACAGGGATCGACCTAAGCAAGGGCCGCCGCACTTAGCTCCCGCAGAGCTTAACTTTATCTCTGGCTACCTAACTCTTGCTGTGACGTTATCTACCACCTGCGTTGGTCCATGTTTACATTGTTATCCTTCTTCCACTCTGGAAATACACGTACTCATCTAGACAGCTGTCAGGCCTCATAGCCTTCTTCCAGCAGCAACCTCCAACATCTTCATTAGAAAACACCCCTCCAACACCCACACTCCAACACCCACAATGTCCCACACCGCCTTCTTCTACGGCACCCTCATGGCCCCTCCCATCCTGCACCGCGTAATCTGGGGCTCCCCCCATCCGCCAACCGCCGCCCACGCATCGCTCCTCACCATTCACCCCGCAATCCTACACGCCCACCAGCGCCGCCACGTCAAAGCCGCAGACTACCCCGCCGTCGTCCCATCGTCCCACCCGGGCTGCTCCGTGCGCGGCACCCTGGTTTCCGGGCTCACGGACGGGGATATCTGGCGGCTGGATATCTTCGAGGGGGACGAGTATGAGAGGAGGGAGGTGAGGGTTCGTGTGATTGAGAGGGGAGGCGGTGATGGTGATGGTGATGGTGATGTTGAGGCTGAGGGCGACGAGGTGTGCGCGCAGACATATGTGTGGATTGCAGGCGAGCAGCGATTGGAAGCCGGCGAGTGGGACTTTGAGCATTTTGTGCGCGACAAGATGGCGCGGTGGGTTGGTGGCGGAGAGGCGGCTGACGACGGGTTCCAGGGTGAGTGAGCTTGCTTCTTTCCAGGGGGTGCAGATACCGCCATGATATGTCAGGACATTTCTGCTTGCTAACACTAGACACACCAGACGTCGACAATGCTGTCAACGCGCTACAGGATCCAACAGGTGGTCGAGGCGCGAAGGGGAACATCACGCGGCAGCTTGAGAAAAGCGGTATTGACAACATCGACGATGGCTATGACGACAAGGTGCTGAATGGCGCTGTGTGAATACTCGTCTGCCTTGTACGGACCTGATCCACGCCCTTCATTCATCTCGTCTTGTAGACTCCATACCCCACCCATCTCCTCCTCGTCTGTACTCCCTCTCCAGAGAACGTCACCAGCGTAGGTATGCATATGACCAGCGCCGAGTCCGACTCTTGATACGTGGGAGAACGAGGAGGGGGGAGAGATAGAGATATAGAGACATAGAGAGAGAGAGAGACAAAGAGAGATGTATGGAAAGAGAAAGACATAGAGAAAGGGCGTATCATCACAAGATGTGACGACTGGGAATACCCCGCACCGCTGGATTGCAGGCCTGGGACGGGAGTACCGAGGAGATGTGTTGAAAGCAGCCCATGTCGTACTCATAGGCCTGTGGGTACGACATGGGAGACGCGACGAGGTAAGAAAAGCGATCATGTATCAAGCATATACGCTAGAGTATATTGTGCTGAGTCATGTTATGTTTGTTGTATGTGTATGTGAATATGACATACTGCCATCTATCTGACCCCCCACCCCCACCCCCACCCCACCCATCCAAGACCACATATCTTCGCACTCCTTCCCAAAAAAGGACAGAAGAAAAAAAGACACGACTACACCACTTCCCTCCAAAAGCCGCTCAGAGCTGGCGAAAACACACATTCCATGTCGTCGTCCCCACTCTGCCCCGGGCTGGCCCTCTGCGGCTGCGGAGACTCGGGGATCACTGCGTCGTCGGCGGCGTCATCTACCTCCATGGGCTGCGCTTCTGAGACGTCCTGGGGAAGGTGTGGGGGGTATAGGTATTTGGCCTGTGCTTCTTCGTGTTGCGTCTCCATCCTACTGGGTGCTGCTGTCCTCTGATTCTGGTGCTGTCTGTGACCATGTCCGTGTCCATGTGCATCTTTGAGAGAAGCCTCCAGCGCGTGATGGTAGTCTCGGCCGTATTGCCACTCGTTTCCAGAACCTTCCTGGATCGAGTCGTCGCGGTCGAAGCGCAGGTGGCGTGCGTTGTGCTTTGCGGGCGAGACGTGGCGGGCTGGCACGGCGATGGACTCTTGTGAACGGTCGAGCTCGATGATTTTCGGAGAAGGTGTTTTCGGCGACCTCTTCTTCAATGGGTGAGGCGCGTCTAGATCCTGTGAGTCGTCGAGTGGGATGGGGTCGTCGTGGCTACCGAACCGAGTGCGAGGTTGTGGAGGACTCGATGGCGCCGGACGTTTAGATGCCGTTCGTGCTGACAAAGGTGATTGTGCTTTTTGAGCAGACAGCATTTGAGACGGTTTGTCGGGCGCGCTTTGTAATCTATGCCTTCGTAATGGGCTTGAGAGGTCGGTCTTTTGTTGTTCTAAAGAGTGACGTGATCGATCACCTTCGCCATCCAAGCGCGCGGTTGAGGAAGGCTCGATGTGCGGCAATTTGGCAGCTACCCGAACTTCAGGGCTGATTTTTCGCCCCACAGGCGGTGCTTTCGGTGGTACAGGCTTTGTGTCCGTGGTCGCCTCCTTGAAGAAGTCTGACCTACGAACATCTGCAGACGTCATGTTCTTCTCCCTGTTCTGAGCAGCATGTGTCTGACTCTTTTCAACTCCTTGACTATGGTTTGGGGCTGGCTCTGATCGAGGCTTCATCGCTGCAGATGTGATGGATCCAGACAGAGCACTCGCCAGATGCAGCTGATCTCCAGCAGCAGATGATACACTGATCGCAGCATCCTTGTTGGCGGAGTTTGGCTCCTGCTCACGCATATTGGGTTCCTTGTGTATTACCAACCCGGACGATGGTGCGGCATCCTTGGCTTGTGCAGCTTTTCCCGCCTTTCCTGCTCTGCTCTGCTCCTTATAGAGTCGAAGTATGAGCTCACGTATATCGGAACGCATCTTCGAAGCGTCCATCTCCGGCCAATCTGCTTCTGCAGACATCTCACCCTTCAACAGGCGATCTTTGAACCCATTGGGGTCACCAAAGAATTTCCTAGCGTAGCCAAGGACGTATAGACCACAATCGGAGAAATTGTTCTGCATGGGAATCTGTGCGCTTTTCGGGTAATGGCCTCGATGGTCAATCTCGACAGTCATGCCACGCTTTTCCACGCCCTCGGCCTCAAGCCACTCTCGCAACGCTCGTGTTGCGTTGCTGTGTCTCGATCCCATCGAGTCGAGGACCATGATGACCGGTTTGTCTGGATCTCTCCTTGGGCCTGCAGGTGGCTTTTTCTTCTTCTGTATTGCAGAACTCAGTTTGTTCTCCTTCGCCTGTAGAGGTTGCAGTGCCGCAGTTGCGAGGGCTTCCCGGTTGGCATCTGCTTCGAGAGGGGCTGGCACTTGCGCCTCTGGCTTACTGCTGCGCGCCTTCTCCTCATCGGCATCAACGAGATTGAGTTTCTTTTCTTCTTCAAACAGATTCTCATCGTAATCCTCAATGTCTTTATCGACGAGTACATCTTGCGCTGGAACAACATTGACTGCACGGCTCTGCCATTCCGCACTTGGTTCCTTTCTCGGGCCGGCCGTCGTTGCTAGCATAGTAAGGTGAGTAGTCATCTGGTCCAAATCCTGTGAATCTTCCGAGGAGTGTTCAACGGCTGGTTTCCGTGCAATAGTGGAGACGTTGCAGATGATGGCGAGGTACCAGTGAAAACTAGAGAAGTCAGCGGCTGATCAAGGAAAGTCGTACATACAGCATACTTCTCGTTGATAGGAATAACGATATGATCGTAGCTAAACACATCGTCGCGCTTAGTCCAGCTTTTCACTGCTTCATAGTTGATAGTGCCTCCGTTCTTTGTGTTTGTAAGAGTGTCGAAGAAGTATGTATTGAAGAAATACACTCGATCGACAGAGACGTTGAGTTCACGATACAGGTATCTGGAGGTTCAGTCAACGAAATTGCGATACTTTCGAATCGGTTGCTTACAACAAATAGAAGTTGACCAGGCTGTCGTTGAGGTATTCTTCCTCGTCTAGCTTGTGCAAATCATTGAAATTGACAGTGCATCTCCGCCGCTTCAAAAAGTCGTCCTGCACGTTATAATCCAGCTGTCTGCATTCTGTCAGGGATTTTCGTGTTCGAACATCGCTTTGCTTACTTGAGCCACGGCTTTCCTAGCTTTCCTGTCTGTGAAAACTTCACAACTTCTTTCTCTTCGGCCGAGGTAGCTTGAGCGGAAGTGGATACCGTCGCTTGACGAGTTCGCACTGGACGTGCTCGTGTCCGCATGCCAGACTCTCTGAGACCATCATGGTTCACTACTGCTGAGCTTGGAGGGTTGCGCGGTCTATTCAACAACTGATCCAGGAGGGTTGTTTGAGGGCGTAGCTGCTGTTCACCGTGTCCTAGGCTCGTCTCGCTCGTTGTAGTAGATTGATGACTTGTGCCATTTATTTTCAACGGGTGTTCAAATAATTTTTTCATATAATCCCTGCTATAGTAAGCATCCAGGTAGTCCGTCTGTCAGTATTGGCTTACTCGTCTTTGATGTAGCATTTAGCCTGAATACGCTCAAGTAACACTGAGTTACGAAAGTGAATGAATTCATCAGTGTATCTGAACTTGATGTCGTACCAGTATATCTTTTGAAAGGTCACACTACCGGTCATTCGTATACAATGTGTATTGTCTGCTGTGACCTTATTGATACTGCTCAGGTTGAGTTGATGCAAGGTTCGATCTCTGCCATCGGTGTCTGTGTTAGTGATCGTGAAAATTGTCGCGGCCTCGGTAGGCCGCATCACCAACCCGATGTTGTCAGGCTTAGAGTTGTGTGTCCGGACGTAGGTCAATTCGTACTGTTTGCCAGTAACAGTTTTCCGTAGGGGAACAGGCCTGCTTCCTTCTCCGCTGTTCAGAGGGGAACGCTTGCGCTCTGACTTGGATGTGTCGGGCGGCGCAAGCTCGTCCTCGCTGACTTCAATTGCGTCCACATTGAGGTTTAGTGATCCACTTTCTGTAGGCCGGTAGTCACGCAGGTTCTTCTCCACCAGTGATCTTGGTGCTCGTTCACTGCCTACCATGCTGGACTCTTCTGCGTGTGACTCGTTGATGCGCATCATGTGCATCGGGAAGTGCCGCGACGTAACCTTTCCAGCTGGGTGTTGCTGTTCATGACGCCCTTTCATCTGGTGGACCACGCCTCGTTCAGCCTTCCTGAGACCACCTAGTCCTGAGAGCTGGTCATCATCGCTTACTGTTCTCGAGATATCGCCCTGTGATAAGCTTCCATCACCAAGTGAAGGCACGTCCATGTTGAAGCTTGTCTGGCTGTCATCTCTCGCAATGCCTTTCTTGCGTCTGCGATTCGTGCGTTTCGGCGTCAGCATATCGCTGGTAGTTGCAAACTCGCTCACGGGTAAAACTCCAACCTTGGACCCTGCGCCAGAATGCTTGCTAGTTGTGCTGTGAGGGCTCCGTGAGGACACAGCCGACCGCGGTCTCGAAACAGACACTTGATGGCGGTCTGTATGTTCCTGCTGTATCTCATCCTCATCGCTGGATTCGATTTCAACCGTATGCACAGGCTCGGCAACGGTATGCTCGGTCTTTATACGTTTATTTGGTGAAGGCTTCAAGTAATGACGGGATAATTGGGAGTACTGGTGTTGTCCTCTTTGTTGTTGCCTGCCGATGAGGGGTGAGCTACGGCCACGCGCGCTGTATGTGATAGGGCGCTTGTGACCGTATGCTTGGTTTTGGCCGACCGCAATAGGATTGCTGTCAATGGTGTTGATGGGCTGAAAGCCTTTGCCTGAAGTTGGCTGCAGAGCAAGTCAGCACGTGTTCTCGATCGCGGCCATGTGTGACCCGTTCAAGCGTACCTTTGTTGCTGGCGGGCCCTGATATCCATTTGCAGGATTCGGCGCTCTTGTGGCGTCCGAGGGCTTTCTGGTCACACAATCAGTCCTGGCTCTTTGCCCGGCCAGCATTTTGTCCTGGTCTCTACCTCGTGGCATGCTGTTTGACTGACCGTCGCTCAGCGCTGGCGGGGGTGTGGCCAAAGCCTGAAGGCACCTGCGCAAAGGGCAGGTCTTGCTCGTAGATTGAGATTCGGCTGGCGCTAGAAGTTGGCGCAGAAGCAGTCGCAGAGCTTATGGAGTTGTTTGTGCGGCGAGTGTGCTCGTTGGGGAAAGGATTTGGCGGGAGTTGGTGCGGCGAAGGTGCTGCATGGCGAGGCTTGTTGGACATGTTGTCAGCGGACGAGAGGGCTAGTGGCTGCGAGACGCTGCGGCAGGTGCTTATTGTCGTTTGTCTGCTGTGGGGCTGCGCATACTTCGTTTGCATGCTCCTCTGAGGTGCCGTCTCCAGCTACGGCGTACCAGAGCTTGTTGATGAATCCTGACATTGACACGGGACCGTCGACTGCGCGTGGAAGCTCATAGTCCACTGTAGATGGCGAACAGGATACAGAAGAAGGTAAAACAGCCCACGAAGCGCAGACTTGGGCGGTGTGTGCGCTGTAGCCTGTACTTGCGCGTTGCTGCAGCGCCGCAGGTTGCGTTTGTTCGGCCCAGCGTCAGAGGCTCGCCTCTATTGTCGCAAAACGGCTGCCACTCGTAATAGCGGAGATAATGGGCTTAAGCATCCCACTACGGAACAGGGCACTACGAATTAAACATGCACACATGTACTTCCTCAACGCTGTAGCTGCAACATCGGCCATCATGCTCATCACAATTCATTGAGGGTATCGACTATCCAGGCCTTCATCATAAGTGTCTTCATCTGTACGTGACATCCAAGCTCTATCGCCCACCGGTTGCGACGAATGGTGCTCCACAACAGCTATGTAGAATACAAAATGCAGAAGTGAGAAGAATGATAGCAATGCAGCCCGCTGTAGAGGGCACGATATCCCCTGGGGCGCAGTACGCCGTGCTGTTTCCAAAGAGTACAAGGTTTGGTTCGAATGGTCATCCAAAAACGTCGATAGAGCCCAAAGCAGGCGGTAGAATCGTCTCATCGCTGATGTCATTATCATCGCTTGCCGTGTCGACAGAACTTGGGTCTCGAGAGCCAGTCCATGTCCGTTCAATGGTATGGGAGATGCCAAGAAACTGCATCCTCGAGTTCACCTCCAGAAGTGTCTCATGGTTGCAAAGCCGTACTGAGAGTGCACAGAAGAGACGAAGGGTCTCAACTGAGACTTGCACAGTCAGGCTGAGAGATGGTCTGGCTGCGTCTGGCGAGCAACCAAGCGTAGCAATGGCCAGCGCACATGGTTTTCCACCACTGAAAGTTACGAGCCATCATTAGTCTGAGCTCACAAGAAAACCATCGCTGCGACTGTCCCTTGTGACGACACATGGAAGAATCACGGACGAGCTGGCATAAAATCAACAACGGCGAGGCGATAACACTCGAAGCATGGATTACGAGCCAGCTGTGGATTTCTCCCGCGGCGTCTCATCCGACGATATTACTCGACGCTTCTCATGATTGAGCTGGTTCTTCTCTTGACGAGCCTGGTCGATAGCAGTGCGTTGCGCGATGCTATCGTCATGACTACGCCATATGATCTGAGTGCCCTCGGGCAGGCCTAGCACACGCTTGACGGTTTCCCTTTGCAGCTGTCAGCAACCTCGACCCTTGGATGCCGGTTGTGGCTCCCTGACTTACCTGATCTTGATGTTGCGGCCGCCGTCGTTCTTGGTCCAGATGCTAAACACATCCTCGCCACTCCTGACACTCAGAACAAAGCCGCAGACTTCCTCGCCAGCCTCGTTGAACTGGTCACCGATGCAGGCCATCAGCAGTTCCTCCCAATAGCGGTCGGCCACGCCCTTTTTCAGGCGCATAATCCACTTGCCGCCGCGCTTGTTCTCTTCGTCTTCCCACACGGGCCGGATGCCTTCCTTGAAGACATGGTAATCCGAGACCGTGGGCAGAGACGAGGGCCGCTTAAGATGCACGAACACCTTCCAGAAGTCCTGGGCAGTGCTCATCCTGCACAGGGGCTTCATCGACTTTTCGTAGTCATTATTTTTAGGCGTTGGCGGGCGGAACCACACAACCCAAGAGTATTTCAGCGGCCACGGAGCGTTTGGATCAAGCGGCTCTGAGGGTGATGTGTTTTCGTAGGGTATGGATGTGGACGCAGGCTCTTTCCGGGTACTGTTCACAATCTTGCTCGGCGGCTTCTTGTCCGCCGGTGTTGTGGGTGCTGCTGCAGGCGTTGCGGCCGTCTTGAAGTCGAATGCCGTGCCAGGCGTCTTGGGCGTCTTGTTGGCCGATCCAAAGGATGCAAAAGCACCAGACCCAAGGCCAAAAGCCGACGAGCCGCCGGTGGTGGGTGACGCGAGCGCGCCAGGTGTCAATGGCGAGATGCCAGTGAACGGGTTGCGGCCGCCGTGCGACGATGTGCTGCCGAAGCCCTTTGCCGTGGCGGGGAATGTGCGCGTGGGAGGATGGTCGGACGGGTGGTCAGACTGCGAGGTGGACAAAGAGAGCTTGCTGGTGCTGCAGGGCGCCGTTAGCTGGGGAAATGGAGGATGGGCAGGGCTGCGAGGGCTGACGTACTTGGAGCGGCGGGTCCAGAGGTTCTCCCTGTTATCCATTGGGGTTCAGACGAGGGAGACGGCGGGTCTGGCGAGACGCTCTGTCTGGAGCTCAGTGGGACGAATGAGCGAACAAGCAGCAAAGCAGGGCTGGGCGAGGGCAGCGACCAAGGTGCGTTGGTGGTGCGTGGTGATGTGCGAGTCGGCGTTGGAGCTGGGGCGTCGTGCAGGGCGTCGTGCAGGGCGTTGTGCAGGGCGTTGTGCGGGTGCGATGGCAGGGTGTTGCGTGGGTGCGATGGCAGGGCGTTGTGTGGGTATGATGTCAGGCGGTGCTGGTGGTGCGAGGGCGGACTGCACGGTGAGGGTGAAGGTGGGGGTGAAGAGCGGAGGCGATCAGTTCTGTAGAGGGCGAGGCGGCGGATTGCTGTCTTGGAGAAAACGTGTGAGAAGGTTAGCAGAGTGGGTGAGTGGAGTGGCTCCTGCCATCCGCGGTCCTGGCGTCCGTGCTTTCCAGCGACTACAAATTTCTCGCCCACGTCGGCCGCACCGTCTCTTCTACACGGCCTTCTACTCAAATCTGCGACAGCTCGAATTCTCCCACTCAGCTGCCGCCTCCGAAGCTGGCCCAGATCGAGTCACTCCTCTTTTAAAACCATCATCACGAGGGCCGCCTTTGCGGCTCCCAGGATGCGGTGATGACCTACAAGCAGGGACATTTTGCTGTCACGCGCCCACGCGCTTGAGCGTCTTGATGTATGTTGCGCTCTGGCTTTTGCAGTATCATGAATCTCGAGATGAAGGTCTTTGGACCACTTCTGGTAATCTGAGTCTCAGCCAGAGTTCAGCCTGCGCTGATGCATCCTCTTGGTTGAGCTTGAAGCCTCAAGGCCATGTCTGAAGATTTGTTCCCATGTACGACGTGTGTGGTGTGTGCATCTATCGCGACTTGTGCTAATGCAAATCGAAGACTGTCCAGGTGGAAAGTGGTTGAGCCACTGGTGACTGGGTCTGGCTAGCATTTGGCGTGTGGAAGCCGCTGGTAGGTGTGTGTGTGTGTGTCGTTCTACCATGTGTAGAGAGCAGTGCTGTTAGCTCATAGAGCCAGACACGAGCCACCGTGTGGAGTGGAGTGGCCACACCTGCAGCTGCATTTTCGCAGGTGAAGTCGTAGCAGTGGTCTTGACTTGACTCCTAAAGCGCATGTCATGAGATTTGATGGTCATGTAGGGCACGAGATTGTCTTCCAAGACACTCTGACTTGCTCTGGACAACACATGCCAGACAAATGCTATAACACGTGCTCCCAACAAACAAACCATCCCCCCAGCATCGCCCACAAATCAGATGCGTATCCACACAGCTGCATGCAGAGAGCGCCATATCCATTCATGCCCCCAAAAGCCACCGTGCCGCGTGCCCAGCACCAAACACCTGCAGTGTCGTGCATCACCGCTTAGCGCGGCTGCCGTCCGGAGATACGTCATAACCGCGGCTTCCTCTCCCAGACAACGCTGCTACCCCACTAACAGACATTCAATTGCGCCCGTTCAAGTACCGATCATCGTCGCTCCTACACCACCACAGCTGCCCTCGCACCGTCCACCCAAAAGCTGCACGACTGCTTCCGCCCTGACCGAGCATTCCACACACGTCGCCGCACTGACTGTCGCATCACCCCACACCCCACCACACTAACAACACGTGCAAAGCAAACATTGACGCCTGCTTGCACCCAAACGCCCAACCACCTCACCTCACTTTGTCACCGCCATCATGACCGCCCACTCGCCGCTGCACTCGCCGTCATCGCACCCAGAGCGACCAAAAGGTGAGCGCATGCTCCAGCTCTGTACTGCGCACCGCTGACAGGCCGCAGGCATCCTGAAGAACTCCAGCTCCTACCGCTCAAACTCGCACAGCTCTCCGTCAGGCGATGCTGCACCTGCACCAGTAGCCAGTCCATCCGCTGAACGCCCACCTCTGGGTCGTGAGAAGTCCGAGAAAGAGATTGTCCTGGAGAACACGCTGCACAATGCTGGCCCAGGGCACCGCCGCTCGTCATCCAACCCGCGTGGCTCCATATCCAGGCGCCAATCCGCTGCCAGCCCCCATGACGATGAGAACGGCCCTCAGCTGAAGTGGGACGAGGCGAACCTGTACTTGAACGAGCAAAATCGCGACAGCACAATGAAGATCGACGAACCCAAAACACCATACGCCAAGCAGTACGACCCCGCCGAGGACGAGGACGAGATTGAGATGCTCGACGCCAGGGAGCTTAATGTTGACGAACTCGATGCGAAGCCGTCGCGCAAGAACAAGGTCGAGGACATTCCCGAATTCGATCTGGGCGAGCCGGAGCTCCGAGCGCGTCGCGAATCCCAGACGCCTGAGAGCGAGAAGCGTGTCCTGGTCGATGATGATGAGGACAGGGGCTACCATGGAGAGCTGCCTCCCAACGCAACGCAGGAGGAAAAGGAGAAGCACCGCAAGTTCGAAGAACTCCGGAAGAAACACTACGAGATGAAGAACGTCAAGGATTTGCTTGGGTGAGTTCTTCCAGCCTCATACTATGAAGCTAGCTAATTCATGCTAGCCATGTCGACGATGACGACGATGATGATCAGGCTCCACCGCCAATGCCCAACGGCCAACGGCCTTCGTAGCGTTGACGGTGAGTATTGTCGTTTCTCGGTATAGAATGGAACATGCTGTATGACTTTACGTTCTTTTCATTATGATTGTCATGGATGGGCTGGCGGCATCATGAGGAGTTACTGGAGGCCTTTGAATACATGATCTTTCTCCTTTGTACTGCACATTAGTAGTTTAGTTGACACATCTGGGAACTAGTTGACAATTCAGACGATCAGTTTTCAATTACAGGCTACAACCCAAGGAACTCGAGCTGATTCACTACCGTTGTGCTTACAGACTCAGACGATCGTTAGTCTACGATGTTATGGCGGCGTTTCCAGTTGGATCTAATTGCAATGGTTCCAGGGATTACGTACCAGTGAGCACCATCATACATGGTGGTCGGAATTCAACCCGTTATTTCATGGTATCAGTTGCATGGTAGACTGCATGTGCAATTAATATTGTGCTTGATGTCGTTTTCAATCAGCCTGGTCTGCAGCACGTTCGGATGAGCATTGTTTGGACAGAGAATGGTTGACAGGTTTGGCACCTGCTTGAATAATTCTCCACATTGCAAATCCATCACCGTAAAGACGGGTCATCCACGCCTGAGTATTCAAGGTTGCATTCCATCGTCCAACAAAGCATGCAATCTGATTGTCACGCTTGCGGCTCACATGCAAGCGCGCGATCCATGTGGGTCCTTCCCCAGGTCGAGACAGCTCCGTGCGGACCTGCAGCTGACGTGCTCCGCCGCAACACGACAACATCAGCCTCACGTCTCGCAGCTGCTCCCTTCACACCGCAACATAGTTTTGAGCATTATATATCGCCACAAATATGACGAGAAACCACCCCTTCCTCCGAAAGGCCGCATCGAACGCCGACCTCTACGCGGATCCATCACCGCCACCACAGCTGCGACACTCGTACTCGACTCTGTCGCGTTCCCACACTACAGCTGGGTCGTTGCCTCGCCGCAGCCTGGCCGACTGGGAGCAACAGAGGCAGCAGCCAAACACCCAGAGCCGAGCTCGCCACAGCTACACCACGCCATATCCCCATCTGGTTGAGGATGACGACGACTTCAGGCCAACTAGGCAGAGGCAGAGCCCGCCACCTGTTCCACCCAAAATTCTCGAAGAGACACCCACGCCTGCGCCCGTACTAGAGTTCAGGGATGGTGAGTATCGCCTGCCGGCGCCCAAGGCGGCCTCCAAGCCTGTGGTCAAGCAAGCAGCATCGCACCCCTGGTTGCCTGCAAGGCTGCCTCCAGCACCTGCTAGGTGCGAGAAGGAAGATCCTGAGAAGTACACGAAACCCTTTACCGACTTCATGACGGCCAATCCAACCGTCTTCCACGCTGTCGATGCCGTGGCAAAGGACCTCGAGAAGGATGGATATAAGAAGCTGTCTGAGCGTGACACGTGGGAGTTGAAGGCTGGTGGCAAGTACTACGTTGATCGAAACGGTACTTCCCTCATCGCCTTTGCTATTGGAGACAAGTACGAAGCGGGCAACGGCGCTGCCATTGTTGCAGGCCACATCGACGCCCTCACCGCGAAGCTCAAGCCGATTCCCAAGCTTCGAAACAAGGCTGGCTACCTTCAGCTGGGTGTGGCCCCTTATGCAGGTGCTTTGAGCGATACCTGGTGGGATCGTGACCTTGGTGTTGGTGGACGCGTTCTCGTCAAGGAGCACGGCAAGATCGTCTCCAAGCTTGTCAAGCTGGACTGGCCCATCGCAAGGATCCCAACACTCGCGCCTCACTTCGGTGCTGCTGCAAACGGCCCGTTCAATAGGGAAACGCAGATGGTGCCCATCATCGGCCTTGACAACAGTGACCTCGGCGCGACTACCACTTCGAACGATGAGCCTGAGTGGAAGGCCAGCCCTCTGGGTGGTGAGGGCGCATTTGCAGCGACTCAACCTGAGAAACTCGTCAAAGCCATCTCTTCAGAGCTGGGCATCACAGATTGTAAGACCCTGACCTATCCCTCACTTCAATTTTGTGCTAATATTCCAGATTCAACAATTGTCAACTGGGAGCTCGAGCTGTTTGATGTTCAGCCTGCCACGACTGGTGGTCTCGAGCGCGAGTTCATTTTCGCTGGACGAATCGATGACAAGCTGTGCTCGTGGGCTGCGGTCCAGGCCCTGCTTAACTCCAGCTCATCTCTAGCGAGCTCCTCCCAGATCCGTGTTGTCGCCCTCTTCGATGATGAAGAAGTCGGCTCGCTCCTTCGCCAGGGCGCCCGCGGAAACTTCCTCCCCATAGTCATGGAGCGCATTGTGGAGGAGTTTACTGAAACCAGGGTCAAGAACACCCTAGCACGCACCTACGCAAACTCCTTCCTGGTCTCCAGCGACGTCATCCACGCCGTCAATCCCAACTTCCTCAACGCATACCTCGAAAACCACTCCCCACGCCTCAACGTCGGCCCCGCCATCTCTGCTGACTCGAACGCGCACATGACCACAGATGCCGTCAGCACCGCCATCCTCCAGCGCTGCGTCGACACAGACATCGGCACGCGCAAGCAGGACCCCAAGCTGCAGGTCTTCCAGATCCGCAACGACAGCCGGAGCGGAGGCACCGTAGGCCCCATGCTTTCAGCCGCGACAGGCATCAGGGCGATTGACTGCGGCATCCCCCAGCTGAGCATGCACTCCATCAGAGCAACAACAGGAAGCCAGGACCCAGGCCTGGGTGTCTTCGCGTTCCAGAGCTTCCTCGAGAGGTTCGAGCAGGTCGATAAGGAGTTCAAGTAGTGCTTGACGGGTAGCAAGCATAGTGGGCGCGGAAGGAGACACACGACCAGCAGTGTGCGCTCGCTGACGACTCAGTGGGAGGACATGATAGGCGGTGGTGGTTTCCAATTCCGTTCGCCGGGGCGGATGGTATGAGTAGACTGCAGGCAGGCCACATGTTGTAATCATCATCTCAATCCAATCACATTGCTAAGACCTTGTTCTGTTGTAAGCTCCTTCGTGTTCTCCCTTTCTATCTATCCCCAATCACTGCTTTTTTTTCTTTTCTTTTTTTTTCTTCCTGAAAATAAAAACTCGTTGTTTTCCCCCATACCATACCATCCCATGTCATACCATGTCATACCATGTCATACCATGTCATACCATCCCAAACACAACTGCAAAACTCACGGCGTCGTCGGCGCATCGAATGCTGTTGACTGTTGGCTGTTGAACACTATACACCTGGTAGGGCAAGGCAAGGCAGGTCATGTCAGGTCAATCAGGACAGGTCAGGTCAGGGCAGGTCAGGGCAGGACAGGACAGGACAGGGCAGGGCAGGACAAGGCAGATCAGGTCAGGTCGGGGTAGGGTAGGGTAGGCTGGCATGAACGCCACCCCTGATCTCAAAAGGACTGGGTTGGATTGGATTGGATTAGAATGGATTGGATTGGATTGATTTGGATTGATTTGGATTAGATTGATTCGGATTAGATTGGATTAGATTGAGTTAAATTGAACTAAACCAACGCGGAAGAGCCACTGGGCCTGTGTAGTGGAGGGGGGAGTGGGGTATCTGAGAAAATCTATGATGATGATGAAGGAAGAGGAGGAGGAGAAGAAGAAGAAGAAGAGAAAAAAAAGAAAGCTACACCACAAATACACACACAAAAAAAATTATAACAGTAACTGAGTGGGTAAGCAGGTAGCTAGATAAATAGATAAGTAGGTAGATGGGTAGATAACTCGCTATCCTTTTCGTTTCTACCTTCCTTGAGAGAAATACTCGCTCTATTTGTGTAAAGTATACGTATCTGTATATAGTATACGTATCCGTATCGCGTATATATCCATACATAGACAGTCCTTGAGTATCCCCATCATCATTTGTTATTTGTTTTTCTTTTCTTTCTAATTTTTATTTCCACCCAAACAAAAAAAAACCCTTTACTCTTCTGGCTGCTTTGGCAGCACTGGACTGGATTGGACTGAATTGGACTTGACTGTGCTGTGCTGTACTGGACCGGATCGGATCAGATCAGACTGCCTGGGTCTGGGACTTGAGCTGTCTTTATTTGTGACGACGACGACGACGACAACAGATAAATGACGGATGACGAACGACGACACATTCCCACCGCGCCACGTGTCCACGCATACGCATATCCATACCCATACCCATACCTCACATAACGACATGCGCTCACCACCCTTATACATAATACATCAGACATGCCCATACCCATACCCATACCCTGGAACGCCGCGGCTATGCATCAGATGAGATCCGGAAAGCAGGAAATGGCGTGAAGGGGGGAGGATCTTGCTCTTTCTCTCTCTCTCCCACGCACGCACGCATGCATGCACTCACACACTCACGCACGCACGCACGCACTCACTCACGCCACAGACGTCGACGTTGAGAATACCCTTATCTCACCGCCGCCCACCGCGTCCGCCCTGTGCGCCGCCCATGCCCATACCCATGCCTTTCATTGCGTTCATCATCGCGCCCATATCTGTGGGTGTGTGGGTTAGTTATTATGTTGTTGCGAGGGGATGGTATATGGAAGTGTGTGTTTTTTTTAGGAAGGGGGGGGACTCACCTGGCATACCGCCTCCTGCGCCACCAAGCCCGCCCATCATCGATTGCAAGGCTGACATGTCTGGGTGAATTGTTAGCTAGCTGGTCGTGATACGTGTGAAGAAGGTGGGTGTGTGAGGGTTTTGGTTGGCTGGGCGTGATTTGCTTGAAAGAGAAGAAGAGGGTATTTTTTAAACGCACCTGGCATTTGCCCGCCTTGCCCTCCAAGCATTTTCATCATCGAACTCATATCTAGAAGCGTTAGCAGGCTGCAGTATTCACAAAAACGATTTTCTTGCAACTCACCAGGCATACCTCCCGGCGCGCCACGGCCTGCGCCGCCCATGGACTGCATGCGTCTTTGCATGGCAGCCATCTGTGATTTCTGGTTGAGCCCACCCATGGCGCCCTGGGCTTTTTGCATTCCTTTACGTCTATGGTTAGCGGCCTGCGGGGAAAATTGACAGGGTGAGACTCACCTTTATGCATGCCGCCCATCCGCTTGGCCATGCCGGACATCATCTTGTGCTGGGTGAGCAGCTCCTCGACCTCGCGGACGCTGGTGCCGGAGCCGCGGGCAATGCGGGTCATACGTGTGGGCTGCTCGATGAACATTTTGCCGTCGCTCTCGAGCTCCTTCTCGGTCATGCTGTCGCAGATGTAGATCATGCGCTTGAGCTTCAAGCTGCCCTCCTCGTCGTCCATGCCGCCCATCATGTTGCTGAGGCCGGGGATCATGCCGGCCATCTTGCTGAGGGGGCCCATCTTCATGATGTTGGAGAGCTGGTCGCGCAGGTCCTTGATTGTGAATTTGCCTTCGACAATGTGCTTCATCGTGTCCTTTTGGTCGAGCTTGAGCGACTGCACGTGCTCGATCAGCCCGGACACGTCGCCCATGCCGAGCAGCTTCGAGACAAAGGGCTGCGGGCTGAAGCGCTCGAGGTCGAGCATGTGCTCTCCGTTTCCGAGGAAGACAATGGGCGTGTGTGTTGCGGCGACGGCGGAGATGGCACCACCACCTGCGGCGGCACCATCAGTTTTTGTGATGATGATGGCTCCAAAGTCTGCTGCTTCCTTGAAGGCGCGCGCCTGTGCCTCGGCCTGCTGGCCGATTGTCGCATCAAGAACCATGATGGTCTGGTGGGGCTTGACAGCGTTCTGGATCTGGACCATCTCGTCGAACAGGTCCTGCTCCTGGCTGTGACGTCCGGACGTGTCGACGATGATGATCTCGAAGCGCTCTTTCTTGAACTTTTCCACACCCTCAGCGGCCACAACCACAGGGTCCGTCTCGGTGTGGCTGCCATAGTAGGGGATCTTGGCCTTTGTGGCGTTCTGCTTCAGCTGGTCAAAGGCACCAGCACGGAAGGTGTCGGCGCAGACCAGGCAAGCCTTGAACCCCCTCGCCTGGTACCACCTAGCCAGCTTTGTGCACGACGTCGTCTTTCCTGAACCCTGCAGACCAACAAACATGATGACGTTCTGCTTGCCCTTCTTGGGCTTGAAGGGCTCGGCGTGAGGGTCAACGAGCTTGACGAGCTCGTCGTAGACGGTCTTCTGAATCAGGCGCTTCTTGTTGACGGCGGGGGCGAGGTTCTTGAAGTCGATTGTGCGCTTGACCGACTGGCGCAGGGCCATGACCAGCTTGATGTTGACGTCGGCCTCGACAAGGGCATTGGAGATTTCCTTGAGCATGGCCTCGAAGGCCTTCTCGTCGAGGTTGGGCGACCGCGTGAGGTCGGAGACGGCGGCATTGATGCGCCGTCCGAGGTCTTGAAGCACCATGGCAGCGGTGGTGTGGTGTGTGCGGTGGAGGGGACGTGTGGTTGAGGCGGCGAGGTATGTACACGGTAGGCGTTCAGTGGGGAATTGCTGGACTGCGGGTGGACACGCGGGGTGGGGCTCTTGGCGTCGGCGAAACGGTCACTAACGCCGACGTCTGTGCAAAAAAGTTCTGGACGTCGAGGCTCGCACGTCTCCACACATTGCACCACAGCCACCATGGTGAATACATCGCTCAAGCGCAGACGGACTGAGGCGGAGATGAGGAAGGGGATGCCGAAGAAGGAGAAGAAAAAGGTCAAGCGTCAGAAATACTACCACAGCTCTGACGACGAGTCTGCGGATGAGAATGTCGCGACAGATGCGCCCAAGAACTACAAGGCGCCGCGGCAGGAGGAGGTGCAGGAGCCGTTTGAGCCGTCTGGTGCCAATGCTGTCGAGCCCAAGGCCAAGCCACTCAAGTCGGCGCTGAAGCCGCAGCCCAAGCACAAGATGACGATTGCGGCAAAGGTTGATAAGGTGGATGTAGATGACGATGACGAAGTGGAAGATGACGAAGATGACAATGAAGAGGAGGAGGAGGAGGAGGAGGAGGAGGAAGAAGAAGAAGAGGAAGAAGAAGACGACGACGACAACATCTCAGAAGAAGCCGACGAATTCAACATCTCAGACTCCGACTCCAACATCTCAGAAACATCCACAACCACCGCCCACAAACTCAAAAAGCGCAACGACCCCGACGCATTCGCAACATCCATCTCCCGCATCCTCAACACAAAACTCACAACAAGCAAGCGCTCCGAGCCCATCCTCGCTCGCTCCAAGGACGCCGCAACCGCCAACAAGGAACTCGCAGACAGCAAGCTGAGCGAGAAGGCGCGGCGGCAGATGGTGGCGGAGAAGCGGGCGGCGCGCGAAAAGGGCCGCGTCAAGGACGTGTTGGGTCTCAACGATGCGAGTATCAGCACGGCAGCGGTGACGGCCAAGGAGAAGGAGCTGAGGCGCACGGCGCAAAAGGGTGTTATCAAGCTGTTTAATGCTGTTAGGGCGGCGCAGGTCAAGGGAGAGTTAGCGGAGCAGCAGGCTAGGGAGCAACATACGGTGGGTATGGCGAAGCGGGAGGAGAAGGTCAAGGAGATGAGTAAGCAGGGGTTTTTGGATATGATTGCGGGAGGGAAGGAGGTTGAGGCGTAGTTGCACGAAAGGATGCAGGTGGAGTAGGAAGGAATTGTGGAAAAGCGTTTTTATGGTAAATCTATTCATGCTTGATACCAATCCAAGTGCAAAGTCATATATGGGTACACATTCGCCCTCTCATCTCCTGGTGATAGACGAGGTATATGGGTACACGTCCCCCTCATACGCCGTGAGCCGAGTGCCGTATTATACATTTTATGGTGCGTGTTCAGACAAGTGCCGCCGTTTTCTATCGTACCCGAGTGTAGTCACAGCCGTCTGTCATCCAATTGCCAGCTGTCAACCATCCACATCCAACTAATTCAACAAACCGTCTACTTGAAATCGCTTGCCTGCAGATTACGCGTCATACTCGGCAGCTTGACCACCAGCCCATCCAGCTCCTTGGTCATCTTGACCTGGCAGCCCAGGCGCGACGTCTCGGTCAGGCCAAAGGCCAGATCCAGCATGTCGTTTTCATCGTCGTCGGGCTCGTCCATGGCGTCGTATTTGGCGTCGTCGGCGACAATGACGTGGCAGGTGGAGCAGGCGCAGGAGCCGCCGCAGGCGCCCTCCATTTCGAGGTCGTTGGCTTGGGCGATGTCGAGGAGGTTGTCGCCGGGGCAGACGGCGAAGGTGTAGGATTGGTTGTCCTTGTCGATGAAGGTGACATGCAGTCTGGGAGGTCAGTATATACTTTTATATAAATATATGTATGTATATATGTATGTATAAACTCACTCTTCTCCAGGCTTGGGCTTGTCGAGGTGCCCGTGGCGGGGCGCAGGCGTCGATGAGAAGGCTCTCCCATGTGATATGGCTGCACGGACCGTGTGTGTTGGGCGCAGTGAGGGTGGTGTCGAAGCCTGGATACGCTGTGCAGGGCGCAGTGAGGCGCAATGGCGGGCGTGGGTCGAGTAGCAGCTGCTCGAGGTGGGCGCCAGCTTGTTGGAGCAGCGCAGGGCACCGCCAAATAGCCTGTGGAGTGGCATTGTGGACGACTGAGACGCCAGACGTGAGGAGCGACGGGCGACGGGCGACAGGCGGTGCGAGCAAAAGTTGCTGGGGGGACTGACAGCAGGCAATCCGAGGCGCTGTGATAGGCGCAGACTGGTGGACGCGGTGGATGACGCACAGACTGCATCTAGCGGTATCGCTGGTGGAAAAGTCGCGGCTCACCACCAGCCATCAGTCAGCAGCGTCACCACCAGCCATCAGTTAGCAGTATCACCACAGCACCACGACTGCCACCTACTACGACTGCCATGGCCGACGCTCTGCCCCTCTCACGTGAGGCGCCCAACCCACTCAGGCCGTACTACCTCCCACCGTCAATTGGCCTACCGCCCGAGCAGTCACAAGCCAACCCACCGGCCTTCAGCACCTCCAACACAAGCACAGGCAGCCCACCCAGGTCGTCTTATGGCACCACATCCAGGCCGTCCTTTGGCAGCCAGGCACGTGACATGCTCTCTGACCTCGACTACGACAGTTACTTTGCCGGCTCCTCGCCCACTGTCGCCGAACACGCCCGCCGCCTGCTGGACCAGGCCCTGTGGAACTACACCAGCGTCCTGCTGGCCCAGCCCTTTGACGTGGCCAAAACGCTGCTGCAAGTTCACGAGGCCCGCAGCCAGCTTGCCCCAGGCCTGCTTGCGCCTGGCCTGCGTGTCCATGGCGACGACTGGCGGGGGAGTGACAGCGGGCGTCCGGCTGCAAAGTATGCAGAGTACCTGTCTGACCGCGACGACAATGACGACGACTCGGACGACGACGCCTCTGGCTACTTCACCTCGACCGCGCCCGCCGCCTCGCACTCGCACTCGCTCTCGCGCTCACGCTCCCCCCGCAAGCGACTGCAGCGCACTCTTGACGGCCGCTCCCACTCGCACTCGCACTCGCAGTCTCGCTCTCACCCACCTTCACCCTCACCCTCCCGCTCCGCCACGCCCACGCGCCCACCCCACACTCCCGCACGCAAGCTCGACCTGCGCCGCCCCGACGCCCTGCTCGACGTCATCGCCCAGCTGTGGCAGAAGGAGTCGGCCTGGGGCGTCTGGAAGGGCACAAACTGCACCTTCATCTACAACTTCCTCCTCAAGACCACAGAGTCCTGGTTTCGCAGCGCCCTGTCCGCCCTGCTCAACATCCCCGACCCTCGAGGCCTCGACATCATCGACAGCCCCTCACCTCTGGCCTCCCTCGCTGTCGCCGTCACCGCCGCCGCCCTCGCCGCCACCATCCTCGCGCCCCTCGACCTGGTCCGCACCCGCCTGATTGTCACCCCCATCGCCTGCGCACCGCGCTCCATCTACCCCTGCCTCTCGCTACTGCCCTCCCTGTCCGTCTCCCCCACCATCCTGCCCGCCACCCTGCTCCACGCCTGCGTCCCCACCCTCGTCTCCTCGTCGACGCCCCTCGTCCTGCGCTCCACCTTCTCCATCGACCCCATCATCACCCCGGCCACCTACTCCTTCGCCACCTTCCTCTCCTCCACCGCAGAGCTCTTCCTGCGCCTTCCCCTCGAGACTGTCCTGCGCCGCGGCCAGGTCGCCGTCCTCCACGACAACGAGAACCGTCGTCTGGCCGCAGAGTACCGCCAGGAGCCCGCCAATTCCTACTTCAGCGGCTACGAGTCCCAGTACTCGGAGCCCGTTCTCAAGAAGCCCATCGAAGACTCCAGCCTTCGCCGCTTCCACACCATTGTCGACCCTGGGCCCTACCGCGGCGTCCTAGGCACCATCTGGTTCGTCATGCGCGAGGAGGGCCTGACCACTGTCGGGCCCACGGCCTCACGTGCCGCCACCGCCCAGAAGATGGGCTTCCAGCGTCCCATTCGCACCCGCAAGGGGCAGGGCGTCCATGGTCTGTGGCGCGGGTGGAGGGTGGGTGTCTGGGGGCTGGTCGGCATTTGGGGCGCTGCCGCCATGGGTGGTGGTGGGGGGGAGTTTTGATCAAAACTGTATTATCACCTTCTTCTTCTTTTCTCTCTTCACCCTTCACTCTTCACTCTTCTCGCCTCTTTGCAAGCACGTTTTGCGGATGATTTTCTCGCTATACATTCTCAAATCTTCACTCGATTGGCGATATACACGATACGACTCAGCACAGCACAGCACGGCACGGCATAGCATGGCATGGCGTTATGGGACTTTGGTGAGGGAATGAATGTACAGTATACAATATGCAATGCAATATACCTAGCACCACGAGTCACTCATCGAGTCACCTCTCTCTCTCTCTCTCTCTCTCTCTATCGCTCATTTTATGGTTTGTCTTGGACTGGCTTCTTGCTGTGCTGGCTTTCTTCTACACTAAATTCGCCTCATCTTGCCCATCCTCTCCCCCCTCCTTGTCACCCTCCTGCTTGTCATCCTGCTTAGCATCCTCATCATCCCCCCTCGCCCTCCTCTCCTCAAACAAAAACCCCACCTCCTCCACCCTCTTCACCCCCACCCGCCCCTCCCCCAACTGCCCAAACGCCTGCCGAATCGCCGGAAATCGCTCGCGACACCAAAACTCCCACTCCCCCCACACAGGCGGCAACAAGCCACGCCCACCATTCTCCAACCCTTCCCGCCGCGACGCCCCCAGCGCCCACGCAGCCATCTCATTAATATTTTCCCCGTCGTGCGGAAACGGCAACAAATGAAACGCCCGCCCAGCGCCCACAGCCTCAATGCGGGAAGTCTCCCACGCGCGCATCGTGGACATGGAAGGGAGTGCCAGACGACCTGCGTACACGCGGGCCAGCACCGCGGCCTGTGCCTCCGCGGTGGGAAACGGTATCACGCGCTGTGGCAGAGCGAGGAAGGACAGCGTCGGGCAGGGCGTAAAGAAAAGGTGTTTGAACGTATGGTGCACGTGAGATCCATCGGTGATGAGGCGTGGGGTCACAGACGACAGGAAGGGGAGACTGTAAAAGTACCCTGTCGCGAAGAGCACAGCATCTATCCCATCTTCACGCACGCCGTTTTCGAATTCCACGCCCCGCGTCGCGGCGTGGAACCGGGTGATGGGCGGGAGGGGTTGTCTGCGGTGGGGATCCGGCGGTGTGGCGCTGACGAATAGGTTGCTGGATTTGCTGGACCAGAGGACGGGTAGGGTGGCGTGTGTGGCGATTTGCGAGGAGATGTCTGCTCCTGATGCAGAGTTGCCTACTACCACCACTTTCTTCCCTGCGAATTCCTCGGCCCGTCGGTAGTATTTTGAGTGCGAGATGCGGCCTGGGTGGGTGGCGTGCCAGTCTGCGATGCCGGGGATGGCGGGGATGTAGGGTGTGATGAAGTGACCGTTTGCGACGATGAGGGCGTCGAATGTTTCTGTTTTTACACCTGAGGTCTGCAGATTGAGAGACGTGACGGCCCAGGGACTGCAGGCCGATGATGGGTTGATGGGTACTGCGTTTGTAACCTGGGTTGAGTAGCGAATCAGGTCCTGCACGTCGCGGCCGTAGTCTTGGATGTACTTGAGGACTGTCTCGTGGGTGGGGAATAACTGGCTTTCCTCAGGCCAGTCATGGCCTTTGAATCCCATAAGTCCACGCGGAATATTAGTTTCCAGCTTTTCATACACGGGCGAGACAAAAGTAGGGGCCTTGGTGGTAGTAACTCCTCCTCCTCCTCCTCCTCCTCCTCCTCCTCCTCCTCCTCCATCCTTCGCCGTCTTCCTTTCCGTTTCCCGCCAAATCGGCTCCTGGTTCTTACCCACAGGATCAGTCTGCGGGACAGTAAAGAGATCCTCTGTGCGGTCGTCGGGAGAGTAATTCCATATCCCGCCGTTGCTTGGCCGCTGCTCGAAGAGGACAATCTTGGAGAAAGCCTTTTCTGCACGCAGATATCTGTTTGGCTGTCAGCCGGTCATGGTGTTGACGAGATGGATTATCGCGGGGGGTTTTCTTTTGTTTTTTTTGGGTGCTCTTTACCGTGCTGCTGCTAGTCCAGATGGTCCTGCGCCGATGACGGCTATGCTTTGTGCTCGTATGGATATCGTGTCTGATGGTGCTGGTTCGATGTCTCCCATGGTGGCTCGCTTTGACGAACAAGTCGAACAACGACAAGTTTATAAATCTATGGTATCGCAGCTGTATATATATATAAAAGAACAGAATCAACGCAAAATCGAGACCACAACAAGACAGAAAAAACAAATCCAAGCCTGAATTTTGCTCATGTCGACATTCCCGCCAAGACAAGTGGAGTGGCATGAGGGGAGCGATGGTCGGCGTGCTTCGGACCTCCGTCGGAACGCGAACCGAGCTATTTTCCTATTTCGGTAAAGTCTGCCCGTGACATCACCAGCCGACGACGTTCTGGAGTTTGAGCTTGCATCGACGTCTCGAAACACGGTCGAAACGGTTTTGGCGTAGAAGAGTAGGAAGACACTATCCATAGTAGAGATTGCAGCACCGAAAACCCCCCATGCTTCGAACGCTGCGCGCTGTGCGCTTTTCTTCTTCTTCATCTTTTTCTCCTTCTCTGTCAACAATCGCACCGTCTCGCGCCTTCTCCACACACAATACAGCCATGGCGCCACTACGCATAGGCTTCGTGCCCGAGCACTTCTCCACGCCCCTCGAGTTCGCCAAGAAACACTACGGCCTCAACGCGCAGCTCCTGCCCTTCCCCTCGGGTACCGGCCACATGGTCACGGCGCTGCAAAATGACGAGATCGATGTCGGCGTCGGGCTGACAGAGGGCTGGATCGCCGCGCTGGGCAAGGCGCAGTCTGCGAAGAAAGACGCCGGGTTTCGTCTCGTGGGGACCTACGTCGAGACGCCCCTATGCTGGGCGATATCCAGCGGTACGGAGCGGGAAGATGTAACGAGCATTGCGGACCTGCAGTGCAAGAAGGTCGGCGTGAGTCGAATCGGCAGCGGGAGCTACGTCATGAGCTTCGTGCTTGCAGACCAGCAGGGCTGGCTGCAACCCAGCGCGCCCCCATTCCCCGTGGAGGTTCTAAACACCTTTTCCAACCTCCGCGACGGCGTCAATGACCGCACAGCCGACTTCTTCATGTGGGAGCACTTCACTTCGAAGCGGTACTATGATAATGGCGCCATTAAGCGCATCGGCGACATCTACACCCCTTGGTCGAGCTGGAAAATCGTCGCCGCTAATGCGCTGCTCAACCCGCTGAACGAACAGCTGCAAGACGCCCTGTCCAAGATCAACAAGGGCGTTGCCCATTTCGACACCAACCACGATGAGGCCGTAAGCTATATTAGCACTGAGCTGGATTACTCCGAGGCGGACGCTCGCGAGTGGCTCACCACGGTGCGGTTCGCGGGCGATGTGAGGGGTGTGGATAGGAAGGTTGTCGATGAGACGGTTCGTGTGCTGCAGAAGGCTGGTGTGTTGGACGAAAAAGTCGATCCGGCGGGTATGGTTGCGCTTGAGCGGTGAGATGGAATGAATGAATGCATTGAATGAGATGAATTGATACCAGACCACAAACAAAAGATAGCCTCCCTAGCGCCAATCTGACCTCCAGCACAGCGCTGAGAACCTGAACCAAGAACCCTGACTCCTGAAAGAAGAACCTAGCCTAGCAGTTCTAGAAACGTGCTGAGGTTATCTAACTCTTAGTATAGAGGATTGCTTACTCATATCACTATTTAAGTTTATACCTCAATACAATACTATGTTACACTATGCTTTGCTATACCATACCTCCACTATTCTTTCTCCCTGCAAAACTGCCAGATGCAGAAGCAACCACATATGCGAGTGTGAATACAATTGCAAACACTGATAGGACAGATTGGGTATGAGTATGCTAGGGTATCAGTATTTCATCATGCCATGCCAGTATGTCTGCATCTGTATCTGCATCTGATAAACTATTAACTGCCTAACTGCTTTTACACGCTCTATATGTGATTGCTTGCCTGCGCAGATACTACGCGTTGCGATGGACGGTCTTGCGTACCTGCCTGCCTGATTCGAGTGTTTGCGGAGGGCTTGCTGTTAGGGGTGGAGTGAGGGATTTAAGAGTGGGTTTAGATGGTTTTGGAAGCTTTAGTTTGGATTGGGTTCCACTTAGTTGGATGTTCTTGTGGTGAGAAATTAGCGTGATGGGTTGGATAGGCTCTGTTCTTTAGATTACATAGCTATGCGTGCGTGGTTTTTTTTTCTTTCTTTTGCTAAGGACATGCGTTCTGTGATATTAGTGCGGAGGTGGGAGGAGAGGAGGATACGTGTATATTCACTCTCTTTCATGTCTCTACTGTTCTAATACACTGCCGTCAATTTTCCACTGCGTAAATCATGAATCAGCGATACACTCACTCTTTCAGCTCATCTCGTCGTCTTGATGTCGCATTGGCGTTTGTCGTTGACAGATCTCATTCAGGTAGCCTTGCATACTTGGGCGAGATCTGTATCCTGAGTAAACTATTTTATACATTGAGAAGTGATACCGGGGCTGAGGCAGGACGGGCAAGGATCCTGACAATGCCGGTGAACGTGTACGGGAATCAAGGTTCGGGAGATGCCGAGCGATTTGATTGTTGCTGCTCGTTGGCTGAGCGAACGAAGATCGATGATCTAGTATCCTTCGTTTAATGGCGCTGAACAATCAGAGGCTGATGAACCTCTAGAGCAAAGGTTGGTCCTCACGCCATAGGATAGGTGTGTGGACAGCAAATTGATAGCCTTTAGGTGTAAGGATTACACGCCAGACTTATGCTGAGCGTGTTTTTGAACAAACAGCCTTGGAATTTCATAGGGTAGATAATACGATGTATGTATTACAACAGCTGGTAGGTGTCTGTGGAGCTGATCGTCATCAAACCTATCTTGATATGCTCTGCATCAAATTGTAAAGTTTCTCTCTTACAGGTCAATGAGTCTGACTTTGAGCATTCCTTTACAGGGAACTCAGTACATACACTATTAAAATACTATAGGTGTGGTAATGGTAATGGGTATAATCACAGTGAAATCGCCTTTCACCTCACTGCAACGATCAAAAAAGACACATCGGCACACAAGGCAGCAATCTCCGCAGCTTTTAAAGACTCCAGCCTCTTCTTGATCCTGACACCTAACAACCCACACGCAGTCTACACAGATCGCATACTGGGAATACCTACTGACTCAAGAGAGCAGGACTTGATCGCACACACACACACATCTTCTCCTCCTACCTTCAACAACGTCAGACTCCAAGCTCAACAAGCCGACTGCCACTATGTCCAACGACCGCAACCTCCAATCCCTCTTCCATTCGGGCCCGCCTGCATCCCCAATCTACCACTGGAGGTGCATGCACCAAGACTGTGAGCACGTCAACAAAACTCAGAACTCGGCAGAGACGCTCTGGTACAGCAGCGCGTGCAGGACGTGCGGCCGCGTTTCAGGCAGCACGGTCTGCCTTCTTGACATCACTCTCGACCGCGGCCAGGAGGAGATGAAGGCGCTGGTTAGGAGCGTTCATGACTGAAGGGGGGTGTCTGGATGGAAGTTTGGTGGCTGGAAGACGGGTATTAGACATAGTGAAGGCCGTGATCTGCGAGGTTTCCAGAGGCGCTTTTCGGTTAGACAGTGGAGAGAAGTAAGAGATGGCGCTGGGTAGAGAAGTCTTGCTGACTGTCTAGGCAGAGTTATTGAATCGAAAGACGGAGTGCTCTACTTGAGCTTACCGTGATTCCTCTCCACATTTTCCTTTTCGGCGGCTATTTGGTGCTGTCGTGGCTTCGATCTAAAGTGAGAGAAGCCCCAGTGAACCTTGTGACATTGCGAATCTAGAAATCACCTCTACACTTGTCGTGAGAGCAGTGATAGTCTATATTTGTGTTGAGCTGTTCGAATAGAGCACGTGTGTATGTCGGGTGAGATGCGTATTGCACGCAAGGAGTATGTGTTTGATTGGTGCGCTTCGCGCGTGCCCAGGTTTGGCGCGGCAGGTAGACAGTGAGCCTCAGCCTGACCGTCAAGACGAACACACACCACTAGCTTTGTCCTGCATTTGATACACGTAGGGCGACATGGATCTAGAAGGACAAAGTATTTCGCCGCCACCAGTCAGCCCCAGAGCAAATGCGTGGTTCATCCCTGCCGATGGCATTGCACGAGAGGTCATCACGGCTGATATTCAGCGCTACCTCGGTCCTGATGCACTGGTAAGGCCAGGTTTCGGAATCTTCCCTTATAAGGGTGTTCCTGGGTACTGGATTCACGCATACCGGACGCTTACATCGCAGATGATCCAGGACCTTAAAACAGATACCTTGAGGTGGTGGAAGGAGAGTTCAGGTACTGGGCCAACTACTGTAGCGCCGATTTTCTATCCCTCCGCTTTTCAGATTGCAGAGCACTGTGGCTGGCAGGTCGGACTAGAGAAATTCTTAGGAGAAGGCCAAACTGGCACACCACTTACAATGACTGCCAGAGGAACGCTTGGTAGGGGATCGCTTGGTATTGTTGAAGAGGTCTACGCGATCAGAGAACAGCCTATGGTGCAAAAGCGTGTACACATTCCCCGTCGAAGAGAGTCGGCCCAACGATATCGAAAGATGGTCCAGGACGAGATCGAAAACTTGAAGCACCTTGAACATCAGCACATTATAAAGGTTCTTGGTTGCTATGAGGAGCGCAGAAGCATAAACGATGCTCAAATTTGTGTGCTCATGTGGCCGCCTGGAGACGAAGATCTCAGCATCTTCCTCGAAGAGACTTATCCCAACGCTACGTACGGATCTCGAATGGAGTACAATATCTGGCTTCAATCATGGCTACGTTGTATGGCTTCTGCACTTACATATATGCATTCTCAGAGGGTCCACCATGAAGATGTCAAGCCGACCAATATAATACATCGTGGCTACCAGATTTACTTCACAGACTTCAGCTCATCACGGAAGCTTCAGAATGAGCAGGACACATCAACATCAAGCCCAGCTCTGGCGACTCAGCTCTTCGCTGCCCCCGAACTATCGCATGACGAGACTGGAAATGCAGCTCGTCACGGCTCTGGAACCGATGTCTATTCCCTCGGTCTTGTCTTTTTTGAAGTACTTTGTGTGCTCGAAGGGCATACTTTGAATAAAATTCGGTCGGTTCTTTTTGCAAACCGGACTGCGATTCGGCAGTATCATCGTGTCATCCATCAGGCCCAATCTGGTATTGACATCTTCAGGAATCCGCACCAGGTTTGGCTTTTCGATTCAATCGTACAACATATGTTGTTGCGGGACAGAAAGCAAAGACCGTCCGCCTTGGAAGTTGCTTCTCGCCTGCATGTGACACTTCATGGGGTATTTAGTTGTTCATGTACAGCCCCAAAAGTGCAATAGCATATCGCAGGTTGGCTGTGCCTGAGTTCTGGGGCTGGTCTAGTCTCTGGATCTCTCAGTGGTTTACAACGACACTCTACTTTGCTTTTTCTCTCGGTCTGTTACAGTTGTCAACTTCTTAAACTTCTTGTTCAGCGTCGGAGACCAGATGGCAATTCCAGAGAGCATCCAGAATACAGGAATCGTAGCCAGAAGAAATTAAACACGTTTGAGACCCCATTCTTCTAGATTGAATGATATGATGTCGAAGAAAGTAGTATGACCAAGTGCAGTATGAGATCATATTCCAGCGAGGCTGAACAGAAGCCTAACATCACCTGAAAAACCGAGCAAACGTATGAGTAAGAGCATGCAGCAATGAAATAGAATTGCGAGATCATTGGTGATTAATCTGCCCTCACTCTGGGTCGCTGGTCAGGGTTTGCGGTTTCCAAGGCTCTTCGCCACTTCCAGGCTTCAGCCCAGATTTGGGCCTAGCGCAAAATCACCTCCACATCCTCATAGGCACCTCTACAGTATAAATCTTGAAATTAACATTCGCACTTTCAAAGTTTGCTTGTTACACCATGAGTTTGAGACGTCTTGACCGGGAAGCTGCGGACCTTCAACGCGATCCACCAGAGACAGGCTCCGCTGGTCCTTCTAATGGCAGCGATCCATACCAGTGGGCTGGGCACATCACTGGACCCCCAAACACTATCTACGCAGAAGAAAAGTTCTTCTTCACTATCACGTTTCCCGAGGATTATCCAAGCACGCCTTTCAAGCTCACCTTTACGACTCCCATATCTCATCCGAACATCTCTGAGGAGGGAGAGGTGCGGCTCGCTGAGTTGATGGAGCAATACTGGTGTCCTGCTTTCACAGTGCGCAAGATCATGATCTCCCTACAGGTGTTACTTGCCGACCCGGATCTGGATGATGATGTGTCGGACACAGCTGAGGAATCGACAGCAGAGAAGAAAACCAAGGAAAATAAAAGCTTGGAAGATGGACCTGCGAAAGACAGATTCTTTTTACAGAACGCTGACATTGTTCGGGACATGTGAGTTGGACCTTTGTGGTCACTCCTTGATTTGTTGAGTGTCAATACATGCCTGGCTTTCAGTTTCTAAAATGCAACTTGCTTCACCGCGCTTTGCTTTTAACATTACCTGCAAGATATGTGATATGAAGATCGTAGCTCTGACGAGAGGACGTGCCTCATTCATGTCTAGTTTTGTGCCTTGCTCTGATGTTTTAGCCCGGTCCTCCTCAGTTCAAGACAAAGAGCCCTGCATGACTGTTTCGCGTGATAATGACAGGAACCAGTGACACTTAGTCTGGTGTTCTGGATCACGCACAAGTATCCATATGAGAATTGAGACTAGGATAAACCTCGAAACTCTGTCTTGATTAGACAAGTCCGCAAAATCTGCGGGGGATAATGGATGGTAAGTCGGTAGACTTTACTTAATCTCATGTTTATTTACACGCTTTCAGATAACATTCGCCAACACAACTTTTCGGCGTCTCACTTCTTGATACCCACAACGACCAAGTTGCGAGGACTATGCTTGTACTCAAAAACCGGCTCAACCCATGCATGCTCAACCTCATCTTGCTCTTTCAGCCATAACCAACGATCTGTCACGATCACAGCTTCTACAACTCCTGCACTGAACGCCATCAAGCTCCACATGATACTAAGTTCCTTCTTGCGCTCTGCAAATCTGACTTCGTAATCACGGATGCCGTCGTCTGTCAGACCGTCCATCTTGCTTTTGATGAAGTTGGGATCGACTTCGCAAAATGAGTTAGGCGCTACGAGTTTGGCCTCGGCGGCGCGAACATAGGACACAAAATCGCCATATGCAAACTTGCGCAATGTACCGATGGTCAGTGGCGTACTTGTCCCATCTGAGCTCAAGCCAGGTCCGCGTCCGTTGGGTGGTGTCCAGTTAACGTGGCTTGTGTGCCCGTTAGCTGAGACGGGGTCGGGAAAGTTAGAAGCGTCCACGGGTGCGGAGACGATGCCGCGGTCAAGAAATATACGCTGTAGAAGTGCCCGGTAGAAGTGCCGGCTGAAGAAAGTCTCGCTGTCATTACGGCCCCAGTTGAAGGGTGCCTGCACGGCCATCATACGGGCGGTGATATTGAGACGTAAACCCTTGGCGTCCGAGGATTCGAGAAGCTTGGAAGCAGAGTCGTGGATTGTTGGTGGTTGTGGGATGGGATACTGGGCAAGCCTTTCTGACATGGGGAAGCCTTGAGGGTCGAAGGCATTTGCGGTTGCCTCCAGACGAGGATGGTTGGGTCGGAGCGTGGGGAGCTTGTACGTCGGAGGACCGAGACGCTCGGTCACAAGATTATAACAACAGCCTACCATGGCTACCGCTGAAATCTCTGGGCTCAGAAGCAGGGAGCGGAGACCATAGTGAACGAGATTGCCGCAAGAATGCAGGGACATGACCATGGCGTTGACCTTCTTTGGTTTTGGCACTGCTGTGAGATCTGAAGGTACTTCTGTAGCTGCTGACGTCGATGTAATTTTGTCTTCTGGTATGTGCGATGGATCTAGAACTTGGTCTATAACGGGCGTCAGGTCGCCATCCTTGATGATGTGTTCTACATATTGTACGCTGCCGTGGCCTTCCGAGTAGATTTGAAGATTGATAGTACTGGTCTCGGTGTTTTTGAAAAAGCTGCCCTTTGAGTCTTGTTGGATAGTTCCCCCAACTTCTAGCTTACTATCTTCTTGAGGTGACTGTAGATGCTCGACCGTGCAACCGTCGTCACCGCACTTGACGCCGTTGAGGGTGGATGTTTGGGAAAATGTCTGCGTTTCTACAACAGTGGGTATTGGAACTATTTGCTTCTCTGTTGAGGCATTATTCTGCTTCTGGGCAGCGGGTCCGCCGTTTGTGTCCGGCAAGGGAACGTTAGCTTGAGCATCGATTGGCTTCTTCTTCTTTCCTTTACCAGTCAGGGCTCGATACTCCTTCTTGTTCCTCATCACGAGGGGCTTGTCTACCAATTTGGCGAGCATGTCCATATTCTTGGCACCTTCAATGTTATGTGGCCTGCTCTCGACGGCGACGATGTGCTTGGAGTAAGGTTGAGCAGCAAGCGCACGGCCAAGATAGTTTTGACCAGAACCGAAGTCCACCAAATGTGTGATGGGATCTTTTCCAGATGATGCAATTTCCGAAGTCAAATTGTCGAGGTAGCGCGCAAAATTGTCAACTTCGTGCACTTTCTTGACCTTCATGCCCATGGTAATGTGTCGTGCTAAGGCTGCTCTCTCAGGTGGCGGTGCCGACCCTGGAGGTGGGAAGTCGCGTGCAAGCAGGTGCTTTCGCACATCCTTGATGTATTGCACCAGATCCTGGGGTGGACTTGGGCCATTTCGCCAGGTCGAATCTTGGTCGTCAAATTGTGTGAGATCTTCGCGCATGAGCAGGTCGAGCACATCCATAATGTCGCGGTCCTTGAACCAGTCTCGCCATGTTTGCGACAATATAGTCGAATATAGATCCGGTGAACGGGTATAGAAATCGAGTACGTGAACACCTCCGCATAATGTCTGAAGCAGCCATGAGGATGTGCTAAAGTTCAAGAGTGAGGCGACATAGTCGTTGACATTGTCGAATTCTGCAGGTAACGGCAAAGGCTGCTCGGGACCCATGATTTCAACCGTATCTCCTTCTTAGCAACTCTGATCCTGGAGAATGTTTGGTGTTAGTGCACATCTAAAAGCATGGTTGTGAAAGTCATGTTTCTCTGCCCTGCCTTGTGGGACCTTTTTAGTAGTGCGTGGCCTGTGCTCGTGGGGTGTCGATCGGCGAAGCTCGGAGGTGCTGAGCTTCGCCGCAACAGCTATCCAGACGTCATTGTATAACCTATTTCCATACCCGCAACGTTCTTCCATCTTCAAGACATATTGATCGCTCATGATGATGTCCTCGACGAATGATGAGGATCCGTTCCTTCAAGTCCAGGCGTACGTGTTACCAACATCCAGCAGGCAACTGTACTGACACATGTCACAGAGACGTTCTCTCAGCCCTCAATACCTCACGCCCACTCTTCAAGTCATACCTGCGAATAAGATCCTCGGCATCATCTGCCAACAGCCCAGAGCTTCGAGAAGCACGCCAGGAGCTCGAACAAACCCTTCGAGACCTTAGCCAGGACCTCGAGGATCTCGTTGAAAGCGTCAAAGCCGTTGAACATGACCCCTACAAATTTGGGCTAGAGATTGATGAAGTGGAGCGCCGTAGGAGATTGGTGAAGGAAGTGGGCGATGAGATCGCAAATATGCACGAGGCACTGCAGCAGACAGTGCAAGACGCACAGAAAAAGGGCAATGCGCTGCCTGACCCAGACTCGTTTGAGGAGGATGAAGACAATTACGCGCGATTTGAGCAAGAGCAGCAGATTCAAATCATGCATGACCAAGACCAGGCACTAGACGGCGTCTTCCGTACCGTTGGCAACCTACGCATGCAAGCCGACGACATGGGTCGCGAGCTGGAAGAGCAGGGCGAGATGCTCAAGGATGTCGACACAGTCGCCGACAGAGTTGGAGGCAAGCTACAGACGGGCATGAGGAAGGTCAATACCATCATCAGAAAGAATGAGGGTAAGCATGTTAATTCCCATATTGAGCTCTGCTAACGAGCTCTTGAAGACAAGTGGTCGAGCTGCTGCATTGCAGTCCTCATCTTCGTCCTCATCCTGCTGCTGGTGTTGCTGCTTGTCCTGTAAGCCGTGACACATTTCGCGATCCACCACCGAGATAATTCTGCACACGCTATCCATCAACACACTACAGAAAATATCCAGCTTTACTTTTAACAGGTCTTCTGATCAGAGCAGTTCCCTGGGCTGAGAATCGCGGGTTTGCGAGATACGTCATTTGCATTGAAGAGGATATTCCGAAACACCACCGAAAATTTATCGCCAACAGTACATGTCGCAGACACTTTGCGACGACAGCCGCATGCCAGGGCGTAAATGGAACTGTTTTTGGAGGTAGTGGTGTTTTGTCGTAACACCATTGGTGCGAGGCAAATGTGCGCTTTGCTCCTGCCAACTTCGACATGGGATCCCGAGGCCTGCCACACGCGTAACCACGAGATCAAACGCGACTTACGAAAGCTCGCGTATGGTTCGGTATTACGCCCAGTCGCGTTCGTTGGAAAAGCAGTCACCCCCCTTGGCCTGACAACATTCCTTGGTGGTCGCACAAGCATCTCGCCTTGCAATTTGCCAGAGCATCTCCTCAACCACCCTTTGGAATGCAGACAATACTAATCTAGTGGATTAATCGCCGCATGGCTATTGTCACGGTTACCGAAATATTGTCGAACTGACAACTTGACAACTGCATCGACTCAGCTTACGACCCACTACAACAGTCTCGTTCAAAGCTATCTAGATACTTTCTCCTACTTGTGTGCTGATTTGCGCTATACGACAACCACATTCAAAGATCAACTTGCAACGAAACCGTTCGGTATGCTCTCGCCGCTGGAAGATTCTTAAATTTGCGCAAACTTGGGTGGCTTGCCAGCGTGCGGCTCAAGATCAACGACTAGTCAAGCTTTGTTTTCGCTCAATATGGCAAGACTGAATCGCCTCAGTCGCATCAGCGATAGATCTTTCCAAAAACCCGCCGCAACAGAGCCTAAGCTGGTCGCCTTCAAGATTGGCACTCCAGCCCCTCATCGACAGCTCAGCTTACTCACAATCACAATCATCCTAAACACTCTGCTTTGGAGCTCCATCGTTTGCGCCGTCATTTCCCTTTTCCAAATTGCATCCGATTCGGAGGATCATTCGAACATTCTGCCAGGCGTACTGACGCTAGTGTCGGTGAGTGTTATTGCAATCCTTTTAAGGCTCTTACTGATTCTTGCAAGGCCATTGTCACAATAGCGTATGCAATCGTACATACAACATACTCTATCAAGCAAAGAGCTCTCACCTATCAGCAACTAGACATCGCAACAATCAAGAAGACGACATACATCGCCAACCGCTTGGTAGTGTCCTTGTGTGTTTTATGGTTATTGACGGCGGGATGGAACATGATACTTGTGGCCAGGAGACCGAGCTGCTTACCCAATCAACTTGATGGCCAGAGCTGGGAAGCTGGCATAACGTGCCTCGTTAGTCGAGTAGGCATGGCTTTGGCTATGATTGCACTGTAAGCGTCCTCAGCCTTTCGACACGACATGTTTCTAATTGTGCCACCAGTTTTGCATCTCTTGTCTTATTCGGAATGATGGCTGCTGTGCGGCGGCCGTTCGAGGCCCACCTTTGGGCATACGGTCTGCGTCAACCTCCCAATACCGAGCCTACGCCGCCCAATTCTCGACGACCGTCTGAAGATCGTTCTGCTACTGAAAAGCTGGTCCTTCGTAGCAGCGTATCTGCCTACAATCATACTCGAAGCTTCTCGAATCTTACAAACGCTGACGTCGAAACTCTGGACCTAAATGCTAGCAGTCGACCAGGCTCAATCATACAGTCTCCGTCACCGGGGCCGGACCACATGGGAGTCTTCACCTCTCCGTTCGCACCACCGCCTCTTCCGCCAGCGTTTGTAACATCCATGGACAGGAGCCCCTCACTTCGGTCTCAGATACCTACTCTAGATCCGTTTGTGCATCATCGCAGACTGTCGCTGACACCTCGTACCGACGCACTGCTGGCTCCAGCAGCGTATGTGCCATACTCGATACCCATCGAGTTTTCGGCGTCAGCACAACGGGCCGTTTTCCCTGATGCAACGGCTCCATACCGATCAATAAGCACTTCACGTTCGCAACCCCACCTACGCAGCATGAGCAGCTTCTCGAACAGGCACCGCTACTCACGCTCTTCTGTGTCGCTCTCACGTCCGCAGCGCCTCAGCTCCTTGACGCCGGTTCCTCATCTCGAATGCAGCTCTTGCAGCGATACATTGAACTCGTCTGGCGGCATTTCCGAGAAGGGCGAAAGCCCCAAGTCCAAGTCTGCCACTTCAACCACAGATAGAAGGGCTAGTGCTGCTGAAATTGTGCACGCTATAGCGAACAACACACCGATCCCTGGCACCGAGCCGACAAGCCCGAGAAAGCACTGGCGTACGGTAAGTGCACCCGACGCTGCCGCCGTGGCGGCCGCACAACAAGCCCGCGCCGGGCAGCGCATGGCCATGGGCTGGAAACCGCAGCTCTCCAAGTCGTCCACCATGCTCAGAAAGCCCGCACCCGTCAACTTCAACAAATTTATGCGATCTGCCTCAGCCGAGCTGCTGGGTCGCTTCGGCCCTGTTGCGAGTGCCGAGGCAGAAGATAGGGATGTGGCGTGGAAAAGGGATTTTGAGCGCGAAATTGAGGACCGACTGAACAACTTGCATTCGCTTCCTTTCCCGGATGAGAGGAAGAGCAGTAGTTCGGATGCGGAGACGCTGAGGGAGAGCTACGACGCGGGGAGTTTGGAGCAGGAAGAGACGAGGTTCGAGGACGCCAAGGAGGTTTTGGGTGGGACTAGGCCGGTGAGTCGGGAGATGGCGTTTGTGTAGTGTAGAGATAGTTGATTATAATGAAATATCATTTGCACTTGCACTTGCACTTGTACGCTGTGTGGTATGGTATGTGGTGGGTAAGGACTTTCTTCGCTAATGTGTCATTCGTAGTGTGCTTGCTGGGTTCAAAATTCAAAGACGTATCTAGCACATGCCAGACAGCATTGCCATACCAGCAACATGATCAACGCCCTCGGCCTTGTCCTCTTCCAACAACTTGTCAATCACGCTCGTCTTCCTGATACGCCAAAACGCCTGCGCGCCATCTACAAAGCGCTTGCTAATCGGCTTCACGTCCTCAGCAGGACACGCCGCAAAGCACAAGCGCACGCAGTTGTACGCATCCTTTTCCCGGATCTCCTGCGTTGGGGCAAACATGGAGCCCGGCGCTACAAGACACAGGTACGGCTTCTGGGTCCAGAAGATCCACAGGGCCTGGCTGAGGCGCGCGTGGTCCACGTCGTGGGCGAGTGGGTGCGTGGTGAAGTCGAAGCGCACCCAGACGAACATGCCGCCGAGGGGTCGCACAAACGAGTAAATCTGCGTCTTTTCGACGACTGCCCACTCGTCGTCCGAGTCGGCGACGAAGCTGAGTGAGCGGCGGCGCCCGGACTTGACTACCTCGCGGCCCCGGTCCAGTGCGTCGCACATGGTTTGCATGCGGCGCTCGTAGTTGCCACGCAGGCCTTCGAGCCAGCGCACCCAGCCGTCGACTTTCCAGCCGCTGCCGTCTGCGGCGCCGCCGCGGCCTGGGTCGGTGGAGCTGTTGGGTCCCATGAGCAGCTCGGCGACCATAGACTGCACGAAGCCTGAGGGCTGCTGGGTGGATGTTTCTGTGATGCGGGTGATGCGCTCGACGAGGGCGGGCTGCGCGGTGATCCAGCCCAGGCGGCAGCCGGGGGCGACAGTCTTGGAGAAGGTGTCGAGACGGACGACACGGCCTTGGTAGTCGACGCTGAGGTACGAGGGGATGAGGCTGTCGAGAAACTCGAAGCCAGAGGACTTTTTGGGGGTGGCGTTGACGACGCCTGGCGAGGACGAGGGAAACTGGAGGTACCAGTATGGGTCATCTTCGACGATGATGACATCGTACTTGACGCAGACGGCGTATATCTCTGTGCGGCGGGCGACCGAGAGGGTGCCTGATGTGGGGTTTTGGCCGATGGTGACGGTGTAGAGGAGGTGTGGACGGCGGCCCTTGGAGAAGTCCCAGTTCTCCAGCACGTCCTCGAGACCACCAGGGCCCTTGGCGAGCATGCCCTCGTCATCGATCTTGACTGGCGCGACATTGAAGCCGCGTGGGCGGACGGTCTGGATGGCGTTCATATAGGCGTACTCTTCGCACAGCAGACCAGGCCGCTCTTCGGCAGGGTCGTGGTCTGCAGACCACTCGTTGCTGAGCGCCTGAACTGTCTTGGAGAAGCCGTCTGTGGAGCCGCATGTCAGGATGATTTCGGGCCCGTTCTTGTAGGGGACGAACGGGTGCAGATTCTCGCGGGTGAACTGGCGAATGAAGTAGTACAGCGGTGGGTAGCCCTGTGCTTGGCCGTACTGCAGGGCCGACATGAGGTCGATCTTGTGCAGCGGATTGGGAGTGTGCGAGTCGTGGGGCACGAGCAGACGGGCGGCGGGCGGCTCATGGTGCTTGCCCTTGCCATTGCCCCTGCTCTTGCTGTGCGAGATGTTGAGCTCGTCGAGGCGAGCAGTGGGAGGGTCGTCTGCAGGCGGGTCGACGGGCATGTTGGGCGTGGGCGTCCATCGGTCTGGGTGAGAGACTTTGGCCTCAAGAGTGTCGTAGGGAAAGTACTTGTCGTTGGGGAGTCCTGGCAGCTGTCAGACTGACGAAACGCCTCGCAGCGAATGGGAGCGCCACTCACCGCCCGCCAATTGGGCGATACCGGGAATACTGAAGTACTGGTAGAACTTCTTGACGCTCGAGGCCTCACGAGCCTTTGTGCTACGTGACAGGTGGTGCGAGAGATCGATAGGCTCGGGGAAGCTCGCTGGGTCGGACGTATAGCAGGCCATGGTGGGTTGCAAGCGAGCCTGCAAGCACACAGTGTCTCGTGACTTGGATTGGTGACTTTGATTTGTGGCGTGGATGCGTATGATGTCAACTTCAACTACTACAAGAGCAGCAACAACCTCACGGTATGCGGTTGTCTGAGTAGCAGGTGCAAGAATGCTCCAACCGCCCTCGTCCGTGTCCGCTGTCCGCAATTGTTAGCCGCGGGAGCGATAAGGCGCGCTGATTAGAAAGCATCTCCACGTCGAATCGTGACGACATCCCACAAGACGACGACGACATGCTGCTAGCCCGTAAGTGGTTGTGAGCGCCAGCTGGAAGAGGAAGCTGTCGCGACACGCAACAATGCTGTCGACGCCCTTGTCGACATCCAATTCTGCGTTCAAACAGCGCTCTATTCTCGAGTATCGACAGAAACGCGTGCTTGTAGCACTCCTCGGCATCTGCAGGTAGTCACCGTAGCGTAGGTAGGGCTGGTTAGCGCGCCATGGAGCCGGCTGCATGCCCTGCCGAGCTGCACGCCCGAGTCTGAGCCTCATGCTTCCAGCTTTCTACTCTCCCTTTGTTATCCTCTGCAGCCTTCGAACATCCTCTAGCTTCGTTTACTGTTTTGCTTGATTAGACTTGTTGCATTTTGCCGCCTGTTGCCCTCTGTTACTGCATTATTTCCTCGTTACTGTGCTCTCAGCCCATCCCGGCCTTCCCTATCGATAAGAAGCTCCAAGCTGTCGTCGCCAACCTCCCGCCACGAGCTGCGCTCGCTGCCAGACATGAGCCCAGAGCGTCATGTCGACGACGATGAGGGTGCACCTCCTCAGGTCTACCGCGATGACGACCTCATCAATATTGACCCTGAGGATGCAATAGTCACCGGTCCTGATGAACCTGTTCAAGCTTCCAACGAACTTGAGCCACCACAACAGCCGCATACTACCAGCAAATATATCTCCCCGCGGTTGCAGCAGACATGGATCTCTGTGAAAACTTGGGTTAAGGGACCACAGCCGTCTCGGCCATGGAAGATCCACCCATTTTTGCCCAAGATTCAGACCGCTCCAATCCGCCTTGTAGACACATTTTTCCCCAAAAGGAAGCACAAAGTATGGCTCTTAATCATGTTCTACGCTGCCTGGATCCTCAGTTTTGCATTGGTACTGCACAAAAGTGCCTTCTCCGCAGATGTACCTGGCCACGGCGCTCCTGTAAGAATTGGATGCACGCAACGGTTCTGGAATGATGGCAATGGATGCGGCCTTAACGGAGACTCCTGTCGTCCGTTTGAGAATGCAACCATGCCCTTTCGCTGTCCTGCCAACTGCAAGCGAGTACAGTTGTTGAACCCTCACGCTGTAGGCGACTATGTTGCAAATTACCGTCAATTGATCATTGGAGGTCCTACGGACAAAGAGCAAACCTTGGAGAATACTTACTACCGCGCCGACTCCTTCATCTGCGGCGCTGCTATCCATGCAGGCTTCATCAGTGACAAGTCGGGTGGGTGTGGTGTGGTCAAGATGGTAGGCGAGAAAACAACCTACCCTGCTGTCAATCGCAACCACATCAAGTCGATCGGCTTCGATTCCTATTTCCCCAAGTCATTCTCCTTCCTACCTGACACCTCTGCTCAATGTAGGGATCTTCGTTGGCCACTTCTGGGCGTGAGCTTGACGTTCACCATCCTACTCTCCCTATTCACTACCGCGCCCTCCGTCTTCTTCCCTTCCGTATTCTTAGGCATATTCTTCCACGTCGCACTCGCTTCTGACCCGCCCAGCCTGACCGACTACTACGCTTTGGTATCCATCTGTCTAGGTCGCTTGCTACCAGCAGGTTTCTGCATGTACGCTGTGTACCGGTTTGCCGTCTCGCGCACCTTGAGGAACCTGGATGCGCAATTCGAGAAGACTATTCTGTGGCTTGGAGGCTGCTGGGTCGGTGCACTCAACAACTACACCTTTGACAAAATCCCCATCGAGCGTCTCACACCTCATGATCTCCAGAATCAGCCCGGTGCCGTACCTGCATTGATCATTGTTGTGCTTTGTCTATTCTCCATTGCCTTGCTACAAGCATGGTGCCTGCGCATCGAAGGTCGACTGCCAAAATACCTTGGCATCTACGGCATATTCGTCGGCTCTCTGCTTCTGCTTGTCGCCGTTCCTAAGATGAACGTCCGCATTCACCATTACATTCTCGGCCTACTACTCGTCCCAGGGACATCAATGCAGACAAGACCCTCGCTTCTATTCCAAGGCATCCTGGTCGGCCTATTCATCAACGGTATTGCGCGCTGGGGGTTCGATTCTATCCTCCAAACGCCCAACGAGCTGCGGGGTGATGGCCCGATTAGCAGTCTGCTCCCAATCATCACCGCACCCATCATCCACATGAACCACGACCTGCGCATCAAGCCTAACATTACATTTGAATGGACACTGCCGTTCCCCGCGCACTACGACGGCCTCAGCATTCTAGTCAATGATGTCGAGCGGTATAGGGGCTATGCAGACAATGAACTAGAAAGCTGGACATGGGTCAGGCATATCAGGGACGTCCCTGAATACTTCCGTTTTGCGTTTTTGAGGGGAGGAGGGCGAGGTGACTATACTAAAGCTGGCGCATGGAGTGCAGAAGGAGGATGGACAGAAATGGCATCGGGGCCATCTTAGAGAAATGACATTACGCATAAAAGGTAGAACAGGGTAGATCGATACATACCGATACTGTAGTCTACCTGGTCGTTGACATGTACGATTACATCCGCACTCTTACCAAAGTGGAGTGCTGCCAAGACCTGCTTACACCATCTCTTCTGACATCCTGCTCCTGCCATTCTGACACTTCGTTTCTGACCACAAGCCCCAATGTCTTTTCGGCCAACTCCCAATGTATAGTCATCAGCCGCACTGGGACGAGACCAATCGCACCGAGCCAGCAAGCGCTTGACTCGTGCTAACGGACTTAACACTCGGACCAACTCCAGACCTCGGGCGACCCACTGACGGTGACGTTTCCAGGCCGATCGTAGGGCTCACGTTGGGGTACACTACGGCAGCTTCAATTTCTACGACACTTTATGGAGCTGGCCATGAGTAATCGAGGCGTTGATGGGGGGATGATGCCATTGACACTAGGATACAAGTGCAATGCGTGCTTGTGTATAAGTTGCACGGTGCTTGCAGTATTGTGAAGGCTTAACTATCTCCAAACTACCTCGTCTCAAAGCCTCTATCTCATTCGATTAATCAAATTTGTTTTCATATCATCTTTTCATAGGTCTCGCCATGGTCAAGGCAGTGTTTGGAGGCGGTTCCTTCATCGCTGAGGGTGCCTTGGGTAGCTTCAACACCCACGACAAGGTCGCCGAGGCCATCGACGTCTTACTCGCCTCAGGCGTAACCACCATTGACACGGCACGCATCTATCCCGGCTCCGAAGCCGCCATAGGACAACAGCCAAAACGCACCCAATTCACAATCGACACCAAAGTCCCCGGGGGCTTCGCAGCCGGCACCGCGCACAAAGACACCATTGTCTCGCACGCCCAAGAAGCCCTCCAAAAAGTAAACATCCCCCAATTTGACATCCTCTATATCCACTCCCCAGACCCAGACATCCCCCTCGACGACACCCTCGCCGGCATCGCCGAAGCCCACAAGTTAGGCATCTTCCGCCGCTTCGGCCTCAGCAACTACGCACCACAGGACGTCCAGCGCGTCTACGATCTCGCAAAGTCAAAGGGCTACCCTCTCCCCGCAGTCTACCAGGGCAACTACAACCCCGTCGCGCGCCACCTGGAACAAGACCTCTTCCCCGTACTGCGCAAGCTGGGCATCGTCTTCTACGCCTACTCCCCGCTCGCAGGCGGCTTCCTGACAAAATCCGCCGCAGATCTGGACGCGGGCGTGGGCCGCTTCAGCAAGTCCGCCCTCGGCGGCATGTACAGCGGCATGTACGACAAGCCTTCTCTGCGCGCGGGACTGAAGACGTGGAACGCGATTGCAGACAAGGAAGGCGTTGCCAAGGCGGAGCTGGCGTACAGATGGGTGTCGTACCACTCTGTGCTGACGGAGGATGGAGATGGGGTTATCTTTGGGGCGAGCGGGTTGACGCAGATTGAGCAGACTGCGCAGAGTATTCGGAAGGGGAGGCTGAGCGATGAGGCGGTTAGGGGTATTGAGCGCTTGTGGGAGGATATCAAGGCCGAGGCGCCCGTGGATAATTACGTGTGGTCGCGGGGATCAAAGGCGTGAGATGGGGGAGTAAACGGGGGTGGGGGGAAACAAGCAGGGGAAGAATTCGAATGCTATAGACGCTACGTGAATCTAAAGTATGTATCCATTACCTGGAATATCATTTAGAACCACCCGACCTGACCTGACCCGACCTGTCGCTGGATCCACAATCCACACACCCCAAGATTATAACCGTCGACACCAAAACTCTAGTTGCACGAGCAGAGATCATTCAGAGCACTTGCTGCAAAAGACCCATTGCCTTACCACAGGCCACGTCCAAACCCAGGAGAGCTGTGGTTCGTGAAGGGTAAGAATACAGGGTGGGTATATTGTTACATTTCGAGGTCTCTGGTACATATCTACATGGATGATTCTACAGGCAAGATCAAATGGTACAGGCTGGTCAACCATGGTGTGGTACACACGCCCTAGCATTTCTGCAGCTGCTCCTGGATGTAGGCGGGAAACGCGGATCTCAGCGTGGCGGCTCCTCTCTTCTGCAGCTTGGGCAGAGCTTGCAGGCCCTGGTCTAGAGCTGCTTTTGTCTTGGTTTCGTACTCGGCTGCGTCCTCTGCGAGAGGCATGTCTGCGCCGAGTACAGCTTTCGATGTTTTGAGGGCGTTCCAGATGACGAGCTGCTCGGTGAGGTCTGCGCAGTAGGTGTTGAGAGCTACGGTTTGTTCGGTGCCGTTTTTGAAATCTGCCTCGGTCTTGGTGGCGAGTGAGGCAATACGGTTGAGTGGAGTTTGGGCTTGAGTAGTTGTGGGCTGTGTGGCGACAATCTCCTGCTTGAGTGCGTTAACGAGACGGTTGGCGAGCGTCTTGACAACTTGCATGTCTCCTTCGTGCTTTTGGGCCATGACGGCGGCCAGCTCCGTAGGTACGGCAACAACAAATGGCTTGCTCCTCCAGTCGCCTTGCTCCGTGGTCGTGCTCTTTGACGACACAGCATGGTGCTCCTCATCCTCCATCAACTCTACAATCTGGCGAGCGAACCGCAGCGCCTTGGCTGTCTCCGTCTTGTCCCAGTCAGACGCGGTAGCCCGATCGTGTGCGCCCTTGAGTACTCTCACTGCAACGTCACGATTGCTCAATCGCAGGCCAGTCGCCTTGACCCTTTGCAGCGCCTTCAACACGAGGTTGTGGTGTCCGCTTTCGTTCAATTTGCGCACGATCAGAGTCTGCCATGAAGGCTGCACGGCTATGCCAGCGTTGTGGAAGCCTTCAAGAAGGCGCACGACATTCTCCCAATCGTCTGCTGTCTGGCTCTTGTATAGAACGCCTTTTAAGCTGTCCCATCTGCTTGGCCGAAAGTTACGGTCGATGAACTCCAGGGGAAGTGTGACCTCGCCAATCGTGACTTCGACAGGCTCAGATTCCAGTTTTGCACGCGACTTGTGCTTGAAGACCAGCCGCTGCTGGTCTCGTGTCAGGTGCTCGGGCAGGAGAATTTTGGAGTTGATTGTGGCGAGGAGCGTCGAGAGTTCGGTAGAGGACGGCTCGAGGAAGACAGGAAGGCCGCCTATGTTGCGTTAATGCCAGCTATTGTAGGAAGCGTGAGGTGTACGCACCCTTTGACCGCGCCACCGTCCTGGAGAATGCGCGACGAGAGCCATTGGCGCGGGCTACAACGCCATTGGAATTGCGCAGCGCCGACTGGCAACTTCGTTGTATTGAATACATGATGCTATGTTGCAGTGTCTCCGCATGGCGCGTTCGCAAGTCCGTCTCAGAAAAGTTTGCTGACTAAGATCGGTCATAGATTCTCAGCCACTGTCGAGGCGAGCCACAGTGTAGCCACATGTTTCCCCCCACTTAGAGCACAGTCTACCAAGATATGTCTGCGAAAAGATACAGCTGGTATCTGCCCTACCTGAAGTCCTCCACCAACGGCAAGAGCAAGACCTGTTCCAGAATGGACAACGAACAAGCTACGTTCTGGCTTTCGCAATTCATTGGCAAGAACCTGCGCATCCACGCTTCCGATGGACGTATCTTTGGCGGCCAGATGAAGTGCACAGACAAGGTGTGTGTGTTGTAACTACCACGGAAGCGCTGGGCTGATGGCTACAGGACCGCAACATCATCCTTGCACTTGCATATGAGTACCGTGAACCATCTGCTGAGGCCATTCGTAAGGCCGTTGAGGGATCGGGAAACCCTTCTGCGAGTGTGTCGTGGAACAACCGCTACGTGGGCCTTGTAGTCGTGCCCGGACAGCACGTCAAGAAGATTGAATTTGAAGAAAGCACTCTTCCAGGTCAAAAGAGTGGGATTATCCTGTGATAATACAGCGACCTTCACCCGGTGCCACACGTATTCACGTGATTTGCAGTCCTGACACTCGTGCATCTTCAGCAGTGCAGACAAGTTCACAATGGGCCTAAAGCGCACGAGCAATTGCCAAAAGAATCCTTTGGGAATTCTTGCAATGCCGCAATGGGGCACCCTCGATAGAAGCGGCGTCTTTTCCGCCTATCGACCAACTCAAGGTGGAAGCTCGTCCTCACCTCCAGCACTTGGCTCGCGTGTCAGGTTGCGATATCCCACAGCTCAGGAACAAGGTCTGGCAATACGCGCTCACGAGCGATTCGGAGACTCTTGAGTTCGACACACGCACCAAACGTTTCAACGTCTCGTGCATTGGTGCGGGACTTCTGACTACCTGTCGATCAGTGTTCCTCGAGACGCAATACGCACCATTACGCTTCAATTCGTTAGTCTTCAGTAATCAAATGATTGGAGATATGGACATGTGGGCTCTTCTGGCAAAGTTGGAAAGATTGGAGCAAGAGACAGGGAATGGATTGAGATTAAGTCTCAGCGTTCAACCTTTGAGTAAGCTTGGTCCATGACATGACGGTTATGGTCTTGCGAAGGTGTACGAATTGCTTAATCCAATTTCTCTACAAATACAGATGTCGGCAGATCCCTGTTCTGCCCTTGGGACTGTGCTTTTCGAAATTCCATATTATACATCAATCCAATACCTGCTCGGCTACAGACCACCCCGCATTACGCCTTGCCTAAACCCTCCTAGCCTCATCTCGCAGTCATGGCCGATGACAACCCCATTCGATTGATTCTCTTGAGCTCTACAATTGCCTTGCCAACCCTTCTCCAAGATGCCTACAAACGCAGCAAAGAACTTGGCTGGCAAACCGTCCTCATAACCGGTGCATCATCCGGCATTGGACGCTCCTGTGCCTTCGAGTTCGCACGCACATCACCACATAACCTAAAACTGATTCTCACAGCACGCCGCATTGACCGACTGCATGAGATTGCCTTGGAAATCTTAAACGAGGTAGGCAATGGCGTTCAGATCCACAGTGCAAAACTGGACGTCAGCAAACCGGATCAAGTCAGGAGATTATGGCAAGACTTACCGGAAGGCTTCAAGGACGTTGATATCCTCGTCAACAATGCAGGCTTCATGTCTGGCTATGAGCGTGCTCCGGACATACCGCCGAATATCATCGATGATGTCTGGGCCACGAACGTCACCGGTTGGATCAACATGACACAAGAGTTTCTCAAGATCGCGAAGAAGAGAAGTGGCGGTGGCAGCGGCGATGTCGTCATGATTGGAAGTATTGCTGGCAGAGAACCCTATGCTGGGGGCTCGATTTACTGTGCGAGCAAAGCGGCGATTCGGAGTTTCACCGAAGCGCTTAGGAAAGAGTTGATTGCGACAAGAATACGAGTCATCACTGTTGATCCGGGGCAGGTACTGACGGTGAGTTATGCCTGAGTAACAAGGAAATACGAGTGGGAGGCTGACTGATATTTATAGGAATTCACAATCATTCGGAACAGAGGCGATCAAGCGTCAGCGGACAAGACCTATGAGTAGGTCCATCAATCGCTGTATTGAAAGTCTCCAAGCAAATAAGCTGACTCTTGAAAGGGGTTGCGATCCTTTGACACCCGACGATGTTGCGGACGTGGTAGTCTTCGCATGTAGCAGGAGGGAAAACGTCGTGGTGGCTGATTCACTGCTGTATCCGACATATCAGGTATAACCAGGATAAATCTTTGGTGAGTAACAGCTAACGATATAGGCATCACCTCTCGATATTCATCGCAATTTGTAGCCTGGAGAATTGATCTAGATGAAATTGGCATTGCTAAAGCTGTAAAAACTCCGTTCAGGCTGCAGTCTCGCGGTTTTGGTACCTCCGATCACCTCAACTGAGAACCCGCGTGGACGAAACAGCCCTTCTGCTGATAGGTGCAAGTTATAAAGCATTGCATAAGAACATTACAACAGTTGCGTCAATTTTGGGTGATCGATTTGACAGGTCTGGAGAATGTAGGCGGAGGCGAAGGTAATGGATGCCACGCCACCAGGCCGCTTTCAATGAGTGTAATGGATCTCTCTTTTCAGGTCTTTCCAAAACCGAAATGCAGGCTTCAATGCAGTACTGAGCAACCAGCTGTTTGGCCATTTTGTGCTGTAGGTGCGAAACCGTATCTATCTCAATTCATCATGATCGTTGGTATGACACTCTTGCAAGCTTCACTAGCCGATTTTATCAGTCATCTTGGAAACAAGATTCACAATGTCTTGAAATTGAGAAACACATCCCACCCATGCGGCTGCGATGAGCCGATGAATTGACCACTCGGCATGCTGGACAAGGCCATCTCAACGGCAGGCCTTGAATTTGTGTCTTTCTCAAAGATAGCATTGAACTGCGGGATAGTGTGAGAACCCAGACCAGCCTTGAGTGTGCCCTCGTGATATAGGCTGATGGGAGAATCAAAAGGGCAGCTGACACGTTCCAGCAGGTCGCGGGACATTTGGACCAAGTGGGGCGGAGATGACGATGAGATGGAGAAAAGGTAGTCGAAGTCGGGTGGCGCGTCGAGGACGTCGATATCATCGGTAGTTTGGACTTGGGTGGCGAGTGTGTTGTAATAGCCCTGCGCTACTTGTTCAAAATGGACAGCGACCTTGTCAGCTTTGCCGCAAAATTCGAGAACATCAAGGCATGATCGAGCGTAGCATAGCTCTTTCTTCCATACTTGTGGCGAGTAGTCGTGTAGCTGCATTTGTGCAGCACTGTGCAGGAGTGTGAGACATGCCATGTATGCCGAAAACCTGCAGAATCTGTCAGCGTTGCTATGTCTGATTTTCCAATGAGAAATGGCCACACAGACTCGCAATTCCAGCATCTCTGATAGATAGTCTGCTCATCCATCTGCAGCTGAAGTATACGTGCTGCAGTGCGCGCAGCTTCCACACCATCACCAGCGGCGACCCTCACCTCCTCAACATCATAGCGCGGCTTCATGGTGTTCCCCTCAGCATGAGGACTTCTCTGTGCACTATGAGCGAGACGAGCGAGAAGCATGCTTGCCGAGAGGTAGAATAAGTGCACCAGATAGACTTGCTCGCAGTCAGTGATTGAGCGTACTAGTGGTCTGTATTTCTCACCTGTTCTTCTCGTCATTGTAGTGTTTCCGCTTGCGTCCAATAGAACTTTGAGATGCATCCATTCCGGCAACTGCTGGTGCCACCGGGCAAGGTCTCGCTTTGTTGAACTAAGCAAAACAGGCGAGAGCTCCCTAAAGTTATCAATCGTGCGCAATAAGTCTGCCTCTATCTGAACAACCTTGCTCAACTCTTGCTGGACAATCTCATCTGGGGTCATTTCTCTTATATCCATCAGCCATTGAGAGCCCAATTGCAGTCCTGTATGATCACTGTGGACATATCCCAGTGTCGAAACCAGCCAACTGCGTAATGTTACGAGCGTCCTGACAACACGTTTGTGTCTTGTCCAAAGCGTCTCGCTGTAATTGCTAGGTCGGATTTGTAGATTGGGCCCGAGATTGAGGGCAAAGTTGATGCCCATGTCTGCGTATGCCATGGCCACTGTGGCATGGCCGATTGTGTTGAATAGCGTCAAGGCCGCACAGAGTTTCATTGCCTCCAAGATGTCGACCTCAATGACTGCTTCCAGAAGGTGTCGGGCACTTTCATAGAAAGCTCCCACGAACTCATAAGATCCATCTGAACTTGAGGGAATGAAGTCAAGTGCGGGAACAGGATTTTTAATGTATTGCAATCCAACAGCAGCCATTATACACAGTGAGCAAAGCGCTGGTTTCAGATGAGAGGGCAAGGATTCCTGAGAGACAAAATCGAGCCAACTTTTACCTGGCGTCTCGAAATATGGCTTGAGGTTGTTGTACGATGCTTCTGCTTCGCCTTTATCGTATATATAAAACACGCAGCCTGTATATGTGAAGAAGGCTTCTGTGCCTCTATATAGACATTCAAAGGCTCGTGGAGGCTGGGTCGAAGATTCGCTGACTGGGAGTTCGGTTGCTGGAAGCTCTGTGGGTGTTTGGGTCTCGTGACTGGTGTACATACTTTGCAATAGCAGGCTGCTATTGCTAGTAGCGTCTCGCACTATTGCTGGGCGTAAGTCACTCAAGGGGACCTCGGATGCAGAGCTCGAGCTAGGCATCGCGCCAGTCGAACTCGTGCGGCTTCTGATAGCTTCGATGACCTCACTCGGATCTGCTCCAGCTTGAATTGACGAGAGGACGTCGCCAAGTTCGTCCTTTGGTTTAGTCTGTAGATACCTGTGTAGGGTTGGTTTTTTGTGCAAGCAGGATCGTTGAGATGACGCTACACACCAGTAAAGCTCCGTCGATGTTTCAAGGTCGCTCTTCATACGTTCATTGTTCTCTCTCAGAGATGCCATACGCGTCTGTCCTGGCCTAGCCGCGTAGGCGCATGTTAGACGTCTTCTACTGCATTCTCTACATACGGGGCGTTCTCCCGAACACTAGAAGGGTCACTCTCATCAGCACTGCCAGTCGACAATTGTGTGGACCAGCACATACTTTTCGTCTTTTATCTCTGCATGGTTGACAAGCTAGTGTAGCACGATTCCTCTCTCCTTGCGGCGACTCCCTCGACGACAACTGCTGAGATCCACCCGCTAGTGGTGCTGGGCGCAATGGTCGGTATGGAGATGCCATCCGAAAATTCGTATCGGGATCAATAATAATGTGTGCACATTATTGAGTCGAATTGCGACCCTGAGTTATGACATGACTTAAAGGATTCTAGCGCGGGTTATAATCGGGAATTTCGTCATAACCCTGGCACGGCTCAACGGCTCAACGGCTCAACCAGTGTGGTGCCTTTGAGATTACACCAACAATGGACATCACCTCATCGCATATCAAACTCCCCCATTGATGCGCACCTAGCCTATCTGTTTGCTTTGCTAGTTTCTTGCTAGGTACTCAAATGCACAAGCAGAACCTCGGTCGGCTTGTGCATGTGCAAATAGCAGCACCGGAGTTTCGATTTGGAAACAGGCTTCACGATCGGCATGTCACGAGCGAACGACCAGGACAAGCACAGCGAGGAGCGCACAAAGTAAAGTATTCAAAGTTGGACAGCAGTTGCGCCGCGCAATGATTGACTAAAAGAGATGTGTATAATGGGTCTGAGCAAGCACCCTAGTGCAGAGAAAGGAAACCCCAACAAAGCAAAGCAAAACTCTATCCTATCTTACGGGTATTTTCTGCTCACGCCTCTTACCATCTCCTCCACACGGTTGAAGATGTACCTAGAACAGGAGCGCAGCGCCGAAGAGAACACCAGCACCGACAACGCCCATCATCTTGAAAGGAACGTCCATACCAGCAGCGGCGCCAGTTGAGCTGCCACCGCTGCCATTGCCTGCGCTGGCAGAGCGGGTGGGCTGGCCGGATCCAGCAGTAGCAGTAGACTCAGAAGGCTCACCAGCGAAGTGAGAACCGTCACCAGCAAGACCGACAGCCTTACCCGCACCCTCATCCATGTACTTCTCGGCCTTTTTGGGCATGGCAGGCAGAGCGTTAGAGGCTACCGCCCAGTCCTCGGACCTGGGAGGGCACTTGGAGGCCTCACCATCAGACTTGAAACCACCGTTACCAGACGGGTTGTCAGTTTCTTCGTAAGCCTTCTTCAGGCGGTCGAAGTCGCCGTTGGGGGTGATCTCGCCGTCATCACCAACCTCGACAAGACCGTAGCCGTTAGGCTCAACAGTGTACTCGTAGGCCAGCCCGCCAGAGTAGACACTGGTCATATTGGTGTGATAGAGAGAGGCAACCTCTCCCCAGTCGCGGCGGTTGGTAATGCAGCCGTACTCGGAAAGGAAGATGGGCTTGCTGTAGTCCTTGTAGAGCTCGACCTTCTTATCCCATCCGGACTGGGTGAAGGAGGAGGGGTCGCACCACGAGTAGTCGTTGAAGGCGAAAAAGTCGGAGCGCTCGTCATCGGAGCCGCAGTTGAAGTAAAGAGCCTGCTGCTCAATGTTCTCGGTCACGTCTGCGGCGGAGTAACCCACAGGAATGGGGCGGGGCGACTTGTTGCCGATGAAGCGCTTCATGTCGCGGGTGACGGCCTTAATGTAGGGAGCAGCTCCAGTGTTGTTGCGCTCGTTGATGACTTCGTTTCCAGAGAAGAAGAGCATCAGGTTGTTGTAGTTGTGGAACGCCTCAATTGTAGCGAATACGTTCTGAAGGTAAACATCGTTGTACGAGCGGTGCAGAGTAGCAGTGGTCTCACGGTTGAGCGAGTAGTCTGGTGTGTTGGCATCAAGAGTGAGGTAGATTCCAGCATCGTCGAGCATCTTCATGCCCTCATCGTGATTCTTGGAATTGTCGATTGTGTAAACGCGAATCGTGTTAATGCCGAGCGCCTTGAAGTTGGCGATATCGCGCTTGAGGGACGGGATGTCGAGCAGAGGGTCCTGCGCATCAGCTGCGCCACCTGTTTGTTGGTCAGCAAATCGCTGCTTCTTGATCTCAGTCGCATGCTTGAGCAACAAACCTGGCTGGTACGCGACACCGCGAACGTAGAAACGCTCATCGCCAGCGAAGAAGGCGTTACCGCGGACTTCAATGGGGGGAAGCTTTCCCTTGGAGCTGGACTGACGAGCGAGCACGCTGGCCAGTGCTGGGCTGACAGCCGCGCTAAGCACGGAGAGAACTACGAGCTTCATGAGGCTGACTGTGAGAAGGAAGAAAAATTAAAATGCTATAGAAGGCGCAATTGAGTCTAACGAGTGACTGATAAAGAGGAACGGGGCTGAGTGAAGTCCGTCAAACAGAAGGCATGGGGAGAAAGGGAACGGGGACCGGGAATCAAGTTATTTGAGGCAGAAGCACCAATGTCTTGGTAACCCCCGAATTCCTACATGTGGAACTGCCAACCCTCATCGTCTTGCCTGGCGGGCTTCAGGCCAAGTCCTGCAGTGTTGGCAGAGGCAAGCAAGCGCAGCGGGACGTCAAGGCCAAGCGGCCAAGGCCCGGGATATCGATGGTGAGAGGGCGCTTCGCATATGCCCAGCCTTGGTCAGGGGCGTCTTTCCAATGAGTGACAGCGATGCTCTTTTGACGAGTCTTGTTTGCAGTGCAATTGCGCGTTCACCTTTCTGATGCACAGCCTCGTCCAAATGAGCGAGAACTAATCAAAGCGAATGTGGGTGTGAAGATGAACAATGACTGAAACAACAACAACAACGCTTGGTGTCCGATGACAAGAGCAGCCGGGAAATGAGACGGTTATGCCGAGCCCGTGAGCAATTGCGACCGACAGACGCTGACGACACTTTGATATGTAAGACTCCCTCGGGTACCGACTGCACCTGCCAGACGCACACGAGGAAGCAGCTCTTGGTGTTCACGTCGCGCAGTTGCTACCGCGCAGTTGCTACCGCGCAGTTGCTAATTGGGGTTGCCGTTCTGTTGAGTGGCCGCACGCGTCTTAGTCGGATTGTGACAAGCTGTGGCAAGCTGTGGGAGGAGGTGGAGGCCCGTGCGCGCGCCGTGTATCCGCTGCAGCTCGTGTCGTCAATTATTACACAGACCTTGGAAGGGAACGAGGAGCGTGTGTGATGTAGCAGATGTGCAGGGAGGCCTGCAAGAATGTTAACCAGGTCTGAAACACAACGGCCCGCCCTCACTTGATCGCCCTGCCCCAATGATTGGCCGGATTGATTTGCAGAGACAGCACAAGGAAATTGATTCAGACACAGGCAGAAATCCTTGACCAAGGACCCTGGCTAAAATATATTGTACAAGAAAGTCATGTCTCCATCTAAGTAATCAAACAACCACAATCCATTAACTTCTGATTCCCACAGCTAATCGCCCAAAGCCTGTTCGCCCATTGCGCCAGTCTAACGCAATGTCTCCCCCTCTCACCGCCGCCCATCCAAGGACAACTTCAGATTGATCTCGCCGAACCAAGAGAGCACATAGCCCTTCCTCGATCTCCAAAACATACTGTTCGGGCGTAATCACAAGCTCGCTCTCTACGATGTCCTCAATGATCTCCTCGTCATCCACTGCAGGCAACAATCCCAGCACTAGGTCGGGGAAACGCTCCAGCAGGCTGCAGTCTACTACATCGTCGTAGCCAGCACTGTGCTGATGAGGTGTAGGGTTGGTTGCTTGGACGAGGACATCGTAGATCTCATTTGGCAAGGAAATGTATGGCGTTTCCAGCGCGAGACGTGTCGAGTATGCGTCCATGGAAATCATCGCGCCTTTACGAATGCCAACGTAGGTTATGGGTACGTCCTGACCGGGGACAAGAGTGTCAACCCATTCCATATCCTGCTCGTAGAGGCCATTGTTTGGTGTTACGAAGTCGAGAGCTAAAGAGCCTGAAAGCCTGTGATCGAGAGGCACACTGATCAATACGTTCTCAGGATGAGCGTTGATTGCTTCATGGCTCTGGATTTCTGAAAAGGCCTTTAAAGATAGTCGTTTATGGCCATCGAGCGCAGTCTCGAACGTGTATGTTCTGTCGTCACTGAACTGGAGCTTGTTAGCCAACAAATGTGCAGATGTATGGGCACAGCCTTACTTTCAGAGGCACGATGAGACTCTGGTGGTGTTCTTTCAGTGGTGTTTGCAGGTTCTGCTGAGCGTACGCAAGTAGCGGAGACAAGGCAAAGAAAAGAGCGCCGTGCATGTTTGCAGGAGACAATGCTGTCTGTTTAGTGGGTTTGTAGGCGCAGGCTTTTGATTTTAGGCTTTACCGTTCATTGTGTCTATGTATTCCTTTATCTACGTTTCACTAGGGAGCTGTGCCTCATGTGCACAGATGATCTTGCGCTGGCGGTGAACTAGTAGCCCGAACTCCTTCCTTTGTGGTATTCCCGGGCGTCAAAGTGATCCCCGAATACAAATCTCTAGGATTAGATTTTGGTGGCGCTTGAAGTCGCTTCGTGGTTCGCCAACAGACTTGCTCTCGGGGACCTAAATTGCGGCGTAGTCGTCGGTAATGCTATGGTCAGCCCCGGCAATGACAATGGCCCATAAAGGCAATTTTGCAACCCTAACAAAGGCTTCCAGCTGGTTGGGTAGCCCTGATTGCAATTGCCAGCCTGAAAACTGTCAGTTCATGGTGATATTTGTGTTGTGTGATAGTCCTCTAGGGCTAGGGGAGAAAGGCGCGCTAAGCTATATGAGGACTAACTCTGTTTGGCTTGCAGCATCGAGAGCTTTCCATAGACACAGCTTCACTCCGCATTTTAAGGTGCCTTGCAGCTCTTCTACTGTGTAGCCTGCAACTCAAGCTTCGCATACATACACATTCTATCACTGCAGCTGCTGTCACATAGACCCAGATAAACTGTCGCTACGAGACTGGAAGGTACCCCGCCATGGATGCTGCGCGCAAAGGCGAGGCTGCCCTCAGCGCCAGCAGTTACGACGAAGCAATTCAACACTTCACCGCCGCGATTAAAGCAAATCCAGGTGCGGTGAAGTACTATATTAACCGCTCTACAGCTTACCAGCGAGTAAAGAAGTACGCCGAAGCGCTCGTTGATGCCGAATTCGCCGTGGTTCTCGCACATAGACGCGCTACTCGGGAGCTCATCAAAGATGCTCAATTCCGCCGTGCACAGCAACTATTCTTCCTCGAGCGATATGCCGATGCGGAGTATATACTGGGGATCGTGAAGAAGATCGACGAGAAGGAAAAGACATTGCCAATATGGAGCTCTAAAGTCGCGAAGAAGCTACAAGAGCTACCAGAGAGTGACGCAAGGCGCCAAGTCACAGTGAAGGACATCCCTGAGGTCGAGGCTCCTAGCTCAGTACCGGAATCGTCGGCCAAGAAAGAAGATACGCAAACAGCAGCTCCCAAACCAGTCGTACCTACCCCCGTGAACAAGATCAAAGAGGATTGGTATCAGAGTAACGATATAGTAACAATCAACATCCTGGCCAAGGGCGTGGACGGAGTTAATGTGGAATTTCATGAGAATTCCTTATCGGTGTCATTTCCGGTCGGAGACTCGGGTGCAGAATACAACTACGATCTTGATCCCCTCTACGCGCAGATCGACACCTCAGGCTCAAAGTTTCGCGTAACACCAAACAAGGTGGAGGTCATATTGAAGAAAGCGTCACCAGGCACAAAATGGAAAACCTTGGAAGGCGATCGCCAAGTCGAACCTTCTGAGGGTTCTACAAGCGCTATCCCACACCATATTCTCTCCAGTAAACCGATTGCGGAATCTGCCCCGGCATACCCCACATCGTCCAGGTCAGGTGCAAAAAATTGGGACAAGGTTGCTGCAGAGGACCTGGACGACAAAGATGAGATCGAGGGTGACGAGACCTCGCACTTCTTCAAGAAGCTGTACGGAGGTGCCACGCCCGAGCAGCAGCGGGCGATGATGAAATCCTACCAAGAGAGCGGCGGCACAGTACTCAGTACCGATTGGAGCAACGTTGGAAGTAAGACCATAGTTCCGGAGCCGCCCGAAGGCATGGAGGCGAAGAAATACTAGGAGCTGTCCATCTCTAGGCCATGTAAGGGCCGTGATAAAGGACGGCCCAATCTCAGACTCGGATCTCAAGAACCATGACTTCAAATGCTGCTTCAGGATACCATTCTCTATATAAGCTGCACGTATCACCGCACTCAATCATCGGGATGCTTTGCTTTCAATGCTCTCTCGAAAGCCTCCTCTATCGTATATGCCGAGTTGGGAGAATAGGAAGGGGCACTCAACGGATCTTTCTTGTTCATAATTGGCTTCATATAGCATATCACATCAGTCCGAATTAAAGCATAGTAGCACAAGAGTCCACAAGGTTCAATAACAACAACAGTTTCAAAAAAAATGCAAAATAAAAAAGTTATATCATGTGTGCCGTACTTTGCATGTTGCATTCCAACCCTGGTCATCAGGTATTGTCACTCTCGAGTCTCAGCGCCGAGTGCTGGAGTATTTGGTTCACCAATATGACGCAGGTGCAGCATTCTCAGTAACTTATCCATGCATGATTTGGAAAATATTCCACGTATGTGGTATATCCGCTACTTGTCTATGATCGCACAAAGCTCACTCAGAAGTTTTATGAAAAATACCAAGAGACTGGTGGGAACGAGAGCGAGCAGCAATACAGGAGGAAGTGACTAACTTCCATCCGGCAGCCCTGCACTGCCGCGCCCTCGTCTCGGTGCCTGTCCTCGACCGCGAGATCCAACGCCACCCCTCGGCGTACCTTCATGTCTTCCGCCGCGAGGGCCGGATAGATGTTTTCGTATCAACAGTTCTGGCTGGTGCGACTGTTGATCTGGTGTCCCAGCATGCTGTCTCTGCGCGTGACCTCCACGCTGTCCGTCACCTCGCCCTCTTCCTCTTCCATTACCTCGCGTAAGTTGTGGTACAGTAAGTCCACGTTGACCATCAAACTGACCTCTCCCTCCCCCAGTATGCGCTCCAGTACCGCCCCTGGTACTTTGAGGTCCAGCACCACCCCTAGCTTCCTGCCGTGCATTCGACCTCGCCCTGACGTGATTCATCCAGTGCCTGTTAAAAAATTGTCTTTGCACCACGTTCTTCTTGTTCAGCATTTCATGCAGCGTCACCGGGCCACGTGGATCCTCGCGGACCAAGATCGCCGCCCTCGACGGACCCTTCTGTTTCATCAATGTTCCTCTCAGTGATAGTAACAGGGCTACCAGCTTCTGCAGATCGGTCTGGTTCTGCTCTTCCCATCGTTTCACCCGCTCCGTGGCGTCTTCTTCCTTGATGTAAAGGATCTTGCCAGAGCCTGCTTTATAGCGCCCCGTGAATATGTGTTTAGTGCGACCGAACCAGAGCTGATCCCGCCAGGGGCCAAACGGTTGATAATCGAGAGACTTGTGGACTTGAGTTTTCAGCTCGAGAATCTGATGGCCGGGAATCAGCTGCCCTTTCTGTACTACCTTGAATGGTGCAGCGTAGGCGAACTTTGGACGTTGCATAAGGTCTATGTCGGTCGGCACAGGCGGTACAACGGCCTTGTCTTTGCACTTGGAAAGTGTGTCTGGCAAAGTGTCGACGTATGCGTCCGCTTCGAAACGGCAGACAACATCCAGTGGACCTATTCGATACCTGATCGCCCGGTAATGAGAGGTGGCATCAGTCAGATCCGGACTTGACGTTGTGAAGTGCTTTTCAAAGTTGAAGCCATAACCTGTGCCGTTGGAGCGCCGCCAGAACCCATCCTCGCGACGAACGATAACAAGTGTGTTGAAAATCATATACAGATCCAGACGGAAGGGCCCTACTGTCTTGCCTTGGACGAATTCCAGAAGTACTCGCAGGTTATTGCGGTCAGCCAGGATATCGACGTTTTGGAATGAATAGTCCGGATTCATAACGGTCATGGCGTTGAAGACGGCTGAAAATGGATCACGCGGCTGGCGCACGTAATTGTAATCCGTTGGGTGAAAGCCTTGATCACCTGGAACAGTGTAAGGAATTGCTTGCGGTGTCCACTTGGAAGGCCCGCCCGGAACAAATATTGTGTTGCTGCCATCAACAACTCTGGACCAGTTGTAACTACATAAGATCTCTGGATCTTCATCCCAGGTTACCCTCGACCTGGCTTCGGTCGGCGCATGTGGCTGGATGTCAGATGGTAAGATGGTCTGGATGACAGTGCCTCGATCTTGAGACAAGACACGCTCTTTACGCTGTTGCTTCTTCTTCTGAGCGGGTGTCAAGACCTTGGGCAATGGTTTGGGTATGTCTAGCTCTCCTGCTTCAGAGTCTGTCGCGATATCAACATCATCGTCATCATCGACATCCACGTCTTCTTGCTCGTCAATAATTTCCTGCCCTACTGGCGAAGGCGGTTTGGCCGACTGAGCACTGTGTGTTGGCGGCGATGCTAGACTAGCTGCTAACGTTGGGTTGATAAGGCTGAGCAGATTTGTCTCTTGTTGTGTGCGCTGCCGCATGCTCTCTGGGTCATTTCTGGCTATCACGACACCGCCATTATTGTTAGTACCTAGAGCTCGTAATCAGCTCGAATTATCTTGGAAAGTATAGCGCGAGCAGTACCAAATCTGTTCGGCATACTTTTGATAAGTGCAAATGGCCGTAGTGTGGGCAGCAGTAACGGCCGCCTGCCAACTCGCGCCGCACAAGCGAGCCTGCAATCGAAATTGCGCACTTTGTTTGTCTTGTAGGCCTATGAGAATGATGAGTTGTTGCTGAGGCTTTACGAAGGTGGCAATGTGGCAATGTGCCTGCAGCCAGGAACAGCGACGTCGACGTGGGCAGGGCTGGGGGAAGAGGAGAAATTGCTTCAGAGTGACACAGCAGCGTCGAACCGTATTTGACTCTACTTCTGTGGTAGCGGCTTGATGGACTTGTGCACGTGAATGCTGTAGGTAGAGCTCAGTGCAGGTGGAAACTGCGAAGTAGAGCGTGGCGTCCTGACTAGCGCACGCCTCTCATTGGCTAGCTGTATAGCACAACAATCGAATCGCCTCTTCTGCTTAGGACAACCCACGGTGCAGACAAATGAAACTAATGGAACACATAGATTATTTTGACGCTGGTCGATCTGGGAAGTCGAGAGATGACTAACCCCGTGGTTAGTATTTGCCGAAAGCCCCGATCAAGATGTAAGCGGAGCATCTGGACAGCTTCCCCACCCACGTCATGCTTTGATCGCCACGAGCCACATAAGTTGCTGAGATTCAAGCTGACCAGCACAATAAGCTGATATCTACAAATGCTCACCAGAGTTTCGCAAAGTCCAGTCTCGCGCACACCGACATACATATACCACAGCACGCACCTCAAGCCAAAATCTTATCAGACCATCATCAGGACTATGGCATCCGGGTCACGAGTTCGTCTAAACACCGCCCACAAACCTCAGTACTTTGTCGAGGGCCTCAGTGCAGAGAGTGCAAAGACAACGACAGAGCTGTTGCAAATCAACCACGAAAAACACCACATTTTCTTCAACGAATCCGGCTTCCATAACCACATTGCACACCACCTTCTTACGCTCTTTGCTCTAGGTGCCAGCTCGCAAGAGATACAGCAAGGCTATGGCACAAATGCCTCGTATCAGCGGCTTTCTAAGCCTCTGAATGACTCCATTGTCGACGACATGCATGAGCCACATCGTTTCCAGACCTACCTTGGGAAAGAGCAATACTATCATGATTTTCTGATCTTCTTTCAGAAAGAGATTGAAGCGAAATCCTGGCAACAAGTGCTCAACGAGTACCTTTTCGCAGGCGATGAACGTGCGGAAGACCTCCTAGTTCGCATGTACGCCGGCTTTCTTCATCCAATCATTCATACTGGATTCGGTATCGAGTTTCAACAACCGACGATTGTCGCAGAGGGGCTGGCACAAGCGTGTGTGCACGACAATTGGATGAGCTCACTGTTCAACAATGTTGAAGAGGCTGCTAAGAAGAACAGGGGCAGGAGGGATAGGAAGACCATTGTGGAGCTACTCGAAGAGGTAAAGAATGATAAGGAGCTGAGCAATGCTGCGCGCTGGGAGGATGGCAACAAGATTCGTGATGGAGTCATGAAGAGGGCGCTCGACAGGATGGTAGGAGTTGCAAGTCAATATACAATCCAAGAGGATGACGATCTGGAAGAGAAGACAGCTGAGATGATCAATGCTGCTGGTGAGTCCATCGCCTTTTGGACGATACAGTACTGAAGTGTTCGCAGCTTTTTTCACAGCAGCAGCCCAGCGCCCACCACACCAAGTTAAACTCGACTTCTACTACATGCACTGTGTCACTTCATCTATTTTCTTCTCAAACTTCCTCTCCTCTGCCAACAACTTCCTCACACCTGCGTCAAAACGTCGTCTGTTGGAGTGGAAAGTCTGGAATGACAGTATCATGTACGCTTCCAGGCACTCTCCAGACCTTCTCTTGTCCGAGATCACAGATTACAAACCCAAACAAGACTCTGAATGGGACAAGATCATTGGGCGAGTGAACAAACTACAAGACGATGGTCACGCGAGTAAGGTTATCAGAGCACTCGCCAATGGCCAAAAATCGTGTGAGCCCTACGAGCACAAGCCTGGCTTTGTTATCAAGGGAGACGCGTGGAGGAAGATAGGACACATGGCCATCGATTCCGTGGAAGCCGGGGAGCCTCATTGGACCAGGAGCTGCGGATTTGATCAAGCATGGGAAGACGTGCCGCTGAGGGACGGCGCGAAGCTGTGAAATGGCTCAAGTGACGATGTGGAAGCGAGGGAGCAGGTAACTCGAGACTGAACGCGTGGGCGCTGGAAGTGCGGGAGAATCGTCGAAACGTGCGTGGTGTTTCCTAAGATGCAAGGCTCGAGTTTCACGAACTAATTTCGGTGGGCGTCAGGCTATCGATATGCAATGTAACAGCGGAGTACCTAGCTGATGTTCTTTGCGAGCAAAATCCTGTATTGAGATGACTGATGTCGTACAACACCGTGTCATCTTCTATCGGAACTTAAAGGGGATGTCAATGACCCGGAGCTTGCTGTGTAAGACAGTTAGAGAGCCTACCAGCATGCATATCTGTTGTACCTGTACTGTGCTACGTGACAGCGTGCTGCGCATGTGCACGCCGCTACTTTTGGTCTCAGCTCCTTTGCACTTGTGTCCATGATCTTGGAGCTTGAGATCGTACACACTACCGAGACGTATAGCGGTGTGCAATTATCGGACCCAAAATGATCCAAGTCTTGGTATACATCAAGACGCTCGTGTTCATTCATTGAGCTATTTGTCTTGACCAGTCCACCCAGTTACACTGCATATTGAGTTTTCAGGCGAAGCTTTTCCTCATGGCACTGATCGGCCAATCAAACAGAGCTTGTACCTGAGCGGCGCGAGGATTCAAATGCAGGTACGTTGTGCATGAAGAGTGGAGCCTACGGGCGGCCAAAAGTAAATTAAATCACGCTGCCGGGGGATCCGATAAGGGACAAGGACAATGCTCACAGATTGTCTCTCGTGGGGTCCTGCGTTGCAGCTTCTGGAAGACAGTGACTCGCGCCGGGCCGAGCTGAAATTCATGGGTGTTGGAATATACAAGGCCAATCACTCCTCGTACTCGCTACACCTCCACCAGAAGGAAGCAGCTCCAAGCGCTGTGCGTCGCTATCGCGTGCTTTCATTTTGAACAAACGGCGGCAATAAGTCGACAATTTGCTGTTCCACCGGCGGCTGAAGCTGCTCACCCTGCGCTGCGACCACGACGGCGGCTTGTTATGCACGAGGTCACAGGAGCTAACCTTGGATACCGTCCCAACTTGACGCTTCACGAGACGTCGTGCTCTATCGTGTTGCACGGTCAGCGCCGCGCTGCCGCGTCGTCAGGCCCTCTTGGAGAAAGTCGGCGCAATCTCACTAACGGCAGATGGTAGCTTACTTGGAGTGCGGTATGACTGGGGACAACGTCTCGTTCAGGCGGGGAGGGCACAATGCTCACCGACTGATCATAAACAATGGCAAAGGATCAGCAGCACAACATCAACAACACTCGCATAAACAGCAACTGCAGCATGGCGCAGAGTTGTCATGGTGCTCAGGCACGAGGAGATGATCTCGATGGGTGCTCGGCGCCATACCCGGCCGCAATTGCGATGTGCCCGTAAAAGCGGAGCCATGACGCTCGCCTTCCCATAACGAACATTTCGCGCTGCTAGAGATTGCGATGCAGCGCGCACGGAGAGTTCCCCAAGACGGGACTCGGCTGCTGCTTGACCTGTGCGACATGCAACAGCCGGCCGAGTGCGCGGGTGAGCGCTGCTGCGCCATGGCAAAGTGAAGGGGGCGTAGGGTGTAAGAGCGTGACTGGTGAAGCGCAGAAGAGGTGCCCAAGGACTGGATAGCCTCAACGCCCTCGCAGATTACGGCGCCCCCGCCAAACTACACAGCGACTGGCTTGCAAGGCTGCACGCGTGCAACCGTCCCTGATTCACTGCAGCAAACCAGGCATCCCTTACTGACATGTTTCATCTTACTCCATTCACGCTAGCGCCCGCCCAGCATGACGCCCCTAGCCAACAGGACTACTCCCACCAGCGGGGCTCTCTAGGGTTTCACGTCCCTGATCTGAGCATTCCTTCATTTTACGTAGAAAACACCCCGTAGTCCAAGTGGGATCCGTTCGTTTCCCCTCTCTCCCCTTCCTTCTTTTGTTCGCCCTTGCGGCTCGTCGTTCTTTTGCCTCTGGCTGTCTGTCGCTCATTTGCAACACCCACACTCGCTATCGATACCATCGACTCTCTATTCTGTCCATACCAATTCCAGGAACAAGGCTACAGATTGGAAGTCCTGGTGGCTGAGGAAACCTTTCGTTCACTTCGCTCGTCACCGCATCACACCTGCCAAGAATATCCTTCACTGGACCGCCTATCACTATCCGCTCGTCACACTCGGAAAGTGAAAGTAGCAAACACCATAAGCGGGCGCAAAATAACCCATCTCTGATACTTCTATCACCACCCGGGACCGCATTCCTTCAATCTACCCCTGATATAGTCAACCGTACATATCTACCATGAAGTCCACGACCACCACCCTCTCAGTCGCCGCAGCGCTCCTGGCTGGCTCAACAGAGGCTTTCTGGCGCATGCCCTGCCACTCCAGGACTGCGTTCCTTCGTCTCGACCCTATTGTCGACCCGGGCATGGCCTCATCTCACGGTCACGTTATCCACGGTGGTAGCAGTAAGTACACGACCCGCAATTTTGTTTCGACCCACCGTATGAGCGGAGTGTTATTCTGGGGTTTCTTGGATGAGCACAACTCCAGGCATCCCTGACCATAGTCGGTCTACATTTAGGCCTGAGGCAGAAATTGTTTCATTGAAATGCTGAAGGCACGTGCTAACTTTATGGACAGACTTTGGTGTATCGACCACTTACGAGGATCTTCGCAAGTCCAACTGCTCATCTTGCCAATTCAGCGATGATAAATCGGCTTACTGGTACGTTCAGCCCACGTGACAGTCTTTGCGCAACGACACTGACGTAAACCAGGACGCCTTCCTTGCACTTTGTCCACGACAATGGCAAGACCGAAGTCGTTCCCCAGATCGGTGGTATGCTCGCATACTATCTCCTCCTCGGTGAGGATATTCAGCCCTTCCCCGAGGGCTTCGAGCTTCTCGCTGGAGATAGCCGCCTGCGTAACTTCACCGGCCAATTTCCCGACCCACCAACATCGGCCTGGGGTGCTGAGGACATGACTCAGGAGTCTCTCATGCAGAAATCGCTTGGCTTCAACTGCCTTAACTACAATCGCGCGCCTGAAGGCTCCCGCTACCGTCACTTCATGCCCGACAAAGACTTCCTTGATGCCAACTGCGCCAATGGAATCCGCGCTGAGATCTTTTTCCCCTCATGCTGGAACGGCAAGGACATCACGGCCGACGACCACCACTCTCACATGGCTTACCCCAACTTGATCGATGGTGGCAAGTGCCCTGAGGGCTACGAGACTCGTCTCCCTTCTCTCTTCTACGAGACCATCTGGAACACCTATGCCTTCAAGGGCAAGGCTGGTCAATTCGTTTGGTCAAACGGTGACCCAACCGGCTATGGATACCACGCTGACTTCATCAACGGTTGGGACACTAAAGTCCTCACTTCCGCTATCAACGACTGCACAAGCTCCTCTGGCCGTGTCGAAGACTGCCAACACTTCACCCCCTCGCTGCAGACCGAGGCCGAGCAGGGCCAGTGCAAGATTGAAGATATCCCCACTGTCCTTCTCAATGAAGACTGCGGTGGTCCCTCCGACGGTCTCTGCGGCAACGTCCCAGTCCAGTACGGCCCCGAGTACGCCGACGAGCTCCAGGCCGGCGCGACTGAGAAGCCCACAGGCGGCGCATCGCTGACCTCTTCCGTCGCCCCCGTGCCCACACAGAGCTACGCACCCGCCCGCTCCAAGAACTCGTACGGCGTCAGCGTCTTCAACGTCAAGTCCTCGCACGTCCCCGGCCCATACAACACCGACTCGCTCGAGATCGTCAAGCCCAGCCAGGCCGCAGGCTCATACCCGGCCGCACCAGTCGTGACCCCTAGCCCGTCGCTTGACGACGCCGCCGACCCAGAGGGCAGCATCATCTCCACCAAGATCTACACCGAGAACGGCATCGTGTACGAGGTCGCCATCGAGGAGATTGTCATCACCACCACCGTCGACGCCGCGTACCGCAAGGCACGAAGGCACGCGCACGTCCACCGCCGCCGTGAGCTCCACTAGATGCACTAGAGGCACCTTGCTCTAATCATTCTTATCACGCAGCAGCATGGGTGGCGTTTGCATAGCACAAGCGCTGCTCCTTGACATTTTTCTCTGTTTGACAGACACCCCTCTGCCTTGCGGGTTTGCCCTTGCGCCCCTGGTGTGTATGAGTTTCCGGGCACCTGGGTTTTGGACTAGGTATATAGTGTTGGAACGGAGGCTTGGTGGTTTACTTCTTGTTTTTGCATAAGCTGCTTTTTCCGCGGGTGGGCGGGTGGGTGCGTGCGTTTCGCGTGCTTTTCTTATTTTGCCGCTTTTTGAAAGCACTGCGGAATGGCTGTGCCGGAGCCGCATGTGCTTGCTTTAACACTGATAGAAGAAATGGGGTAGTGATGAAGTTCTTGTGCTGTTACCACTCGGCTGTATTTTTGCTACGATATCCAATCTATGATGAACTTTTTGGCTTGGCTGTTGCCCAAAGTTGCTATAGCAAATATGTGCGTGATGTATGTATGTATGTATGTATGTATGTATGTATGTATGCAAAGCATAACATTAGCTTGAGACGGCGCGATGTTGCATAGATGGTTGCCCTTGATTCACAAATCCTATCAAGCACAGCGATTCACATCTCTCACTATCCGCCCACCCCACCACATTTAAGCTCTGAACCCGTCACCCTCCAGCACCTGCGTTCCCCCATTCAACCTCACTGTCCGGTCCTTCACATTCCTCCCATCAATTCTGACCCTCAAATCATTAACATCCCATCTCTCTCCTGCACTAACAGCAACATCATAGCTCTCACGCGGCCAGAGCGTAAAATAATTCGTCTCCCAGTGCACTGGCACCACATCCGCACCCTCCTCGTCCACAAGATTAAACCGCACAAACACCGCAGGCACGTCACTTGTATTCTCAACCTGTATACTCTTGCCCTTGCCGCGCACGACGATTGTGGCATTCGACATATTGGACAGAGATGTGAGGTTTGAGAAAGTGGTCACTGGTGTGTGGTACCAGGTTGAGTTGTCCCAGTCGAGGATGTCGGTGTTTGGGGCGAGCCAGTATACGTTGCGACTCAGCGGATCTTCTTGGTCAGGTGAGGTGAGGGTCAGGCGGAGCAAGGCAGTTGATGTCAAATTATCAAATGTGGGGAGGTGGCCGAGGCGTTTGCTTGCATTCGGCACAGCATCAAAGGATTCTCGATCGTTCGAGATGAAGGTTTCTGAGAGAATGGTATGACCAGAGAGGTCGATGATGTCGACGAGGACTTGTCTTGTCTTATCTGAGGAGACCAGCTCCCGAGCACGGTTCGTGTAGTATATGCCGCGTGCGTGGTGATCAAAAACGACCGACTCGAGGTTTCCAAGGGCAGCCTTGGTACCAAAAAAGCTGCCGCCAGGATGCAGATAGTAGTCGAACAGATTCCAGTGCAGACTTGGCCACGCGTTGTTGAGCATCCAGTAGATTAGGCCTATTGCAGGACGTTCGGCACTCCAGCGCGAGATATATGCCTCAAACTGGGCACGTGTGGCTTCATAGTCTGCCATCTGCGCCTTGAGAAGATAGTCATCTAGACTTGTAGGTGCGCCATAGCGCTTGAAAAGTGCCTCGTTATAGATGGAACGTGTGTAGAAAGAGGAAACATTGGTGCTCATGTGGTAAAGGCCTTTGTCTGGGCTCTCCCAAAGGTCATCAAGGTCATCCGAGGAAAGGAACATGCTCAGACTACCGTATTCTGGGGTGCCGACTCCGGCACCAAGCTCAGATCCAAAACCAAATGCTGCACCTAGTTGTGTGTTGTTCCCGTTGTCAGTATCATACCAGTAGTTTGGAGGAACCCAATCATACGGACCAGCCATTTTCATGCCGCTGTCCCCAAGATGATCTGGATATCCTCTTTTCGAAGCGGACGCTATGATTGGAGTGGTCCAATTGAAGCCCCTCAGCGTATTGACATAGATGTCGGTTGCTCTATTATCTGGCCAGAAATCACTGCCGACCAGGAATCCCATTACACTGGGATGATTCTGCATCATCTCTGCTTCGTGAGCCATTGAGACAGCGGCAATCGCGTAGTCGACATCATCCCAATCTTCACCACTTTTCTCCTCATTATAGGACCACGCTTCCCACTTGTCGCAGCATTCCCAACCTGGCAATAGCATGATACCCATCTCATCTGCCAGGTCGTAGAGTTCAGGATGCTCTTGCTTGCCTTCAAGACGAACTGTGTTCATACCCATGTCCAGGACATACTGAAACTGTGCGCGCAGCTTCTCGATATCAAAACGTAGGAAGATATCAGCAGTGTAGCCAGCACCGATAACCTGAAAAGGTTCGTTGTTGATGGAGAAGACAGTATCGTTGTGTGAGTTGAGTCGTGATGTTACTGTGCGAATACCGAAGCGAACTTTTGAAGTCTGATCATAGACAATGGACACATTGGTGTTGCTGACGTTGGTAGCTGTGCATTGCACGCTATAAAGTGGCTGGTCTCCCCACTGCGACGGATACCAAATCTGTGGTTCTTCGACTTTCAGATGCAAAGCTACAAGGTCTGTGTCTTGGGCGCCGGTATCAAAGGATGCGCGGGGTCTCCCAAGCTCTTTGTCATCTGGATTTGTTACAGAACATTGAATTTGGCCTTGTATAGGCCTGTCGCCAAGGTTTTTCAAGCTGACTCCGAAGTCCAGGTCACCACGTAAGTTTGTTCTGACACGCGGCTTCCCAAGGCTAATCCGTCCACTCTTCTTGATTTCGACATCACGCCAGATTCCTGTCCCGTTATCTGGTGGGCAAGGATTCCAGTCTACGAAGCCAAGAGAGAAATCGCGGTTGTAGTCGGTCGGATACACCTTGACGAGAACGACATTGGTGCCATTTTCCAGTCTGGAGGTGATGTCAAACTCAGATCCAGCATACGCGCCGATCGTTCCTCCAATATAAACTCGATTGAGCCATATGTCTGCCCGTGCGGAGACGCCATTGGTGACCAGTTGCGTAAATGCACCTTCGTCCTTTCTAGCGTCAAATTCGGTACGATAGAACCATGCGACTCGAAACTGTCCTATGTCGACGTTCCGCAAATTGTCTGTGAAGAACAAATCAGTCTCATTGAAGACACCATTGTCGATCAATGCTGCCATCAGAGTGCCTCGTGAGCCAATCGTGTACCATGAAGATGTATCGAGGTCTGGCGCGGACAGTGTCGCCGTGTTGATCCCGACATCTCTAGTCGAAGCAACCTTCCAGGAGCCGAGCGTTGTGATTGATATGTCGAATGCTGTGGTGATGGGCAATTTGATGAAGCCTGTCATGGCCAACCAGAGCGACAAGTACCATCGTGAAGTTGTCTTGCCCATTTTCTGTTTTGTTTGGGTTTTGGGTATTGAGTCGTGAGTCGTGAGTCGTGAACATGAGGAGACTGAAGACGATATATGGCTTGCATGCCTGGCAGGGCGGGATGCCGTGTAACGTCAAGATTCGTGTCGTCAATGCGACCACGCTGGAAGTCACACGAGGCCGATTAAAGGTGGAGAGTTTTGATGCATCGACAAGGGTCGAGGTATTGTATATGCAAGGTTTGATTGTTGAAGTTACTCCGCACATTTAGATAAAGACATATAGGGCAAGTTCGCATGGGTGCGCATGTTCACCACAGCAACCACCGCCGCACAAGTGCAAATCCTGCAGCATCGGCTGAGAGACATTACATGACGTATGCAACAGTATCGCATATCTAGAGTTTCCAGCCTCTCCGTTTCGCAAGAGCTGTCTCTTGACGAACAGCTAGATCGGCAATGATCTCCTCGCTGCCACCACCGACGACCTGGAAATCATGTTATTACAGTTTTTAAATGCGGGGAGACTCAAAAACGTACCATCATTCTGAGGTCGCGACTCATCTGCTCAACGATAGCACCAGGTCCACCTTTCTGGTATCCGGCACCACCAAAGATTTGCTGCGCTTCACGGTTTGCCATCTCCAAGATGCGACCGCCGTGCACCTTCGACAGCGCAATCTGCCCAGCGATCTCAGGGTCCTGCCAACCCAATGGTGATTGCTGAATGTGGTACGCAAGCTGTTCAAGCCAGGCCCAGTGGCTTTCCACGTATCGTCCAATGGTCGCGAGCTTATGGCTGATGATCTGGTTGGCAATAAGTGGCTTGCCAAACGTGTGTCGTTTATTCGCGTAGTCGAAAGACTCAGAAAGACATGTACGGGCTTTGCGATTACAGCCAATCGACATGATGAAACGCTCCTTGTTGAAGTTCGTCATGATGATCCGGAAACCTTCGTTCTCCTTGCCGAGAAGATTTTCAACAGGTACTTGAACGTCGTCCATCTCGACGAAGCTAGCACCTCCACCGTTCTGCCCACTGTTTAGTATACGCCTCCAGGTGAAGCCCTTGGAGTTGACAGGAATAACGATAACCGAAATGCCGCCCATGCCTGGGCCACCGGTTCGTACAGCGGTCGTCATGTGTGTGGCCGTAGGCATACCAGTGATCCACTTCTTATAGCCATTTACTATGTAATGCTTGCCGTCTGGTGACTTCTGCGCGGTCGTCTGTAAGTTGGCAACGTCGGACTGTGAAGGATGTCAGCATTGCCAAAAAGAAATATGACATGATGCTTACACCGCCAGTTGGCTCTGTAATTCCAAGGCAAAAGCTCGTCTCCCATGAGAATAGTCCAGGCAACCATTTGCGTTTCTGCTCCTCGGTGCCATGGTGGACGATAGGAGGAACACCAATAACGCTTCCACCACCAAGAGCGGTGCCCACGCCGCCTTCAATGCGACTACTCTCGTCCGTCGACACCATGAGGTGAAATACGTCCATCTCTCCAACAGGTATGCCAGCAGGTCCTGGCACATCTTTTGGTCTATAAGGCTCAGGAACATCCCCAAACGCGAAGCCAGTGCGGGCCCATTTTCTGCGTTCTTCTGCCGGTGCTTCGCCTTTCTCCTCCCACTCCAGCATATAGGGTTTTACATTGTCATCGATATATGTTCGCAGGGCGTTGCGCAATCGCTTATGCGAGTCGTTGTAGTATGGCGAGGCGAGCGAAGAGTACCAAGATGGCTCAGCCCAGGGACCGAGATTACCGAAGGTCTCCTTCTCTGATTGCTTCACCGGAGGTGCAAGTGCGGGTTTATTCGGTGGGAACGACATATTTTGTGTGTGCTGGCGTTCGCAGCCATGGCTGTAGCAAATAACTGCTGGTATAAGCAGCCTTGAATCGCAAACTGGCTGTCGAGTTGCCGCGGCCCGTTGGGAACTGGGAGGTGCGGGGTTAGACGATCGACGAGTGGGGCTCTGTTGGAAGCTTCATCCTGGCATCACCAACCGGGATCGAACGCATACCTGAGAGTTCCTTAGCAAGTGTCACGGCGTTAAAGTATGGGAAGGCGATGGCAAGTGGTGGGAGAAGCGTTATGTGTTCACAAGCCTGAAGGGCATTCATTCATTTTACGTTACTAGGAGCTAGGAAGGTATCATTATTCCAAAAGGACCCGTCGTTATCGTAGCGCTGTCGAACCCATTCTCTATTGGTGGGGCGACACGTTTACCTGGCGCAGTAGCCACCATCGATGAGGAGGTCAGAGCCCTATTACTGTTAGCGTTTGGTGTTGAGAATTGTGCAGTGGAGCTTACAGTGCAGTAGGAAGAGGCATCAGAAGCAAAGTAGACAAAAGCGCCCTTGAGCTCCTTGGCCTTAGCGTCACGGCCCATAGGGATCATGGAGTGCCACAGCTTCTGAATGTCCTGAGGAACGAAATCAGAAAGACCTGTGTCAATGTACCCAGGAGAGATGGAGTTGACACGGGCAAAGTCCCTCCACTCGTTGGCGAGCGAGCGGGCCATGTGGATGCAGCCGGCCTTGGCGACATTGTAGGAGGTCTGCTCCTGGGGGAAGTTGGCAATGTGGCCCGACATAGAAGCAGTGATGACAAGCGAGCCGGTCTTGCGCTCACGGAAGTGAAGACCGACGGCACGTGCGCAGTTGAAGGTACCGGTCAAGTCAGTCTCAATGACCTCGTTCCACTGCTCAACGGAAGCGTCAAGGATACCGTTGTCGGCGGTCTTGCCGGCGTTGGCGATGAAGACGTCGACCTTGCCGAAGTCCTTGATGACGTTCTGAACAAGCTCCTCACACTGAGCGTATACGCCGACCTGGCACTTGTAGGCCTTGACTTTGACGCCGTACTTCTCGCCCAACTCCTTGGCGTTCTTCTCGGCACCCTCAGCGCGGGAGTTGTATGTAATGGCAAGGTCGGCGCCAAACTCAGCGCAGCCACGGGCAGCCTCGATACCAATACCGGTAGGGCCGGAAGCACCGGTAACGATAACGACCTTGCCCTTAAGGCTGAGAAGGTCCTTGAGCTCGTCGGCCTTGGGAATTGGAACCATGGTGACTAATTGGGGGTATAAAAAGTGAATATGAAAATGAAGAAGATGCAATTGAGTTCAACTGAAGTTGCTGAAGATGAGGTTCGTTCGGAGGGTGCGAGGGGGTTCAAGTACCTGCTCAGCTCCGAAAAGTTGAGACCAAAGCTCCCACGGTTAGTGAGGGGCCTGGTCTTGAGTGACGTGTGGCTTCATGCTCAACGTCACAAAGCGACGATGATTTGCCAATTGGATCTAAATGTGGGCTTACTACAGCGGTAGTGGATGCTAGCTAAGCCTTAGACGGAGGCTGAAGTGGGACTGAGTGGGTTGAGTTGTGACGTTGATCGTGCTGTCTGCCCCTCTACAATCGATAAGGAGCTATTTGTTTTGGAGCTTCGCCGGCTTTCTCGCGACTTCTCCCATGCGTGGCCTGATAATTACACTCGAGAATGAAAGGGACGAGTCTGATGCTGCTGGGCTGGTGTTGCGTCGATGCTTGTTAGACTGCTGGCACTATCCCATGCTTTCTTGACACCCTGCAGGTCACCTCCTGACCTTACGAGACAAACGCGGCAACGCGGAACGCATGCAGATGCTGAATCAACTTGCATGCCCCCGCCGACCGCTTGTTCTCGGCGTTGCATACCTTGGAAGTGGTTGACTAAGGATTAAGAATGTTGGGGACTCTTTCCAAAATAGGAGAGCATTGGTTGAGCCAAAATACAAGAGCGATAGTCAGCCTTACTCATCTGCGTCTCCAAGAACTGCTCAAGACAACGTTGAGGCCACTCGCTGCTTTCCTGCGCTCTATCAAGACCCTGCGACGTCTATTAATGTGTCAGCAAGGGAGGGGAAACGGGTTCGATTGATCACCAGAGTCGCGGAATGCAGCCCCGAGAAACTTTGCGACCAGCGAGCAGAGCTTCGACAAGGGGCCAGCCATTAGCCCTTCAGGACTGGCTTAGAGTCTGCAAGGTGTGTATTGTGGCATTGTAGGTAGCATTGTGAGATGCCCTGGATGGAATGGTCGCCTTCTATTGTGTTGTGCCGCCACATTGCTACGTACAGCATAGCTGCCCACTCCACGTATTAAAACTGCATCCATCGCATCGCTGTCCCATGCTTCTTCTCAGCGTGGATCGCTGCACTTATAATGGACAGATCTCCACCCATGTGCTCTGGTAAAGGGTGAAGGCTTACAGACCATTGCACGTCGCCGTACACGTGATACAGGCCGGGCACTGCCCACACACCACAAGCCCTTGACAGCATTCAAGTCCCTTCGTACCTATTCCAGTGCACAGAATCTGTCCAATATCAGCGGCGCAGCATCTAACGTGGGTGCAATATCTCGGACCAGCCAAGCCCGATTGGCCCGTGTTGCACATCTCAGGGCTCACCAGCATTGGGCCTTTTCTTACTCTCAACCTGTTCTAAGAAGCGCGCATTGCCCGACCGGCTCCTCACCCCTTCCTTCTCTCCTACTTCGCGACTTGGGCTTCTACGGATCCCTTCACTTACAAACATGGTGTTGCACGGTCTCCTCCCGAAACCTCTGCCGTCCGACATGTTGATGGGTAGCTCTATGTCGACCCCACAGCAGCTCCAACCAAGCTAACGACCCCAGTTGGCCAACTCCTAACGCACCCACTCCACCCCGAACGCGAGTGCTTTTACTCCAACGCAGCGCATGAAGAAATCGATGATTTGAACGACTACCACATCCAACTTCGCTACAAAGATCTATACAGCCTTGATCAGGAAGGTCGTTTCCTCACCAATTATGGCGCCAAATTCGAACTCGGTCGAGTCTACAGGCAGCCGAATTTACTCACGGTCAAGGCGGAGCAGATGATCCAGCGTACAAGTCAAGATCCTACGGCAGCCTTCCAAGCTGTTTGCAATGACCCAGAAGCACGCACATGGATCTACGATACAGTCAAGGCCGAGAAGCCGCTATACATTGTGCTGGGAGTCACCGAATTGAAGAACGCGGTGTTCAAGAGAGCGAGGCTTCAGGACTCCGGCGCATCGAACCGATTGAAGGAGCAACCCATTGAGCAGGGCGCGAAGGTCCCGAAGTCTCTGCAAACAGCCGCTTTCTCAGAATCGAGCCTTGGGGGCATTGGAAACGAGCCACATATATCTGGCATATTTGGCATGGACGTTCGACGTGTCACTGCCAAGATCACGACACCGGCAGAGCCTCACACATTGTCAGACCTGAAGTATCGATGGCTCTACTACGACGTGGCTTCCAGCGAGACCAAAGAGCAACTGATGATAGGCCTTGGTGAACAACTGAAGGCCAACGAGTTGCGGCTCATGCTTGACCTGTCTGAGGACGACGTCCAGGGCAACTTGGAGGCAATTAGCAAGCTAAGCCTTGATGCGCTGAGTGCCGCCGCTAGTCCTATGCTGCGCCCCAGCTCACCGGCTCTTCGCGGGCGCTCGCCCTCTCCCAACCCGGCTCTGCTTCGCTCCCAACACTGACGCTTGAGAGGATTGTTACTATAATACGATTATGACGACACGAAATATACGATCGGGAATGCATCTAGCGACTTTGTGCTTACGTATTGCATGATAGCATGGCGGCGATCCACGGTGACGACACCATGATGGTGTGGCACGTTTTTTCTCCCTCGATACTTTGAAATATGATACAGAGTACCTTCATGCCTGTGCTCTCACAATCATTTCAATGCACACATAGATTTTTACCAAAGGAATATTTCCACCCAGACGTATTATCCTTTGCGTTCACTGTTCTTTTCTAATATGCACAAACATGTCTGAGTGCAGGTTACTTGAGGTCAAAGCAATGCCCCGACCTATACTTGACAATTCAATGATCAGACGCGTCGTGGAGACGCGCCCCGCTAGCAAATAGGCAGGTGCGATGGCGGGGCGCTAAAATTTCCAGAAGGAAGCGCGCATGTGCATACCTACTCATTCAACCCTTCTAGGAAATCTGTGAAAGCGAAACGTCGAGAAACCATATACCATACCATGGCCAGTAATGGTTCTTGGCAATTGTTGCCATCTGAGTTGCTAGAGCTTCAGATTGGCCAGATAGATCTACTTATGGCCATGTATCCCGAGGATATTACACTTGAGGATCACGCAGCGGCGATGCTTGATGACCTGCGCAACGTTGTTGACAATGACGGCATTATTGATTCTGAAGATGCCCCAGCTGTATCAATGCTGCTCAGACTGTTGATTACAGAAGCTGATAACGCGAGAGAGGAATCGATAAGGCTGGACCTCACCGCTCCCTTCACCCACGAAACTCCTAGTAGTCCTGACGAACCACCGGACTTCAAAGTCCGTATCCGGCAACCACCATGGCTAAGCAGAGCAGCCACGCATCAGCTCCAAGACGCAATACCCGAAGGACAAGACCTGCTCAGCACAATCGAGAACATCAAAGAAGCCGCTACACAGGCACATAAAGAATCTCTCCAGACACAGCCCACTGCCACTGCATCCACACACGACTCTGGCCCACTAGTACGAGTCTGGTTCTATTTCCCCTCCATCAGCACTCGTTCCAAGCGCGACGACTTCATCAAGTTTGCCCCGGCATACAGCCTCACTGGCTTCCTGTATGCCGGTAAACCAGGCTTGCTGTGCGTCGAAGGCGGCTCGCAAAGTATTGACGAATACATGCGCTTTATTAAGACAGAGAGCTGGGGCGATATTCCTGCGCATCATAAAAAGGTCAGCGAGCGGTATCGGGAGAGTGCCGAGAGAGTCTTTAGCGATATGACAGAGATTACGGATACGGTGGGTGAGAGGAGAGGGCAGAGGCAGAATAGGGGCGATATGAAGGCTATGGAGGAGTGGCTGGATGAGAGAGGGCTGAAGGAGGCATTGACCAAGGTGTTGATGTGAAGACAGGCCATCGGAATGCAGGTCAGCACGATATTTGTGAAGCAAATCCCTGCGACTTCTCGGACAACCGGTGCGGTAGAGTGTGGAATCCTAAAGACGTATTTCTCCAACATTACAGCATAGAATCAGTCTGCGGCGTCGGTTGTGGCTGTAGTTCAATCCGCTGTGAGGCGTTTCGTTGCCATGAACACCCAATAACATTAAGCCGGTTCTCGCAATAAGGATTTTGAATCTGTTGCACAAAGTACGAAAGCAACATTGCTTGCTGTCAAAGCGCCCTTTTTGGTTTAGACAAAGACTATAGTGCTTGCTGGGAGCTTCTGAACCCTGCTTTCACTCGAGCAAACCGAAGGCAGCCATTGATAAGCTCTTCATTTCTCGACACAGCACAACATAACCAATAATTGGAACAATTTACTAGACCACGGATCATCATAATGGAGAACCAAGTACGGCGCGCTTTTCGCAAAAGCTATTGCGATCTAAATGGCACCCAGCGAGCTCCTGTCAACTTCAATTTGTTCCGGCAGAGAATGTATTCAGCTTATCCGGATTGTAAGTCGCAGGTGAAACATGCACTCAAAGTGTAAATCTTCCGCCTATCGTGGCACTTTCTGTAACTCACGATGCATAGGATTGACGAGGAGGTCTGCTTTGCTCTTTGTGAAAGCTTCGCTCTGGACGAGCAGGGTAACTTTAAGGATGGCGAGACAGTATTCACGCATCTACGACGGATGAGAATTGACTTGGGAATACTGGCTGTCAGGATCTTCGACAAGTATGCAACCTTCAAAGGCTAGATCTTAGTGCTGACACAAAGCCAGAATTTCTGAAAACAACAGGAGGGCAGTCGCAGAAGCAAAGAATAGAGCAGCCAGCAAGGTACAAACAGCGGACCAGACGATATCCCAAGTATATGCTAGTGTTCAACTCGATGACAGATGCCGCCACACGGTTTCCGGAGTAGCAAACCCAAGGGAAACTGTGTCGCCGTATGGCAGCAGTCGCTCGATCCATTCAGCTCCACGATCTTCGTCAAGTGTGACAAGCTCGCATGACTCACTCACACTGCACCAGGTATCATCAAGTACAGACGACATCCTCGCTAAGAAGCTGAGGCAGCTTCATGTATCCAGCAAGACCGATGGTATCGGCCTAAATCAGGTCAATCCGGCAGCTCCTGGACGAATGAAACCAGACTTCCACCTGTTCGACGATTTGCTTGTCAACCGCACCAGACATTCTGAAGCCATCTTGTCTTCAAGTGCAATCGAGCATAGCATCCGTCAAGCCCCTCTGGTTGCGGCTGACATTGTTGCCGAGTACTACCAAGACTTTCTACCACAGTATGGCTTGCTTGGAAGCATTAAGAACGATTTAGCTGCAGAGACCGAGAAACAGCTGTTTTTGAACTCGAATGTTCCATTTTCAGCATTTATATGCGGCGTACAGGGAAGCGGGAAGAGTCACACAACATCATGCTTCCTAGAAAACTCAATTCTTGCATCACCGAGTTTAGGGCGTCTTGAGAGCCCTGTCTCGACGCTGGTCTTCAGCTACGGCGAATGGAGCAGTGGCGGTGCAGGTTTCAACATCAGTGAGGCCGCCTTCCTAGGAGCATCTCACCCGGACTTTCCAGATCACCACGTTAAGAAGGTCACCGTGCTATATTCTCCATCTAATGCAGCTATCAAGAGAACGTACGAGCGCCTGCCGAACGTCGAGATGATGCCCTTCCGTATGAAAGCCCGATCGCTCGACATAGGTGCTTTGCACACTCTAATGGCTATTGATGAGAAAGCGACCATGCCCTTGTACATGGCCACTGTAGAGGCAATCTTACGCGCAATAGCTTCTGAAAGTTTGGACGGATGTCTCAACTACATTGAATTCAAGAAGAGGCTGGCCAAAGAGAAATTCGACGTCACACAGACTACGATGTTGAACATGCGTATGAATTTGCTAGAGTCATTCCTTGACCTCACCGACACCGCGCCTATGCCCGAGTTCAAGCCTGGAGAGGTCACCATCATCGACTTGTCAGACCCATTCCTTACCCCGAGTACAGCCTGCATCCTGTTCAAGCTCGGTCTAGAGCAGTTCCTACAGTCTCGCGCACCAGGAAAGATGGTTGTGCTAGATGAGGCACACAAGGTGAGGCGAATAAACTGGAATCACCAAAAACGCCCCACTGACCTCGTATAGTACATGCTCGACACGCCTGGATCGAGAGTATTTACAGACTACCTCACGAAAGTCATTCGCCTGCAACGCCATCAAGGCGCTCGCGTGGTTATCTCCACCCAAGAGCCTACTCTTGCAACCGAACTCATCGCACTATGTTCAGTGACTATCATGCATCGATTCACGAGCCCGGCTTGGTACAACGCGTTGAAACAGCACATCAACGCCGTTGGTGACGAAAAGGCCATCATGCAGCAGATCGAGAGCCTGGAGACGGGGGAAGCGCTGGTATATTCGCCGAGTGCGGTTTTGGGAAAGAGTGAAGACGGGAGCCTGGTGAAGGCGACTGGACGCTTGACGAAACTTTGTGTTAGGAGAAGGGTCACGCTTGACGGGGGTGCGTCGATTATGGCGGTTTAGAGCGGAGATGTTCAGGCATACGAGCGCAGGTTTGTGATAAGGGTTATGGCTGATTACAGTGTCCTTTGTATTTTACATCAACACGGACATGTTCGTCAATCAGTTGTCGTCCACTAGCCATGCTGTAGGATCTAGACCAATACCCTCAGACTCACGGAAACCTTCTGAATCATACACTCATTCATCTCGCTCCTTATCTTCGTGCTCGATGTTGGACACGCTGGGATCACATATTTCGAACTGCCTGGGGTGCACGTAGCCACACGTCCTTGAGTTACAGCCGTCACCCCACTTGCAGACAGTGCTGAGCTTCGGCTGCTTCTTGAGGTACGCACGTCGCGAAGTTCTTCGCAATGATCAAGTAGAGCTTATAACTTGGAGATATACGAGGCAAAAAATGACTTGTGAATGTTCGCCTTGATTCGGTCAGCCAGCGCGATTGGCGTGACAGCAGTGTCAGGCAGTTTGGCTGCAGGCTGAGCAAAATGATAGTGATGGTGGACCGACTTGTCCATGTTGCCTGCATGGTCTGCTGACATGGTTTCTGTGCGTATTTTGGTCTGCTGAGCAACAGTCTTGATGACTGTGCTATCGTCGCTGGTGAGCATGTTGACTTTAGACTGGACCGGCTCGTCGAGCACTGCTTTGTATCGCTGATCTATCAACTGTAGCTGATCCATTCGCAAAGCGGTACTAGACTCAAGAGCGGCGAGCTTGTACTGGAGTATATTCTTCTTGCCCTGGTAAAGAAGGCATGTTGTAAAGTCGTCATAGACAGTCTCGTTGGTGTTAGCAACCCAGTCGTTACCATTATCCCAGCTTGATTAGTTACGATAAGCTCCGAGGTGCCCGTAGAGTGCTGCATTTTCGAGGTTGATGATGTGTTTTCGCTGTTCAGCGATAACCAGCTGGGATTTCTCGAGCTTTTCTTCTAGCGAAGACGTCTTATCAATGGACATGGTCATTTTGGCTGTCGCGGTGGTGATTGTGCAGGCGTAGATGATAATTGCGTGGTTGGAGGAGATTCGAGAATAGCTATGATTTGGCCAGAACCCCGCAGAGCCGCAAGTCCCAGAAGTGAAAGAGGATAAGGTAAAGCTTGGCACTTCACTCAAACCCGTGCGGATCCCAACCACCAGCGATTGCACATGCCTGCTTCTGCGTTTCACCTACACCGTCACTCCTCCCGATTCGTTGTAACCCTTAACCGAGATCACGAGACCGCGCACGGTTGAGCGCCTCTTCTTCCATAAATTGACCTCCACTCTCACTTTTTCTTGCTCCATCTTTCTTACTACAACCATTCTGACTCGTGCCCGTATGGGCGTGGGCCAAAGGCAGTTTGGACTGCAGCTCGGAGGGTCAAATCTGAGCATAGCTTGCTATTCTACTTGCGTGTGAATATACGAAGGTCGTTGGCAGATTGGTCTGCAGCACAGAAGCCGTATGGATCTGGGCACCCCTTTCGTTGAGTTCCATGCCTTGACGGCTGGTCTTGAAGAAGGAGGAAGGGTTCTGCCATATGAAGAGCGTGTAACTGGAGCGATCTAGCGTTATAGAAGCAGGCAGGCGTTCGAAAGCCTTCAATTTCAATATCGCACTATAATAGGTTGTATCGCCAGCATGCTGGCTCATCCACAATTCGCAGATATCTGAGACAGCAAAAGTCAGCGATGATCAAGTTGATGTGCGGCTCAGCACATCGTTAGGCTTGGTATACCGTACGAAGACGCGAAGAGTCTGAGATAACCAAGGGATCATTCAGATATTGGAAGCCGAGGTGTTGTGTAAGCCCCAGCATATGGAGTCAGTTAACTGGGCAACAACTGCTCTAGTCATGATCGACTCTGAAATCACATTAGTTGGGAACCTGCTTCACAAACCCTTCGCTCGTTTGACTGCTGCTTTGAGAAGCCTTGGTAGACCCGCGGGCTTCGCCAGTAAGGTTGACGCGAGTACAATAACTTTCGACTCTCGCTGTGTAAGTCCAACGCGAAGATTTCAGAAAGGATTCTGGCCGGTCGACTGAGCCAAGTGTCAGACACTTCGGCTGTACCGTTCAGGCTCTGGAGTGGTTCGATGCACTAGCGGTGAATTCCGCACGGCTCCGATCTCGGCAAAGCACGGAAGAACTGATATTCGATCTGATAAAGATCCTTGAGCATCTGATAACACCGCCCGCCACAACCTGCGTGAACGCCGCCAGCTCGACATGTCCTCTGACGATCAAGGCATTGCCGCCCTCACGCCCCCAGCTGACCACCATAGCGGCGCTGGCTCTCCGGCCGACTACAGTTCGCCCCAGTACTTCCCCAGCCCTGCTGCAGAGTCTGCTCGCCGCCCCTCCAACGGCCGCAGTAAGTATACTTTCACTCTCTCCATGTACCTGTGTTCCGCCACTGTCGATAGCTTTGGCTTCTCGCACAGTTCAGCCAATATCAGTCCCACCACTTCGCTTCATGGGGTGGCCCAATTGGCACATCCATGGTGATGCTGTGCGGGGTCCTGCATTCCGCTAACCCGTTCTGTTCCATATATGGATCAAAGTCTGCACACCAGACGGCTAACACTCCCAAGCTCTCGTTCCTACGCCTGCCCTATGCGCAGCAACCTCCTCCGGCACCGTTGCCACGACGTCTTCCACATCTAGCAGCGGCGGCCCCTGCACTCCTGCAGCGGGCGGCCCAACGGGAAGGAGCTATGTCATCCCACCTCGACCCAAGCCTGGCCGCAAGCCCGCCACCGATGAGCCAGCATCGAAGCGCAAAGCGCAGAATCGGGAGTCGCAGCGAGCTTTCCGTGCGCGCAAGGCGGCCAAGGTGACCGAACTGGCAGAGCAAGTGGAACAGATGCAACAGGCACACAACGAAGAGAAGAACGACTTTCTCAACGAGATCAACAATCTGCACAAGCAGCTTCATGACGCGAAGAGGGCCCTGGAAGAGAACTACAGTTACACGAAGCAAGTCGAGGAAGAGCGTGATTATTGGAAGGAACAGCATGACACCGTGCAACGGAGCCAGCAGAATGAAGCCAATCAGGTCAATCGCCAGATCAACGGCCGCAACGATGCCACAGCTACCCTTTACCAGCCGCCCGCCTCCCTTCATTCTCCAGCTCGCCACTCCGTTAGCAGCTTTCCTGGTTTTGGCACTCCCATCTCTGATGGTGTTCCGGGCGGTTGTTCCAACTGTAAGCCGGGCAACTGCGCGTGCATCAACAAGATGGAAGAGGACATGAAAGATCTCGAAAGCATTATGGATCAGCCCTTCATGCCAGCCGTGCCACTGCCTCGTCGCAACAATCGTACGACAAATGAGGCGAACGTTTCGCTCTCCTCAGAACCAGAGGAGATTGATTTCACCGGCTTTGGACGCCCATCCACTGCTCTCTTGGACGATGAGCAGAAGATCCACGATTCCTGTGGTTTCTGTGAGAATGGAGGCCATTGTGTATGTCGAGATGCTCGAGAGAAGCTGCAAGCTGAGGCAGAGCTTGCGCCGCTCTCGAACCTTTCGAGTGGATCCTCTCAACAGAAGAAGCTTATTCTGCCAGGTGGTTGTGATGAGTGTCAGACCAATCCAGAGCGAAGGGCATGGTGTCTGCGTGTTGCACAGCTTCGTGAAGAGGAAGGTTCCCGGTCGAGGCGCAACTCAGGCCCGAGGAGTCCTAAAATGGACACTTTGGAGCCTCCCGTTGTCTCGCAAATCGACATGAACGTAAGCCGAGCGTCTCCCATCCCTGGAAAGCGTTCCGTTGGCTGCAGCGAGACTTTCACTCTGCTCGACGGACGCATACCTATGGACGATCCTTCTGCATTCCGCACTTTGCGACCCATGCTTTCTGACGGACGTCGAGACACGTTCACCATGGAGCCGCGGGTGTATAGTGCAATGGAGATAGATGCCGCGGACATTATCACGACCATGCAGAACAGCAGAGGTCCGTTGAAGCCTCGACCGTCCGATGGCGAGTATGCGCCCTTGGTAGCAGCTGCAGAGGAGCGACGTCGTGCTACTCACTCGCCTGCTATCTTACCAACCAAGGACGACCAGCCAACTCCCATGGAGCTGTAGAACACATGTCTGCCTCTCGCGCGAGATGTAGCCTGCGTCTTCTACTTTCTATTCTCTCCAATCATTGTTGATACCCTTTGAGTCTCTTCCGCGGTCGATACTTCGACACGAGAGAGCGCGTATGTGTACATGGACGCACACACGTTTGTTTATATACGATTGCTATGATCCATGGCTTTCCTTGTGTTTTATGTAGAGATGACTTTGCAATAATCCTTACCGGCGCCAATGAAGCTGCTGAAGGTTCAATCAAGCTAGATAAATGAATAAATACAAGATTCTATCTAATGCTCTTAACCTAAGAATATCATCACCAGAATGAACCTTCGATAGAATCAAAAAGTTGCTACGTTGTGTACCACACCTTCCACAGCACACACCTCGATAATCTATCAGGCCTCCAAGCGACGTCTTCTCAGCCCAGACACCACCGGCCATCACGCCAACGAATCAGTTGCAGATCCTGAAGCACGGATTGCAACACAGCGCGTCACAAACGGCACGGCAGACATTGGGTGGAGATCGTTCGGTTGCAGTCGGCGATGGCTCCAGCGGGGACAGCGAGCGACAAGTTCTTATTCGTTGCAGAGAGGAAATTTTATCTGATCATCAGATAAGAAGCCGATGACTGACTTACACCGATGCCGCCAGCAGCATGATTGGAGGAAAGGGACAACAGAATCAGGAAGGAGAGCGCGATAATGTCCATCAGGAGCTGGGCGGCGACAATTACGATTTTTGTACGTAAGACGTTGGGAGCGTTGAGAGGGGTTGCGAGCCTAGATTGTGAGTTTGTGCTGGTTGGAGAGAAGTGGATGTGAATTTTTCCTTGCTATGCAGAGTCTTTCTTGACTGCTGAGAAAGCATTGGTACTTCCTACTGTCTCCAAAGAAGTGCTCTTATCGGTGGCTTGCGCGGCAGCCTATACTGTATGGTATGAGGGCGAGAGCCTCGAGCCCACCCTCATGTTGTTCACTAGTGCATGATCTATGTTTCCACCTGCACTCCGCTTCACATACAGCGGCCGGACTGCCCACAAATAAAGTCACTAGAGTTATGCCCCAAAGAACAACTTCCAGTCGCTTCATGACTAAAAATGTTTTGCATTATATTGATAGTAATATGCTACTCTTCCATTAACCAATCAGGCACTTTGGCGGAGTGGTTAACGCGATGCCCTGCTATCCATAGTCAGGCATTTCCTTCGGGAGCGTGTGTTCGAATCACACAGGTGTCGATTTTTTTGCTCTCGATGAGCTCCTGGGCGGATAGCAGCAAAGCGCAAACCAATGGAAGGGGAAACATGCAGAGCAGACAGCTCTGAGGCAAAGAGTATTTTTTGCGTTTTGAGTAAGGAAAGTCAGTGATGCGGTGGTGCGTTGTGTAGATAAGAAAGTTTTTCTCCTCGACCCTAGAATTTGCACTAGCGTGGCTGTGGTGCAACGTCTTTCTCTGTTGACTTATCTACCGAACAACTACTGCGTATCGCCTTATCTGGCTCAGTTGCAGCCTCGTATGTGGCTTAGGGAATGCGTCTTGTCAAAAAATATAGTGGCACATACTCCTAAAGCCAGCGAAAGCGATTTGGTACAACGGACAATATATATGATCATTACCCTATTTTGCGAACCGGTGTAAATCCGATTGAACTGCAACTATGATTCAATGTCTACGCTGTGGATAAGGCCCAGGACATAGACAGCTTGCCCGATCCATTCTTGCATAGTAAATATAATATATCACTCATGATGGGCGACGTATTACACTTCGTCTGACGTTTTCTACAATTCGTCATAAGTCTTTGGAAACCCAGTGGCCACGAGTTTTCATCGTCCCATGGGCTAGAAAGGCATCAGCTACAAGAAGAGTGATGATAATTTAACATTTTAAGTGGTATCCAAAGGACTTTTGACGACTAAGAACAATTTCCCTTCCACAACAAGCGAGCGTGAAACATAACAGACTGCTCATCGCGTAAACACTACAACATTATTCTCCAGCTACACGTGCATCTTAGACACCGCCACCCCACCTAGGTGCGTTGAGGATGATGCCCATCAAGCAACCCGACATTAGACCAGCACAAGGCAGGGTAACAAACCAACCCATGTAGATCCAGGCAACCATGCGCCAGTTGATCGTTCTCCAGGTACCGTTACACAGACCAACACCGACAGTCGCGCCAGTAATGCACTGGGTAGTCGAAACAGGCAGAGCGAGCTTTGTGGCCATGATGATGGTGCAAGCAGCACCGAGTTCCATGGAGAAACCACGTGCGGGTGAGTGAAGAGTGATCTTGTTACCCAGCGCACGCATGATATTGTAACCGTATGTCCAGAGACCGACGACGATACCGGCACCTCCAAAGGCGAGGATCCAGAGAGGAACAGGAACCTTGGAGGAGATCTTTGCACTGCGAAGTGTCAGCACGGACTATGATCAGGGTTGTGAAAGTAGAGACTTACGTTGACCAAATGAAGTAGATGGTGGTGTAAGGGCCGATGGCGTTTGAGACATCGTTGGCACCGTGAGCGAAAGAAGTAGTCGAAGCAGTCATAATCTGAAGGAACGAGTAGGTGTACTCAGCGCGGTTGTCATAGTGTTCGCCAGTGGCATGAATCTTCTCAATGTCACCAGAGAGGAAGTCTTTGTGCTTCTGTTGGTCGACAACATCCTGCTCAACACCACGCAGAGCGGCGTACTTGACCCAGTAGAACATGACTGCGGGTGTGTACCAAGCACCAGGAGGAGGTGTCTTCTTGGGCTTAGACAGCTGACGAAGAGGAGGCCCTGCGACAGCGGCAGTGGTGGGCTCGGGGATGGGTGTGATGTCAGAATCACTACGATCCATCTTAGGTTGCGAGACATGAGCACCACCTTTCTCCAGATCTTCAACATTATTGGGAGCATTAGCGGTAGCAGCCTCGTTGACACGCTTAGCTGCAAGCTGCTCTGCGGTCAGATGCCCCGCGTAGAAGTCGGGGATGAGACCAGTGGTGACACCAGCAGGGCGCTCGCGAGGCTCCGGGCGCCTCAAAAGAAGAGGTCCCTTGATGATCTCCCAGGTCTTTAGCTCCCAATCATCCTTGAGAATCTTGCGGTGGAGGAAGGGAATGAAGAAAGTGGCGACGATCAGTGCAACAGCGCCACCAACACCGAAAGCAACACCAACCGACTGGTAGTCGGTGAGTTTGATCTTGGCCGATCCTCCCTTCCAGACGATGAGGAGGGCGAGCAGGAAAGCAGTCAGGAAGAAATAGATCGGGACCATGATGAAGGCCTTCTTGACAGGGTTCTCGCGCCTCATGACTCCGTGTTTGGTAGCCAAGAAGATGATGGCACCGAAGCAGGCAGAGATACCAGGAGCGATACCCCAGGCAGCAAAGACCGAAGAAACACCCTTGAAAGACCAGTTGACACCTTGAGGTCCAGCAGCAGCTATACCAACACCGATGACACCACCCATGATGGAGTGGGTCGTCGATACGGGCATGGTGAACTTTGTAGCAATAGTGAGGTATACAGCGGAACCAGTGATAGCACAAACCATACCTATACCATTATTAGCTGTTTGAAACAAAGCTCCATCTGAACTGTCACCTACCCAACCTGTGAATAGATTAGCGACAGGTGTTTACACTGCACATATAGAGGAACTTACATGAGCACGCTAGGGTCCGATTCAAACAGGGAGATAGAGATAACTTTGGTACGAATAGTGTCTGTGACGCGAGAGCCTACCAGCATAGCACCAGCGAACTCCATGACGGAGGCGATACACATGGCTTGCTTGAGGGTGAGTGAGCGTGAGGCAACCGAGGTTGCAAAAGAGTTGGCTACATCGTTGGCACCTAGTTATTGAAGTCAGTGGATTGCTTACTGTATGAACGATATTTCCAGGCACTGACCAATGTTCCACGCATCGAGAAACGCGAAGATAGTGCCGATGGCGAAAAGATAATCGAACTGCGGAAGGGCAGGCATCTTGACGGATCTGAATTTGTCGAAGGTCCTGGTGGACTGGCTACTCGACGGCTGGATGACTGCTGCAAGCCAGGAACCAGATGCACTCTATATACAACCCGAATCTACACACGTGCAATCTTCACCATCCTCACACCAGAAACCACTCAAACGCCACATTCAAACCACAATCCAATCAACATATCAGATGCTCTCATGTGCTTCATGGTCTCTGGACTCAGCCCAATGGAACGTTGCCAAAAGTGGATGAAGACCGTGCAAGAGGGTGACAACCCTGCTTGGCCGCTTGGAAGCGCGGGCGACCTCGCATCCCAGATAATTGATCGGGTATCAAGAGATTGACGATAATCCCATTCGTACTTCCGCCGACAAGAGGATGCGAGCATGCACTTGGCGCCATATTGCCAAGCTTGGAGTCGCTTGGGATTCCGCCCCTGGCATCAGCCGCGCTAGCCCAAAAGAAGGATCGATAGGAACCAATGGGGAGTGGAGGCATCACCACGAGGTGTTCGCGAACTTCGTGTATGGTGCAGTATTTCGACAGAATCGCAAGAGCAAACTTGAAACCTCTCTAGAACGAGCGTTGCGCCATGCGATTCTGTGCCGACTGCCGGCTTTGCCATGTGGTTCCCATCCTATGCCAATGTTAGCCTTGTATTGTCTTGGGTATGAACGTTCATGGGTGTGATGATCAGTCGTGCTCACGTTCCCCGAATCTGAACGCACGCCCATAGCTGAACATAGTAGAGGGAAATATTGTGGATAATTAGCTACAAAAGCAACAACATAGGATTTTCCTAATAGTTCTGTGAGGTGCTGACAGGAAGAACACACGAGCAGCTAAGAAATACCAACAATACCTGAACGGACATCACCGACAGTGTAGGCAGTGATAATGGGCGCCTAGGAATGATCGTCAGTCCTATCATGGTCCTCAGCGACGACAGTGTCTGTTACTTCGCAGCGGTCCATGCTTGCCAGTCAGCCTACGGCGACCTGGCCGACATTGTCTTCGCCATGCCACCGTAGACCATCAACCAACCGTCAGAAATTGATAGCGTCTAGTCGTTGCCTTAAATTGATTGGTCACCAGTCTCAGACTTGGCCGACTTTGTCGGTTGTGGTGTTAGGACATGCGAGACATGGAAGAACTTCAGAACCTTGCCATGAGGATCACATTCAATGACAGTCAAGGAGGACTCCACGTGTAAGGCAAATAGACCCACAGGATTTGAGAGGCGTAATGTGGTTGCATACGCCAATGCCTAAGCAGTCTTGTCAAGAACGGGCGGGCTTAGTAGGTGTAGCGGGTAGAGGATTTGCCAAGAGTCCAAGGAATATTTCAAAGGTGATTGACTTCAGCTTCCTTCTTGGACAGTACGGCGGAGCTCTGTCGATTTCACAAAATCGTACTCGAGTTGGCATCGCCGAAATCCGTACCCTATACACATGTTATGGGTCAGCGTAAATCACAGGCTTGGGTCTTTGACAAAGCAAGTCAACAACCTCAAAAAAAACACACTACAAAGGCATCGACTGAGCGAGGCAGCTCATAGATGATACTAGTTACCAGTCAGATCTTCGAATCTTTCGACAGTGCTCATAAACTCCTTATACGGGAAGTCGGATGCTCACTTCTCTGCGGTAGCCACTCATGGCAGGCTGAGCGAGCCACTACCCGAGGTTCTTTAATTAGCATTCGATGCCATGAACCCGTTACTCGGCCTGTTTTGTGGAAAGCGCGATCACTACCTGTTTCCGTTCGATGTCCTAGTCTACATGCAGGAAATCGTAATTGACAACTATGTGGCAAAGAAGCACTTGGGCTTTCCACAACGCGAGTTAGTGTCGGGCGGGTGTCGTTGCGCGCAAGTGATGCCACGGCTTCCAGATTGCACGCCACGTATCTCAGCTTTGTTTCCAACAGTTACGAAGTCCAGTTGCTAGTACGTTGATTGGGCCCTGGTAAGGATCCCTACAGTAATGATTTATTGCTGTGACGATCGCAGACTGCGGTGGGAATCGTCTATCAAGATCTGGTGCTAGACTCCATTATATATGGAATTCCGGCATATCGCCTGCAAGACTCCCAAAAGTTGTGAGGTATTTGGGCAGAGAGCCTCAGCATAGACCAGGTGGTATTCGGCTTTGCCTTTGCAAGGCAGAGAATATCCGCGAACGCTTATGTAGTCTCAAAGAGTCATAACCAATCCAGTGGCCATGTATGAGCAGCGTCGAATGAAGCTTGAAGGGGTGGTCGGTCGTCGACATAGCCGGTATGGTCGTCAGGTACAGTCTGAGCTGTGTTCCATGATGGATGGCTATGCTGATTGCATAAGTGCTTAAAGTTGCATTCGCAAGAGCAGTGAGATGGAATTGCGCCTCAGGGCCCGTACGATCTGTCTCATAGGTGGTTGAATATATATTCGCATTGATGTCGCAACTTGGAGGACTAAAGTGCAAGATGTTCAGTGATGACATTGTCACTATTGAGCGTGAAGTTGGAAACGCTGCGACGTGGAGAAGCCTAACCTCATTTGGACTTAATGAGCCTGCGCGCTACGACGCGAAAGCGCGTCGGTCGCTGGGGGAACACGCGCATCGCCCACTTTTCCTCTACTTGACCCCTCACACACAACAGCAGACACCATGGCAGACAGGCAGACAGCGTACTCAATCAGCATTTTCGGTACCCAGGCGGGCGACGAGCGCCAAGATGGCACCTCCCCTTCGCGAGTCCAGCAACAGCTGGTCGATTTCATTATGGATTTCCACCTGGATAATGTCTTCCTGTACAGAGACCAAATTCGCGAGAACGTACTTGTGAAACAGTACTACTGCGATATTGACATTGCGCATCTCATCTCATACGACGAAGAACTTGCGCACAAGCTTCAACAAGACCCCGCCGAGATTCTTCCGCTTGTAAGTAATCAAGTCCCCAAGTCCTCCTTGAGATGCGTCTGCTAACCTTCGACAGTTCGAGGCAGCGCTCAAGACATGCACACAACGTATCGTCTACCCCTCACAACGGAACATCAAGCTTCCTGAGCATCAGTTGCTGCTCCATTCATCTGCCTCGGAACTATCAATCCGCGACCTCACAGCGAACAACGTCTCGCATCTCGTACGCATACCCGGTATTATCATTGGCGCTTCCACACTTTCTTCGAAATCCACACTCTTGGCGATCCGGTGCCGGAACTGCCAGCATGAAGAGATGCTACCTGTCTCAGGCGGCTTTGCTGGTGTGTCACTTCCAAGAACATGCGCACGCCAGGCGGGCGAAGGTGAGGACAGATGTCCTATGGATCCATACTACGTCATTCACGAGCGTTGTCAATTCATTGATCAGCAAGTACTTAAATTGCAGGAAGCACCTGATCAGGTGCCTGTTGGAGAGCTGCCTCGACACATCATGATCTCAGCAGATCGCTACCTCGCCAACAGAGTCGTTCCCGGTACACGGTGCACGATCATGGGCATCTTCTCGATCTATCAGCAGAAGGGCTCGAAGAAATCGTCCAGCGCCGCAGTCGCTATTCGCAATCCCTATATACGAGCCGTGGGAATCCACGCAGATGTCGATCACACGAATAAAGGAAACGCAGTGTTCACAGAGGAGGAGGAGCAGGAATTCCTGGAGATGAGCCGAAGACCTGACATCTACTCGGTCTTCGCCAAATGCATCGCACCCTCTATTTACGGGAACGAGGACATCAAGAAAGCCATAGCGTGTCTGCTGATGGGTGGCTCCAAAAAAATATTGCCCGACGGAATGAAATTGCGTGGTGACATCAACGTTTTGCTTCTCGGCGATCCAGGTACAGCCAAGTCCCAGCTTCTGAAATTCGTTGAAAAGGTGTCGCCTATTGCCATTTACACATCTGGAAAGGGTTCTTCCGCGGCTGGTCTTACAGCATCTGTTCAACGCGATCACAACACGCGCGAGTTCTACCTCGAAGGTGGAGCTATGGTTCTCGCAGACGGGGGTGTCGTATGTATCGACGAGTTTGATAAGATGAGGGACGAAGACCGAGTAGCAATCCACGAAGCCATGGAGCAGCAAACTATCTCCATCGCCAAGGCTGGCATCACGACAATTTTGAACTCGAGAACATCGGTATTGGCCGCTGCCAATCCCATTTTCGGACGCTACGATGACATGAAGACACCTGGCGAAAACATCGACTTCCAGACCACAATTCTCTCGCGTTTCGACATGATTTTCATTGTGCGAGACGACCATGACCGCGGTCGCGATGAGAGGATTGCCAAGCACGTCATGGGTATCGCAATGGGAGGGCGCGGCGTAGAGGAGACAGTCCAAGCCGAGATTCCAATCGAGAAGATGAAGCGCTACATCACTTACTGCAGGCAGAAGTGCGCGCCTCGTCTCTCACCCGAGGCCGCCGAGAAGCTCAGCTCACACTTCGTCAGCATCAGGCGGCAAGTCCACGCTTCTGAATTGAACGCGAACCAGCGAAGCAGCATTCCGATCACAGTCCGTCAGCTCGAAGCCATCATTCGTATCACAGAATCCCTGGCTAAACTTTCGCTATCGCCCATTGCCGATGAGACACATGTCGACGAGGCTATTCGCCTATTCCTTGCGTCCACCATGGATGCGGTGACACAAGGCGAAGGCCAGAGCTCAAAAGAGCTGATGGATGAGACAAGCCGAGTCGAGGAGGAGCTCAGGAGGCGTATGCCCATCGGGTGGCAGGTCAATTTATCCTCGCTCAAGCGAGAGTTTGTCGACGGAAAGGGTTACTCAGAGCAGGCTCTCGCACGAGCATTGCATGTCATGGCTGCCAGAGAGACTATCAGGATGCGCCATGGTGGAAGTGTAGTCTTCCGGGCAGGCGCTTAACGTACACGAGTTGTTGAGGACGACATCACGAAGAAGGTCTCTACGTAGTACGTCATGCTGGCGTTTCGGAGTCGGTGCAGCGGCTTTTGCATCTAGATACTCCAATACGATTTGTTCTCTTCATAAGCAATTGCTGTTCGAACGATGAACCACATGTTCGACGCCAAACATGATTCATCTTCCCTAGTTCAAACAACCTTTTCAGTAGGGCTTTGGAAAACGAGCACAAGGAATCAGCTCTACGCTTTCAGGTGTACATGCGCCCCTTTACCAATATACCAACATCCTCGCTCGAGAAAGCACAATGGCCAACCCCATCCACACCAGTACTACAAACGCCCCACTGGAGTTTCTGCTTTGATAATGCATCATTATCTAACCCTGCACCCTTCTCTGGGTGGCAGGCTGCACTGATAGCCAAGCTGCAGCTCCCCGCGAGCGGCATGCCAGGCTTGTACGGTATGTATCCAAGTCCAACAATTGCTGCGATCATCAAGAGTCCCAAGATGATGACGGATAGCATGGCGATTGGCGAGTAGCCAACAGTCCGCGTCACCATGTCCCACTCCCATCCGGTGTACATCTCCGGGACCGGCTCACCATGTGCGTCGTACACGTCCAAGGAAACGACGAATATGCTCTGTGAGACGAGCCAGTGTAGTGCGCCACTAAGAATGACTAGAGGTACCCCGAAGCGGTATGGGAGCTGAAGGAAGTAAGTCGATCGTTGGGCACCGGTTGGTTTTTGGGATACGCGCAGTCCTTTCCGTTTGTGCGCGGAGGAAGTCCACTCGTAGCCCATGAGCATGGCGGTGAGGAGGCTGTTGTATGCGAAATAGAGAAATGACAGGATTACTTGAGGCAGATTGGCTACTATAGCAAGAAGAACCATGTTCGTGGGCATTGCGCCGCTAGAAATTAGTGTTCGTGGGTCGACTGCACCGAATCCAATGCTGAGAGCGTTAATGGTGCTGGTGGAGAAGAGTCGGTTGGTACTTCTGACGCCCCAGATTAGTAGTGCAGTAACAGTGGCAATGGCGACGGCAAATCTGGTGGGTATAAGCGGTATACAGTAATAGAAAACTGAGGAGGCGTACAAGAGCAATGTTGTCACGCGCCGCACTTTGCTCGTGGCGTCTTTCCATCGCCAGCGTGGATTTTGCCACGTCGTTGCACTTGCATTGTAGCCTTTTCTTGCGTCACGAATGCTTAGTAGACCCAGATACTTAGTTGTGACATCTCTCTCGTTCAAGAATGATGCTACTGCATCACCCATTGTCATGAGAGGGTTGCCTTTCAATGAGTGTAAAACGTAGAACATCAGCAATGCTTTAACTGGAAAATGTCAGTGTCAAATGTGTGTATTTGTTTGTGACCTTCGAATTTCGTCTTGAAAACGGGTGTTCAGATTGCAGGGACGACTTACGCAGATTGAGGGCTGTTACAATGATCGCAATTAGTGGACTGAAATGCAATCGACAGCGAGACTCAGCTCGTTCGCTAAGACAATAATCTACGGGCCACCTGTGCCGCTCACAATATCCATCGGGCCCGTCGTAGCAGTTCATCCCAATTTTCCAGGGCTGAGAGCTCCTGATCTCTCCAAGATAGTTGATGCACGGCTCGTAATCCGGTTTCCCATGCAATGCACTGCAAATCCAGCCTATCATTGGATCGCCTTGATTTGTATAGTGGCGCAGACCCTCGCCGGCGTCGGAAGTCCAGCCTTGGAGTATGTTCTTGTTGGTGGTCCATCGGAATCTCGGGTACTCAGAGTCCAAAGTTCCAGGACCAACGTTATTGTCAGCTATCACGACGAACAGGCTGCGTCTGAATGACTGAATGGGGGTGCCATAAGCGTCAATACACTCGACAGGGTCTAACCTGTCGAGCGAGCCATTGCGCGACTTTGCCCATAGGCTAAATAATACTGGAGAATCAGCCTCTGATGGAAGCGTAGAGTTAGTACAGTTCTGGCATATCGGGTCGTCTATGAATGCTTGGGTAACCACATATCCATTGTAGCTGTTTGCAGATACAGATGCGTAGACGGCTGAATTATACCTGGTCAATGAAGTTAGGATAGTCCTATCAAAGACTAGGAGACTCACAGGAGATGAAGTGGAAGCGAGCTGACGGCCAAAAGCAACCAGAGAATCAATCTGCTCCGTGAGATACGCGTCAGATTGCGAAGGCTTGGTACTCCAATGTCGAGCCATTCTCTCTTTCCGTGTGCTTTGTCAATTTCCTGCTTGGATGGAGCAGATAGACACTGCATGCAGTAATTGCTGCCACTTAGTAAAATAGTACTCAGGACGTTGATGATGATATGAACTCCAGAATTGGCTGTCTTGATGCGTCCGCAGTCTCCTTCGTGAAGGACGTGTTCGGTCTCCCGGTGAGCTACTGAGGCCCAGATGGTGACAATCAGATTGATGAGGAAAACTATGGATGCACATATTCCAAAGTTGATGATCCCAAACCGCCAGCCAGACCATCGGTGTTTGTACTGTTGTATCGCAGAATCAGGCCTGTCGGATTCAATAGAGGTTTTCTTATGGGCGCTCGAAGTCTGCGTTGCGTGTCGAGCGTTCATGCCGAGCTCTCCATATCCCTGCGTTATTGGTGTATGTGGTTCTGTCGTTTTGGCGATGCTCGCTCGGTGATAGTTCGTGCTTCCTGTGCGCGCCAAGACTGGGACAATGATGTCCCAGATGCGCATCAACATGGCAGATTTTTCTGCAGGACCGACCAGAAGTTGATGATTTAAAACATCAAAGTGGTCGTCGATTTTTCAAATACATGGTAAGTGAAGAGGTGTAGAGGTTGCTTTATTTTAGGAGTGTGGCGCAATTCCTGCAAGGCCTCCAAGATTCCATCCCCTGTCTGCTGATCGCAGCGATGAGCATCGCCACGTTTGCGTGGCATGTCTAGGCGCTTTATGCCTCAGTACGTATCTTCAACAGAGTGTTAATAGTGGTCTATCAAAGTACCAGAAATAGAGTACATTTCCTGCCCATCGGTTCAACAATGCCGCACCTCCCGAACGTCATCTCCTCATAGCAACGATGTGCGGCAGTCCGCACAATGCTCCGAATCATTGCCGCGACTTCGCTCAAATTCACGTAGGACTAAGGAATAAAGTTGCTGTAGACTCGTTCTCGCGCATCGACCAACTTAGTGTTCGACAGTGGCTAGAGTAAGGAATTGCTGATGAGGGCAACCGTCAGCTTAACGTGTCTGTGCGCGTGATGCACGTTTCACGCGATGCACACCCCACCACTTTTTAGGTACGTTTTACATCTACTATAACACTATACTACAATGCTGCTTTAACAAGCCCTTACAGAAATAGATAGATTAAAATTAGGTGTAAAAATTTTATACTAAGCACTTGCCTAAAAACATAGTTATTACTAAACAATATTAGCGCAGAGGCATAAGAACTAAGTAGTGCTGTATACTATTAAGGTTAACAACTAGCAACTTCTCTACCTACGCAATAAGGTAGAGGTTATAGAGTATATTAGAGGACTTATAAAGAGAAACATAAAGCCTATATAGTAGATAGTAATAAATTTTCTAACACCTCTATGTTATTAGAAGCCCTCTAAGGTGTAAGTTACCTAGTTCCTTAACTATTATTTAGATATACTTATTAATATATAGTATATACTTATAGACTTAAATTGTTACTACGCTAATTTTATTAATAGATACTAACTATACTTTAAGCTCCTGTATAGGAAAATAGCTAAGTATAATATACTTTTAGAGAATACCTATAATAAAGATAAGAAGAGCTTTCTAATTAGAGTTACTAGAAAAAGTAAATAAATCTTTAATAAGGTACTATACTACTAAAAGTAGTTTAAAAAGAGTCTTTATAATAGTAACTATAAGTAAGTAACTCTTCTAGTAATAGTATATACTAATAGATTAGTACTATTACCTTATATAATCTATCTAGCAGCTAGTAAAGCTATTTAGGCTAGCTAGGTAGCTTTAATTAACTCTAAAAAATATAATACCTTCTTTCCTACCTTACTTACTAGGTAAATAAATAATAACTTAGGCATTATATAGCTTAAATAGGTTTTTAAGAGGTATACTGCACTAAAAGCTTACTAGAATTAGCGCCTACTTATCTTAGACAGTTATAGTAGCTATATAACAAAGGCTTTTATTAACTACTATAATACTTATAAGATACTATTAATAATATATCTACTTTATTCTACCTACAGTTTATAGCTGTTAGATATAGTTTGCTTTAGTCTACTTGCCTAAGACTATACTAAAGACCTTAATAATTATACTTAGAGAAGCTAAGGTACACTTAGTATAAACCTAAGTAACTTCTTTAATATTTTCTAGCTAGCTTAGGTAACTACCTTTACTAAAACATTAGTTAAGAAGTCTTTCTTAGCTATAGGTATTTATCTACCTAATACTAACATTATACTTAATAAGTTAAAGGTACCTACCTTATTAGAGCTTACAATAATGCCTAAATAAATAGCTATAACTACTACACTTACTATGCTAAACTAGCTTAAAGCTAAGGCACTGCTTTAGCAGTCTGTAGGTAGTAAAAGTAGTACTTAGTTAGGCATACTTAAGCAGTCTATCTACTAACTCTATATGTAGTTTAAGCTAGTATAACATAGGTTAAATAAGGCTAAAGAGGAGCTTAAGAAGCAGAAGAAGAAGCTAAAGTAGCAGAAGGTACTACCTCTATACACATAGCAGATAGAGTAGCAAGAAGGTGTAGTTTAGTAGAGCTCTTTATCTAAAGCAGAGGCTAATATACATACTTGCGCAAATAAGGCTTACTAAGAGTAGTTAGAGATAGAAAAAGTAACTAGATAAGAGCTTTAAGCTACTAAAAGGCTTTTTAAAGCTAAAGAGAATTAGAAGAAGTATAAGTATTAAGTAATTAAGAAGAAGAAGAAAGCTAGATTAAAAGCTATAAAGGCTGCTAAAGTAGCTAAATATAAAGCTAAAAAAGAGTATTAAAAATAGACTTATAACGCTTTAAAAAGTATCTAATTACCTAAAGTAGTTAAGCGTAAGGTTTTACAGTCTGCAGCACCTAGAAAGAAGTAGAACTATAGAAGTGTAGGTAGTAGTAGTAAGTCTATTATTTATAAGCATTCTCTAACTCTACTACTTATAACTAAACGCTATTGCTATATTATTACTCTCTTAAAAAGATTTTCGTAGCAAAGTTTATTATCTAGGCTTATAAAGCAGTCTACTAAAAAATCTTATAATAATAGGTGTTGTTTATAGCTTAATAACCTTATTTTTATAAGATATTAAAAAGTAGTAAAGTATATATTATAAGAAATGTATATTATATATTTAGATATATTACTATGCCTATATACTAAATGCGCGCACACGTCTTATGTAGTACTTGTTGAGGTCGTATCCTAAGCAAAGCTCGTGAATACTAGTCTGGTTGGTTCTCAGGGATATCTACAGTTACAGGTACGTTGTTAAGGGGGTGCACTAAGGAGTACAGAGTATACTGTCTATCTTAAGTGTAAGAGTAATAATAAGTAGTATAAAGTAAACTGTCTAGCTTAAAAGTTAGGTTAAGAATTAAATATAAGTATATTATCTAGTTATAAACTTAGGTTAAATATAAACCTTAATAATTATATTCTTACTGTGTTATATAGTAAGAAAATAGTAATAGCTTACTTAGCTTAATATAAGCTTGTTAAGCTAGCTTACTAGGCTTAATATAAGCTATATAAGCTATATATATAATTTACTTTAGCTTAACTACTAAGGAGTAAGCTAATTATGTAACTGTAATAAAACTATACTATAACTATGCTGCACAGGAGAGCCTGTATTAATTACTGCGCTAGGTGCATTAGCATTAAGGTTAGTTATTATTCTAGTTAGCTAATATAAGTAAATTGTAACACTTACTCCCCTCTTTCTAAGATTTATCCTAAATCTGTTAGCTGTTCTTTATAAGCTTACCCTGCTACTACTTTAAGTCTTGTAGTAGTATTATGTCCTCTACATCCTAAAAGTGTCTTTGCTTAAGCATTAAAATCTGTTAATATAATACTATTACTCCTATTTCTTATAATTATTGCTTTACATTAGGCTATAATTATTATATTATGCCTTTCTCTAGTAATTAACTAAAATGTTCTAAGTGCGTGCGCGTCAGGCGCCTGTGCGTTAACCTGTCTTAAGAGTCCTTAGATAAGACTAGGGCTAAATATAAAAAGAAGGTTAAGAAAGATAAAAAATTACTAGCAGAAGTAATATTATAACTACTATAAAATAAGAAAATCCTTACATAAGCTAAAGACAGGGCTATAAAGAAGGCTAAGTGTCTAGTAAACAAGTTAGACACTAAAGGTAAGGATATTTAGGCTAAGGAGATTAGTTGTCCTGCTGTAGATACGCAGGTTGCGTTTTCTCCTGCTATGTAGTCTACCCTTAGGTACTTAGACAAGTTTGCTTAGCTTAGAACTAGTAAAGCAATAACTAGCAATTTATAAGGTTTATTTCTAGTTCCTATATATTTTCTAAATCTAGGTATCCTAACTATTTAACTAAGTATTTATTACCTTATATTGTTTTTTATTACTATATTATTTCTTTAACTTCCTATTTATTATTACTATTAGCCTAGTAATAGAAGTCTTTCTAGATTAGTGTTACAGGGTTAGCTAGTTCTAAGAGTAAGATGTAGAACATAGGGTAGATTTTTGTATCTTTTAGTAGCTTAAGTCTAAAGTTAACTAAGCTAATCTACTTAGAAATAAAAAATAGTCTAACCTTAACTTTATCTAGTTTTTTTGTTAGTTGTCTTATACATAAATTCTTTGTAAGGAGATAGACTTTATCCCCCTCTTTTAGCAGAAGTACTATTTTTCTTTTCTTATTAATATAAGAAATTGCTTATAACTAAGCTTTAGTAATATTTTTAAGTAATTTCTAATATACTTCCTTTAGTTTATTAACTAAGGATATTACTAATTCTATTTAGATATTACTATTAAGACTACATATAAAGAGATTTAGGTGTCTTCTATAATTTATAAAAAATAGTATTACACCTATTGCTTTTAATAACTTATTATTATATATAATTTGTGCTATTAGTAAGAGTAAAACCTAATTGTCTTGCTGCTAGTTGCAGTAGATGCAGAGATACGTCTCTATTATCTAGTTTACTTGTTCTGTTTGTCTGTCTGTCTGCAGATAGTATGCTGTAGAAAGCTTCTTCTTAGTTCCTATTACTGCTAAGAATGTTGTCTAAAAGTTTAATATAAAAAGCTTATCTCTATTACTAATAATTAATTTAGAAATACTGTAGTGTTAAATAATCTTATCTAGAAACACTTATGCAAGCTACTTTACAGTGTAACTGTGTTAAAAAGGTATAAACTTAGTAGCTTTTATAAATTAATCTACTACTATAAATATTAAATTATAGCTATATCCTGTAACTAGGTCCTTAGAGATTAGTAATTGTGTGACAAAATCTATTGTAATGTTTGTCTATAGCGCAGTAGGCAGTTCTATTGCTTGCGCTTCTCTATACTTTATATGCGTACTATGTTTATTTTATTAATATTAAACATAGTTCTTAATATATTTTATAATCTTGTCTTTTATATTAGGGAACTTATAGTGTTATCTAATAAGTTCTATTGTCCTTGTTATACTAGGGTGTCTATACATAGGATTATTGTAGTGTCCCTATATAACTTTGTCTTAAAGCTCCTCTAGTACTTGTGTATAGTATTTCTTTCTTTGCTAGATAACTATAAGATTATTAAGCTGCTAGGATAGTCCTAATAACTTATCCTTGTTAATTCTAAGAATAGCTAATTTGTTAATTGTCTTTAATCCTGCAAGATTATGTCTCTTACTAAGTGCGTTAGCTCTTCTATTGTCCTTTCCTAGTGTATAGAGAATCTTAAATTTGTACTGTCTAAGGGTCTTAGACTAGCGTACTTATTATTAATTTAATACCTTAGTTATTATAAAGTGTACTAGGTTCTTATAATCTGTATAGATTGTAAGCTCTAAGCAACTCTTAGTGTATACTTGCTAATGTTCTAGGGCTAAGATAATTATAAGCAGTTCCTTGTTGTGCACATTATATTGCTCTTCTAGTCCTAAGAACTTGCGTGAGTAGTAGGCAATTAGATGCTATTATCTATCTTGTTCTTGCGTAATGCATGCTCCTAACACTAAATCTAAGGTGTCTATTTCTATTTATAGTAGTTTATTACTATAAAATATTATAAGTGTTAGAGGGTTAATACATGCTTGTTGTAGTAACTTAAATATGTTATCCTGTTCTTTTCCTTACTTAAACAGTATATCTTTTTGTATAAGCTTTGTAAGTAGTAAAGCCTTTTTTAAATAGTTTTTAATAAATTACTAGTTAAAGTTAATAAACTTAAGGAATTCTTAAATTCCTTTAACTGTTATTAGGGTTAGCTAGTCTTTAACAACCTATATCTTAGTTTTATCTATCTTAACTCTGTTCTGTCTTACTCTAAACCCTAAGAACATTACTTTGTCCTTGTGCTATTTACACTTCTTAAGCTTTAGTTACAGATACGCTGCTTATAAGCAAGTTAGCACTTCTTGTATATAAGTAATATGCTCTTTTAGCGTCTTACTGTACACTAGGATGTTATTAAGATACGCTACTACTGTAATATCTAGATGTGCTTACAGTATATTATTAATAAGTGCTTAACATATAGCTAGTGCGTTAGTAAGCCTAAATAGCATAACTAAATACTTATAATAACTATAGTAGGTTCTAAACACTGTCTTCTATTCTTTACCTTCCTTTATATAGATAAGGTTATATACTCCTCTTAAATCTAACACAGTAAAGTATTATGCTCTAGCTAACTAATCCTATAGTTTGCTAATGTTTAGTAGCAGGTACTAGTTCTTAATTATAATATTATTAAGTTTCTAGTAATTAATATAAGGTTATAGCTTACTATCCTTCTTTAGCACAAAGAGAACAGGAAATCCTACTAGAGATTCTAATTGTCTAATAAATCCTTTGTTAAGGTTCTCCTTAAGGTATTTGCGTAGTTCCTTAAGTTCCTTTTCTAACATTTAATATATAGGCCTAAAAGGTAGTACTTTCCTTTCTTTAAGCTTAATCTTATAATCTTAGTCTTAGTGTTGCAGTAATACTTTTGCTGTCTTTTTATTGCAGAAGAGGTCTTTAAACTCTCTATATTTATCTAGGATATTAGGAGGTGCACTTTGCTCCTTAATGTTGAGGTCGTACTTTAAGCAAAGCTCGTAAGCACTATTCAATTGGTTCTCGGGGATGAATACGGTAACAGGAGGCCGAAGGGGTTTGGGGTTTGCAGTAAGGAGTACAGATACTATCTGTCTGTCTTGAAAGCAAGGGTAACGATGAGCAGTACAGAGTAGACTGTCTGGCTCGAAGGTTGGGTTGAGATCCAATAACTTAGATTGTTACTTAGGTTAAACACGAACCATAGGGGTTGTGTTTCTACTGTGCTATATACTTAGACATGTTCCATAGTTGTTCCAATGTTCCATAGTGTGTCAATGTTGGGACACCTTGGAACATCGTGGGATTCTTGGAACAACACGTGACATGTTCCATGGTGGCGTTCCGCCAAGACTTTGGAACATGAGGGGTTACGTCGTCATTGGTTGTGAATGCTGACCTTCTTGAAGACCTTTGGGTTGTCCCCAAGTGTCATCAATCCTTCTCTTCCTTATCTTCTGCCGTGCCCCATCTTAGGTTCGTAACACTATCCTCCCCTTTAATCTTCATGTCCTCATGAACTGACCTCATGACTTCCAGAAGTACCTTATATCGCAAATCCGTTGGTGACCGAATCAACCGTACTGGACAGCTCGCGATGGTCTCTTGTCAGTACTGTGCGAAGCGCGGCCTTGAGTGCCGGATGTCGTCGTTGAAGAAGGAGTGTGGGAATTGTTACAGCGTAGGCGGCCAGAAGTGTATTCCGGTGGAGGTTCCGATTCCGAACTTTGCTCGTATCGATCGCGAACTGGAACGTTTGGAACAAATGGAAATGGAGGCGGACGAAGCTGAATCTGCAGCGTTGCAGGCGATCCTGGCTGCGCGCGCAAAGAAAGATCGTGTTCGTAAACAGAGGAAAATGTTAAAGCGCCGTGAGCAGCAGTGGGTCGATGAAGCTGGAAAGTACGTAGAGGACATTGAGTCCCTTGAGGCGGTGGAGAATATCAACCGCGAGGTTGCTCAGTTGGAGGGTGGCTTGATGCCTGGTTCTCTGGGTCTTGATTGGAGCGCCTTTATGCCGTCCGCCTTAGAGGGCGATCCTGATTACTCCTCGTTTGTTGATAACGAGACAGGAGCTGTCGGCAGTTCGTAAGGTGCGTAACTGGTTCCCATGTGCTTTCTGAGTCTGGGTATCCTAACCATTTAATTAGGAATTCTTTGTCTGATCCAGTTCCTCGATGTGTTATTATTTTTTCGACTTCCCATTCGTCTTCGCCGTCTTGTTGGTAATAGAAGTCTTCCTGAAGTGGCGTTCTTGGATCGGCAGGTTCCAGTAGCGATACGTGGAACACAGGGTGGATTTTCGCATCCTTTGGTAGATCTAGTCTGTAGTTCACAGGACTGATCTGTTGAGAAATGAAGAATGGTCCGACCTTGATCTTATCCAGTTTCTTCGTTGGTCGTCTCGTACGTAGGTTTTTTGTAAGGAGGTACACTTTATCCCCCTTCTTTAGCTGAGGCGCCATTTTTCTTTTCTGATTAACATAGGAGATTGCTCGTGTCTGAGCTTTGGCGATGTTTTCAAGCGATTTTTGGTGAACTTCTTTCAGCTTGTCTACTGAGGATATTGCTGATTCCGTTTGGATATTGCTGTCAAGGCTTCGTGTAAAGAGATTTGGATGTCTTCCATGGCTTGCGAAGAACGGCGTGTGGCCAGTTGCTTCTGATTTTTTGTTGTTGTATGCAATTTGTGCCATAGGCAAGAGTGAGACCCAATTATTCTGCTGTTGGTTGCAGTATATGCGGAGATACGTCTCCATTGTCTGGTTTACTCGTTCTGTCTGCCCGTCTGTCTGCGGGTGATAGGCTGTTGATAGCTTCTTTTTGGTACCTACTTCTGCGAGAAACGTCGTCCAGAAGTTTGAGGTAAAGAGTTTGTCTCTGTCGCTGATGATTGATTCAGGTATACCGTGGTGTCGAACAATCCTGTCCAGGAACACTCGTGCGAGCTGCTCTGCAGTGTAGCTGTGTCGAAAAGGCACAAACTCAGCGGCTTTCGTGAATCTATCCACTACTACGAATATTGAATCGTAATCGTAGTTGGTGACAGGGTCCTTGGATATGGGTAACTGTGTGACGAAGTCCATCGTGATGTTCGTCCATGGTGCTGTTGGTGGTTCCATTGCCTGCATTTCTCCATATTTCATGTGTGTACTGTGTTTGTTTTGTTGACAGGTAACACAGTTTTTAACATACTTGGTGACCTTGTCCTTCATGTTTGGGAACTCATAGTGTCGTCTGATGAGTTCCATCGTACGCGTGATCCCGGGATGTCCATGAAGCGTATCGTCATGGTGATCTTCTATGATCTTTGTCTGTAATTCGTCCGGTACTTGCGTTGGTATGCATTGTTCCTTCTGGACTTGCATAATCAGGTTGAGCTGCTGCGATGGTCCTAAGGATCCGTCTTCGTTGATTCCCAGAATAGCGGCTTTATTGATCGTTTTCTCGCCTGCTAGATCGTGTCTTCGGCTGAGGGCGTCCGCTCTGCCGTTATCTTTGCCTGGGGTATACAGTATCTTGAACTTGTACTGTCCCAGCATTTCTGACCATCTTACTTGTCGTCTGTTTAGTACCTTGGTTGTGGTGAAGTGTACCAGGTTCTTGTGATCTGTGTAGATCGTAAGGTCTGAACAGCTTTCTGCGTATACTCTCCAATGTTCCAGGGCGGATACGATTGCTAGTAGTTCTTTGTCGTGCACATCGTAACGTTCTTCGGGACCTGTGAACTTGCGTGAGTAGTAGGCGATTGGGTGCCATTGTCCGTCTTTTTCTTGCGTGATGCATGCTCCCAATGCCAGATCTGAGGCATCTGTTTCCATTCGCATCGGCTTGTTGCTCTCGAATGTGATTAATGTCGGGGGGTCGATGCACGCTTGCCGTAGTGACTCAAATGCGTCATCCTGTTCCTTTCCCCATCTAAAAGGTGTGTCCTTCCGCGTAAGCTTCGTAAGCGGTAAGGCCTTCTTGGAGTAATCCTTGATAAAGCGTCTGTTGAAGTTGACAAACCCAAGGAATTCTTGAATCCCTTTGACCGTCGTCGGGGTAGGCCAACTCTTTACCACGTCTATCTTGGTGTTGCTCATCTTTACTCCGTGTCGTCCCACGACAAACCCTAGGAATTCTACTTCTTCCTTGTGCCATTCGCACTTCTCGGGTTTCAGTTGGAGATCTGCTTGTTTTAAGCATTCTAGCACTTCTGTTACGTGTTGTGTGTGCTCTTCTAGTGTCTTTGAGTACACTAGGATATCGTCTAGATACGCTACCACCGTCTTATCGAGATGTGCCCTAAGGACGTTATTGATCAACTCCTGGCACGTGGCTGGTGCGTTCGTCAGACCGAACGGCATGACTAGGTACTCATAGAGTCCGTATCTCGTCCTGAATGCCGTCTTCCATTCTTCGCCTTCCTTCATGCGGATAAGGTTATACGCTCCTCTTAAATCCAACGCAGTGAAGTACTGAGCTCCTTGTAATCGATCCTGCAACTCTGTGATGTTGGGCAAGGGGTATCGATTTTTTATTGTGATATCGTTGAGCTTCCTGAAGTCAATGCAAGGTCGTAGCTTGCCATCCTTCTTAGGTACGAACATAATGGGGTACCCTGCAGGTGATTCCGATCGTCTGATGAATCCCTTCTTGAGGTTCTCCTTGATGTATTCGCGCAATACACCGAGTTCCTTTTCCGATAACTGATATAGGGGCCCGAAAGTCGGTTGCTTTCCTTCCTGGAGCTTGATCTCGTGATCCCAGGGCTTATGCTTAGGCAGGGCTTTCGCCGTAAGCTCTTCTTCAAACATCCGTGCGTACTGTCTGTACATGTCAGGGATGGCAGGAGGTGCACTCTTCTCCTTAATCGTCACTTCGTGAGCCGGGGCTGGTTGGTCTCTGTGCGATCGACCGCTCGTATTTGGCGCGTCTTAGTCGAAAGGATATTGCTGATCTCTTTCTCATCTCTCGGCCGCTCTGGGGCTCGTGGAGGTCCTGACTGTGGTGTGCCGCAGACACAGTCCTTTCGCAGTGTTAACTTGCTGCGCGTCCAATCCATCTGTGGGTTGTGACGTCGTAACCATGGCAGTCCTAATATGACGTCGTGGGTGGCCGTTCCCAATACGTCTAGGGTTATCAGCTCATGGTGATCCTTGATTCTTAGAGGTCGTAGTACCACTTCGTGGGTTACTAGGGACTCTCCCGGCATCGGTTCTCCGTTGGCGACTCGTAAAGGGTATGGTTTATCCTTTCTTTGCTTGGTCATGCCTGCATGATCGATAGCAGCTTGAGACACGTAATTTCCTTGTGCTCCTGAGTCCACCAGTGCCGTCATCCGTTTGCCATTTAGCACAACGGGAATTCTGATGAGGCGATCGGTCCCGATGGAATTGATGGATCGATCCCTGGCGCTCGATACTGGCGCTTGTCTAAAAAAGACTCTTCAGACTCTGATTCTGATTCTGACTCGCTAACTTCTTCGTAATCCTTTGATCGTACGAAACCGTTGTCGCGTTTGTCGATCCAATGGTAGTTGCAGTCGTTGTTAAGGCATCGTTGCCAGTTGGGATTTAAGCAGCCTCCATTGATGACTAGGAACTTGAGTGCGGACAGTTGCGGTGAGGTTTCTCCGGGGAAGTGTCCCTCATCCCTCTTGTCCCACAGATGTACTTCGCATACATCGTTGGTGCATAGGTACCATCGTTTGCAGCACGTTGGGCGTGGTGCAGGGAACCATCCAGCGTTAGACTTGTCGTGGAAATGGATTTGGCATGAGTCATAACGACAAGCTATCCATGACATACGGTCATGGTGGAGGTTGCGGTCGTCCAGCTCGTAGCGTGGTGGTGTTACTGCAGCGTCCAGCACTTCTTGTGGTTCTGGTCGATTGTTGACTGGTGTTTTGGCGCAGTGTGCCGTCCACTCCTTTTCCCATTCAGCCTCTGTTTTGAGGAGGTTGTGTATAGCGACAAGCGCGTCTTCACATTCCTTCTTGGCTATACAGGCGCGTGGTTCCGTTTGTGTCCCCTGATCTTGATATCCTTTGAGTGCCTTCCAAAGTTGTTGCCTCACTTGCTCAGGGCTGGTGCCTTCCAACAAGGTAAGGATATCGTTGGGTCGTTGTACGTATGTCTGTCGGTACCATTCCAAGTCATGGTTTACGTCCTTCTCCATGCGTTCTTTGGAGAGCCGTAATTCCTTGTCACACCAGTTCTCGTGACGTGGTGTAGGTGCTCTGCTGCGGATCTTACGCTGATCCTCATCGGGTGTGATGTAGTCATCTGTCCCGGAATCCGTCTCTGGGTCCTCCATGAGACGTCCCATGTCTTCAGTGAGAATTTCCCATTCCTCACTGGCATCAGCGTGCAATTCGTCATCGCTGGTAATCATATTGAGTTGTCGAACTACTTTGTTCTTGCTTCGACAATCTCGGGCGTAGTGGCCTATCTTGCCACAGCCATAACAAGTCACCGAAGACTTGTCCTTCCCTTTACTACCATGTTCTTTCTGATTCCATCTTCCTGTGGCTGGAGCCTTGTTGAGGTTGGACAGGTCCATGGCTTCAGGGCCATAGTACCCGCTGTTGGTTCCAGTGTGCACTCGCCTGGAGGAATTGGGCTGGTAACGTCCGCCTCGCTGTCCTCGTCGGGGTGCGTGGTTTCTCCATGCGTTGCGTGGTGGTGAGATGGCATTCCTGAACGGTGTACGTGTTCCTCGGCCAAGCTCGCAGTCGAGCTCATAGAGTCGGTTGTCGATCTCGATAGCTTCCTTGATAAGAGCATCCAAGGTGTCGAGCGTAGCGCCGGTGCGCATTAATTCTTCCTTGACTCGAGGTTTGAGGCCTTGACGGAACATCGTCATGAGAGCAGTGTCGTCCCAGTCAGTGTTCGCCGCAAGTTGCTGGAAGTCAGCCGCATAGTCGGCAGCGGACTGACGTTGCTGGATATGTTGAATCTTGCGTCGAGCCACAGAGGGTTCGTTGATCACTCCAAAGATCGTACGGATCTTTTCCTTGAAATTGTCGACGTCGCGCATCCACTCGTCGACATCATCGGGTGCTTCACCGGCAGTGTACTGCTGGAGGAATGGCTTGATCCACTTGAGGGCCTGGTCACGTAGGTGACTGGCCATCAGCGTCACACGCTGGACTTCGGGAACGTTCTGTCCTTGAAAGGTAAAGAACAAGTCCCATTGAAGGAGCCATTCGTCAAGTTTGTTGCGATCACCCCTGTACAGGTCTGGTTTAGCAACCGAGATCGTACCTGCACTAGGTGCTGCTTCGTACACGGGTGGAGCTTCGTTGGAGCTGCTCGGGGTAGCTCGGCTTCCTGAGGTAGTAGACATCTTGGGGGTGTTTAAAATGTTGAGGTCGTACTTTAAGCAAAGCTCGTAAGCACTATTCAATTGGTTCTCGGGGATGAATACGGTGACAGGAGTCCGAAGGGGTTTGCGATGAGTAGTACAGAGTAGACTGTCTAGCTCAAAGGTTGGGTTTGAGATCCAATAACTTAGATTGTTACTTAGGTTGAACACGAACCCTAATGGTTGTGTTCCTACTGCACTATATAGTAAGGAGATGGTGATGGCTCACTCGGCTTGTCGTGAGCTTGTCAAGCTGGCTCACTGGGCTCGACGTGAGCTGCGTGAGCTGCACGTGCGATCCACTTTGGCTCGACTGCCAAGGAGTGAGCTGATCACGTGACTGTAATAAAACTGTGCCATAATCGTGCCGCACGGGAGAGCCCGTGTCAATTACTGCGCCAGGTGCGTCAGTATTGAGGTCGGTCAGCATTCTGGTTGGCTGATATAAGTAGATCGTAACATTTATATACTAGGTAACTAATAAAAAACTAGATAAAGTTAAAGTTAGACTATTATTTATTTCTTAATAAATTAGCTCTATAAGCTACAGACTTAATCTATTAAAGGATGCAAAGATCTACAATGTGTTCTACATCTTACTACTAGAACTAGCTAACCTAAGAACGCTAATCTAGAAGGACTTTTACTACTAAACTAATAGTAATAATAAATAAGAAGTTAAAAAAATAATATAATACTAAAAAAAAGGATAAAATATAAAGTACCTAGTTAAATAGTTAGAATATCTACACTAAGAAAATATATAAGAACTATAGAAGAACCTTAATAACTATAAGGAATAACTCCTATAGTACTAAAAAAGAAAACACTACTAGAAATTAAACTTCTAAATAAAAAACTTATTTAAGTTCTAACTAAATAATCTTTAACTAGAATATAAATAATAAAAGTATAATAAATAAGAAAATATAAAATATACCTTATAAAATACTAGCTACTGCTGCACTAGTACTAAAGTTTGCAAATTTATTAAGATACCTAAGGGTAGACGATATAGCTAGAGAAAACGCAACTTATACGTCTGCAGCAAGACAAGCAGTTTCCTTAGCTTAGATGTTCTTACCCTCTGTGTCTAACTTATTTACTAGACATTTAGCCTTCTTTACAGCCCTATCTTTAGCCTATATAAGGATTTCTTTATTGTTTAATAGATATAATATTACCTCTGCTAGTAATTTCTTATCTTTCTTAACTTTCTTCTTATACTCTACTTTTATTTTATCTAAGGACTCTTAAGATAAGTTAATATATAGATGCCTAATATAAACGCACTTAGAACACTTTAAGAAGTTATTAGTAGAAAGTATAATATTATAATTAAAGCTAGAAGTAAAGTAATAATTATTAAAAATAGAGATAATAACATTATATTAATAAATCTTAATACTTAACTAAAGACACTTTTAAGTTGTAGAAGACATAATACTACTATGGGCACTAAAGTAGTAGCAGGGTAATACTTATAATATATACTAATAGATTTAGAATAAATCTAAGGAGAGGGGAAGGTAGTATTACAATCTCTTTATAACAGCTAACTAGATAATAACAGCTAGCTATTGCTAATACACTTAGCACAGTAATTATAGAGGCTTCCTATATAGCAAAGTTACAGCATAGTCTTATTATAAGTTATGTAGTAAGCTTACTTCTTAGTAGTTAAGCTAGGTAGATACTTACATAATAAGCTTATTGTTACGAACCTGAACAGGAGCCTGGGGAAGGCACGGTTATGTACGGTGGAAAGTATTACAGGACAGGACGACGACCTTGTTAGAGGCCGCACCCCACCTGGACAACAAAGGTGCACGGGGACGACTAGGCCTGAATAGGTAAAGCGTCTCAGTGAGACAAGTCATAACCGAATCTGGGATTCTGGGACAACAGACCAATGAGAGTCACTCCTTGTCTCACTGGTATCACAGTCTCATGAGAACAAGTCCTATGGGACTCTGAGACTTTATGAGACCCTACAGTATATAGCAAGTAGGAACACAACTCTTACAGTTCGTGTTCAACCTAAGTAACAATCTAAGTTATTGGATCTCAACCCAACCTTCGAGCCAGACAGCCTACTCTGTACTGCTCATCGTTACCCTTGCTTTCAAGACAGACAGATAGTATCTGTACTCCTTACTGCAAACCCCAAACCCCTTCGGCCTCCTGTTACCGTATTCATCCCCGAGAACCAATTGAATAGTGCTTACGAGCTTTGCTTAAAGTACGACCTCAACATTTTGAACACCCCCAAGATGTCTACTACCTCAGGAAACCGAACTACCCCGAGCAGCTCTAATGAAGCTCCACCTGTGTACGAAGCAGCGCCAAGTGCAGGTACGATCTCGGTTGCCAAACCAGACCTGTACAAGGGCGACCGCAACAAACTCGACGAATGGCTCCTTCAATGGGACTTGTTCTTTACGTTTCAAGGACAGAACGTTCCTGAAGTCCAGCGTGTGACGCTGATGGCCAGTCACCTACGTGACCAGGCCCTTAAGTGGATCAAGCCATTCCTTCAGCAGTACACTGCCGGTGAAGCACCCGACGATGTCGACGAATGGATGCGCGACGTCGACAATTTCAAGGAAAAGATCCGTACGATCTTCGGAGTTATTAACGAACCCTCTGTGGCTCGACGCAAGATCCAACATATTCAACAACGACAGTCCGCTGCCGATTACGCGGCTGACTTCCAACATCTTGCGGCGAACACCGACTGGGACGACACTGCTCTCATGACGATGTTCCGTCAAGGCCTCAAGCCTCGAGTCAAGGAAGAACTGATGCGCACCGGCGCCACGCTCGACACCTTGGACGCACTCATCAAGGAGGCTATAGAAATTGACAATCGGCTCTACGAACTCGACTGCGAGCTCGGCCGAGGAACACGTACACCGTTCCGAAACGCCATCTCACCACCACGCAACTCATGGAGAAACCAGGCACCCCGACGAGGACAGCGAGGCGGACGTTACCAGCCCAACTCCTCTCGACGTGTGCACACTGGAACCAACAGTGGTTACTACGGCCCCGAGGCCATGGACCTGTCAAACCTTAACAAGGCTCCAACCACAGGCAGATGGAATCAAAAGGAACATGGTAGTAAAGGGAAGAACAAGTCTTCACTGACTTGTTACGGCTGTGGCAAGATAGGCCACTACGCCCGAGACTGTCGAAGCAAGAACACAGTAGTTCGACAGCTCAACATGATGACCAGCGTTGATGAATTGCACGCTGATGCCGGTGAAGAATGGGAGATTCTCACCGAAGACATGGGACGTCTCATGGAAGACCCAGAGACGGATTCCGGGATAGATGATTACATCATGCCCGATGAGGACCAACGAAGCGTCCGAAGCAGAGCACCTACGCCTTATCAAGAAAACTGGTGCGACAAGGAACTACGACTATCTAATAAACGCATGAAGAAAGACGCGGAGCACTACCACAGAAAGTGCGTACCAGTCTCCGACGATACCCTCACCTTGTTGGAAGGATTGGGACCCGAGCAAGCCAAACTCCGTGTGCAGGAAGCATTGCGGGCCTATCGAAACAAGCATGAGCAGGCACCTGCATCTAGCAGCGCAGCCAAAGAAAATTGCGAACAAGCGCTTATTGCTATCCACAACCTACTGAAGACCGGTGTGGACTGGGATCGCGAATGGACGGCGCATCACGCGCACCACAACGACAACCGCCTGAAACAAGAAAGAACGACAAAAGCAAAGGTGTTACCACCTTGCTACGAACTGGACTACCGTAACCCACGTCACGACCGCATGTCATGGACAGCGTGCCGATTCGACGATTGCCGAATCCACTTCCACGACAAGTCAAACTCAGGATGGTTCCCAGCAACACGACCTACTTGTAACAAACAGTGGTTTAGATGCACCAACGATATCTGCGAAGTACACTTGTGGGACAAGAGGGAGAAGCAATGCTTCCCTGGGGAAGTGTCGCCACAACTCGCAGGCCTCAAGTTCCTAGTCATCAACGAAGAATGCTTAAACCCATGTTGGCAACGATGCCTTAACCCTGACTGCAGCTTACACCGGGCCACAAAACGCGATCAAGGATTCGCAGGACCGCGAGAGTACGAAGCTAGCGAACCAGAGGAAGAATCAGAATCAGAAAAGTCTTTTTTAGACGAGCGCCAGTATCGAGCGCCAGGGATCGATCCATCAATTCCATCGGGACCGATCGCCTCATCAGGATTCCCGTTGTGCTAAATGGCAAACGGATGACGGCACTGGTGGACTCAGGAGCACAAGGAAATTACGTGTCTCAATCTGCTATTGATCATGCAGGCATGACCAAGCAAAGAAAGGATAAGCCATACCCTTTACGAGTCGCCAACGGAGAACCGATGCCAGGAGAGTCCTTAGTAACCCACGAAGTGGTACTACGACCTCTAAGGATACAAGATCACCATGAGCTGATAACCCTAGACGTGTTGGGCACGGCCACCCACGACGTCATATTAGGATTGCCATGGTTACGACGTCACAACCCACAGATGGATTGGACGCGCAGCAAGTTAACACTGCGAAGGGACTGTGCTTGCGGCACACCACAGTCAGAACCTCCACGAGCCCCAGAGCGGCCGAGAGATGAGAAAGAGATCAGCAATATCCTTTCGACTAAGACGCGCCAAACACGAGCGGTCGATCGCACAGAGACCAACCAGCCCCTGGCTCACGAAGTGACGATTAAGGAGAAGAGTGCACCTCCTGCCATCCCTGACATGTACAGACAGTACGAACGGATGTTTGAAGAAGAGCTTACGGCGAAAGCCCTGCCTAAGCATAAGCCCTGGGATCACGAGATCAAGCTCCAGGAAGGAAAGCAACCGACTTTCGGGCCCCTATATCAACTATCGGAAAAGGAACTCGCTGTATTGCGCGAATACATCAAAGAGAACCTCAAGAAGGGATTCATCAGACGATCGGAATCACCTGCAGGGTATCCCATTATGTTCGTACCTAAGAAAGATGGCAAGCTGCGGCCTTGCATCGACTTCAGGAAGCTCAACGATATCACAATCAAGAATCGATACCCCTTGCCCAACATCACAGAGTTGCAAGATCGATTACAAGGAGCTCAGTACTTCACTGCGTTGGATTTGAGAGGAGCGTATAACCTCATCCGCATGAAGGAAGGCGAAGAATGGAAGACGGCATTCAGGACGAGATACGGACTCTACGAGTACCTAGTCATGCCGTTTGGTCTAACAAACGCACCAGCCACGTGCCAGGAGTTGATCAACAACGTCCTTAGGGCACATCTCGACGAGACGGTGGTAGCGTACTTAGACGACATCCTGGTGTACTCAAAGACACTAGAAGAGCACATACGACACGTCACAGAAGTGTTAGAATGCTTGAAGCAAGCAGATCTCCAGCTGAAACCTGAGAAGTGCGAATGGCACAAGGAAGAAGTAGAATTCCTAGGGTTTGTCGTAGGACGACATGGAGTGAAGATGAGCAATACCAAAATAAACGTGGTAAAGAATTGGCCTACCCCGACGACGGTCAAAGGAATTCAAGAATTCCTTGGGTTTGTCAACTTCAACAGACGATTTATCAAGGATTACTCCAAGAAGGCCTTACCGCTCACAAAGCTCACGCGGAAGGACACGCCCTTCAGATGGGGAAAGGAACAGGATGACGCATTTGAGTCATTGCGACAGGCGTGCATCGACCCCCCAACGCTAATCACATTCGAAAGCAATAAACCAATGCGAATGGAGACGGATGCCTCAGACCTGGCATTAGGAGCATGCATCACGCAAGAAAAAGATGGACAATGGCACCCAATCGCCTACTACTCACGCAAGTTCTCAGGACCAGAAGAACGATACGACGTACACGACAAGGAATTATTGGCGATTGTATCAGCCTTAGAACATTGGCGAGTATACGCTGAAAGTTGTTCAGAACTCACGATCTACACGGATCACAAAAACCTGGTACACTTTACTACTACCAAGGTACTGAACAGACGACAAGTAAGATGGTCAGAAATGCTGGGACAGTACAAGTTCAAGATACTGTATACCCCAGGCAAAGACAACGGCAGAGCGGATGCCCTCAGCCGAAGACACGACCTCGCAGGCGAAAAGACAATCAACAAAGCCGCTATTCTAGGAGTCAACAAAGACGGATCCCTAGGACCATCACAACAGCTCAACCTGATTATGCAAGTTCAGAAGGAACAACGCATACCAACGCAAGTACCGGACGAGTTACAGGCAAAGAGCATAGAAGATCACCATGATGATACACTTCATGGACACCCGGGAATCACGCGCACCATGGAACTTATCAGACGACACTACGAGTTCCCAAAGATGAAAGACAAGGTCACTAAATACATCAAGAATTGTGTTACCTGCCAACAAAACAAACACAGTACACACACGAAATATGGAGAAATGCAGGCAATGGAGCCACCAATAGCACCATGGACGAACATCACAATGGATTTCGTTACACAGCTACCCATATCCAAAGACCCTGTCACAAACTACAACTACGATTCAATATTTGTAGTAGTGGATAGATTCACAAAAGCCGCTGAGTTTGTGCCTTTCCGACACAGCTACACTGCAGAGCAGCTCGCACGAGTGTTCCTGGACAGGATTGTTCGACACCACGGCATACCTGAATCAATCATCAGCGATAGAGACAAACTCTTCACCTCGAACTTCTGGACGACGTTTCTCGCAGAAGTAGGCACTAAGAAGAAACTGTCAACAGCCTATCATCCGCAGACAGACGGGCAGACAGAACGAGTGAACCAGACAATGGAGACGTATCTCCGCATCTACTGCAACCAGCAGCAGGACAATTGGGTTTCACTCTTGCCTATGGCACAAATTGCATACAACAACAAAAAATCAGAAGCAACTGGCCACACGCCGTTCTTCGCAAGCCATGGAAGACATCCAAATCTCTTTACACGAAGCCTTGACAGCAATATCCAAACGGAATCAGCAATATCCTCAGTAGACAAGCTGAAAGAAGTTCACCAAAAATCGCTTGAAAACATCGCCAAAGCTCAGGCACGAGCAATCTCCTATGTTAATCAGAAAAGAAAAATGGCACCTCTGCTAAAGAAGGGGGATAAGGTGTATCTCCTCACGAAAAACCTACGCACAAGGCGACCAACGAAAAAACTGGATAAAGTCAAAGTCGGACCATTCTTCGTTTCTCAACAAGTCAGCCCAGTCAACTATCGACTAGAGCTACCAAAGGATGCAAAGATCCACAACGTGTTTCACATCTCGCTACTGGAACCAGCAGACCCAAGAACGCCCATCCAAAAGGACTTCCACTACCAAACTGACGGCAACGATGAGTGGGAAGTCGAAAAAATAATACAACACCGAGGAAACGGACGAAACACTGAGTATCTAGTCAAATGGTTAGGATACCCGAGTTCAGAAAACACGTGGGAACCACGAGAGAACCTTAGCAACTGCAGGGAGCGACTTCTACAGTATCAAAAAGGAAAAACACTACTGGGAATCGAACTCTCAAGCAAAAAGCTCATTCAACTTCCAATTGAACGAACTTCGACTGGAAATTAAACGATAAAAACACAAGAAATAAGAAAACACAAGAACATACCTCACGAATTACCAACAGTTGGAGGCACCTCGCCGAGGTCCCACAAGAAGGACCAGTCCACAACTTCCGCCAGAGCAGGAGCATCAGGATTCACGGAAGCCACGGCTTCGTTCAGATGAGCCCGCCGTTCCAGCGCCTCAATATCTGCAGCATCCTGAACCCCTGCGTCGAACACTTGCTGTTCGCGCCGTTTCAACAACGCCCTTTGCTTACGCAACCGCCGGGCTTTCGAGCGAAGCGCCCGCATCTCAGCCAGCGCCGCCTCTGCAATCGCTTCTTGCGCCTCAAGCGCTTCATCTGTTTCTTCTTCTTGCTTTCGGAGTTTTTCCATCTCTTTATCAATCCGAGAAAAGTTAGGCACAGGGATGTCCACGGGCACACACGACTCTGCGCCCACCCGTTCACAGTTACCACACTTCTCACTCAACGACGACAACTTGCACGACAAGTTCTCCTTTGCGCAACGCTTGCAGGCAACCATCGCCAAGCTACCTTCACGGTTAATACGGTCACCACGCTTGTGACGAAAAAAGGTGCTGCGCGACGTCATGAGGTTAGCTTACGAGGACATAAGCTGGAGGAAGGGGAGGTAGTGTTACGAACCTGAACAGGAGCCTGGGGAAGGCACGGTTATGTACGGTGGAAAGTATTACAGGACAGGACGACGACCTTGTTAGAGGCCGCACCCCACCTGGACAACAAAGGTGCACGGGGACGACTAGGCCTGAATAGGTAAAGCGTCTCAGTGAGACAAGTCATAACCGAATCTGGGATTCTGGGACAACAGACCAATGAGAGTCACTCCTTGTCTCACTGGTATCACAGTCTCATGAGAACAAGTCCTATGGGACTCTGAGACTTTATGAGACCCTACAGTATATAGCAAGTAGGAACACAACTCTTACAGTTCGTGTTCAACCTAAGTAACAATCTAAGTTATTGGATCTCAACCCAACCTTCGAGCCAGACAGCCTACTCTGTACTGCTCATCGTTACCCTTGCTTTCAAGACAGACAGATAGTATCTGTACTCCTTACTGCAAACCCCAAACCCCTTCGGCCTCCTGTTACCGTATTCATCCCCGAGAACCAATTGAATAGTGCTTACGAGCTTTGCTTAAAGTACGACCTCAACACTTATATAGCTTATATTAAGCTTAGTAAGCCTAGCTTATGTAGCTTATATTAAGCTAAGTAAGCTTAGCACACTCTCTATATATCTCCTTAGTATATAGCATAGTAGGAACACAACTCTTATAGTTTGTGTTTAATCTAAGTAATAATCTAGGTTATTAGATCTTAACCTAACTTTTAAGCTAGACAGTCTACTCTATACTACTTATTATTACTCTTACTTTTAAGATAGATAAACAGTATCTATACTCTTTACTACAAACTCTTAAACCTCTTTAGCCTCCTGTTACTGTATTTATTCTTAAGAACTAATTAAATAGTACTTAGAAGCTTTGCTTAAAGTATAACCTTAATATAAGGCTAAAGTATAAAGATAGTATTAATAAATACTAGTAGATAGCTATAGTAGCTATCTAACTAAGGAGTTTCTTAAATATTGCAACTAGAACAAGATTATAGTAGGTATTTATCTACCTTACAGCACTTATACGCTTTAGCTACTTAATATAGTAATATTTAAGCCTTTAAGTACTATATACTTAAAGATACTTAGAGAATACCTCTTTAAGTATAAGAGATTAGTGCTAGTAAATAAGCCTAATTTTTTCTTACTATTTTAGAAGGCTTAAGTGCTTAGTTTTACTAAAAAGGATATACTAAGCTCCTTTAAGGCAATAGGTGTTAGCCTCTTTAATGCTAATGTTGTACTAAATAGGTTATTAATAGTAACTTTAATAGCTTATTAAGTAGTAATTTTAACACTTCTTACTATAAAGGAGATTAGTAGAGGTTACTAGACTGTATAGCAAGGTATGTGTTAAGAGGTGTAACAGAGAAAGAGAGCTTAATTATTTAGCAATCTATCTACTATCTTACTATCTAAAACTTACTTCTAATAAGTAAAAATTGTAAGAGTACAGCCGCTGCGGACTTGTATGTAGGTAGAAACCAGATGGATTGATAGCCCTCAGCTCCGGGACGGAGCTGTCCTTGATCTTATGTCCATCCCGGAGTAAAGTTTCAACAATAAGTCCGAGGCGGACTTTCTTAACTCCGACGCCGGACTTCGGCCAATCCGTTAACCGTGTCTCGAGGCACAGGCTGCCGAGATGCCAACCTCGGGTCTAACCCATTACAAAAATAAAAGTCTATTAGACGCTCTTACTACTAAGAAGAAGCAAGAGAAGTAAGCTAAGCCTCTAGCTCTATTACAGCACTATAAGTACTAGGGACTGTACATAATGTAGACTCCTTGCTCCTTCTAAGAGGCATACAGGTGCATAGTAATAGCAAAGTGTAAGGTAGAGGAGGAGGAGGCTATAAAAGAAGAGGTAAGACAGTTAAAGGCTGCTACTATAGCTTATAATAAGAAGATTATAGAAGAGAAGTATTAGAAGGCAGCAATAAAGAAGAAGAAGTGTAATAGGAAGCGTGTAGATAAACACTAAGCTATTAAAAAACGCAAGGCAGAGAGAGTATACCTTAAGGAAGCTTGCAACGCTTAGAAAGCTCTATAATTATCCTAAATAGGTAAGTATAAGGCTTTATAGTCTGCAGCACTAAGAAAGAAGTAGAATTGTAGTAGTGCAGCTGTGTAGTAGTGTTGCTGCTGCAGAGCACTTACTATCTCCTCTACCTAAAACATCTACATAAGGCTGTAATATTAAGGTTCTAAGTAAATATAGATAGTACAAGACTTTTACATAGGTCTATAGATTACTCTATTAAAGAATCTTATAATAATAGCTATTGTGTGTGGCTCTACAGCCTCATTTTTGTGTGTGGCCGTCGGGGTAAGTAGCGCGCATTTGGTGTTGGCGCGCATTTGGTGCACGGGCACGGTAGCGCGTCCGGTGCATTTCTACATGTTAAACTTTCAAGTTCTGCAAGACTCCTCTCCTACATAACAGGATATTGACTTTATAAGAGGATGCCTGGCGTTACTTTATGAGGTCAGCTTGCCCCTCGGAGCTTTTGTTGTTCGGAGCGTTGAAAGTTCCGAAGAGTGCCCACCCTCGTCCGAGATCAACGTTCCTTCGCGCACCAGATTCGGTTCGGCTCCACAGTTTCGAGTTTAACAGATCGTACAACGACGCGTTTGAGGTCTACGATCCAATGTGCAGGCGACAATGGCGCTCGGCATGGAGCCCAGAGTATCTCCCCTGATTTTCCACGGACGAAGTGTAGAGGTGTGAGGCTGTGGATTTCGTAGATCAGCAATATATCGCCAGTATAATAACGACGAGAATTGCCTGGGCTTGCAATCAGAAACAGAATAACACATCTAAATCTTGAACGAAGGGACCCGGTCCTCTGATCATCTTCCACAGAGCCTCCTGAACTTGGCAACATGTCGACACAGAAGCACACGGTTCTTATAGCCGGCGGCAGCGTCGCTGGACTTACTCTAGCCAACATCCTTGAACAGCTTGGTATTGACTACCTGGTCCTGGAGAAGTATGCGCAGATCGCTCCTGATATGGGCGCAAGTATTGGTGTTCGTGGCTCCCATTCGTCTCATTTTCTCTGCTGACTATGATCAAGATATTTCCCAATGGCTTCCGAATCCTGGATCAACTCGGTTGCTACGACAGCATAAAGGCCTTGGTGAAGGGCGCAGATGCTTTCCAGACCATGACCAACAGAAATGAAAATGGCCAGATCATTTCACAGCTCACAGATGCTTCCAAGCACTTCACCAGACGGTAAGTCAATCTGCCTTCTACGTAGTCTGATCCTGACGAGAACAGTCTTGGTTATGAGCCTATCTTTGTCGATCGTCAGATGATTATCCAGATCCTGTATGATAATCTGCGTGACAAATCAAAGGTTCTTACCAGTAAAGGTGTTGCCAAAGTCAAACAATCTACTGGCAAAGTCGAGGTCTCCACTGCAGATGGAGAGACCTTCTACGGTGATCTTCTGGTTGGCGCTGATGGTATTCACAGCACCGTACGCCGGGAAATGTGGAGACTCGGAGACCAAGACGCACCTGGATACTTTCCAGAGAGCGAGCGATCGAGCGTCCCAACAGAATATTGTTGCATCTTTGGTATCTCGCAGCCAACAGACAAGTTTCCAAAGTACTCATCTCAGACCGTACAGGGCAACAACTACTCTTATCTCATTGCTACTGGGCCCAATCACCGTATCTACTGGTTTCTATTCAAGAAACTGCCAGAAACGGCTCGTGGACTGTATGAGAAGATCCCGCGCTACACGGAGGAACAAAGAGACGCTCTTGCAGCTGAGCACGCATCAGATCTCATCACAGATAAGTTGACGTTTGGTGAGATATACGCAATGCGTACCACAGCAACCTTGCAAGCCCTCCCGGAAGTGGTATTTAAGAAGTGGCATTACAACCGCATTATGACCATCGGGGACGCCGCTCACAAGGTACATGAAGCACTACGCACTCCATAGATCCAGGCTGATATGAACAACAGTTTAATCCCATCGGAGGCCAGGGCGGAAACAGCGCGATTGAAGACGCTGCCGTGCTCGCAGATCAGCTCCACGCACTCTTCGCCGGCAAAAATGGAAGCGCAGGGCTTACCGATGCGGATATTGTCAGTGCCTTCCAGGAGACCCAGCTGATCCGCTTCGATCGCGCCAACAAGATCATGGCGAACTCGTACAACCAGCAAAGCGTGCAGGCCAAGGACAAGCTTGTGTCGAGAATCATTGCGAATTACGTCATCCCCATGTCTAAGCCAGAGTCGCTCGTTGATCTGCTTTGTGCCGATGCGCGTCCAGCTGCGCGCATCAAGTCGTTGCCTATGCCTCAGCGACCACATAGCGACCTGTGGGATGACGAGAATGAGCCCTCCGTTGTGGACTGGAAACGCGTTGGCTATGTGGCATCCTTGGGATTTGCAGCGTTGGCGGTCTTAGCAGCGAGAAATCTGCAGTTCCCTCTGCTGTCCATGCCGAAGGTGTTGCTGAGTGCTGTATCGAAGGCGTAGATCTTGTTCACTAATTTCGGGGAGTGTTCGCTCGTATTTGCACGTGGCTCTCGATATAGACTGTAGAATCGCCCATACCCTACCCTGTATTTACCAGACACCTTCCTTGAGCATAGACGCAACGGCTTTTGTAATTAGATCTTGCACGGTGTTCTCACGTAGAGTTCTGAAGTATACAACTGCTCATAGATGCACACAAAAGTATCCATCAACTTGTTCAAGGAACATGCAAGGAACGAATTGTCTAGAGAATCTTGTTCGAATCGTATGCATCTAGGCGGATGAAAACGGCTAGAATGTGTACATCAAGTGGCATGAATGAGGTTATGTTGGAGAGGCGCGCCATCTACGCACGTGACCATGGAGCTATGGCTGATCGCGAACTTCGAGCGCCGACATCCAAACTTTTGGACGAGCAAACATCACCACCTGCAACATCACCATGGCCGCCCCACGCTCGCTCGTAGCGTCCTTCAGCGCGACACGGCTCGCTGCATCGCCAGTGTCAACCCTCCGCCCCGAAGTCTGCCGTTTCGCAACCCCTTCATATCAGACAATTCGTTGTGCGATAACAACCAAGACGCAGCCCGCAAAGAAGAAGAAGGTGCGCAACGCGTTCCGCCAATATGACCTGAAGAATACCGAACAATTCGCCCTCGTCGATGCAATGCGGTACATTCGCGCGTTTGAAGTCGGGCGGAACCCTTCATCGTCGAAATACGAGCTTCACGTTCGTCTGCGCTCCCTCAAGAACGGCCCTGTCGTGCGCAACAGGTTACGGCTGCCGCACTCGGTCAAGACGGACTTGCGCATCTGCGTTATTGCGCCTGCAGACTCCAAGCTGGGACAGGAGGCACGCTCAGCTGGTGCCACGCTCGTGGGCGAGGAAGAGATCTTTGCTCAGATCCAGGAGGGTGTGATTGAGTTCGACAGGTGCATCTGCCACATCGACTCGCTGCAGAAACTCAACAAGGCGGGGCTGGGAAGGGTGCTAGGACCGAAGGGGCTGATGCCCAGCACCAAGACTGGTACGGTTGTGAACAACATTGGGCCGACTGTGAGGAATATGGTTGGTGGTAGCGAGTACAGGGAGAGGCTGGGTGTGATTCGCATGGCGGTCGGTCAGCTCGGCTTCACTCCTGCAGAGATGCAAGAGAACATCAAGTCGTTTATGGACTCGTTGAAGAAGGACATCGCGCAGTTGTCTGACAGGGCGTCCAAGGAGATCCACGAAGTGGTACGTCAGAAGTCATTACAGAGCGCTGCTATAGCAATGCTAACACCCCACCAGGTTCTCAGCTCTACAAATTCACCAGGATTTACATTGACTGGCGAGTTCAAGGGCGCCAACTCAATATCCCCGGCCCTTCTGAACGGCCCCTTGTAAATTCATGTAGCTTTTCTGTTGTACAAACAATGTACTATATCAACGCCAACGTTATGCTATTATCGTGAAAGATGCCCTACCTCGTCTTCAGCGTCTTGAGCACCTTGACCGCTTCTCCCGACTCCTCCATGTCGGCGTATAATTTCATAATCTGCATCACCTTCCCTGACCCCGCCGTCCCAGCCTTCTTTGCCTGCTGGAGCGCCGTGCTCAGGTCGAGGAGCAATGTACTGCGCACCTTACCCAGCCTTGGTGTCTGTGCAACCATAAACGGATACTCCTCTAGGCCCTTGACAGCCTCCTTGACCAATCGATACTGCACAACATTCCTCCTCAGCCTCGCAACACTGGTCCCAATCTGCACATCGCCTTCGTCTTCGTCCTCTTCGTCCTCGCTCTCACTGCTATCACTCAGCCCCTCATCCCCAGGCCCCTCAACCGCAACCCCCTCCTCACACTCCCTCAACCGCTCCTCAACCTCCAATAACCGCCTCCCAACCTCAATCTTGCGCCTCACCTCCCTCCGCGTCTGCACCAACACGCCAACCTCCTCTTCCCTCTGCGCAACCAGTTGCTCAAGCGCCTTGACCTCCTTGGCGAACCCCAGCAGCCCCACCCTCACACCCTCGACCTTTTCCTCGCCGCCACGCAGGCTATTCCCCAACGTGAGGAAATCGGCGTAGTTTGCGTTGACGAGGTCGAGCAGCTCGCGTGACAGCAGCTGGCTGCGGGCGCGCAGTTCAGAGCGCAGGTCTTCGAGCGTCTGGTGGCGGTGCGAGAGCGTGGAGAGGTAGGCGCTCGGGGTGAAGTCTGGAGCGAGGAAGTCGGAGCGCGCGAGGGGTTGCGCGAAGGGGAGCGTGTCGATGTTGTCTTCCGAGTCGGAGGAGGCGGTCGAGGGGGTGCGAGTATCTGAGATCTGGAGGGTGTTAGGTTGGGTCGTGGAGACGGGGGGAGAGGGCTTGGGGGATGGAGGTTGCATACGTAGAACTGGCTCATCTTGAATTTGTGCGCAGGTTCACAGAGGATGGTATAGCTCGATTGCACTAGGCCCTTCCCCAATTGCGCCTACGGTACTCCTCGCCGTGTTGTCGTGGTCCAAATAAACTCTCCCCAGGCCCGATAAGCTTATCGCTGCGAACCGCGGCAAAGGGCCCCTTTCGTTTCGTGACGACACATTACCAAGCACGACGCCCCGCCATGGGGCAAACACGCCGCCGGCTATGTCGCCATCCCGTGTAGTGAGCGGACAGGATACCAATTCCCCTTCCCCAATCCCCTGCTTTGCACTTCCTCCTGTCTGCATTGCCTCGGTAGACACGACATAGACCTGCTACAAAGCAAAGACTATGGCCCCGCTTCCCCAGCCCGATCTCCCCGAGCCCGCGCACCCAACCATCGACTCGATGCTGGCCCGCAAGTTTGGGAAGGAGGTTGCAAACTACTTTTCCGGTACATAATATGCCCACCCTCTGGACTCCTGTATACATACATACATGCATACGCGGCAATGGCAGTGGTGGCTGACGTAACCAGGCTCCCCGCTGAACCGCGTCTCGTTTCTGCGTGGCGACCACGCGTTCCTCTCGTCTGCGCTGCGCCATCCCTCGGCCACCTTTCTGCTGTTCAAGAACATTGAGCCGCTGGTCTCGTCGCCCACATCCCTGGCGCACGCCTCGTATGCGGACGTGGAGCCCATTATCGGAAAGGACATCTTCAATGTTAGCGAGGAGGAGGTCATTGCGCAGTACAACTCCAGTCTGTATATTCCGCAGATTGTGTTCTTAGGGCTGGACGAGAGGAAGGAAGGGTTCGTGTACAAGGAGCACTACAAAGGCCAGCCGTGGTTCGCGGTCGATGTCACGCCCAAGGAGACGGTGAAGGAGGCGGCTGAGACGCTGATTGAAAGGCTAAAGGGCCAGGGTTTGGATTTCAGCAAGGGACGAATGCACATGAGTCTGCCTGCTGAAGAAGGTATGTTTAAGCAATCTCTTTACAATATGACGTACACCAAGAAGACTGCACGCTAACATGCCACTCTCCAGCTGCCATCTACGCCGAAGCTCGCCACCTCCTCGACTGGAACGCGCGCAACCCCTTCTGCGCCTCCTGCGGCTACAAGACCCTCTCCGTCAACGCTGGCTTCAAGCGCACCTGCCCACCCAAAGACGTCGCCGCAGCGGTCAACTCATCGTCCCCCAACGAACGCCCGCCATGTGCAACCCGCACCGGCATCTCCAACCTCTGCTTCCCGCGCACAGACCCCACCGTCATCATGGCGGTCGTCAGCGCAGACGGCAAACGCATCCTGCTGGGCCGCCAGAAGCGCTGGCCTGCATACTGGTACAGCACGCTGGCCGGCTTCCTCGAGCCCGCCGAGAGCGTTGAGGAGGCAGTGCGCCGCGAGGTCTGGGAGGAGAGCGGTGTGCACCTGGGGAGAGTCGTGATCCACTCCACCCAGCCGTGGCCGTACCCTGCGAATCTGATGATTGGCGCGATTGGACAGGCGATTCCAGATGGGGAGAAGGTCCATTTGGGTCATGATGCTGAGCTCGATGATGCCAAGTGGTTCGAGGCCGATGAGGTGAGGGAGGCGCTGAGGGTCGGTACGAGTGGGCTGGGTGAAGAGCCTGGGCCCGAGTGGAAGGAGGGTGGGTTGAGGCTGCCCCCTAAGACGGCGATTGCGCATCAGTTGATCAGCGCGTTGGTGAATGGGTTTGCGAGCGGGACACCAATGATCTGAGTTGTGGGTGGATCTGAGTTATAAGTGTGTATGGCAAGCGTTGGAGTTGAGGTGGGTGTAGAGTAGATCTGTAGATGTGACGAACTGTTTATATTCGCAAGCTGTGTATCTCTATGGAAGTACAATGTACTTCTTCAGGTGCTCGGGTATCGCGCCGTACAGCTTCTTCTCCTCCAGCCACTTCTTACTGAACAGGCGGTCAGCATACCTGTACGCACCATCACACAGCAGCGTCACGACCGTGCTGCCCTTGCCCAGCTTCTCCGCAACCTCCTTGGCCGCGACGACGTTCAGACACGAACTCGCGCCCAGATACAGACCCTCCTCATCCAAGCAGCGGTATACCATCTCGATGGTCTTCTCGTCGCTGATGTGCAGACTACCGTCCAGCAGATCAATGTCCGGTTTCAAATTGTCCGTCACACGACCCTGACCAATGCCTTCGGTGATGGATCCACCCTGGCGTTCGGCCAGCTTGCCACCAGACTGGATGTAGCTGTGCAGCACACTGCCTGGTGGGTCAGCAAGGAACGACTTGACGCGTCCGCCGCTCTTCTCTTTCAGGTAACGCGTGGTCCCAGCGAGCGAGCCACCTGTGCCTGTTGCGCAGGTAAAGGCATCGATCTTGCCTCCGGTCTGGTACCAGATCTCCGGCCCCGTGGTCTCGATGTGAGCCTGTCTGTTTGCGACGTTGTCGAACTGATTCGTCCACACGGCGTTGTCGAGACGCTCGGCATGACGCTTGGCTTGGTGGTTGTAGTTCTCTGGGTTGTCGAAGGCAACGGCGGGGACAGGGTACACTTCTGCACCTAGCAGACGGAGCAGGTCGATCTTGCCCTGCGATTGCGTGTTGGGCATGTAGATGACGAGCTTGTAGCCTTTGCTTCGGCAGACGTGGGCGAGGCCAATACCCGTGTTGCCAGCGGTGCCTTCAATGACGGTGCCGCCTGGCTTCAGGAGACCAGCCTTCTCGGCATGCTCGACGACGAAGAGCGCGGCGCGGTCCTTGACTGAGCCTCCTGGGTTTTGAAATTCGGCCTTGCCCAGGACGTTGCAGCCCGTCTCTTCGGAGAGCTTCTTGAGACGGATGAGCGGTGTCTTGCCGATTGCTGTGGATGTCAGTCTCAGGTCTTGTTACGTGCACTTGAGGGGAGGGGGAGGGGAAAGGCAGACCATCAAGGAAGCCCCGCTGTCCAATGCCCTGTGCTTTGGAGATGCCAATGGCAGTCTGGTGGTTGGCCTCGAAGGAGACGGCCTCAGCGTTTCTCCGCGCCGAGGCAGCAAATTGCCGCGCTGCTGTCCTGAACATTGTGTGTGTTGAGGATAGAAGAATAGAAGACGCGGTGCGGCAGCTCCAAGTATTTCAAAGCTCTCGATCGTGTCGGCGAATCAGACCTCGGATCTAGCGCGACGACCCGGATTTCGCCATTCAGGCTGGCGTCATGCCTTGCTACTTGTGATAGGACCGCAGTCCACCAGGGTTGCTGAATCCACGCCAGGGTAGAGGAGAATGGCTTTGGTACTGTGCATCTATCTAAATAGACTGTAAAGCCTGTGACTGCCATTCTGGGTCATGCTTCTGTGATGATGGGACATCTACTGGTTCAAGTTGTGAAAGCGGCGCCGCGGGGGTCTCGATGAGGCTTAGTTCGAAATGGGGTAAACAAACAGCAGTGCCTCTCACAGCCTTACCTTACTCGACCGCCAAACACCGCAACCAGAATGCCAGGAAGAACGGCAACACGCGGAACACGCACGGCGCGTGCGACACGCACAGCTGCCGGCACAAAGTCAGCACGGTCGTCCACCATCGAGATTCCCGACGAAGGCCCTGTCACCACTCTGCGCACCCGGATCGTGCAGTTGTTCAGTGACGCGCAGAAGACGACGGCGACACAGCGCAAGCTAGTCGTGACCCTCCGCAAGATACAGGAAGAATGTTGCTTCGAGCCCCCTCCCACCGCGAAGAAGGGCAAGAAGGCGCAGGAGGAAGAGGAGGAGTTTGACGAGAACGACTTCAACTTCGAGATTGTGCGCAACGTGCTGCGAGTTATGAATGTGAAGAAGAGCGAAGTCGTCGGCGACCGCGTCATCCGTTTTCTGGCGCTATTCCTCAAACACGCCTCGGAGAAAGACTACAAAAACGCCGCTGCATCCATGGAAGACGACGAGGAGGGAGGCCAGGAGCCCACCAACCGCTTGAACAGACATATTATCAAAATCCTCGTGCGACTTCTCCCGTCCAAAGACAAGACAGTCCGGTTCCGCGCCACCCAGACAATCACAACGCTTCTCAATAGCTTCCAGCAGATCGACAACGACGTTTTCTCCCTCATTAGAATGGGCCTGACAAAGCGTCTACAGGATAAAGAGGCTTCCGTGCGTGCCCAGGCAGTCCTGGGTCTGGGTCGCCTGGATGGCGACGACGACGACGACGACGAAGAGGACAGCGATGATGAGGCCGGCACGATTCTCGACAAGCTCGTGAAGATCATGGGCAGCGATCCTGATGGCCAGGTACGACGCGCCATTCTTGCGAACATACCCACAATGGTGTCAACATTACATGCCAAGCTTGAGCGAGCACGAGACATAGACCCTGCAACACGAAGGTTCATTTACACAAAACTTCTTCCTACCATGGGAGACTTCCGTCTTCTTTCGCTCGTCGAGCGTGAGAAAATAATTCGCTGGGGCCTGAGAGACCGCGATGACACTGTACGTAAGGCGGCAGCACGGCTATTCTACGAGCGCTGGATCGAGGACTGTGCCGCCAAGCGGGATCCACGCCCAGACGAGGACAAGGTGCGAGATGCTACTGCTCCACCAAGCCGTGAAGCTTTGTGCGAGCTGCTCGAGCGCATCGATATTGTCAATGCGGGTGCTGAGGATGGCATGGCTCATGAAGCCATGAAACAGTTCTGGGCTGGAAGACCAGACTACCTCGAGGCCATGACCTTTGACCATGATTTTTGGTTGAATCTGGATCCACCGGCTGCCTTCATGGTGCGAAGTCTCAACGACTATGGCCAAGACACTGAAGACGAACGAGTGCGCGAACTTATCGAGGAGAAAATGCTCGACATTACGCAATTCACTGTGATCCTAAAGAAGGAGCTCAACAATGTGACCGCGGTACTTCGGAAGGATGCTTTGCTAAGTGAGGACGACCCTGAGGCAGACGAAATGGGAGAACTTCTCCAGGACAGCATGTTCGTAACCGAGCAGCTCTTGCACGTATCGCTCTCGCTCGACTTCTCAGACGAGATGGGCAGAAGACAAATGTACAGCATCACGCGGGAGGCCATAGCCGATCCTGCGCTCCCGGAGGAGTGCACAAAGCTAGCGATAGAAGTGCTACGTGTTGTTTGCGGCAATCGTGGTGAATCAGACTTCTGCGCTGTTGTCATGGAGGCTATTCAGGAAGTACGCGATACACTGTTGGATGACGACGACGATACCACGGAAGCTGTAGATGATGCCGAGAGCTTCCACTCCGCACGGTCTGAACACAGCAGCCCGCCTCCAGCGAACAGGAAAGTCCCAAAACCAGCAAAGGTTCTCACTCCTGAAGAGGAGGAAGAGAAGCTCACACGTGAGACTAGCGTACATTCGAAGTGCCTGCACCTTGTACAGTGCACACTTCAGAACGTGACCTGCAGTCTGGAGAGCAACACCAATTTGACCAGCATGTTAAACACGCTCATCATCCCAGCTGTACAGTCTCGTGACAATCACATAATTCGTGAGCAAGGTATTGTCTGCCTCGGAGTCGCAGCCCTCCTTAGCATGGTAAGAACTAGCACCGACGGATATCCACAGACGCTGACATGACTTTAGGATCTTGCAGCAAGCAATCTCGACCTCTTATTCCACTGTTTCTCCAAGGGACATGATACCCTGAAAGAAATCGTACTGCAGATTCTTTCAGACATCATCATCACACATCCTCATCTTCTTGCGCCGCCTACAGCTGACCCAAACACCACGGAGCAATCCGAGCTGCCTGAGCAAAATCCGCTGCTGAAGCCACTGCTCAAGATGTTCCTCCGGGGCATCGCCTCAGATAACGCAAGAGTTGCACAGATCGCCTGTGAAGCAGCGCAGAAGCTTGTGTTCCACGGCCTTTTGCCTGCAGAAGCAATCGAGGAGATTGTCAAGTTTTTCACGCTGAAGTACTTTGACCCCGACACTGACCACAATCCTGCGGTGAGACAGGGACTGGCTTACTTCCTACCTGTTTTCTGCCACTCCAAAATCAGAAATGCGCAACTCATGGCAGGAGTTGTTGTTCCAGTTATCTCCAAACTCCTTATTGTCCGTGACGAGATTGAAGAAGATGAAGATGCTGAAATGGTTGGCTGGCCTGCCATTACAGCACATCTTGCAGACTGGACTGATGGTCGCAAGGTTGTTGGTCAGACAGAGGCTGGCCTCGATGGAAAGACGAGCTTCAGCGCGAATTCCGAGCTTCCTCACCTGGCTCTTGCCGTTGACATTCTTGAGCGAGCCCTCACAGGCACCTGTTCGAAGGACGAGCGCAAACCTCTGCTCTCGTTATTGACTAAGCTGCATATCTCAGCAACGGCACCAAACTCAAGGGAAGGTGAGGACGCAAGCCACGAGCTCCTCGAGACCCTTCAGGGACTAGTTTCGGAAGCCGTGGAGGAGAGTATCGGCGTGGACGCAACACAGCGAAACGCCCTCGCCAAACTCGACGCAATACTCACGAAGCGTCTGGGTGATGCAGCAAACGCCGCAGTCGCTCAGGAAGACCGCGAAGATACCGTCACCCCAGACACCGCCAAGCCTGGCGACCCTCCTGCAGAGGACCCACGGTCGAGCATAGCACGCTCCAGCGTCGCCCCCTCTGTAGAAGGCAGTGATATGGACGTGGACGAGGACGACACAATGCTAGCAGGCATGCAAGGAGAAGGTACACGCATGCCACTTGAAGCCGAGGGCAGCGATGACGATGACGAGAGCACACCCCGCGCCCCGCGCATCCGCGCCACAAGAGAAGCAACCGAGAAGACGGAAGCAGATATCATGGACGAGCTGCTTGCGAGCGATGAGGAGATGACCATGTAAATGTCATGTCGATATGTATTGATGAGATAGATGGGGTGTTGGCTTCTTGGTCGGCGTCGGCGTTGTAGGTTTTGGGTTCTGGTTATGGTTCGGTCTGTTTAAACACCTACCATTAAGGCTATTTTTGTTTGATACCCCATCGATATCTAGGGTGGGTCGCAATGCACGCAATGCTCATTCTTTCTCTCTCTCTCTCTCCCTTTTGCAAAACTCTCACTCGCTTCATGTCTCATCTGCACATCAGTCCTTTATCCGCCTCTCTGTCACTAGTACTGGGTCGAGTATGCTAGATGGAGGGGGGAAGAGTGAGAGTGACAGTCTGTTGGATAGCGTGCAGAGGAGCGTGTGAGGGGGAGAAGAGAGCGAGTATTCGAGGGTAGTGTGAGAAGTATATGATAACGTTGAAATCTTGAGCGTTCATGGTTTAACAATGTAAGAGGTTGGACTCTCAATGATCCGTCTACAGCTTGCTCTTCCCGATCCCCCAGATCTCTGCACCGGGGTTATTCTCTTTCTTCCCTACTGTCGCGCCTGCGGCAACAGGCTGCTGCCCTTCCTCAACATACAGCGTCTGGTTCTGCCTCATCGTCTCAATTGCCTCCTTCTCAATGCGGCTCAACAGCTCCTCGTTCGTCGGGATGTCGTGGATCAGTCCAACCACCTGTCCCGCAGTCCAGACACCAAAGTCCTTGTCGCCGTTCAGGAAGACCTGACGACCACGCTTACCAGATACGTACTCGGCGACCTCCTCGAACTTGCCTGTCGGGCTTGTCTTCTCAATGTCTGCGGCTTGCAGCGCGACCTTGTTCGCAAACAGGCGGCTTGTGTTCTTCCACCGGCGCAGCACGAGCGTGGTATCCGTCTCCTGTGCCTCTACGATGGCCTTCTTGATGTTCTCGTGGATTGGCGCTTCGACTGTGCACATGAAGCGCGTGCCCATGTTGATTCCGCATGCACCAAGGGCCAGCGCGGCAGCGAGGCCCTGTCCATCTGCAAAGCCACCGGAGGCGATGAAAGGAACGCCCAGGCTCTGGCGTGCCCGGGAGAGCAGAATGAAGTTGGTGATGTCTGTCTCGCCGACGTGGCCGGCGCACTCGAAACCGTCAATGCTGAGGAAGTCGACGCCGAGCTTGACGGCCGACTGGGCGTGGCGGATTGTGGTACACTTGTGCAGAATGGTGGTGCCAGCGGCTTTGAGCTGCTTGATCACAGGGCCGGGCGAGTTGCCGGCTGTCTCGACGATTTTGACTTTCTCGTCAATAATGACCTGTGCGTAGGCAGCGTAGTCGGGAGGCACCATGGCGGGGAGGAGGGTGAGGTTCACGCCAAAAGGGTACTTGGTCATGGTACGGCAGCGGCGGATCTCCTTGCGAAGGTCTTCAGGAGTGGGTTGCGTAAGGGCTGTGAGCTGAGCGCGTGTTAATGACTGTCGATGTTGGTTCGTACAGGGTACGTACTAATCCCAGGCCGCCAGCATTGGACACAGCAGAAGCCAGCTCGGCATAGCCTACCCATTGCATGCCACCTTGGACAACAGGTACTGAGACTTGTTAGTGTACAGAAAACCTGTGGTTTCGGTAGAAGCATTACTTCTGATGCCAAGGGCGCGCGTGAGCTCTGTGTTGAACGGCATGATGTCCTGAACTTCTAATCACAAAACTTAGAGGAGATAAAGATTTGACAACGTCTGAAGGGGCTGAGACGTGTTTATTCAAGGGCTGAAGGCTCGGCGGTCGGTAAGTTGGTTGTTGCGGCTACAAAGCAGCTTCCCCACGCAGCTGTGAGCCGAGGCATTTCATGCGCCGCATGAGTCGTGGTACAAAGCGAGGCACGTCAGCTGCCTGATGAGTGACCCAAAAACGTTGTCTCACATTATGCGAGTCGATGTGCTCTACTCATTTTAGGTACTTACACACATGTTCTAGCATACGGCAATAGATGGTAGGTTGCATAAAATCTTATCGCCTTTTGCCCCAGCATCACACCAGGCAGGCGACGGCCAATCACGGACATTTCAGTTGCCGTCACATGTTTCTGGCTGACACCTCTACGACAAACACCTACCGTACTTGCAACATCTTGCCATCAACGCTCTTAAGCAGTTTGTATTGCAATGATGCTTCGTATGGACAAGCTGATATTGTTTTATGTGTTGTGCGCACCGAATCCAGGACTTGTTATCTTTTTCTGTCACTCTCTATTTCAAATCGTTGGACATGGTTAGGGTTATCTTTCAGATAGAAAAATCCAACACACAATCCTTGTCATGAATCGGTCAACAATGAAGAGTCAGAATCTGGAGGAGCCGATGGCTAGTTGTATCTTCGAGCGTTACAGAATAGCCAGCCTCATAAACCGCAGTTCTGGGCTCCAGCCATGCACATGGCGGCCTCCGACAATATTCGTAACGTGAAATCCAGACTCATAAGCACCTTATCCTTTGGGACAACAATCGCACAAGGGAACTATCGACGCCCGCCACTAAATCACCTGGCTAGAGATTCTGAACGGTCACACTCAGAACCGTATGCGGACAATCCATGCACGGAGTCAAACTATGCACGCATGTATTGACGATAGGCCCCGTCGGACCCAAAAGGTGCATTTCTCATGTATTTTGTACTGTATTATGTGTGAGAACATGTCTGTGTAAGGCCGTGAACTGCACAATGCATAAAATCCAGAGGAGAATGTATATGCCAGCTACGATATCGAAACCCAGCATACACTCTCACTGCTCCGCACAACAGCTCACAATCAACATAATTTGAACCGGGCTGAGGTAGCCATACATTTCCAGCATCTGTGCGTGTTCAAAAGACTAAATGTGTTCGACAAGTCAACGTCACTTCGACAGATTCATCTTTGAACCCCAACACAAAATCCAAATCACACCCTGCACTTCTCTACCATCGCATCCGCAATCTTACCAGCAAGCGCATACACACTCGCACTCAAATGACCACTGATCTGCGTCGGGAAGATACTCGCATCCACAACCCTCACATTCTGCGTCCCGTACACCCTCCCTTCATGATCAACCACACCGCCCAACTCCCTAGCCATCATTGCGCACGTCGTAACCGGATGCGAATTTCCATTGAAATTACTCTGGATCCACTGAGCCCACGATTCATCCGTATACGTGGCGTTCCTGGCCACGACATCGAATCCTGGCGTCTCCTCTTTCAAAACATGATCCGAGAGGGGTGGCGTTGAGAACAGCTCGCGAATGCGCGTTGCAATCGCGGCCTGGACGATGGTATCAATGGGTAGCTGAAGAAAGTTCGGGTTGATGGATGGTTGTGAAAGCGGATTGGTTGAGTTGATGTGGATCTCGCCTCTCGAGAAAGGTAGGAGGTTCCAGAACTGCGCTGCGATGGCGTTACCGGTGGGAAACCAGATGATCTCAGCGAGCGGTATGGTTGAGTTTGAGGTGAAGAAAAGATCGAGTTGGTGTTTGAGAAGCCGCTCTTGTGCTTCGAGGGTCGTGGAGTTTGGAGCGTAATCGGCGATGATGGTTCGTGCGTACGAAGTCAGGTTCGAGCGGATGCTGGAGGCGACCGATGAAAGACTGGTGCCGAAGAGATCGGAAGCTGTAAGGAAGCTGGCAAAGGTAGGATAGCCGGTCCAATTTGTGGGGGACGAATAAATGATGGTGTTTGCTGGTTGATCTTGCAAGTTCGAACCCACAGACGGGATGGATACAACAGTCTCAACGCCTAGGGGTGACAGAACGGACGGATTACCGATACCTGAGAGCTCTAGAAGAGCTGGCGACCGGATTGAACCAGCAGATACAATAACTTCTTTTGTGGCTTGAAGTGTTCTAACAGTCCCGTCTGACCTGATAATTTCCACACCCAAGGCAGTTTTCTTTGCTTTTACAGCCGATTTGTGCCATAGTATACGCGAAGCTGTGGTGTTCAGAAACATTTGTAGATTCGGTCGTTCCTTAGCAATAGGCCAATAGAATGCCCTGGCTGCATCTTCTCTCGTTATTGTCGTTGCATCTAGTGTCATCGGCCAAACGTCGAAGCCAGGCATGCTTCCCGTATTGACGTCTCTATTCCATGGAAAACCTCTTGCTTGGTGAGTGTCTCTTAGAATACCAAACGCTCCCTGACCTGTCAAGTACGGTGTGAAGCCAACATCCAGCTCGCCATCGAGCCGGTGAGCGCTCTCCTCAAAAGTAGTACCATCCTTCTCTTGCTGAACATTTGGCTTCGTAAATTTCTCTTGTGCCACATAATACCCAGCCATACTATCCCAATCCCATCCCTCATTTCCTAGATCTTCCCACGCATCAATCTGACTTCTCTCAGCCCGCACATACGTCATACCGTTTATTAACGACGAGCCGCCTATTCCCTTCCCCGCCCAGTATGGTAAAGAAATATTGCCATTTGCGGCGTACTTCTGAGGCTCAGTAGTGTAACCCCACTCAACAGACGTGCCAAAGCCGAGACCAAACTCAGCAATAGATGTTGGTACATGCGTCACGTTGGAATTGTTGAATGCTGAGTCTCCAGCCTCTACCACAGCAACGGTGACTCTTGGGTTCGTAGAGAGGCGGTTGGCTAATATAAGGCCGGCAGTTCCCCCACCAAGTATGACGTAGTCGAATGCTTTGGTGGGTTCGCATGTTGCGAGAGCGAGTTGGGCTACTAAGAGTAAATGGATTGGGTTGTACATGATTGTATCTTATCCCAAGGTGACTTTCTTGGATGGCTTAGCGCTTTAATTTATAGAGGTCGCCCGTGTGTTATGCTGAGAGTTGCATTAGCGTGGTGTACTGATTGGTCAACATCTGATCATGGTGAAGAGACGTAACTGGGTTGATCAGCCTGCACAACCGACCAGATTAGACTGCAGGTTGACAGTGAATTGTTTGTTAACAAAACACGCTTTAATGCAGCTTGTGTTCAAGTCGGAACACGAATATTCTTACTTCCAATTATTTTTATCAAGGTTAGATGTCAGGCGTGCACCCAATTTCATCAATAATTTGCGAGGACTGAACAGTAGAAGTAATCCTCAAGCCTCGGTGCCAGCTGAGGGCCTAAACCTTTGAGGAGAAATGCGACATCGCTCTCTTGAGAACTTCTCGAGACTGCTCGCGAATAGCTGTAATAGATGTGTCAAGGTCAGCATGAAACTGCAGCCAGCATCACTCGAGGGACTTGGCACACTCTTAAATCAAATCAAAGAAATCTGTACAACTACTACAGCGAGATATCGCTCAAATCGCCTACATCTGCCGCACGCTCCGAGCGAGCTTTCGCCCAATTCGCGATAAGGAAAGGTCACATAGTGATACAGCATCCTGCCCTCCCGTTCCGTCCGTCTAGATGGGAAATCGATGGTGTTGGCATTTACATGATGGCACTTGTAGGCTCGCTGAGATTTTGGATCGGCGGGAGTATTCAGGTATGGTGGACATGAGATTGTGGCTTTCTACTTCTCGTCGGGGAACATAGCCTCCTTGAGAGGAATGCCGAGCTCCTCGCGGATAGGCTCAAGCTCCTGCAAGTACTCCTCGTACTGGTTCTTGTTCTCAACCTTGAACTTGATTCCTATAGAGGTGTTAGTAATCAGAATCATCCCAATGGCTGTACTGTAGCGTAGATTCGCCAAGATGCTGCTTCCAAACAAGTACTTTGTCAAAGCAGCTTCTACTGTTCCTACGCTTGGTATTATGTGTAATTGGCGGTTTACGTACCCTCGAAGACTCGGACGGCCGAAGGGAAATCGTTGACGCGTCTGGCAGCCTGGAGAGCGGCGGTGATGACGGAAGGAGAGGGGACGAGATCGTAGGCGAAGCAGTTGTTCAAGTTTCGCTGGTCACCTGTCAGTTGTGTGATCGGCCATTAAGCCCCCCTAAGCTCAGCCGAATGGTTCGGGTGAAGCCGGTGGGGGTTGTGATGATGATGCCGAAGTCGTACCTGAAGCTCGAAAACATCGTTGACCTTCTCAAACTCCTTCTCGTACCTATTTCAAAGACACACAAGTCAGCGATGCAGCTTCTCCCGAGCTTCCCGAAGCTCAATGGCTGCCGTTTCTCTCCGAACAGTCCATTTCACTGTCCGAGCGCGCAGCCCCTCCACGGATGCGTCATACCTGGCGGTGAACTCCTCGAATGTCTCCTCAGCGTGCGCATCGCTGCACCTGACAGCGGACTGGGAAAAGGCGCGCTGGGCGTTCCAGGCGACGGGGGTCGAGCGGTAGACCGGGGCACGAACGGCCGCACGGCTGATCTTCGAGGTGGCGCGAACGAAGGACATCTTGTGTCTCAATTAGCCTCAGTGGAGCTTCAAGAACGGTTGCACGACGGGTTGGGAGGCGTAGCCGTACGGTAGTGTGGTCGGTGGTGATTCGGAGGTCGTTCTGTGATGTTGGTGAGTCGCTCTCCAGATTCTTGCATGACCTGATCGCTTGGCGCGTCCGTGCACTTGAACGGTCTCGTCCATCATCAATCTCATCTCATTCTAAGACTGCCTTTGCGAGGCAGCGGCCCATCCTGGCACACTAGATCAGGGAATCACCTTAAATTCTCTCCTCAGGCCTGATTTGTCAATCGTTTGCACTTTTTATTCTTTTTTGAAGTCTTCAAATATTGTACAACCCACCAAACGGTGTGGGACCCTCAGACACTGCTCGAGCAGACATGGCCATTGTGCTTTCATCATCGTCATCCTCTTCCCACCTCCCATCCTCATCGTCCCCTGAAAAGCTTCTCTTCACTCCATCTTCTGCATCCTCTTCACCATCGTCCTCGTCTTCCTCATCGCCGTCCTCATCATCATCGTCATCGTCTTCGCTGTCGCTGCTTTGCATGGTCTCTGCAACTTCCCTGGAAGTCGCTTCTGCTGTGTCTGGATTGTCCGGATACTCAGTCAAGTCTTCGGGGATGTCCGCATCCACAGAAAGCTCCGCTATGGTAGTCTCAGTAACACTACTTGTGCTGTCCTTTTCCAGCTTCTCGAACGCGTATCGCGGGTTCCTTGCAGCAATACGAACGCTGTGCATGATCTCGTGCTCGCGTCGTTTCGCTTCATGTGTTTCACGATCATTCACCTCGTCTCTGTAGCTGCTGTAGACCTCCTTGTCATCCCAGAGCTCTGGCCACTGACAGACTCGCTGATACAAAGCATCATCGGGCACTTCGCCGCCTATTATTGTGTTCATTTTGTCCTTCAGTATCACCGTCACTTTGGCCCACGTGCCGACATGATACCATCCTTGGAAGGTCGGAGCGCACGTCGTCCGTATATTGTCTGTTGCTAGCATTTTGGCAAGAAGCGGGTCGGTAACGTCGCAGAATTGGAATGTGTTCCCTGTTTCCGAGGCGTGGATGCCATCGAATACGTGCTGGTGCTCTAGTTGCTTTGCGGTCATGCGGCTCAGCTCTTGGACGTGTTTGTCGAAAGCGTCATGATGCCTCGCAGTTCCTCTCTTTTTGTAAGACATGAACGAAACAGTCTGATACTTCCGATACTCTGGATCCTTGCGAGGATCGACACCCCACGCGATGAGTGCCTCTCGCCAGGGCCCACTTTCGAAAAAATAGCCGCAATAAACGGCAGCTTGTCGTAATCGCGTACGTTTATCCCAACCAAGTTTGTTGTAGAGCATATGTCGCGTAATGATGGGTCGTTCTTCCAGCAGATCTTTTATCTGAGCCACCAGTGTCTGTAAATACGGTGTGAGAGATGACACTGGTTGCAGGGTCGGTTTTGGTCGTGTTGGTACAGCATCATCGGTGGGTTTGAGGATGATGTAACTGTTGTACTGGAAGCGTTTCTGCAAGTTTACCTCCCCCTGTTCAGTGTATTTGACGTATGCATTCTGTTGGAACCTGCCACATGGTAAGCAAAGGACATCTACTCTGCGCTGTTGCCTTACTTGTAGTTGAATGCAATGGGCATCTGAAGGAATTCTGCTGAGGGGCCAACACTCTTGGTGGAATCTGCGCCAGCTGCTGTGTTGATGTTGTAGCGTTTGAGATCAGCATCTGTACTAATGTTAGCCTATGTCCGGCCATGTACCATGGTTTCGCTCACAGCGTGCATGCAAGACATGATCTCTGAGACCGACCATCACGTCGTTTTGAGACGCAGCGTATTGCAAGTCCGGCATGGCTGTAGAGTTAGCGGGTGTGCGCGAGACTCAGGGCATGTGCATATACCTCGAAAGCGATGTGTCTCGTCGACAACACCAGCAAAGGCCACTTTGTAGTTGGAAGCATTATCTTGGAGCGTTCGATAGATGTCTGCTGCCTCGACATAGGTGACGTGCGCTTTCTGAGGGCTATTGTCGGCCAGAAATGGTCCTGTGGTGCCGCGCTTTCTCTTTCTGCCTGTTCGTTTTGGCACTGTCACTTTCAGTAGCAGATTGTTTGTAGTTACTGGAGTCGACAGCAAGCGCTTGGCGAAAGGGTCAGTTGGTCGCAACGACACAGAAATGAGCTTCTTAAGCTCGTCGTCACCCTCAATATCGGTGTCGGTCTCCAGTCTGGATCTCAAGCCCTGGAATGAGCGTTAGCCACCATGTGTGGATCTGCTGTTTGCCTTCTGACCTTGCTCAGTTTGAGCGAGCCGCCCAATGAGGTAATGCCCTTGTCAACATTTTTAATGATGCATGGATGTTCGATGGCCGAGACAGCGCGAGATGGGATGGGCAGCCATGGTGCAGGCTCAGCGTTGGCGCTCGCAGCGCTCACATCACATTTGTTGTTGTCCATGGCAGACGTGAGAGCTTGCAAATATTTCGTTTGTGCCAGCGTCTGCAATATGCCTTTCGCGGTCAGAGAAAGGGTCCAAGGCTGAACTCGCGAGCTTCAAATCGTGCCACCCAGAATGACTGTTGCAAAAAAGCCAGTCAGCGCTGCACTTGCATCGTCTGAGCCTCTGTGAGGCAGCTTGGATGCAATCTAGACTCGCTATGTCATGGCGTAGCTGGTGCGGCGGTGCTCTGATGCCGCTGCTAATAAGATTGGGAGGGGTGTGCACGCGCTAACTTGTCCGAACGGCATCGCTGGGGGCTCCACCAGCTCACATCACGCTGTAGCCCTGAGTTGGCACCTCGAACTTGTAGCACGCATTCATCCTGTCCACCACTGTTGAGCACGCCCATCCGCCCTCTGACGTCGTCGCCTTGTCCTCTCGTGAGTCCTTGGTCGCCTGTGCACGAGCTGCCTGGCCCCTCTTCTGCGAGCGCTCCTCGACGCCAACGCCCGTGGTTTGCCCTGAACACCAACACCGCGACCATCTCGCCTGGCACGCGTTCGCTCTCCATGTCGGCGTGAGCCCGCGATACACCTCCTCCTGCGACATTCAGTACACATCACGTGTTCCCGCTTCTGCATTCGCGCTGTTGGGTTGCGACTTCACAACAGACGCCTCCAAGGCCCTCCCATTCCGGACGCACCTCCGCCTCCGCCTCCGCATCACTCCCGCACCACTTGACGTGCTGCACCCGTGCAGGCCGCAGCAGTCATGAAGGGCTTCAGGCAAAGGGTTGTAAGTCCCCCGCCATGCACCTCGTCGTTGCGTCTCCTATTCCCCTCCTGCCCCACCTCCGTCGCCATGAGCGCAGAAGCTAACATGCTTAGCATGAACAGCTCTCAAGAGCGAAAGACGGCAACAAGTCATCTAAGAAGAAAGACTCGTCTTCCGGCACCGCTTCGCCATCGCAGGGGACCAGCTCCCCCGCCAACGTCACTCCGTCCTCGTCGCAGACACAGCTCGCCGAGGCCCGCAAGAACGCGCCGTCAGCCGATGGTCAACCTAGCAGCGGCTCTTTGCAGCCCGGCCAGTACGGCGCATCTGGCGCAGCAGGCGGCGCAATGTTTGGTGGGCCGGGGGGAACGACAGCTGCAGGCGCAGCCGGCGCCGCCACACCTCATAGAATGGGACAGCCTCTTGTGCCAAACGTCACCATCAGCCCAAGCGCTCCCGTAAGTGCTGCATGCACACATTAGATATGCCCAAACTGACCGTCTTATCACAGCACGTTCCTCCTCCCGGCGCGGCTGAGACAATGCCTGGCGACCTCGCACCGCCCAAGGCTGGCCAGAAATCAAACGTCTTCGATCGACTCCAGGCCACCCCGAAAGACAACATCGAGGGCATTCGGACGCCAAAGCGCCAACATTCGTCCAGGTTCGACATCTCAGACCAGCGCCAGCGTGAACTGGAGAAGCTGCCAGGATTTCACGAGGTGCCCCCAAACAAAAGGGAGGAGCTGTTCGTGCAGAAAATCGATCAATGCAACATCATATTTGATTTCAACGACGCGAGCGGAGACATGAAGTCAAAAGAGATCAAGCGACTTGCCCTGCACGAGTTGCTCGACTATGTTGCCAACAATCGCCAGGTCATTACGGAGAAGATGTACCCGCTTGTTGTTCAGATGTTCGCCAAGAACCTGTTCCGCCCCATTCCTCCTCCAATGAACCCACAAGGGGAGGCATTCGACCCCGAGGAGGACGAGCCAGTGCTGGAGGTAGCATGGCCACATATCCAGGTCGTCTACGAGTTCTTTCTCCGATTCATTGAAAGCCAAGACTTTAACACAAACATTGCCAAAGCGTACATAGACCACAGCTTCGTGCTCAACGTAAGTTACGGGAGTCGATGTCAGGTGGATCTCATTAACATATGACAGCTACTGGAATTATTCGACTCTGAAGACCCACGCGAGCGCGATTTCTTGAAGACTACGCTTCATCGCATATATGGAAAGTTCCTCAATCTTCGGTCGTACATCCGTCGCTCCATCAACAACGTCTTCTTCCAGTTTATCTACGAAACCGAAAGATTTAACGGCATCGCCGAGCTACTTGAGATTCTTGGGTCAATCATCAACGGTTTCGCTCTACCACTGAAAGAGGAACACAAGCTCTTCCTCACGCGGGTGTTGATTCCTCTGCACAAGGTCAAGAGTCTGAGCATGTATCACCCTCAGCTGGCATATTGTATTGTTCAATTCTTAGAGAAGGATGCCGCCTTGACCGAGGAGGTGGTTCTTGGCCTTCTCCGCTACTGGCCAAAGGTGAACAGCACCAAGGAAGTCATGTTCTTGAATGAAGTGGAGGATATTTTCGAGGTCATGGACCCGGCCGAATTTGCGAAGGTGCAGGAGCCGCTCTTCAACCAACTGGCAAAGTCGGTTGCTAGCCCTCATTTTCAGGTTGGTCCACCTCCAAACGTTGCTTCACACGTGGCTAACTCATTACACAACAGGTTGCGGAGCGTGCACTTTATTTCTGGAACAATGAGTACTTCTGCAACCTGGTTAGTGACAACGTGGAGGTCATTTTACCGATCATGTTCGCTCCATTGTACGAGAATTCAAAGGGTCACTGGAACAGGTATGACACTCCGCAAGCTTACTTACGTATAACTAAATTTTTGACAGAACCATCCACGGCATGGTGTACAATGCCATGAAGCTGTTTATGGAAGTCAACCCCCAGCTGTTCGATGACTGTTCACACGATTATGCCGAATCCCAGAACAGCGCAGGCCAAAGAAAACAAAGCCGGCAAGACCGTTGGGATAAGCTCGCCCAGCTTGCCGAAGCCCGTCAGAATGGAACGGCGCCACCGCTCGACTCGGATCCGCTCAGCCAGGGACGATTGGAAAACCTACGGCTGCAGGACGATGGAGCTGCGCGGGAGAGGCGGCCAAAGGAGTACGAGCGACAGAGCAGCCAAACTTCGGTACGTTGATTCTGAAGTCCTTAGAACTCAGGATGAGCTTTCTCTACGGCCGAATCGATGTACTCTTAATTCTATCCCTAGACTTCTAGGTCGTTTTTTGTTCAAGACTTGCATTTTCGGTTCAGGTGGATCTGACTCGTTCGTGCTTGCTCGTTGCAGCGCCGGCATCATGTCGCTCATGGCGGCCATCACGCGCATACTACTGGACGGCGGGCATCTATTGGTCGGCCTCGCAGCAACAGCCAGTCTAGCAGTGGCACAGCATCGTCGCGCAACGGAGCGCCCCTCGTCCGTACAAAGTCTGGCGACAAAACTGGCAAGGCAATCACGAAAGTCGTCTCGAATTAGCGATCATGGCGAACAATACATTATTTCGATTTTTAGTACTTTTGTTTTTGTCTGTGTGTTGGAGGTTCGGCGCTGCAATTCTCGTCGAGCTCGTTGCCACGCGGAAGGATAGAATCTGCCTAAAAGCGTGTGGGATACATTGCGTTTATTTTTTCAAGGTGTCGATTGGTACTATTAGGAGATAGGAAACAGCAAAGTACTTCTGCTCGATGTTATACATGTCTCATCGATCCTTGTACAAGGTAACAAGCAACCGGCATGCCGACGATTAGGTAGGTATTGTCCACGTCGGTCAAGCGGACACCTTGGCGTTCCGACACTCCTGCCTCATAGAGCAAAGTAGAGAATTGGACTTTCACGAGATGCCGCTTTGCTCATGCCATCAGTGTCACATGTAGCTGCTACCAATCCTCATCTCTACGTCATCTCTAACATGACGATTGACAAGACTGGTGTCTTTCGAAATTTGTGCATTGGAGTGACCCCAGCGAGCTGTAGGCTGCAAGTTTACCAGCACGAAGCCAGTGCAGCGATGCCTTGCAATTGTATGCAGGTGAACCAATGAGAGACGAGCAATTGCCTCGGCCAGCAATGGTAATTTGTGCGGCTCGATCTGAACAACGGCGGCGCATTCGGAAAGCGCGGAGTGCAGGACGTTCATCTCCGACCTCCTTTTGGCTGGTTGCGAAAAACATTGGCGCTTGACCAACAAAAGCCTCACCGAGCCACCTTCTTCTCACTTTGTCTAGGTGTTCGTGTCTTCTTCTTCACACTCTCCTACGTCGTTCCTTTGGCATTTGCTGCCCTCGTCTTCGTACGCGTTTGCTTGTTGACACGAGCAGCCTTTCGACGCAATCCTCGGCGGCCACGTCAAGCTTGTTCCCCCCCCTCGTCAATTTTCACACACAACACACAATGGGTCTTGACTGGCTCGAGGTCGGCGTTCCTACGCTGGATCGTCCCTTTGGTGTGGCGCTCTGGCCTATCTTCGAAAAGGCCTTCGAGCCTATCGCCGGTTACAAGCCCCAGGATTTCCGCTTCGTTCCCGGCGAGACGCCCCTCTCGACGTTCAAGAGCTGCGCAGCCTTCCTCGTCACATACTACATTATCATCTTCGGCGGTCGTGAGCTGATGCGCAGCCGCGAGCCGTTCAAGCTCAACTTCCTGTTCAAGGTCCACAACTTTTACCTTACCGCCATCAGCGGCATACTTCTGGCGCTCTTTGCTGAGCAGCTGATTCCCACGGTCGTCCGTCACGGCCTCTTCTACGCGATTTGCGATCATGATGGTGGCTGGACAGACAAGCTGGTCATTCTGTACTACGTACGTTCGAGGAACAAAATCTGCGAGACAGAATCTAACCTCCGCAGCTGAACTATCTCACCAAGTTCCTCGAGTTGATTGACACATGTTTCCTTTTCCTCAAGAAGAAGCCCTTGAGTAAGACATTCTGCCGTGGAGAGTGTGCAATCGCTGACTTCTTCTTAGCCTTTCTCCACACTTACCACCACGGTGCGACTGCCATGCTCTGCTACACCCAGCTCATCGGACACACCCCTGTCTCTTGGCCTGTTATTACCCTGAACTTGGCCGTCCACGTGGTCATGTATTGGTACTACTTCCAGAGCGCGCGCGGCATTCGCATTTGGTGGAAGAAGTACATCACAGTTGGCCAGATCACCCAGTTCGTTTTGGATCTTGGTACGCACACGTTGTTTGAAGGGACTTGAAATCGGCTGCTAATTTGAGTTAGGTTTCATCTACTTCGCCTCGTGGACCTACTTCACCAGCACCTACTTTCCCGAGTTGCCCAACATGGGCAAGTGCGCTGGTGAGGAGTTCGCGGCTGTCTCCGGAATGATCATCATCACCTCCTACCTCTTCCTCTTCATCGGATTCTACCTCGCTACATACAAGAAGCCAGTTCCCAAGGGCCGCCGCAGGGCTACTAGCGCTCTGGTCGAGATGAAGGATGAGACGGTCCCAACGGTTGGTGAAGCGCGCAGGCGTCTTTCTACCTCCCGCCCCAGCTCGATCTTGTCTAACGGTACTGCTACAGGTGCTTCGCCCAGCGGAACACCCAATGGTCGCACTACCCGCAGCCGCAAGGCCTAGGTTGATCTGTAGCTTGCTGAAGGACGTACAGCAGACCCTGGGACTGTAACGAGCGACTTGTGACAGACTGGTCAATACTCGCTACGTGCAGTGGTCAGTAAGCGCTTGCAAAGGGCTTTTGACACCCATTTGAAGCTGCGGCGGAAGTTTTTGCAGCTCGACGCGCTAGCCGTCGATTGCACGCTCCCGCAGATCGCGCTCTGCATTTCTTGATTCTCTGGCACAATGCAGCCTGGCAGGCTGCAGTTTCGTATCATATTGTAATTGTTATGATGTGGGTTGCTCTCTTAACGGCACCCCTTATCACGAAAAGTCGCAATGGAAGATGCTTGCATGTAAGACCACAATTGCCGGGCTCACGACGGTCTTACTGGTGTTGGTACATGATTGTGTTTTGTATTGTTATGTATAATAGCGAGATCGGATATAATGCATAATCAGCAAAATTGTTGATCATATATAGTGGCCAGGGTCTTTATGAAAGAGTCTTGTTCCTCCTGGTCCTGTCCCGGTTGAACGACCGGAGACGTCTACTGCTATACACACTTAATTTGGCGCTGTTCGAACGCTCTGCGCAGGCTGATGGTTATTTGTGTGGGTTTCATACAATCCCTCACCTGCAGAAGACGAGCTGCAACGTCAGGCATTTAACCTCGGAAGCATAGAATAATATCAAGGCAACCAGAAAGTCTACTCTAGGACAGTCCTACGTCCACGATTTGACTGCAATACTGCGGAACACTCTCGTTGCAGATTCTAGTCACATGTCTCTTTTGTTACGGACGGCCATTAGTTATTGCACTATGAGGGCTAGTGAAAGCCTACGCATTATAAGACGTAGTTTCCAAATACCGCTTCACTGCATTGTGACATTTATGGAACATGAATCGATTTGCATAACCTCACTGTCCATATCAAGGTGTTCTTGCTGTAGACCCACAATTAGTGATGCCTGAGAAGCTCAGGGAAGCAATCAGAAGCCGAGGAGCACCTAGCCCAATTGCGCTAGTACTAGAAAAGAAAGGTCTGATGTGCCGCAATGGAGACAGCCAATCAGAAGGCGAAACTGGATTTCGGGGTCTGCGCGACTCCCGCAGCAGCGAAAGCGTTCTCAGTGTTCTCATCAATGTTCGAGCTCCAGTTCGCGATTCACACACGACACCACACGCGGGACGCGTCCACCACTCCACCACGGCCTCTCCTTTCCCGATTACGAATATAATGACCCGCTAGACATCAACCTACTCTAATTCGACAACAATATTAAATAACATCGACACTTGCAGGCCGTCAAGTGTAACAAACTGGGCGCAAACGGAACGAAGCCTAGCAACCAATGCAACCCTCGTAGACCAATCGCTCTGGACAACACAACTTGACGGAACAGGCAAATCAGCCTGGTTGGGGAGTTTCTGTGGGGCGCGACCAGCAGCTGCGCGCTGCGCACACTTTCGCCATGGCGACGCACAACTTCGAGGCGATGGCCTCGAAGCTTGACGACCCAAGCTCTGGTATGACGATTTCCAACGAGACGAGTGATGGAGGATGAAAAAGCACTATGACTGCGAGAAGGATGGAGAGCTGACTCAGCGCAGATCTCAGGACTAGAGAGAAGCTTGTGGTTGACATACGTGACAGCATCGAGAGCTATTGTCAGGGCGCGCAGTATGCGGAGTTTATGAACGCTCTGGTGCCGGCATTCTTGAAGATTCTCGATGGCAATCCAGTCTTCATTTCCACGTCTCCGGAACAGGTGAGCTTTACCGTTTGCGATACTATTGACCTACTAACCAACTGAACAGCGGATACGGAACTGCGTACTCGAGATCTTCCAGCGACTTCCGATGAACCCTGGCGATGCCGTCGAGCCCCACGCGGCGAAAATTGTGGACAAGCTTATGAGCCTTGTGAAGCTGGAGAATGAGGACAATGCGGTGCTTTGCATGAAGACTATCATGGACTTGCAGCGGCACCAGACGAAAGTTTTGCAAGACCGAGTACAACCTTTTCTGGATTTGATCCAAGAGATGTTCGAGACCATGGAGCAGGCCGTACATGACACATTCGACAATGCTACACCTGCACCAGTTTCGCAAGGCGTGCCCTCTACCCCGAGCAACCACCAATACTCACAATCGCCCCGACCTAATTCGCCTGCGACCGCGCTCACATCCGGTTCAGCCGGCGATTTGGGACAAGAGACACAGCAGACTCGCATGCTGCTCAAAGGCATGCAGTCTTTCAAAGTGCTGGCGGAATGTCCGATTATTGTGGTCTCACTCTTCCAAGCGTACCGCAACTGCGTAAACAAGAACGTCAAGCTCTTTGTCCCGTTGATAAAGAACGTGCTTTTGTTGCAAGCAAAGCCGCAGGAGAGGGCGCACGAGGAGGCAAAGGCTCAGGGTACGATTTTCACCGGTGTCAGCAAGGACATTCGCAACCGCGCAGCGTTCGGTGACTTTATCACGGCACAAGTAAAGACGATGAGCTTCCTGGCATACCTGCTCCGGGTGTATGCCAACCAACTCAACGACTTTCTACCGACTCTGCCAGATATCGTTGTCCGACTGCTCAAGGACTGTCCACGTGAGAAGTCAGGAGCTCGTAAAGAGCTTTTGGTGGCGATCAGGCACATCATCAACTTCAACTTCCGCAAGATCTTCCTTAAGAAGATTGACGAATTGCTGGAGGAGAGAACCTTGATTGGGGACGGACTCACAGTTTATGAGACGATGCGGCCATTGGCATACAGTATGCTTGCAGATTTGATTCACCACCTGCGGGACTCCTTATCGAAAGAACAGATCCGGCGCACCGTTGAGGTTTATACCAAGAACCTCCACGACAGCTTTCCAGGTACAAGCTTCCAGACCATGAGTGCCAAGCTTCTCTTGAATATGGCCGAATGCATCGCGAAGCTGGAGCCAAAAGAAGATGCCCGGTATTTCCTGATCATGATCCTGAACGCCATTGGAGACAAGTTCGCGGCTATGAACCGACAGTACCACAACGCAGTGAAGCTTTCGGCGCAGTACAGCCAGCCTTCAATTGATGCTGTAGAGGAGAACCACATGTCCACACAAGATGAACCTCCAGACTGGGACGAGATTGACATCTTCAACGCGACGCCGATCAAGACATCGAACCCACGGGACCGAAGTTCTGATCCGATTGCCGACAATAAGTTTTTATTCAAGAATCTGCTGCACGGGCTCAAGAATCTATTTTACCAGCTGCGCGCATGCAATCCGCAGAAGATTAAGGAAGAGATTGATGCCGCAAATGCTTCGGCTAACTGGCACGAGGTCTCTTTTGGCTACAACGCCGAAGAAGTTGAGGTACTCATCAAGCTCTTCCGCGAGGGTGCCAAAGTCTTCCGTTACTATGGAACAGAGAAGTCCGCTGAGACGCAGGGACTCTCTCCAGGTGATCTCATGGGCAACCAGCACATGATGTCGAGCGGCAAAGACGAAAAGGAACTGCTCGAGACATTTGCCACCGTCTTCCATCACATCGATCCTGCGACTTTCCACGAAGTGTTTTCTTCTGAGATACCCCATTTGTACGATATGATGTTTGACCACCCGGCGTTACTCCATGTTCCACAGTTCCTGCTCGCTTCTGAAGCTACATCTCCCAGCTTCTCTGGAATGCTTCTGCAATTCCTCATGGACCGAATAGAAGAAGTCGGTACAGCCGACGTGAAGAAGTCGTCGATCCTGCTGCGACTCTTCAAACTTTCTTTCATGGCGGTCACGCTGTTTTCCCAACAGAACGAGCAGGTACTGCTCCCGCACGTCAGCAAGATCATCACAAAGTCCATCCAGCTGTCTACCACCGCTGAAGAGCCAATGAATTACTTCCTGCTCCTGAGATCCTTGTTCCGAAGCATAGGTGGTGGCCGTTTTGAGCATTTGTACAAGGAGATTCTTCCTTTGCTTGAGATGCTGCTGGATGTTCTCAACAACCTCCTAATCACAGCTCGCAAGCCAGCAGAGCGCGACCTGTTTGTCGAATTATCTCTTACAGTACCAGCGCGATTGAGTAATCTGCTTCCACATCTGAGCTATCTGATGAGACCACTCGTTGTAGCCCTGCGCGCCGGATCGGATTTGGTTGGCCAGGGCTTAAGAACACTCGAGCTCTGCGTCGACAACCTTACTGCGGACTACCTGGATCCCATCATGGCACCCGTCATCGACGAACTTATGGCAGCATTGTGGGAACACCTCAAGCCAAACCCCTACAGCCACTTTCATGCACATACTACAATGCGTATCCTTGGTAAACTTGGAGGGCGAAACCGAAAATTCATTACCGGTCCTCCAGAGCTCAGTTACCAGCCCTATTCTGATGATCAATCCTCTATTGACATTCGACTGATTGGATCGACCAAAGACCGGGCCTTCCCCGCTGTTATTGGCATAGAGACCGCCATCGCCAAGCTCCATGAAGCTCCCAAGACACCGGCATCGAAGAAATCAGACACTTTTCACAAGCAGCAGGCCTTTAGACTCATTACCGCTCATACCAAGCTGATGATCGGGTTCGATAGCTTACCCGACGACTTTGCACAGTTAGTCAGGCTTCAAGCTAACGATCTTTGTAGTCAGAAGCTTGATGTGGGCGCCGATGTGCTTGCTGCATCGGACCGTACAAAGTCGGTTGCCAAGAAGAATGCCGAGCGGGACACATTGAAGAAGCTCCTGAAGGCCTGCATTTTCGCGGCCTCTATTCCAGAACTCAAGACCGATGCCGAATTACTTGTCACGAACCTTGCTAGGCACTTCACTCTCTTGGAGCTTGGGAGCCACTTCGCATTGTCAAAACACAAGAGCAAGCCGTTCGAAGTTCATCTCGGAGAGGGACCGGTCGCCATCGAAAGCGAAGTGATTGCTGATGCCATAGGCGACTCGTTAGCCTCTGAGCATCCAGACGTTCGCGACGCTGCAGAACAGGCGATTTTGACCATGCGAGATGCCGCCAAGGCGATCTTTGGCAGCAGTGACAAGCTCGACAAGTTTCCATTCTTCTACGATTTGGCGAGCACATTTTGCCACAATTGCCATGCCGACGATTGGTTCATGAAGTCTGGTGGCACCCGTGGTATCGAGATCATCATCAAGCAAGCAGGGCTTGATACACCTTGGATGGTAGCTCGGCATTTCGAGCTCATTCGCGCATTAAATTTTGTAATGAAGGACATGCCGATTGATCTGGACTCAAAGACACGCATTCAGGCCGAGGGGCTCATCGAGGATCTCATTCGTCAGTGCCACAAGCCAACAACAAAGGAAGAGTTTGAAAAGGGCAATAACATCACGATGAGACTCTGCGGTCAGCTTGTCGGTGACTTGTCACACATGAACAAGAATGTTCGCGATGCCACGCAGAAAGCTTTCCAGGTCTTGTCTGAGGTTACAGGTCTTGGTGTGCACGAGCTCATTGCGCCAGTCAAGTCGCGGTTGATCGTACCAATCTGGACAAAGCCACTACGCGCATTGCCTTTCAGCATTCAGATTGCCTACATCGATGCAATCACTTTCTGTTTGAAACTGAAAAACGGCATACTAGAGTTCAACGATGAGCTGACGAGGTTGCTCATGGAGTCATTGGCCTTGGCCGATGCGGAAGATGAGGGACTTGCTAGCAAGCCTTTTGAGCAACGCAACGCAGAACACATCATCAACCTCCGTGTTGCCTGCATCCGCCTTCTATCAACTGCTCAGAGTTTTCCTGAGTTCAGCACCACTCCGCCGAACCAAACATTTCTGCGGATTATTGCTGTGTTTTTCAAATGTCTTTACTCCAAATCTTCGGAAGTCATCGAAGCTGCCAACATTGGTTTGTCTGGTGTCATCTCAGCGACGAACAAGCTTCCCAAGGACGTGCTGCAATCAGGACTCAGGCCAATCTTGGTGAATTTGCAAGATCCTAGGAAGCTAACTGTTGAGAATCTGGATGGCCTTGCCCGGTTATTGAAGCTGCTCACGAATTACTTCAAGGTCGAGATAGGAACTCGATTGCTTGATCACCTCAAGAGCATTGCAGACCAGAACAGTCTGCAGAAGATCTCCTTTACCATGATCGAGCAGAATTCCAAAATGAAGATTGTTACCGGCATCTTCAACATCTTCCACTTGCTCCCTCCGGCCGCTGCGACATTCCTTAAGCAAATCATCGAAAAGGTCATCGAACTTGAGGGGAATTTGAGGCGGACGCACTACAGTCCTTTTCGAGATCCTCTCATCAAGTACCTTTGCATGTATCCCGGCGAAACATGGACGCATTTTGCTCCACACCTCAAAGACCAGACTCAGGGACGATTTTTTGCGCAATTGCTCGAGCATCCTGAAAGTGGCGCTTTACGAACACAAGTCTCAGAGGATGTTCCTGGTTTCTTACAAGCTTTCCAGTTTGAGGGAGCTGACAATGACATTTGCCAAGCACAGCTAAACGCCATCCACATCGCCTACGCACTCAGCCACTTCGAAGGGACAAACAAGTGGTTAGTGGCTCACGATGATCTTCGAAAGGCCTTGTTCGAAGCTGGCAGGTCACTCGAGAAGAAGCTTCGTCAAAATAACATTGATTCTGGGCTGCGTCTAGCAACAGAGCAAGCTGGTGATCAAATTATGTACGTTTTTACAACATACCTCAAGCACGAGCCAAACAATCTGGACTTCTTCTTTGAGCTGATAGACACCGTCACATCCGAGGAGTTGAAAGCCTCGCCGCGTCTGTTTGACTTCATCTACGATCAAATCATCTCAAGTGAGTCTGTCGAGTACTGGAAAGCTCTCATCAACAGGTGTATCGACCTGTACACATCTCGAAATTCCTCGCAGAAGACCAAAACCTTCATCTTTCGTTACATTGTGAACCCAATTTTCGCGATGGATGTGAAGCGCAACTGGAACAGTTTGTTCGATCAGAAGACTGAGGGCACGAAGCTTATGGACAAGGGCATGGCCGAGACCATCCACAAGCGTTTGTGGCTGCCACAATCGACGACAGATACATCTGAAGAGACTGCACAGCTTGGTGTTGACCATTCCAGGATGGAGCTGCTTCAGTTAACAACTCTTCAGCTCAAGTATTACTCGGGTATGATTGAGGAGTTTAGGAAAGACGTCATCAAGTTTGGCTGGAACTACATCAAACTTGAAGATATCATCAACAAGTATGCCGCCTACGTTCTCGTGGCCTTGTTCATCGCAGTATATGAGACACCGAAGAAGATCGCTGTACACACGTACCAGTCATTAATGAAAGCCCATCAGAACGAGGGTCGTAGTCTCGTCACGCAGGCTCTTGAGCTCATGGCGCCGGTACTACGGAAGCGCATGGGAGGTGGTGAAAGGATGCCGCTGTGGATCCAACACCCTCGTAAGATCCTTTCCGAAGAGAGCTCCAATTTGCAGCAGCTCATGAGCATCTTCAACTTCATTGTGCGCCACCCGGATCTCTTCTACGAGGGCCGCGAGCATCTTTCAACTGTTATCATCACAGCATTGTCAAAAATTGCTCAACCACCCAACCCTTCGACCGACGCGAAGAAGCTTGCTCTCAATTTGATTAGCTTGATCAGAACTTGGGAAGAGCGCACAGCAACCGAAGCTGCCACCGGAGGGGAACGGACCTCACTGTCGCCTACAGCAGCCAAGCGAAGAGCAGATGGAACCGTCATTGCTTCTGGCAATGCAAGCAAGGAGTTTGTCGCTTCAGCACCAACTCGGATGATGCTTGTCAAGTACCTCATACAGTTCATTGCCTACTTACCAGAGCGCTACCCAGTCAATTCTCCGAAGCCAAAGGACACCATTATCGCAGCACCAAACACGCAACAGCATGCTGAAGTTTGCCGTAAAGCCGTTCAACTACTGCATGACCTGCTCTCGCCTCGACTTTGGAATGACTTGGATCTGGACGCCATGCTTTCCAAGAAGATTGAAGAGATCCTCCTTGCAGAAGTGAAGCAAGAAGACAAGCCCGAAGCTTTCCACACGAGGATGATCAACACGCTTCAGATTGTTAAGGTCATTGTCAATGTCAAGTCTGATGACTGGGTATTGCAGCGTCTACCAATCTTCCAGAAAGTCCTAGACAAGGCGGTCCGTTCTGAAAATCCTGATGTGCAAGCCAGCCTTCACGCAGTAGACGAAAATGAAGATGGATCTAGGAAGCTGCAACCAACACTGAAGCGTATCCTGAGCGTCATGCCAGAGCCAGTCACGGATGAAGAAGGCAATACCGAAGAATCGACGTCGACTGAGTTCGTCAATTTCCTCGGCACTGTTGCAACGGAGGCGCTGTCGAACGGATCCTACAACTGCGCTATCAATATTTTATGGACACTTTGCCAGAAGCGTCCCGAAGAAATCGATCAGCACATCCCACAGGTCATGAAAGCGTTTCAAGGCAAGATGGCGAAGGATCATCTCGCCGGTCACAGTAGCAATCCGGGACAAGCTGCGCCTCCAGCGGCGCGTGCCGAAGGCGCCAATCCGCCAACGGACCCCCGCGAGGTCGAGATCCAGACAGACCTTGTCTTGAAGACGATAGATATCCTTGCAGCAAGGATGAACGAGCTGGGCGAGAACAGGAGACCTTATCTTAGCGTGCTCGCGTCTCTGGTCGAGCGATCCCAAGTCAACTCCGTGTGCATGAAAGTCCTCGACCTGGTCGAGAATTGGGTCTTCCATTCCAATGAGCCAGTGCCGACGCTGAAGGAGAAGACGGCTGTATTAAGTAAAATGCTTCTCTTCGAACACCGACAAGACACATCGCTCCTCACCCGCTTCCTCGACCTTGTTATTCGGATTTATGAAGACCCAAAGATAACAAGGAGCGAGCTTACGGTTAGGATGGAACACGCTTTCCTGATCGGCACTAGGGCGCAAGACGTTGAGATGCGCAACCGCTACATGGCCATCTTCGACAAGAGCCTAAGCCGCACGGCGGCCAGTCGCTTGAGTTATGTACTTGCTTCCCAGAACTGGGACACGTTGTCTGATTCCTATTGGTTGAGCCAGGTCATTCATCTCATGTTTGGCTCAATCGAAATGAACAGCCCTGCTGAGCTACACGAGGAAGACTTCAAGCTCATGCAACCTTCGGTTTTGTTCGGTACTTATAGTAAGGACTCTAGGATTGGGGATGTCATGGTCGACGATGATCTAGAGAGTCTCATCAGCAGCCACCGCCGATTTGTTACCCAGCTTGGAGACGTGAAAGTTAAAGACATCTTCGAGCCCCTCGGACACTTGCAACACACAGACAACAATCTTGCGCACGACATTTGGGTCGCTTTCTTCCCGCTCGCCTGGACCGCCCTGACCAAGGATGATCAGAGCGATCTTGAGAAGGGCATGGTTGCGCTGCTTACGAAAGACTTTCACAACAGACAGCTCGACAAGCGTCCAAACTGCGTGTCGACCATGCTCGATGCTATTGTTCACGCGAAGCCAAGAGTCAAGTTTCCTCCTCACATCATGAAGTATCTGGCTCAGACACACAACGCTTGGTACACAGCTGCCATGTATATGGAGGAATCAGCTATATCCCCTGTTGTGGATGTTGAAAAGCTGAGAGAGAGCAATCTTGATGCTCTTTTGGAAATTTATAGCGGCCTGCAGGAGGACGATCTTTTCTATGGCACCTGGCGAAGACGATGTCAATTCCTCGAGAGCAATGCAGCGCTTTCGTACGAACAATGTGGTATCTGGGATAAAGCCCAGCAAATGTACGAAGCAGCGCAGATCAAAGCCCGAACATCAGTACTACCTTTCTCTACGGGAGAGTACATGTTGTGGGAAGATCACTGGGTGATTTGCGCGCAGAAGCTACAGCAGTGGGAGATCCTGAGTGACTTTGCCAAACACGAGAACTTCAATGACCTCTACTTGGAATCAACATGGAGAAGCTTCGAGGCTTGGCAAAACACCGAGACGCGCGAGCAGCTCGATACAACCATCAAAGCAGTCAGTGATGCACCGACTCCTCGGCGAGTCTTCTTCCAGACTTTCATGTCGCTGCTTAAGCTGCATACGAAGCAAGAGTCTCCACCAGAGTTCCACAGACTGTGCGATGAGTCGATTCAGCTTTCCATCCGAAAGTGGCACCAGCTTCCTCGTCGCATAACGCAGGCCCACATCCCGCTGTTGCAGCACTTCCAACAGCTAGTCGAACTTCACGATGCCAGTGTCATCTGCCAGAGCCTAGCACAGACGACACAAGCTAACCTCGACATGAAGTCTCAGGAGCTGAAGCTTCTCCTCAGCACCTGGCGCGACCGTCTACCAAACTTCTGGGACGACATTAATGCCTGGCAAGACCTTGTCACTTGGCGTCAGCATATTTTCCAATTGATCAACGGAGTATATCTCAATCTTTTGCCTCCAAATCAGAACAACGCAAGTGGCAATAGCTTTGCTTACAGAGGCTACCATGAGACCGCATGGATCATCAATCGCTTTGCCCATGTAGCTCGAAAGCACAATCTACCGGAAGTTTGCATCAACCAGCTGGGACGCATCTACACGCTCCCGAACATCGAGATTCAGGAAGCATTTCTCAAGCTACGTGAGCAGGCCAAGTGTCATTACCAGATCCGGGCGGATTTGAACAGTGGCTTGGATGTCATCAACAACACCAATCTCAACTACTTCGGACCGCAGCAGAAGGCAGAGTTTTATACTCTCAAGGGTATGTTCCTCGCCAAGCTCGGCCAGAAGAGTGAAGCTGGTGAAGCCTTCGGCACCGCGCTGTACTTCGACATCAAGCTGCCAAAGGCATGGGCGGAATGGGGACGATACAATGACAAGCTTTTCAAGGAGGAGCCGCAGAATCTGGAACGCGCCGAAGCGGCGCTAAGTTGCTACCTTGAAGCCGCCAGCCAGTTTAAGAACGCAAAGAGCCGGAAACTACTTGGACGAGTGCTGTGGCTGCTCAGCTTGGACAACCCAGAGCGTAGGTTGGCGGAGAAGTTCGAGGAGTTCAAGGGCGATACACCGGCATGGTACTGGATCACCTACATTCCTCAATTGCTGAACAGCCTCTCGAGGCAAGAGGCACCCATTGCTAGGTCTATCCTTGGCAAGTTGGCAAAGACTTACCCTCAGGCACTCTACTGTCACCTTAGGACGACGCGCGAGGATATGGCGGTGCTAAAAAAGCAACACGAGCAGAAAGAAGCCAAGGAAAAGGCTGCACGTGCGGCGAAGGCGGCGGCACAAGGCAAACAGTCTTCACCAGCACCCAAGCAAGGCTTGCCCGACGCAAGACCTGGCTCGAGCGGTAACCAGACCGCTGCCACTAACGGCGATGCCAAACCTACCGTCCAGACAAGCACACCAGGTGGCACAGTCAAAGTTGACAACGCTCAGGGCAGCCCTGCCGTCAACAGTGCACCAACTGTTGAGGTCACACCACCTGCACCCAAGAAACCATGGGATCATGTCGAGGAGATTAGTGCTATCCTTAAAACAGCATTTCCTCTGCTCGCCCTCTCCATGGAAACCATGCTGGATCAGATTCAAAAGAATTTCAAATGCCCTCCTGACGAGGATGCTTTCCGTCTAATTGTAGCACTGTTGAACGATGGTCTCAGCTATGTCGGACGTCAGCCTTCGATGTACGCTCGGGATGCGAAGTTGCCATCCTCTACTGAGGGTAATATTACTCGGTTTGCTGAATCGGTGCTACCAGCTCACATCAGGAAGTCCTTTGAGTCAGACTTCATCAAAGACAAGCCCACTATGTTTGAGTATATTCAGAAGCTGCGCACCTGGAGAAACCGGTTCGAAGAGCGTTTAGACCGCAGGAGGCTCGTCGTCCCTCTTGAGCAGTTCACACATCAGTTGAGCGAGTTCCGATTCCTCAAGTTTGATGACGTCGAGGTTCCCGGACAATACCTGCTACACCGAGATAAGAACTCTGACTTTGTTCGCATAGAGCGATTCCTCTCAGATGTCGAGCTTGTCCGTGGCGCCGGCTTTTGTCACCGTAGGGTCAAGATACGCGGTCATGATGGAAGCACCCATCCTTTCGCTATACAGTTTCCGACAGCGAGAAGCTCGAGACGTGAAGAGCGTATCATCCAGCTGTTCCGTATCTTCAACGGCATTTTGTCGAAGCGAAAAGAGAGCCGCAGACGAAATCTGCAGTTCCACCTTCCTCTGATGGTGCCCATCACACCTAGTGTGCGTCTGATCTCAGACGATCCGTCGATTGTAAATCTGCACGCTATCTATGAGGACCATTGCAGAAAGAACAACGTAAACAAGGACGAGCCGGTGCTTTTCAGCATCGATAAGCTGCGAGCACTCAACCCTGTAAGTCTGCACAACTACCATGAGTCTTTTGAGCTGCCACTAACTCATAAACAGAAGAATCTTGATCATGCCAACAGCATCCGCCTAGAGACCTTCTCTGCCGTGCAAGAAAAGTACGTGCCCAACACGATTGTTCAGGATTACTTCCGCGCCACCTTCCCCACCTTCGACGATTTCTGGCTCTTCCGTCGCACTTTCTCGTACCACCTCGCAGCCCTCACCTTCATGACTTATGTCATGCATATGAACACGCGTTTCCCGCACAAGATGCTTATCTCCCGACAATCTGGCCGCGTCTGGGGTGCAGAATTGATCCCAAGCATGGCTGTTGGTAAGCCCATTCTTCATAATTCGGAGCCTGTACCATTCCGCCTCACGCCCAACTTGCAAGTCATGCTGGGCCCACTCAATCTCGAAGGCATTTTCGCGCCCGCCGTCATGACAGTGGCGAGGTGCCTTATCGAGCCTGAAGGCGAATTGGAGATGCAACTCAGCATCTTCATGCGGGATGAGATGAATCATTGGTTCACAAGTCAGCATAAGATCTCGGCACTGACGCCCGATGTTCTTCGAGAAAGCGTCCAGTCAAACTCAGACCTCGTGGTGAAGCGAGCCAGCAGCATCGGCAGTCAGCCGACCGGCGCCAACTTACCAGCCAACCAAACCATGGTTGACCTAGTCAGTGTTGCGGTGCATCCTCAAAAGCTGGCCATGACGGATCCGCTATGGATGGCTTACTTGTAAAGGAGCATTGAGAAGCAGGAAAATGGAAAGGAGTCTGGAGTTCACCCGAGACGAAAGGTGTCTGGTTTTTGTTATGGTTTTGTTTCTGTTTGGATAGGGCTGGTTCAGCTCTTGTTTCCCACGAAAATGAGCATCGGCGTTCGATGGTGCATCTATGTGTGATTTTGCTCGGGTTGAGCAGCCATTGAAGGCGGAATCGCAATCTGATTTATTTTCCAGTAGCTAGTCGATAAAAATAAAGCATACACATCAAGCACACTTCTTCTTTTTCGGCCCATCCTTGACCTTAGAGCTCGTCTACGCAACTCGACCCTCTGCATCTACAGAAAGGCGTAGAAAGGTGGCATGCATCGACCACTACGCAACACCAAGCACTCGCCGTCGTCTTTCCGTAAGCACAAGGACTGGTACCCTACACATTGCTCACTCAAAGTGTAAATATAGCATACAAGTGGCCTCACACAGTTCCAAAACGAGCAATACGCACGTTTTCGCGATCCCACGCCCAAAGCACCAAAAATAACCCTCTTCACAAACGAAGAGAGAAAAAAAGAAAAGAAAAGAAAAAATCCCCTTCCAACCCCTGCAGAACTCTAAACACAATGTGTACGCTGAACCACAACCCCAAGAACCTCTTTTACCGGGCAAAAACAAAAAATAAATAAATGAATAAAAATAAATATAGACTTTTGTTTGAGAGTGTCGCCCCGCACCCGGATCCTCGTCGCATTCCGGATGGTCCGCTCGTACATACCCCTTTCCTACTTCGCCTATCTGCCCACTCCCACCTTCCCCGTCTCTCCTCCGCTACTCTCCGCTCCGTAGCGGCGATCCCTCGGATTACCGAGCGTTCAGCACGTTCAGTGGACTGGGACTGAGAGGGCCGGGCGTGTGGATGCGGGGCGGGTAGGGCTGTGGGTGTGGGAGCGTGCGGGTAGCTGGGGATATTATTTGGATAGTATGACTGGGGCTAGGTAGAGAATGGGGGCTTTTGTTTGTTTGGAGGTTAGATATTTGGAGGTTAGATATTTGGAGGTTAGATGTGGAGTGGGTTTTTGAGGAAGAGTCTTGTAGATGGTGGTGGTGATTGAGGAAATCCATTTGGATGAATGGTGGAGATGTGGGGCGATTGGAATGGGGAAAGGTGAGGAGGTTTATTTGAGATTTTATTGAGGAGAGGGGTCTGTAATGTATGATTGGCTTGTAGGAGGAATTCGGAGAGCGTGTAGAGTACCAAGTGTAGAAGCTCGGCCTTCTATACTGTTGACCTCTTTACGGGTCTTCGCAGCCTCAGTTCAGCTCTTTGAGGATTATGGTCCACTTGTGCTACTTGTGAGGTTCGTGTCTGATGTATTTGAGGAACTGGCCGCTGCGGTCGAGGTGCTTGTCGAAGTGCCTGTCGATGCTCCTGACGTCTGGGTTTGAGACGAAGAAGTCTGAGTTTGGCTGGAGGTCGACGTGCCTGAGACTTGAAATGGTGCGAAGCGGACGGGAGTAAAGGACATGCTGATCGAAGGGGAGATGGAAGTCTTGAAAGATGGGGAGGTTGATTGAGTCTGGTTTGATCTAGGTATAGCGATTGATCGCGAGATATGAACCTAACTTTGCCTTCATGTAAGCCCCCCCGTGGAGGGACGTACCTTTCGCCAGCTCTCGTTTCGAAAGCGAAACCTGACAAGGGGAAGAGACATGTGTGAAGCCACCGACATAAGAATGCCGGCGGTGAATCTGTTAGGAGAGACATAAATGTTTCTGCCTTAGCTGCGACCTTGGAGCACACCTATGTTTAGCCAGGCGTGCGCGCTCGCACATGATTTCGCGTCGCGTTCCTCGTACCGAGCTATCTTTGGATGTCTGTGATGTGTGATTCGCCAAGTTACGTCAGTGAGATCGTGACTTCCAGGCCGGAGTCAGCATCTCGCCGATTTTGAAGTATCAACGACAGCGACGTGCTAGAAGTGGTCGGTGCGACTAGAATGATTAGACTGGTGGCTCTGGTATGATCGGAAAATGTAGGTGATCTGAAGTCACGACTGTCACTGAGACTAACCTGTGCTGGGCAATGAGATATTGTGACGGCAAAGTGCATTATGATGTGTTTGGCCAAGAGCTGCTTGTAAATCCATGGATTACTGATTCCTACGATAACGTTGTGCACTTATTTGTTTACTGAACCGTCAACGACTCGTAGTACATACATACAGATGTATACCCCTGCTCGGTTAAACGGTCGCAGAAAGCACGTCAACAGTCCTGAGCGGCATTTGCGGCGTCTGTAGGGATACGAGCTGATGCAGTCAATGTTGCACAGACCGGTGAACAGAGTAAGAGGTGCTGCAAGGGGCGAATTGCCTCTTTCGACACTCGGTCTGCACTCGAGGCTGCTAGAGATGAAGTGCAATAATTGTTCAGCCGTAATCCATGGCAGCGCCAAGGCTTCACTTTACGGTCCTGTCTACTCGAGCATCAGGCTCGAGAAATTGGACAGGGTTAGGTATATGACTGCTGGCATGACCTGTGAGGAAAGCGGCAAACGCATCAATGTGCGCCCTTTTCTTGCGAAAATCGAGAATAGGATGACGATGTGATGCGCGTTAGGATGAGTGCAGATGAGTCGAACCGCGGCGGCTCGTCTTCCCGCTTCGAGGAACTCGATGTGGAGCGCCGGTGGAGGTGCCGGGCGCCAAGCAAAGTTTCGATAAGTTTCGTGCTCATGAAACTCGGGCGCGAGGTCCTCGGGGTGTTCAAGGCGCGGGCAGCGATGAACGGAGCGAGCAACAGATAGCAGCGGTGAGGGTCGAGTGTTGAGCGCATTTTGCTCGTGTTGGCCACCTTGGCATTTGAAGATGCACAACAGAAGATGCACTGTGGCACTGTAGAGCCAACTCCTGAGTCGGGCCTCCTCTGCCGGCGCCATTGTTCTGACTCGTGGAGATCACTTTCTGACAAACTCGATGTGGAGCAGGTGGGGAGTCAACTCCAACATCAGCCTTACAGGGGCGGCACAGCGATCGTTGCTCCCCGAAAAGGAACGTGTCACAGCGTGTGTCTATCCGGTGGCTTTCGAAGCTGCATGGCGAGACGGATCTGTTGTTCTGCACTTGATTTTTGCGACAATGGCGCTGCTCTTTGTGATCTTGGAGATGCTAAACATCGAGACTCGATGTCTCCATCAGTTGCCGAACGCTTCCTCGGGACACAGCCGCTAGGCCAAAAGGTTCGAGGTATCGCTGCAACGCGTCTTCGGCACGTTTACGGTATGTCTACACTTTGACTTTTCGAGTCGATCACCGCCCTTTCTGCCTCAGTTATGGGCGGCGTCCGTCCGAAGCAGTCCGCTGAGGAATTGACAGGATCCACCCCACTGCATGGTTTCGAACGTGCGTATCTCTCACAGTCCGGCTAGTCGCTGAGGACAACGTCTGAGGACTCGTCTTAACCTTCTTAAGGCGTCGCAGGCCCCACAGAATTCCTGTCCCTGCGCGGAGATAAGACCCATCGGTGATATCCACCCCCCAATTTTTCTTTAGTTTAAACAACAGGTCTCCCCAGACCGCCCACCAAACCTCCTGCTGCCACTTTCTTTCCCTTATTCATTCCTTAATAATATTTGCCTTAATCAAAGCACCGCACCGTAGAAGCGCGTGCGTGCCCCTGCACCCATCCTTTTCGGTCATAGTGGCAAGGTGCACCCTGCGTCCGCACCATGGAGAACTCCAATGTGCCACTGAACCACCCTACAGCCCGTGAGGAGACAGAGGGCAAGACATACGAGGCCATTCACCCAGATCGACATCACATCAAGAACGACGATGACAGCTACGACAACGACACCGCCCGCAATTCCGACTACGTCAGTGAAAAGGGCGCGGGCGATGAGGTCAAGGGCGGAATTGCCGTTCAGCGGGCCGAGGCCGAGTTCGCCCAACTGTCCAAGGAACTTTCACGCACAAGTCAGATCTCGCGCCGCATGAGCCGTGCCCAAAGCCATCACAGCAACAAGAATCGAACCGTCACCGATGTCGAAAAGGGAGTCGATGGCTCTAGTATCTCATCTGAGGATCAGTTCGATCTTGAGAAGACATTGCGCGGCAACCGCGATGAGGAAGAGGCTGCCGGGATCAAATCTAAGCGCATTGGCGTCGTATGGGATGGTCTGACTGTAAGCGGTATTGGTGGTGTGAAAAATTATGTCAAAGTAAGCAGTCAGCACTCTAATTTACGTGCCGATCCGAGACAACTGACAGCCGCGTAGACTTTCCCTGATGCCTTTGTGTCCTTTTTCAATGTCTTTGCAACTGCGCAGAGCATTCTTGGCTTGGGAAAGAAAGGTACAGAATTTGATATTCTGAAAGACTTTCGTGGTGTGCTCAAGCCTGGCGAAATGTGCCTGGTGCTTGGTCGCCCGGGCAGCGGCTGTACTACCTTCCTAAAGGTCATCAGCAACCAGCGTTTCGGCTATACCAATATTGATGGCGAGGTCAAATATGGTCCTTTCGATGCTGACTTCTTCGAAAAACGGTACCGTGGTGAAGCAGTCTATTGCGAAGAAGATGAGAACCACCATCCTACACTGACCGTGGCTCAAACGTTGGATTTCGCCCTCGAGACCAAGGTTCCTGGCAAGCGCCCGGCTGGTCTGTCCCGACAAGCATTCAAGGACAAGGTTGTCGACATGATGCTGAAAATGTTCAACATCGAGCACACCAGGAACACCATTGTTGGCAACCCGTTCGTTCGCGGTGTGTCTGGTGGTGAACGCAAACGTGTCTCAATCGCAGAGACAATGATTACAGGCGCGTCCCTCATGTCGTGGGACAATTCAACTCGCGGTCTTGATGCTTCTACTGCTGTCGACTACGCACGCTCACTCCGCACACTGACCAACATCTACAAGACTACCACGTTCGTTTCGCTCTACCAGGCCTCCGAGAACATCTACAAATGTTTCGACAAGGTTCTCGTCATCGACAGCGGACGACAAGTTTACTTCGGTCCCACTGAGGAAGCGCGAGCCTACTTCGAAGGCCTTGGCTTCCTCGAGAAGCCTCGCCAGACTACTCCGGACTATCTGACCGGCTGTACCGATGAATGGGAGCGTGAATACAAGCCCGGCCGAGACGCAACCAACACCCCGTCCACCCCAGAGCAGTTGGCGGAGGCGTTTAACAAATCGGAGACTGCTGCTCGCTTATCAACAGAAATGACTCAATATCACGCAGCCATGGAACAGGAAAAGCACGTCTACGATGACTTTCAGATTGCCGTCAAGGAAGGCAAGCGTCATGCTTCAAACAAGTCGGTCTACTCCATCCCATTCCACCTCCAGGTTTGGGCCCTGGCCAAACGTCAGTTCTTGCTCAAGTGGCAGGACAAATTCTCACTTTTTGTCTCCTGGTTTACGTCTCTCGTCATTGCCATCATCATTGGTACCGTATGGCTCGATCTTCCTGACACCTCCGCCGGTGCTTTCACTCGTGGTGGTGTGTTGTTCATTGCCCTTCTCTTCAACGCTTTCCAGGCCTTCTCTGAGCTTGCCAGTACCATGTTAGGACGTCCGATCATAAACAAGCACCGTGCCTTTACGTTCCATCGACCTTCCGCATTATGGATTGCTCAAATTGGAGTCGATCTTGTCTTTGCTGCTTCTCAAATCCTGGTCTTCTCCATAGTTGTGTACTTCATGACCGGTCTTGCGAGGGATGCTGGTGCTTTCTTCACCTTCTTTCTTATGATCGTCACCGGATATCTTGCCATGACACTGTTCTTCCGAACGGTCGGTTGTCTTTGTCCTGACTTCGATGTTGCGATTCGTCTAGCCGCTACAATCATCACCTTGTTCGTATTGACATCTGGGTACTTGATTCAATGGCAGTCCGAACAGGTTTGGCTACGATGGATCTTCTACATCAATGCTCTTGGTCTCGGTTTCGCAGCCTTGATGATGAACGAGTTCTCTCGAGTCGATATGACCTGTTCTGACACCTCGCTTGTTCCTTCGGGTCCAGGATACACTGATATCAATGCTCAGGTCTGTACGCTCCCGGGTTCTGTCGCTGGTTCAAGCATTGTTCGCGGTCGCGATTATGTCTCCCAGTCCTTCTCGTGGGAAGTTGGCAACCTTTGGATGTACTGGGGTATCTGCGTTGCTTTGATCATCGGCTTCCTCCTCGCTAACGCTTTCCTCGGAGAGTTCGTCAAATGGGGTGCCGGAGGCCGTACAGTCACCTTCTTTGTTAAGGAGAATAAGGAGCTCCAGGACCTCAATTCCAAGCTCCGCGAAAAGAAGGAGAGGCGCAACCGCAAGGAAGAAGGTGCCGATGACAGCTCTGAGCTCAACATCACTTCCAAGGCTGTTCTGACTTGGGAAGACCTCGTCTACGATGTCCCTGTCCCCTCGGGCGAGCTTCGACTGCTCAACAACATCTACGGATATGTCAAGCCCGGTCAGCTCACTGCACTTATGGGTGCGTCTGGTGCTGGAAAGACAACACTTCTCGATGTGCTGGCTAATCGCAAGAACATTGGTGTCATTGGTGGTGACAAGCTTATTGACGGCAAGGTCCCTGGTATCTCGTTCCAGCGTGGAACTGCCTACGCCGAACAGCTTGACGTCCACGAACCTGCTGCTACCGTGCGAGAGGCTCTTCGATTCTCTGCTGACCTTCGCCAACCATATGAAACCCCTCAGGCTGAGAAATATGCCTACGTTGAAGAAGTCATCGCGCTTCTGGAGATGGAGGACATGGCCGATGCTATCATTGGAGATCCTGAGACTGGTCTTGCTGTCGAGCAACGTAAGCGTGTCACGATTGGTGTCGAACTCGCTGCCAAGCCTGAGCTTCTTCTCTTCCTCGACGAGCCTACCTCCGGTCTTGACTCTCAGAGCGCTTTCAACATCGTTCGTTTCCTTCGCAAGCTGGCAGCTGCCGGTCAGGCTATTCTGTGTACTATCCACCAGCCGAACTCTGCCCTCTTCGAGAACTTTGATCGTCTCCTCCTCCTCCAGCGTGGTGGCCAGTGTGTCTACTTTGGAGATATCGGAAAAGACGCTCACGTTCTTCTCGACTACTTTCACCGCCACGGAGCCGACTGCCCATCTGATGCCAACCCTGCCGAATGGATGCTTGACGCTGTAGGTGCCGGTTCAGCTCCTCGTATTGGTGACAAAGATTGGGCCGACATCTGGAGGGACTCTGAAGAGTTTGCTCAGGTCAAGCGCGACATTGTGGCCATGAAAGAACAACGTCTTGCGGAAGTTGGCTCTGCGGAACCCGTGGAGCAGAAGGAATACGCCACGCCGCTCATGTTCCAGATCAGTCTTGTCAACAAGCGCATGAACCTGTCTTTCTGGCGTACCCCCAATTACGGCTTCACTCGTCTCTTCAACCATGTCATCATCGCTCTTTTGACGGGTCTCATGTAAGTCTTGCCCTTCTTCGAGACCGAGCCACAAAAAAGGTCTTCTGGTTGTCACACTTACTAATACGACTATAGGTATCTTCAGCTCGACGACTCACGCTCATCTCTCCAGTACCGTGTCTTCATCATCTTCCAAGTCACCGTCCTGCCCGCTCTCATTCTTGCGCAGGTCGAGCCCAAGTACGCCATGTCACGCATGATCTCCTTCCGAGAGCAGATGTCCAAGGCCTACAAGACCTTCCCCTTCGCTCTCTCCATGGTGATTGCCGAGATGCCCTACAGCATTCTCTGCGCCGTATTCTTCTTCATCCCTATCTACTACATCCCAGGCCTGAACTCGAGCTCCTCACGCGCAGGCTACCAATTCTTCATTGTCCTGATCACAGAGGTCTTCTCTGTAACACTCGCCCAGGCCATCGCGGCACTGACCCCCTCCCCCTTCATCGCCGCCTACGTCAACCCCTTCATCATCATCATCTTCGCGCTGTTCTGCGGTGTCACGATACCCAAGCCGCAGATCCCCAAGTTCTGGCGTGTCTGGCTCTACGAACTCAACCCCTTCACGCGCCTCATTGGCGGCATGATCGTCACCGAGCTTCACAACCTACCCGTCACCTGTACAGCGGCCGAGTACAACCAGTTCCGCGCTCCTGATGGCCAGACCTGCGGCGAATACATGAGCGATTTCTTCGCTAGCGGCGCTCCCGGGTATCTCCTCGACGACGCAGCAAGCCTGTGCAACTACTGTGCGTACAAGGTTGGTGACGAGTTCTACAATCCGCTTGGATACTCGTTCAGCAACAGGTGGAGAGATCTTGGCATCTTCCTTGCCTTCATCTTCAGCAATTTGGCTATCCTGTTTATTGCCGCGCGCTTCTTGAACTTCAACCGTCGCTAAAAATTTTACTTACTCGTCTGAGACAATTGAGCGTGCGTCAGACTACATAAAAGCGTATGTTTTGCATCATGTAGATTTTATAGATCTGCATTGGGTGGTGTCTCACAAGTCCTTCGCGCTCGTTCGTCGAGGCAATGCCAATAGATCAGTATTTAATACCCAGTATGAATTCATGGATTTAATCAAGATCTCGATGTCCTAGATGTGTTTCAGAAAGACTAGCTCTAAGAAAGACAGTCGATCACACAGCGTGCTTGTTTCACACAAAGTCCTTTCACACATCAACATGTCCTTGAAGGATAGCTGCTTCGCATTGACCCCCACATTCATGACATGTCTCAACCTTTGCTTTTTATCCTGGAGTCTGTTACTAACACTGCCTCGTCTTTAGAGAGGATTTCTTCATTCATAACGCCGTACGTGTGCCACCAGCAGTGCACCCCCGAGTCAACCACTACCACTGGCAGTACTACAATCAAAGTGCACAAGGTACCATCAAACAGGATTGGCGACTCACTTTCACCTCCTCCACTCACCCGCGAAATTGTAATCAAACCACACCCACTTGCGCGTGTTACATCTACTCCATTCAAAACATCCAACTATCCCCGCACTTCACCCTTCTCACCTCTTCATTTCGAATCCAACATCCCACAGCACATAAACGAAGCCATGCAGCAACCGCTACAGCCCAAAGGCAGCGCAGGAGCGCTTGAGGGCGTCGGCACACAGACCTGGTTCGCGGTTTTGGTGGTCCTCACCGTTGCAGTTGCAGGGCTCTGGAGCGCGGTGGTTGCAGCTATACACTGGAGGGGCGTGACGACGGGGGCGGAACCGCAGCGGCTGGAAAGATCGAAGGCAGCGATGAGACGGGTCAGGGATGAGCGAGACGAGGGAGAAGAAGGAGAAGAAGAAGAGGAAGAAGCAGAAGTAGAGGCAGAAGCAGGCAAACCGGGACGGTGGAAGACATGGCTCCACGCTCTCAACCCCGTCCAACGCTCAAAGTATAAACTGCTTCCCGCCAAGCCGTCAGAAGCAGAGCTCGATGACTATACAATTGCGCGCCCTCTCTCGTCCGCGCACGATTTGCCCTCGCGCCTTTGCGACATCTCATCGCCCGAGAACCCCTTTCTTATACCCCCTACTGCGCAATGTCGGACCAGCAGACCGCGCAATTCGACGGAATGGGCAGAGCAGCATAGGGCTTTCTTTGCTGCTTTAGCTTTTGCCCCAGGTAGCCCGGTAAACAAATTGTCTGGCGCGGAGATGGCGCGTGTGGAGATGGAGGCGCGCGAAGCGCAGGATGGTCGGGCGGCGGTTGCAGGTGCTTTGGGGGATGTTGTACGAGGGCGGGGAGAAAGGAACTGGGTGGATTTGGGACTTGCTGTTGTCGACGAGGTGGTGGATAGTGTTGTTACAAGGATCGTGAGGTGGACAGATGACAGGGGCAGGCATGAGGAGCTTGTGTTGCCGCTTGCTAAGGGGACGACGAAGTGACTGCAGAAGGGAGGTTGCAAGACGTTAGGAACTTACGGGTTGCGCAAGTAGGGGAAATGTAGGTTCAAATCGTTTACTAGCTTCGATCATGTTGTTCTTGACTATGCTCGTGCACACATGCACGAATTATCCTTGTCCTTGTCTTCAATCATCACTGCTCCTATGTAACATCCTCGTATCGTTGTCTTAGTGTAGTGTCTGTTCACGCCGTGGCGTACTCGTGTAGCTTGTCAGGGTCGCGGTACTCTTAGACGTACTGGCTGAGCCATCTGATACCTTCTCCGTAACCTGTGATCTGTCAGCATACCGTCCCGCCCCATCTCGTCCTTCCAAGCACCTACCTTGCCTCATCACCACACTGCACATGAAGACTTCGATTGGCCTAATGCCCTCGAGCGGCACCTTACCCTTGCCAGTTGTCTGGTACAGGCCAAGCTCAGCCCTCAGCTGATCCTCAGAGATAGCATCAGGGTGGTCAATCTTGTTTCCAAGGACCAGGAAGGGAGTATTGGCCAGAGGCTCCATAGCCAAGAGCGCATCCAGCTCAGCCTTAGACTCAGCGAGGCGCTCGTGGTCCTTCGCGTCGACAAGGAACACAATGCCGCTGACTTCAGGAAAGTAGTCGCGCCATAAGCGGCGGGCCTGAGCGTGACCTCCAAGATCGAAGGTTGTGAACTTGACGTTGCCAATGGACAGCTCCTCGGAGGCTGTAATGCGTTAGGTGATGGAACAAGTAGTATCTATGGTCCACTTACTAGGATGGAGGGCTGCGACTGTTAGCTAAGGCTGTGGCTGAGAGGGACCGGTCAACATACTGGGTTGCAGAACTGCTACGCGGTCGTTCTTGAGCATGTGCAGAAGGGTTGTCTTGCCGGCATTATCGAGGCCGAGGAACAGAAGCTTTGCGTGTTTGTTGGCCAGGCCGAGCGAGGCCAGGAGGTCAAAGACTGGGTGGCTACATCAGCGTCGTGTGCCTTTGGAGGTGTTGCGGCGCTCATGGGCTACGTGGAGCTTGGGCATACGTACACCTGTAAGCGGTCAGCTTTAGGTCATTCATTAGCCTGCAGAAAACTCACCAGTTGACGATCCACATGTTGATATGTTGTTGAGGGGTGCTGTATTCAAGAGTGTGTGCACTGCGGCGCTCTACAATGTAAAGTTGTCCGGTGTTCTGGCTGAACGGTTAGCGCGGTCAGGGTTCTTGGCGGTGCACACATCACATGTGAGAGGCAAAGAGGGCAGACAAACATTATACCAGGCGCAAAGAAAATCTCAAAGGCTGCGGTGGGCAGATACTTCTTGCTACTCGCTACAGATGTGGTATCATACAGAATCCCTACTCAACGCCTAGAATGCTTGACAAACAACGCCAGGGAATCGAGCTTAAATGTTTACATTTGTCTCTAGGATAACCTGCGCAGCTGCCTGGAGTTTGTTGGCTATGATCTGGTCAGCGATGATATCACCGACCCTATCATTGAGTCGCTCTCTCAGACCCTCGATATCAATAACACCATTGGATATTGTTGCTGCTGTTGTGTTTCCTAGTGATTTGATGGCTTCGACGATGATGGCAAGCACTCGCTCTGCATCCTTCTTCTTTCCCTCGTCAGCCAGGGCACCTTTCAGCACATCATCGTTGTATATCTTCAGGTTCGGCAACACTAGCATTTTCATGCCTTCATTGCCAGTGATGATGAGCAACGCCAGCAGTGCACCATAGTGTGTGCCTGTTGGCTTGCCGATATCCATAAACTGCCGAAGGCAGGTTCTTGCAATCCGTGACTTGAGCCCTTGGTTTGACGATCCGTATTTCTGGCAAATGCGGCTAAGGATCGAAGCAGCCAGCTGTCGCAGTCTGAAATGATCTGGGCTGCTTGAGTGGCCATTTGCGCTCACACCATTGAGTGTTTCTGACGAGGTGTTTGAAGAAGCTGCTTGTGTTGTTGGGCCAAGATATTTGCCCGTACAGCACGTGAGGACAGGAGGTACCATGTAAGCAACATAGGGATCCAAGTAGATTGCTTGATTGTCCAAGAGAGCACTCGTAGCCTGCATCATCTGCTGCAGCACGAAGAGGTTCTTCACATTGTGTGTAACCTTCTCGGCAATGAAGGTGAGGAGGTATGTCGTCAGCTGGTGAATACCAGGCTCGGTTCGGATAGCTGCGAGAGCTGCGTTTTGCCACTCGATGTTCGTCTCGTCAATGAGTGCACCGGACAGCTTGGCGAACAACTCTTGTGATTCTTTGGATAGCACATGTTTCACCAATGGCTTGACATTGACATTGTCCAAGCCATTTGCTGCCGCGAGATGCGGGTTCGCATTCGTGCCCTTGGGCAACAAGTCTCCTTGATTGATCGCAGTTGGGTTTTGAGGTATCGATGGCTGTACACCTTCTACAGCAAGCCAGTGAGCTGGAGCAGGTTAGCGTCAAGGTCATTGAGTCACAGAAACTGCGAGTAGATGCCATCGCATACCTGTAAACGTTATCTCCCGCGGCACCTTGGGCAAGGGCGCATTGATCAGTTTCTCAAAGTCGACCTCCTCATCTTCGACATAGTACAACGGCTGACCAGGACCCAAGGAAGCCTCGCCAAAACGGAGCGGTCGAGTGGACTCATATCCATAGAGCGGCTCCACATTTAGCACTTTCAAAGCGTTGGACACGTCCTGTGTACTCAGGGTCGTCCGCTTGCCGTGTCGCATGAACTTCAGCGCCTCCTCCAGTACCTGCGCAAGCCGGAAATCGACGTCGCGCGCCAATTCTTCAACTACATTGTCGGCAAGTGAGGCGATGCCCACCGATTCGGCAACGTCTCGAACGTTGTCGGGGTTCCAGACGGACGACATATCGGGCAGCGCAATGCCAGTGATGAGCTGTCAAAGCCGGGGGCGAAGCAGTTACAGTTGTGTTGCGGCGATTGAGGCGGAGCAGTAGCAGTCAACGTGATAGAAACACAGCAGCGTGCCACCAGGCGGGTGACGCAGTTCTGGAGGATGTGACAGCCAGCCTTACAGCCAGGTGAAGCACATCCCGAGCGCGCGCGTGCGACACAATACGGTAGATACCAGGGACAAAAATCTCGGCTCGGCTAGTAATGTACTTCAAGAAGGACGCGAAGAGAGTCGATGGCTGAAGGCGCCTGCGGTGGTAATGTTGCAGGTGAGCGAAGTCGTCCACCAGTGTTCGCGTTGGTACATCGCAACCCGCGATGCGTGAAGCGCAATTCTTGGCGCGTCCCTCCGCCTATTCTCCGCTCCGCCCTCAAGCTTGCGCTTTCCCGCGCATTGTTGCCAGCTATGTCTGCAATGACGCGCCGGGCTGTCTCCGATCTTTTCGCCGATTGCTGTCTTCTACATTGGGGTGTTACACGTACCCAGCTTAGTGACTCACTTTCACTGTCCTATTCTACATGTGTGTGAGGGCACTGCTCTCGTGGCTTAGTGTTTGCTTCACTCCAGACCTCTAACTGTACACAAACATTGCTTTGCTGCAGGTTCATGACATAAGGTGTGCTTTGCACGCCGTAAGGTCAGGTCCGCAGCCAATGATGACCTCATCCCTCGCTTGCTCAATCACAGCCCCTCGCAGCCATACGCGTGGCCTAGGAAGCTATGCTGTCGAGCGACGCCTTCGACTGGTTCCAGCGTAGCAGACCGCCATTTCAGACTTTTACCACGAAAAAGACCAGTCGACTTCTGGCATTGCTGCTGGCCTCCCACGGCTGCGGCAGCTCATCCCCAGCAAATGAGGCACCGATATTTTTGTTCATCCCTGCTTGTTGTGGTTACACGCATACTTTGTTGTACTCTCCTAAGGTCGCTATCCGCAGCCACGTTTCTTGCTGTCACTGAAATGCCAATCTCATTGCCATGTCAGGTATTTCTCAAGACGGAGAAGTGCTACATGTCCCAGTTGTACCCCCTTTGCGGCCAAACAAGTATCTCATTCCAGGTCAAATCTCCTCTCCGAGCTTTGTCTGACACCACCCGCCTTCCCGTACGGCCCGTTGCTATTGCAATTATCGTCGCCATCTTTGTCAGTTAGGCGGACTCCCTGTCGACTGCCTCATCGGTCTCTGACCGCAGACTACTTAAGCATTCAGCAAGCACGCTGGTCCCAGACTACATAAGCTCATCGACTTGTTCAAGCAAAGCCAAATAGTCTACTTACCAACCACTACTATTGCCTCTCCAAGCAGACCACATTCCGCGTATCAAGAGTCTGGACATCTAAATCTTGTGGAACCCATGGCTGTACCAAGCAGAGAGTCGTGGCGACCGCAACAGCTTTCTAATAGCAAGCGCCTTACGATCAACATTTCTGCTTCAATACACGATGGGTCAAGGAGTGAATCACCATCTCCACCACCTCAACCTCCTCCAAGTCCAGCCGGCTGGCACCGACCGTTCGAGGTAGGTTGTGTCACGATTGATGCCTGCGTACATACTGACCCCATGTCAAGATCGACTCCCTTGCATCATCGCACATCTGAAGTCTGGGGTACATGGCAATAATGCAAGTGATCAATGTGCTCGGAATCATGCTTGTTTACTGACTTTAGTAGACTCTCGATCCAGCGGTGTATTATATTGCCAAAGTCTTGTTCTTTGCGCATCGCATCGGCTTTTCGTTGATCACTATCAAAGGCCTGTTACTTGGTACTTGCCCCGTGGGGTCAGCCATTGTAAAGTGCGACCATTGACTACACCCAGTAGCACGTATCGCTTTTGCATGTTGTTTCCCCTGTGTTGAGCATCAGGGCTGCAGGGCCACTGCAGGGATAGCGTTATGTGCGTTGTGGCTTGCTACTAGTTTCTTCCTATATACGCCTTGCATTCTGTTGTATATCCCTCGCAGGCATTGCGACGCATCGATCCAACTATCAAATTTTTCGGTCATTACACCCGTTCACTTTGCAACTACATGGATGGGTCGTCCCTAGAACAGGCTGGCGCTTTGCAATCTGAGAATATGGTCGTCTTCGTTTTGTTAAAGTCCAAATCCCTCTTCGTCGACACAGGTTGTCGCCTGTCGCTTGTGTATGGAGCATGCCAAAAAAGCGCACAGCGTCACCTTGACTTCAAACGAGAATGAGCCATACCAACGAGGTTCCGGCATGGTATGCTTGCTGTCAGTATCTGGGATATCTGATACTTTGTGGACTTTGCGCTGTGGCAAACAAAGCCGGGGCGGTCGAAGTGCTGCCCGCTCTTAGCGCCCTTGAAACAGTTAGCGTACTCGGTCACTTCCAAAAATATTCTCGTACGCTTTCAACCCCCACAAACACATCCAAGACCATCCGCTACATTCTGCAACATATCTCTCTGAGACTTGTTTTCTTGCTTCATCCTTTCACCAGCCTGCAACAGCTGTTTGCTTTACGAACAGCTTGAGCTGGGACTCGGACGGCTGAGATACGACGCAAAGCTTATCAGGCTCGTGATTGCACATATTTAAGCAATTCCGGCGAGCGGCTGGTCGCTGAGCACTGGTTGCTACGTATACTTCATTAAGAGGAACATCTCCTTGCCCACATATGATCGCTGCTTCGTGCTAGCCTAATCCCCACCACGCATCGCCTTCTCCCGCCACATATCATGGCCGGCGATAGCCCCACCGTCTCGTCACAGACGGCTACCTCAGACCAAATACTGCAATGGTATTCCAAACTCTTCAGTCGCCGTGTTGATCTTGTTGGCGACTTTGCAGGCAGCGAACGATTCCTGATACACGGCGAGGCCCTTCTACTCCATTGCTTCAGCGATGCACAGATCGACTTCGAGCCTGGCCTCCAGCTTTTGCACGCCTCGTATGCGGTAGAGAAATTCCTATACGGTCTTGTCTCTCGCCGCTGCAACTTTCACATTGCTTTCTTCGATGAGTACCAAGATCTCTGTGTGCCTCAAGATGCCTCGCCTTCCGTTGGCGAAAAGTATTTGCTCGCACGTGCAGCCATCATCCGCCATCTGCAAGTCAATTTGCGTCAAGTCCATCCAGACATCGAAGTAAAGGTGTTTTCCTCGACGACCTCTGAAGCATTTGCAGAGTACCTCAATACGACAGACGTGTACTTCGTTCTCTGTCATGACGGAGCACTCACAAGAGATGCTCGCAAGAAAGGGCATCTACAGAAGGATGCTACCTCGCTCAGCAGTAATGAGAAGAGCCTGCAGGAGCGCCATGAACATTATAAGGCATCACTCCGCACCTTTATCTATGGCATGTCTCAACGAGGGTACAGTACTGCTCTCGTTAATGGGCTGGAGTTCCAGGATACGAAGGCCATTGCGTCTGTGCTTGAACACTCTCGGGCACAAACTCTGGAGCTCCCTAGAACAGTAAGTTGTGGTTGAGATGTTGCAACAGTCACAACACACTCTCTAAGAGTTGTGCCAAAGTTACCCTGTTGCTACCAAAACAAGACTGACACGCTTTTGCAGACATTGGGAACCAGCTCAACTAAGGAAAAGGACATTGCAATTTTGCAACAGTCACTAGCAACTATCAAAGCATCCGCCGACCATACTTTCACTGAACGCGAGTATCTGGCAGTCATTCTTGCTGCTGAATTTGCGTCAAAGACAAAGGAGCACCAGGACTTTGCCATTGCATTGCTTCGCCATACTGCACTCCTCTCTGAGCTGAGCCTGCACGATCGTTTGATGCAGTACCAAGCGCCAACTAAAGAATCCGGTCGCCGAATGGTTGAATTTTGTCAGGTGGCTCGTAACAAGATTTTGCAAACAGCGTGGAGTGAGGAAGCAGGCAATTCCGCTGCAGCTTGCGACATTGCTGATCTCATCGACGGTCGGTTGCTCGCGTCGTGCCTCCAGAACCCGTCACCTGTAAGCTCTGATATTTTCCAACATTTAGTAAAAGCTGCATCGACACTTTGTGGACAGGAGGGGCTCAAAGAAGCAACTGATGTTTCGTCTCCAATCAGCGAATCAGGCCACCTTGAGAAATCAGAAGAGGGGACCCCTTACCGCCTTCTCCCGTTCGCCAACGATATCTTTGACAAGCATTTGGCTCCAGTCCATCTCAAAGTAGCCAAATCTGAGGGCAAAGTTGATTCAACATCTGCAGTAATCTTCCGTGAGGTTACGCACTGGCATAACACCAAGCCACTGCAGTCTAAAAGTGGCCCGGTGGTGAAGGACGAGAAAGCAGCCAAAAAGGCGCTTCGCCGCAACCAGTTCTTCATGGCCGAGATGACGACTTACGCTGCTAGTCTTACAAACGCAGTCGGTAGGGCGCTTGAACCAGAAACTATTCATGTTGGTTCTGCAGCATCGAAACCAAGCACTCCTGTACCATCGAGACCAGGAACGCCCAGTCAGGATCCAGCAGACAAGAAAGGAAAAAAGCAGGGAGGTAAGCCCGGTGGTAAAAACAAGAACCAAGCCAAACAAGACATGCTGGCTAGTATCGCAGCAAGCTCAAAGCGCAAGGACGAAGATACAGCAGATAAACAGATGAAAGCATGGACTGTTTTCTGCGATGGCCTCGAGAAACAAGTTGATTTGGCTTCACGATACGAGAAGGCGAAGAAGTATCTCGTCAACCTCAACACGGAAATCAAGCGGAAAGCTTTGGAGGCTGAGGTCCGTCTCTACATGTTGAACGTTTTACTGAAGATGTGGATTGAGCACTGTCGCAAGGACGATAAAGAGGAAGGTCTCTATACCGCCGCATTGATCTTCGATGCTGTCAGGGCTATATGCGGTTTATCCAACGTTTCGAAGACTATCGCGGCCTGTGTAAAGAAGACCATCGACCGCTTGAATCTGCCTTCTCTACAGGTACCGCCGGCTGAAGGTGACCGAAAGTTGACTTTCTCGTTTGCGCTTGATGAGACATCAAGTGCAGACCTTGCCCTGGGCCTTTCGCCGGAAGAGTTCCAGCTGCTTTATTGTGGACCATACTTCGATCGTACTATGGACTCCGCTCCAGATTCTCGTGTACCTTTTGAGCCAGATGCGTGGCAGCGGAAGGTACTCGACGAGATTGATGCTCGCCGCAGTCTGCTTGTCGTGGCCCCGACTTCGGCTGGTAAAACTTTCATCTCATTCTACGCCATGAAGCAGGTCTTGGAGTCCAATAACGAAGATGTTCTGGTGTATGTGGCCCCGACCAAGGCCCTTGTCAATCAAATCGCAGCGGAAGTTCAGGCTCGTTTCTCGAAGAACTACAAATACGCCAACTCTGTCTGGGGTATCCACACGCGTGACACTCGCGTCAACAACCCTACTGGTTGTCAGATCCTTGTCACTGTACCACACATTCTCCAGATAATGTTGCTTGCGCCCACTAATGCCAGAGGCTGGTCCGAGCGAGTGAAATGGATCATCTTCGATGAAGTCCACTGTATTGGACAAGCTGAAGACGGTCTGATTTGGGAGCAGCTTCTGCTCATGGCGCCATGCCCTATCATCGCCCTCTCTGCCACAGTCGGAAATGCTGAAGCCTTCAGTGATTGGCTTTCTTCGACGCAAAAGGCTGCTGGAAATGACTTGACAATGGTGCAACATAAGCACCGTTACTCAGACCTTCGAAAATTCTTGTACGTCCCACCGAAGGATGCAGCAAAGCGTGTCGCAACGGCGCTCCCCTTGTCGACTTCTCGTACATTCGCCCGTCTGGGTTTGGACGATGTGCAAAATTTCACCTTTATGCATCCTGTGGCTAGTTTGACGAACAGAAGACGTGGTATTCCGAGCGACTTTTCTCTTGAAGCAAGGGACTGCTACTTCCTGTGGCAGAGCATGTCCAAGCACCAGAATAAGGATTACCCCGTTAACAAATCTCTCACCCCTTCAGCTGTTCTCCCGAAGGTCATGCGGAAGGCGGATATCATCAGCTGGGAGTCTGGTCTCAAGTCTTTGCTCGCTAAGTGGATGGCAGATGAGAGCTCACCGTTTGAAGCCGTGCGCAAGGATTTCAGCACTTCTGTTGATAGGTCTGCGCTTCAGATCCAGGATACTGATGTCTCGGCGTCGACCGAGGAGAGCATGGAAGTAGATGATCCTGCAAGCAACCATGATGTTGATAACATCCTACCTCTTCTCACAGAACTTCATCAACAAGATGCTCTTCCAGGCATTATCTTCAACTACGATCGGGCGGTCTGCGAGAAGATGTGCCGCACAGTCCTGACGCAGCTTGAAGAGGCTGAAGCTGAATGGAAGAAGACCAGCCCGAAATGGGCAGAAAAGTTGCGCGAGTGGGAAGAGTACAAAAAAGAGGTCGCCCGTCGCGCCAAGCAAGGTGTGCGCGCTGCAAAGGGCACAACCAAGGAGGAGCAAATGATGGAGGCTGCCAATCGTGAAGTTAGCCCATTCGCTACGTTTAACCCAGACAGGCCTCTGGAAGGCTTCCATTTCGCGAACACCAAGAAGCTGTCGAACGAGGAACTGCTTAGTCATGAGAAGGAGCTTCGTTATCGTGGCGTTGAAGAAATCTTTATTCAGGGTCTCCAGCGCGGTATTGGTGTCCATCACGCCGGTATGAACCGAAAGTATCGTTATGCGGTTGAAGTACTATTCCGCAGGGGCTATTTAAGGGTTGTCATTGCAACAGGTACTCTTGCCCTCGGTATCAACATGCCCTGTAAGACTGTTGTCTTCTCTGGCGACTCGATCTTCTTAACAGCTCTCAACTACCGGCAAGCTGCTGGTCGTGCCGGTCGTCGTGGTTTCGATTCCCTCGGTAACGTCGTCTTCCATGGAATTTCCCTGAGCAAGATCAACAAGCTCATCAGCTCTCGCCTGCCTGATCTGAATGGACACTTTCCCATTACAACTTCTCTTGTTCTACGTCTTTTTACGCTCCTGAAAGACTCCGAACATTCGCCGTTTGCAGTACGCTGTGTCAACGCACTTTTGTCACAGCCGCGTGTGTACCTCGGAGGCGAGGAATCGAAGATGACAGTTCTTCATCACCTGCGCTTTTCAATCGAGTATCTGCGTAGGCAGTCTTTGTTAGATTCGAGCGGAGCACCACTCAATTTTGCAGGGGCTGTCAGCCATCTGTACTTTACCGAGAATTCGGCCTTTGCGTTCCATGCATTGTTGAAGAATGGCTACTTCCACGAGCTTTGTAATTCAGTCAACACAAATCAGGAGCTGGTCTTGCGTGAGCTGATGCTCACGATGTCTCATCTCTTCGGCCGTCTTGCCTGTCGACAAGCTGACGAGGAGTTTGTGCAAGAAGTGGTCAAGGGTAGCCCATCAGTTGTGTTCTTGCCAAACATGCCTGAGAATGCTGTCAATGTGCTACGCAAGCACAACAAGCAGACACTAGACATTTTCACCTCCTATGTCCGCACGTTCATCGAGCAGCACATTCAGGAGCCCGACAACACGCTGCCTCTGACCACAACGCTTGTTGGTGGCAAGTCAAACAAGGGCCAGACACACCACAAGGTCCGCTCCTCATTCGTCGCGCTCTCCGGCCATGACGACTCCTTTGACTCGATCCACGATCTCTGCACAACGAGCCGCTCGGGCGTTTTTCTTGAGGAAGCTGTTGTACCTTACGTCGGTATCTACCCTGAAGACTCCGACCTCCCGCTCAATGCTTACTTGTACGACTTCTTCATGCACGGCAACGCGGATGCCGTTGTGACGGCAAACCGTATTCGCCGGGGCGACATTTGGTTTGTACTAAACGACTTCAGTATGGTACTTGCGACCATCGTGACCAGCTTGACAAACTTCATGAATCTTGGCACCGAGTCCGATCTCGATTTCATCGACGTTCGCGGTGGCGGTGATGATGACGAGGAGGATCTTGAGGATAGGCTGCAAGGAGTTGCAGATGATCAGCAGGGACCGGCCACCGGCACCCAAGGCCCAAGAGGCCCGGCGCAGCAGCAGAATCTATCTGTTCAGCTGGCGAAGAAGAAGAAGAAAGTGGTCGATTCATGGGACGATGAGGCAGAGAGCGAGAGCAGTGAGGGCGAAAACTGGGACGATGGTGAGGACAGCGAGGAAGAGGCAGGCGAGGTTGCGTGGGACGAGAAGACGGGATTGTTGAACGTGCTCAAGGCATTCAAGTTGTTGAAGGCCGATTTCGATACGAAGTTCAGGGCTATGTGGGCTTAATCAATCGTGGTAGGCATGTCGAGGACGTGATTGCATATAGAATTAAGAATGCAAATTATGTACACGAATCTAAGAACATCCACTAGGACACCTGCCCTTTTACTGACCAGGCGCCTTGCTAATGGGAGGCGTACCAGGGTAGTACGACGCCGGCAACGTGGGAATAGGAATGCTGCTCGCAGTTCCAAACGCCGTCTTGAGGTTCTCCTTCATGCTTGCAGCTGAATACGCAGTTGGGGCAGTAGTAACCGTCTGAGTGATCTGCGCATACGAGCCGGTTCCGCTCTTCAAGCACGCACCAGAGCCATGACCCGAGCGGCATAAGTTGACGTTCTTGTTGCCGCTCTCCGTCCACATATGGATATCACTCACATTGATGTCGGCGCAGGGCGCCTTGTCAGCACACACAACCTTGACGGGCCCGCGCTGGGAGCCGTTCGCCTGAGTACCACGCCAGTTCTTAGCCGTGATGTTGGACAGCGACACACCGTCGCCAGCAAGGGCACTCATGGACGCCCAGTACTGATCGATGTTAAAGGCATATGCGTTGCCGTGGCCGATGAAATTCTCGAACAAGACGTCTTCGACGTAGCCGGAGCCGCCGTGAGCCTTGATCATCATCATCTGGTTGGACTTCCAGGTGTAGATGTTCTTGTACTTGATCTTGGAGATGGCGGTGTCGACGCCAAGGGAACCCATACCGCAGCCGCCGGACCAGTTGCAGTAGATGTTTTCGATGAGCAGATTGGTGGAGGGAGATTTGACAGTTACGCATTCGTCTTTGTTGGTGACCATGATCTGTTGGTGTTAGCTGGAGGGATTCTGGCTTGGTCGTAAAGTTTGGGGGGACATACGTCGTGGATCCAGACATTGGAGCCGACGACATCGAGGCCGTCGAGACCGCCCCAGTCACCGCCACGAATGGCCATGTTGTACGCCTCGCCGTTGGTGACGGTGTTCATGACGAAGTGGAACATGGGCGCGTCAACAAGGGCAATGTCGTGCACGGAGAAGTTGTTGGTCTTCTCAACACGCAAGAGACGGGCGCCGTTACGCTTGCCGTTCTTGTGATCCTCATATCCAAGACCTGGTCCATCGTATCAGCACATACACCTCATTGTAGAGTTTCATTCACCACCCACCTTGAACAGCACCCTTGCCGGTGCTGCTGAACATCTCGAAGTCATTCGCGTTGCGGATGAACAGCATGTTACCCGCATCGGTACCAGTACGGTAGATGACACCATCGAGTTGTAAAGCCCATGCTTTTCCGCCCTCAAATGTAGCCCATGTTTTCATGGCATAATCTCCAGACGGAACAACGACTGTTCCTCCGGTCTTGCAGGCAGCAAAAGCCTTGAGTAGAGCAGGACCAAGATCAGTGCTCTTATCAGCCTTACCACCATAGTTCAAGACATTGCAAGTCTTGACTTTGGTCTTGGCTGCATGCGTAGTCAGAGGACCAACTTTGCCGGAAAGCTGGCCGAAGACGGTAGCAGGAAGTACGGCAACGGCTGCGACGACTAGAGAAGAGAAGTGCATTGCGAGCAAAAACCTGCGCAGCAGGAACGAGTGACTTTGGTTGGAAACGAAGGATCAAAAAGAGTGACTGAAGGGAAGACCTGCAGGAATGCAGATCAGGCGGAGAGAACATCTATATGAGGGTGAGGGCACGGCACGGGAGTATGAACGTGCCTGTGAAGGGACCCTGGTGTCGATCTCATTTCACCGTATGTATGCTAATTCCCATATTTCTCCTGAGCCGCACAGGCTTGCCTTGCAGTTGCCGCAAGCGATCAAAATCGAGCTGCAACGCCGCTTGGATCATGGTCGTGGTACAAGTACACAAATTCTACAACTTTCTACCTTCAGAACTTCGTTTGCTGGTCAAAAAAGCTTCGCTGTCCATCGATTCTTGCGTGCATCGGCTTGTAGGTTGTTTCAAACGACTGGGCGGCTTGTGCAAAGCTTGGTCAATTTCTCCCTGTCGTAGGCTGTCGTCACTGTTTCACGTTGAGAAGTCTCGAACGTCAACACGCGGAAACTGGCCTCGACTAATTGCGGAGCGCGATCGGACGACGGTTGGTGGAGATGATGGTGCGTGGGTGGAAGTTGCCGGGTAGGTTGATGGGAGCTTGTCTCATGTTTCCAATGAAGGATGATGTGCGACTGGGATGTGCGCCTCAACCAAGAAATATCCGTGATTGATTAACTACCATCATGCGCAACACAATGGGTGATTTAGTCTTTCACGATATGTATACTGTATGTGGTAAAGGATGGGTTGCGCTGTTGTTGCTGCCGAATAGCAAAGGAGCTGTTTGTCACGTGCCTGCCCTTGGCATTCCACGTAATTCACATCATACCTTTACATAACCTCCACACTGTTTGACTGGAGAATGTTTGGAGATTGCTTTCTACTATCCAGATCTAGCACTAGTCAACGATGGATGTACACGACGACCTGCTTCATATTGTGATGCCTGCTGTCAGTTCTAGTCTGACCCCATGGCCTTGGACTAGAGCGGGTGTATGTGCTGGTAGTCGTATCTTCGCCTTTATAGTACACCATGCAATCCATTGTAATCTGTCAGGTGGATAGATTGAGCTGATATCTAGCTGAAACAAACAAAAATCAGAACAAGTGCCAAAGAACACAAGAAAGTCTTTCTGGGGGGAGACAGTGTACAGCGCCCAGTTTTGCAACTCTTGATATCAAGCCCGCGCGTGTAGATGGACGCCTTGCTCGACAAATAGAGGGATATGTGATTTGACAAAAGAAAATAGGGTGGTGTTTGGGTATGCTTCGCTCGTTTCTTCCTCCCTCACTCGCTCCTTCCTCCATCTCACGGCAACAACGCTCCTTGCCTTCCATGATTGCGCGCGCGCAGCCTTGGATTCTATATTTTCACATTGCATCACCGCTTCTCGTCAGTAGGGTAATTGTCTCGCCCCTGCTGACCCTCAATCGGCCTCTTCTCCACACTCGCCTCGCCATTTCGAGCAGGCGGCGCGCGTCCGATTCGTGCCAGCCATGACTCGGCAGATTGCACTGTGCCGTCAACTACGGTCGTGATCTGGCCCATCATGTCCAGCCCCTCCATAGCAAAAGCCAGCATGCGATTTGCACCGCGCACAGCCTCACCATCGCCTGCAGCCTCACCAGCCTCCTCGTCAGCGGGTGCGTTTGCCGTACGACGCCCGGCGAGCTGCCAGCGCTGCGGCACAGAGAGGAGCTGGGTGCGGACAACCTGGGATGCGTTCTGGGGAAGTGCACCGCCGGTATAGCGCGAAACGGATTGTACGACACTCTGCAGAGTTTGCCAGATGTCGCTGGACAAGGTCTTGATCTTCTCGGCGATCGCACGAACTTCGTCATCCTTTCCTTTTCCGTCTTGCTTTGCAGCGTCATCGCAGGGATTGTTGGCACGTCGTTGTTGCAATGCGGCTTCATACTCTGATAGTAAAAGCTTGAGTGCGCGCATTACGCTGTCGATGTGGCTCGTTGCGCCACGCAGGAGGTGGAGGCACTGCTTTAAAGACCGCAGTGAGGCAGCGGAGAGTGCGACACCGAGGCCGGACGTTGTCATGATGAGCTGAGTCGACCAGGCTACCCGACGGTCCTGCACTGCGCTCGACTGTTGGCGGTTCTCAGGGCCCTTGCCAGCGGCATCGGTCATAGTTGTGTTCTCTTCGTAGCTAGGAGACCGCTGGTCATCGTATGCCGGTAGTGATTCAGTGCATGACGATTGGGAGCCGCCACGGGTTCGCGACGAGGTGCGCGAGTCGATATCCATGGCATCAGCGGCAGCTGGACTGGCAGCCCTCTGCCTCTTTCTGGGAGCGTCTGCGTCGCCTTGCTCGAGGTCACTAGGACGGCGGTGCTGTTCACCGAGATAGCGGCGCAGATTTTTCTCCATGCCTGTCCGTCTTCCAACGGAAGAGACAGTGTTCACCACAGGCGAACCAACATTACGTTCTACAAGCTCAGCGCCGTACTTGACGAATCGTGGGGAGTAGTCCTTGGTCAAATTATACGCGGCGAGGGAACCGCTGATGGTGCCCCCCAGCCAAGGATGGTTCGAAGTCAGAAGGGATAGCATTGGCTGTTGAGGTTCGACAGTGAGTTCGCGAGCGGACATGGCAAGGGATCGTGCAGTCGGAGACCGAACAAAGTCTACATACGGCGTCAGTACGGTGGAGCGATTCAAATATTAAGCCTACACACCTGGATTGCCCAACCCACTCAACGCCTCTGCCGCGAGGCGCACATCTGGGTCGTCCATGCTTACACTCGTCTCTCGTCTGCGAGCTGCCTCATCCTGCGCGCTCAGCACGCTCGCCGTATCCATAGGGCTGCCAATGTCCATGGGATGGCCGTCTGGCACCTTCGGAAACGTCGCGCTGTGCAAGACCGGTATAGCCCCCCATTGCGAGCCGTCAGTGTGCGATCGAGGACTCATCTCGACCGAGTTGCGCGGGGTATGCCTTTGGGTCGCATCAGGAAGATCGAGCGCTTTGATGCCCGGCAGTTTGCCATTGCTCAGACGATTAGGCACATGTGTAGGCACGCTCGGCAACTGGAGCGTCTCTGGTTCGTGTTGGACATAGGCGGGCGGCGGAGGGCGCTGCTGCTCTTCCTGCATTGTCGCGATTGATGCTGAGCGTTGACGTGAGGCTGCTACCCCACCGTCCCGGCGCCAGTCAGACAATTCACACAGCCAAGGGTGCGCTGAACGGTAATTCCAAGGTTCCCTCTACAATGCACACGTCCTCTGGCTAAGTCCGTTGTTGCCGTCACTCTGCCAGCGATGGGTCGGGGGTCGCTCAAAACGGCAGGGCGCTCCGCCTGTGCGCTTCTCCGATTCGGACGTAGAATTGCTATGCAGCGACGTCAGGAGCGCGGCGGCAAAGGGGTCCAGCGGCTCTCTACGCAGCCATAGGCGTCGCGCGTGTCTTTTGGTCTTTTGTATGGGAGTCACCACTTCGGTTGAGGGTCGGCAAAGGTGGTGAGGGCGGAGGGAGGAGAAACGCAGCCGTGACTGGTGTCCAGCAAATTGGCGTTCTCAAAGCCGTGATTCTCACATGTCAGAGTGTGCATCACATGTTGCGACGATCCGTCCACCAGTCAACGCCACTTGCGAACGCAAGCGAGCATGCAAAACGAGTGAGCATTGGGAACAGCATATTGTTCTGCAGCGCCATGAGCACAGCCATCCATACATGAGCCCACAAGAGCAATATCAGGCCCTCCTGGCTTTTCCGACTCGTCCAAGAACTGTTGCACACGTCTCCATGAGTCCATGTAGTGCATACTGCTCATCCACTGATGGTGGTCATGACCAGCGCGTCAAACAGTTTCTGCTGGCCGATCAGTGGCTACAGCAGACCATCTATGCCCAATCTGGCACTCGCTAAGGGGGAAGCCATGTGCGCTCCCCGCAAACCTGGTTGTTCCTCGATTCCAGCACCCATTTTGAGATTAGTGATGGCTTCGGGCTCGGGTTGAAGATGATTCCTAGGCCTGCATAATGTGTTATTAATGGGCCACTGCGGCGCAGGTTCGGGATATTCTAGCGTGCAGTTGGGTGGTTGAATACACATCGGCATTTAATACGCCTTATTGCACAGCACACCACGTGTGACACAGCCAGCCCACCAATAGGGCTGTTGGCCGATGATACGCCGAGTAAGCAACCGACAGGCATTATTCTCTGGCGCCAGATGCTACAGCTCAAGGACGCTCCCCGGCTCATCTCTCCGCAATTGGTGTTGTGCGATGTGGAAGGATTCAGCGTCTCCTGCATATGCTGACAGACCAATAAGACGGCGTCGGCTAAGGGGTGCTTCTCACTTCACATGTGATATTCCTCGTGTATCAAGAGATGAAGAGAATACAAATCTTTTTCATCAAGGGGTATCAAAATATACTCAAGACAGTCCTTGCAAGCGCTACATCAACATGTTCCCATCATCCCACACAATTGCTATCTTTCGCCACCTCCCCAGGGGGCGCAAATTTCTGGATCTTCTCAAGTAGATCCATATCTGCGTCTACACAGGCGAGGAAGAACTTCTCGATGCCCGGTATGGCACGTAGCTCATTGTGTGTGTTAGGTGGGTGCCTGGCAATCGCCTCCAGCAACTCACCCGTCACAAGACTTTTTGCCTGTACCTGTTTCTTGGTTGCGACAAGTCTGCTGAGTGCGACAAGCTTGTTGCGAAAGATCTTTGACTGAGGAGTGAGTGGTGCGGGCGTGGTTGTAGGAGCGACTACTGGAGTAATTGTAGGTCCAACTTTTGCGCCTGTTGACCCTTGATGCGTTATGGCTTGGTTTGGCACCTGCGTTTGCAGTCCCGACAACACCGTCGTTGCATAATGGGTCGAGGCGCTTCCCACGTATCGATGGTTCTGGACCATCTGCTGCAGCTTCTGCGAGCTACTTGGCGCTGCGGGCTTTTCGGGACTCTGCTCGGTGCGTTTCCGTTTCTGGCCTGACGATCTTCTTGCAGAGGGAGACAGACTAAAGTCTATTGATGGCAAACTGTCGTCCGAGTCGCTGGATTCCGATAGCTTCGTGTCTGCCAGTACAAAAGACAGTCCTGTGTGCAACTTGGGTGTTTGCACAGGAGGGGGTGTGCCGAATGCCGGCGATGAGTCTGGCGTCTCAGACTGTCCTGTGTTGCGTCTTGAGCCGTGGAAAGGAGTGGTTGGAAGCTCGAGAGAGTTGTCCGACTTCAAATTGAGGGCCTTTGGCGGCGCATCTGCCATGCTGGCAAGAGCGGTGGTGCCATTCATGGCCAAAAACGACGATATGATCTCAAGCAGTTGCTTCCCATAATACTCCTCTTTCTTTGGTCCAACGTAACTGATCTTCAACAGCGACTTGCTATCAAGTGGACGCTCTTTTGCAAGTTCCAAAAGTGTTTTATTCACGAGAACCCGATGTTCGGGTAAGCTCGCTGCAATTGCAGCTCCTGTGCGCCACTCGACCAGCCTATTATAGAGAGCCTGTGAAGAAGAATCCAGGGGCGTCGGTGCAGGCGGTTTAGCAGTAGACCGGCGGACCTTCGATTGCGTTTCCATACCCGACTCGTTTGATGTATTTGGCTTACTTTCGCTTGCAGACTTCGAGGTCGTCCTAGAGGCCCTCGCAGCTGTTTTGGTCCGTGACGATGATATGTCTTCCGCAGCAGTAGGCAATCCGAAAAAGAAGGCCGATGTCATCAGTTTCCCACCCTCCTCCGAAGGCTCTGGATATAATGAGCGGACACCAGATAGTTTATACGTCAGATACTTATCCGCATGTATCGGCAAGGGTGGGATCGGCTCCATTTGAAGTCTTTTGTAGTTCAAGCAATGATAAAGCATGATTCCGGCATAAGCATCCCCCGCGGCATAGTTGATTTGTTCTTGTGAAAGTGGCTTGCTCCAGTTGGAGATCCTGACATCTCCCTTATAAAGTGGATGCTCTAGGTGCTGCTCGACCTGATGTGCGAGACTCGTCATCTTGGTCGAGACAAGCTCAGGCTTCCGACCGCCAAATGTCACCAGGCGGTGGAGGTGGCTCAACTCAACAGCTGCTTTTGGCTGTAGTTTGAAGAACTTGCTCAGTCGGGCAAAATCTGCATTGAGTATTCCAACACCGATTTTGCCAATAGTTGGGCTTTCAATCAGCTTGCGCAATGATGGGGCGATAATGTCGTCAGTTGTCGTCCCGGGATGTAAGCCAATGTGGAAAAGGGCAACTTTGTCCTCGGTGGCAACCTGGATGAGCCCAATCTTGTTCTGGAGTAAATTTGGCCGTTTCCAATCATCCCAAGGCCACTCCATGTCAAAGCCGACAACCTTCTCATTGAGGAATTGCTTAGCTAGAATCTCGGAATCCGCTTTCGTTTTGCTGTATTGAATTTCAACTCGCTCATTGTTCGGCCCACGATACAACAAATGGCTCCACCATCTCTTCTTAGGCTTTCCAGCTAATGTCGAAGTGCTAGATACCTTCGAATGTTGCTCTGAGGGTGGTGTTATCTTGAAGCTGAGTGGCCAACGTGCCTCCTCGCGCTTTGAGTGGATTGCCGCACTCTTGTGAATAGCAGATTTCGGATCAGCGACCTTCATTCGGATCAAACGCCAAACAAACATAAGAAAGCCAGAGAGTGAACGAGGAAAGATCACTCATCGTTGGTGACTACTACACGATAATCAGACAGGCATTTGCCACAGCGCTAAGTCGCGAACTCACGTGCACGCTTACTGTATGTGGTCAAGATCTTTTCCCTGTCGTGCCTGTCACTCTAGGGTGATCGCACTACCTAGACTACCTAGTATGGCAGTCGTGTCCCCACTCCTTTTTCAACTCCCTTTACACCTTGTGCCCCTTCATTGCGTCCTGTATCGTCCGATTTGGAATAAGTGATATGTCACCACCGATACGTCAGTGCTACCGTATCGGCGAGACGCACTGTTCCAGTCCTCTACTGCAATCGTGCTGACTGAATCATGCATACTCTTTCATGCTCGAGCCCACTTCGACGTGAAAGAAGTATCTTAGCGATAGTCCTGACAGTTGCTTGGCTGTCCATATCTGTGCCCGCTGAAGCATGCTGCGGCTCTTGATGGCCATCTACCGATTGCGCGCGCGTCCAGCGTTGTTGTCACGTTTCATATCTGAGGCTGTTGTCGCTTGCTGTGTCCCAAACGTGTGCTCGTCTCGGCCACCGTCTCGCACGCTCGCGTTAAGAGACGCATTAGTGAGCCGAGCCGCTCTCCATGCAGCAATGCAAATATCCAAGTCAAAGAAAGATTCTGCTAAACCGCCTCTGGTACCAACGACATGCATTGCTCCAGTGCATAGTTTTCAGTTGTCTACGTGCCGCTTCACATTACTAACGGGACCTCGGCTTGAACTAGCAGCCACTTACAGTAAAGCCCCCAGCGGCTAGTCATACGCCATAATAGCATTTGGTCGCCTCCTGCACTGACGTCAAATTCACTACGTGACTTCACGAAGCATTGTCGTTGCCAAGGATAAGTGTGGGGTCCTCATGCGATACCCGTTTCAAAGCCACCAAGCAGAGCGTCGAGGATGCGTACATCACATTCTGTAAAACGTCAAATGCCACCCTCGACACAGCTAGGCTTTGAAGCCGCGTATCCAATAACTGAACGATATAATCAGGCTATGGAGGCTTCAAGATCTTGACATTTTAACAACTTGCATAAATACAAATTCAAATACTGACATCCGCATCAATATTCTTTTCCTCTCAATTCAAGAAATACATTATGTATGTCGCTACATCGATTTTCGTGGCCGTTCTAGCAGGTCTAGCCCACGCACAAAGCGTCACTCCATCAGACTTCACTCCCTCCGCACGCAGTAAATTAGATATTTTCTTCAACTCTACTATGGTCAAAACGCCGGGGGAGGTACTAGCAAAAGCAGGTCAGGAAATGTGCAACACCCTTGAAAACTACAATTGACAGCAACAGACACAGCAAGCCAACCAAAAATAGCAGCACCGAGTACAATGGCCAATATGAGCGCAACCTACATGTTCGTCATGCTTGATCTCGATGTCCCACCTGCGGACGGGAGCACTACACGCCGTGTCCTACTGCACGCCATGAACACAGGCTTCAAAGCCACACAACAGAAAATCAGTGGATCCGCAACTCTACTTGCATCAACCGAAAAAGGTCCAGCAGCATACATACCACCAGGTCCACCTCCGACAGACACTATTCCGCACCGTTACGTGCAACTTCTGTTCCAACAACCCGCAGACTTGGAAGTCCAGGCATCAGATTTTGCAGATACATCGGCTCGAATTAACTTTGATATTAATACGTTCATGGAAAAGAATAAAGTCAGTGCTCCATTGGCTGGTAATTTCTTTATGGTAGACGGCAGAGCGAGCGCGACTGCAAAGGGAACCGCTTCGGCTAGTGGAAGCGGCGGTTTGCCTGGAAGTACACCTCAACCATTCACAGGCGCTGCAGAAAAATATGGTCTGTCTGCAGGTATGGTCGGCGTGCTTGGTGGGCTTGCTCTGATCGTTGTGTAAAGACTGGAATTGGCGGTGCTATATGACCTCCCATTCGATTTATGGACGACTCTCGTTATGAATACCACAATTCAGATCTTTTGTCAAGCAGATTGATGTGCATGTTGCTTTCTGACGACGTTGACAATGCTCTGCGGCTTTCAGGCGACCCAGATGGGCTGGTTTTCCACATGTTTTCTTCCCAGCCTTATGTAATCGTGTTGCACGGTTCACCCGTATTGGCCCCAGCCTCTTCTTGTCTGGCGGTGTAGTAGAACGCTCTGCGGAACAGCAGACTGAGTGGTGTAGACAGGCCACGGGTGTCCAATGGCTTGAAGAGCGTCACCCAAACGTTGCAGTAATAGTCTTATACGTTACCAATGGCTAGTCTTGGCAGCAAGACATCTATCTTCCAAGGCATGTACCTAAAAGATTATAGGTATGATGTGTGTGTTTTAATGCCCACAAAAGGGCTCTTCACACCAGCCACTTCTGTATCGAATGTTCACAAGTCAATGCACACATCCCAGCCCCGATCATCCACTACCGCAGCCACACAGCGAGCGTAACGAGATGCGCTGGTGGCTGTCCGATACGAATCCTATCAAGATCATTGTGTACCTGTCGACGAAGATCGCTTTCGGTTCTGCTTCTGATCCTGCCTTGGTTGCGAAACCACATGAGTTGAATGACGTTGGAAGTCATGAAAAGAAACAGGAAGGTTCGGCTATCGATGACTTCAGACATGACTTCAGACCAACTGTGAGCAACACGAGGACGTCTGAAGCTATGGCCATGACACTACTATTTCTTTCGGGTTATCGGATGAGTCTGCTTGACTAGCGCTCATCGATTTCGACCTGAGGATGCCCAAAGGAAGTAGCATTGCCACCGCTCCATGTGACCTGACCTGCCACGCCTGCTCTCCAGATTCTACACAACGAAGTAGCGCACCGCAATACCCGAACAACGCAGCAATTCCTCGTGTAGCACGGCGGGATCGTCCATGTTTGCACCTCAGAGCCGCAAGGCGGGTAGATCTCCGGGTGGCGATAGGAGTGGCCATTGTCAAATTTAGAAATTGGCGTGGAGATGGACGGGTACTAGCGACTTAGCGCGCGGTGCTGGTCCATCACCAGCCTCGCGCTCTGAGTTGTACGAGTAGAACACGAGATTCGACGTCATGTGCAATGGACACTCTGTCATGAGAACCGCGACCGAGGATTTGGGCTTGCAGACGCCTAGTCTGGTCGACCTGGACATGGCATATAAGGCATGACCAGTCTCGCTGTAATGTCTCACACTCATCCTCACACCCACACGCATTCGAATACCATCCTTGGTCATCCATCCACAGACGGATCGCACGAGCACTATTCTTCACACTCTATCCAAACCTTCTCTTCAAGATGTTCTCGAAAACCCTCACCCTCGCCCTGGCTCTGACTTCCGTGGCCTCTGCTGGTCGTCTTCAGAAGCGTCAGGATCCGTGCCAGGATACTTACAAGTCCTGTGTCGCGTCCGGTGTTCCTCAGGTAGCATGTGCCTGCGATCTCCAAGCCTGTCTTGGGGAGGACAATGCCAGAGGACGAGAGTACTGCGCTTCTGCGACTGCAACAATCGTTCGCACAACCTCGGCTCCTTCCAAGACAACGACCCCCATCGTGACTGCGACGCCAACCGAATCCTGCTCCGAGTATGCCACCACGACATCTGCCAAATCCACCTCTGTTGCCACATCAGCCCCAAAGCCAAGCGCAGTGCCTGCTCCCGGTTCCAACCCAGTCAAGACAGACAAGTCATGGTCCGTTAATAACCTGACCCGTTACTGCATTGATGGCAACACTGGCTGCGACTATAACTTTATCATTGAGGCCAATGGCAAGACCGAGCGCTGCACAGTTGTTCGTATGCCCGGAAAAGACGCTGCTACTGAGAGCTGGTCCAACCAGCCCTGCACCCCTGGCTCGCCCTACACTATCTCTTGGGGGTACTCTCCTCAGCCTGCCCCGGCCTTCGCCGTCCTGACTGTGATCAACGGCAAGGAGATTGCCTGGTTCGGCGCCCCTGACATCAACGGCCAGAAGGTCACTCCTTCGAACCCATTTGGCTCTGGACAGTACCCCAACGTCACGTCCCCTGTCTACAGGTATAACTAAATGTGTGGTTCGGGCAGTTATGAAGCTCTGTGATGACGACAAAGAAACGACAGCGAATCAACCTGTACATGTAAATGCAGTAACGACCGTAGTATAGACCTTAATAATTAGAGTATCATCAGCTGGACACTGTCTTTATGAAAGTGAATAAGTAGTGGCTTTCGAATTTGATAATTAATGACATCGATTTCGCGAGGCTGGTCCTGGCGATGACATCACGCTAGCCTCCACGGACCCCAGTTCTCCACACCTTATCTTGATCACTACATTCTGTCTAACATGGAACTTGATAATTCAAACTTGATAATTCTTCCTAATAGCTTTCTTTCATGGTGATATAGTAAACAGGGTTTCACAAAATCTCCAATCTTATAAGATACCGTTTTATCTGCGTGCAACGAAGCAGCTTCCAATCCAGAACGCCACGCGAGCGGGGACGGCCGATACGCGGAGACGGAGTCCGGGGTATCATCACCAACCACAGTAGCGGCGCGCTTGCAGCGTGTGGGTATGTCCTATCGCTGGTAAATGATCAAAAGACGTGTCACTTTCTGCAGTAATGACTTTCCATCACAAGATGCCGCCCACCATCAAACAGCCCCAAGCGGCCGTTGCAAGGCTGTCCGGCACTGTCGCACGTATGGCGGGATGTACTTGCCCCTTTTGTGCGACGTGCCGAGATCAACAGAGACCAGGAGCTTTGCCAGGGCGCTGGGCATGCCCCGCGGAATAACCTTGGTATTCAACCTTAAATGAGCATACTGCACATTGGATACAACGTCTCGTCCCGATTCGTTCGTTCCTCATCAAGGCATTGGTCTCTAGCGAGCAATGTCGTCCTCTGCCACTCAGGGTGCTATCCCAGGTACCATCCAGCTGGTCGATATTGACCACACCGTCGAGGCGCGACATGCTGGCAATGGAGATATTGTCTTGCAACCGACACCTTCAAATCATCCCGACGACCCGCTCAATTGGACGCCGCGTCGCAAGCTTCTCGCATTGATATGTCCTAATCTGTATGTCACACATGTCACACATGTCACACATGTAGCACTTCGAGCTTGACTGACGATCATACAGGTACGTCTGGATGTGTGGCATTGCACAATCGAGCATCTATTCCGTGATCGTTCCTCTTTCCGAAGCAAATGGCATCTCCGTTTCAACCTTGAATGAAGGCACTGGGTTCATGTTCCTGCTCATTGGATGGAGCCAACTTTTCTGGCAACCCTTCGCACTCACGTACGGAAAGCGTCTGGCGTACCTAATCTCGATCCTCGGCGTCACAGGCATTACACTCTGGAGTCCATACGTCAAGACCAACGGTGAATGGATCGCACGCAGTATCCTCCTTGGCTTCTTCGGTGGTCCATACGATGCTCTGCCTGAAGTCTCCATCGCTGACATCTACTTTACACACCAAAGGGGCACTGGGTTGTCTGTCTACGCCTTCTGTGCTTTGGCTAGCAATTACTTTGCTCCCATTATTTCTGGTTTCATCTCAGAACGTCAAGGTTGGGAATGGGTATTCTACTGGCCCGCGATTTTCACCGGATCAACGTCCGTCTTCCTGTTCTTCTTTCTCGAGGAGACTAACTATGACCGCGTCATCATCGGTACCGTCGGTGTGTCTAGCTCGCAGCACCATCAACAATCCATACACGAAGACAGTAACTCTAAAATGTCGTCACTTTCCGCCGTTCAGACCGCCGCGAGCGAAGAACTCCGCATGCCAATCAAGACCAAATCCTTCTTCGACAAGCTCTCCCTCTGGCATCCCGCCCAAAATGGCACGATACTCAGCCATCTTCGCAGCATAACTCTGTACCTCACTTGGCCTGTAGTCCTCTACACCGGTTTCTCAGCGGGTTCCTACTTGATCTGGTTTAACATTCTCAATGCCACCGCCTCGCTCGTGCTCAGCGACGCACCGTACTTCTGGGGTGCTGAAGCTGTTGGCCTCAGCTACTTCGCGCCTATGATTGGCTGCGGCATTGGCATGCTCATCGCTGGTCGCTTCAGCGACTACTTGACTGTTAAGCTGGCACGGCGCAACAAAGGCGTCTCCGAATCTGAATTTCGTTTGTATCCCTTCATCATCTGCACGGTCATGGTCCCGGCGGCTGCGATTCTCTGGGGCGTCGGCGCTGCCAAACATATTCACTGGTTTGGGCTGCTGGTTGCGATGGGTAGTTTAGCGTTTACCACGTGTCTGGGGTTTACGCTGAGTATCAACTATTTGATTGATAGTTATCCCGGGGTCTGTGGCGATGCTATGGCGGCCACGATCATTATCAGGGATACGATGATGTTTGCTGTTAGTTATGCGTACGTGAACGCTTCTGGATTGCCATATTCGTTGCTGACTTGATACAGAATCACACCTTGGGTCACCAATATGGGATATCAAAACTGCTTCATATCTGCAGCATTTATCGGTCTAGCCTGCGTATCAACGTTCCTAATCATGTGCAAGTATGGTAAGACGTTGCGCAAGAGGAGCAGCGACAAGTATTGGAGCATTGTTGGTACAGGCGGTGGTCATTAGATACAAGTCTACGTACCTGCAACGCATCGTTTACACAAACCACTTTTCATATGCCACCAACCTGCCGTGTGTTCAGCGCCTTAATTTATCACATCCTAGAAAGGCCCCAGACTTGGCGGCACATCCTCCGGTCGCGTACCCCACGTGCTCTCGTCAGGCCCCAGCGTCAACTCCAGCACACCACCCTCGAGGAAGAAACTATGCGTGATCCAGTTCCTTGCATACGGCTTTCCGTCCAAAGTCGCGCTCTGCACATAAATATTCCTATGCTCAGGATCGAAATTCACATTCCGCACAGTCGCCACCTTCCCAGTCTGCCCACTCCTCACATTAACCTCCTCGAAGAACGGCGGAATGATGAAATACACATCTTGTCCCGCGTTCGGATACAACCCCATCATGACTAGTGCGGCAAATGAGCCCATGGCGCCTGAGTCGTCGTTCCCTGGTATGCCGGAAATGGTGTCGTTGAACTGGCTGGGGATGTACTGGTGTGCGCGCATGGCGCTCTTGCCGGGGCGGCCAGCATAGTGATACAAGAAGAGGTTGAGGAACGCAGGTTCATTACCGAGATACAGCACACCGCTTTCGTGCAGCCAGTCGAGGCGGCGAACGAAACTATCGGTGCCGCCCATAGTGCTGATCAGCGTTGACATGTCGCCTGGAACATAGAATGTGTACAGCCAGACAGGACCCTCGTACGTCTCGCCCCCGCTGGGGTTGAGGTAACAACCAGCGGGACTGAGGAGCGGTGAGCAGTAGATGGGTTCTTGGTAGCCCCAGGTGCCGTTCATGTAGCGTGGTTGCAGGAAGCCTTCGAAACCGGTGTCTACGCCATTGACGGAACTGCGTTGAGTAGGGTTGAACATGTTGAGCCAATTTCCGCTACGGGAAAGGTACTTTGCAGCGTCTTCGTTGTGACCAAGAGCGCGGGCCAGTGTGCTGATGGCGAAATCGTTGTATGCGTACTCAACTGTTCGCGAAATGGAACGCGTTTCGAGGCCTTCGCCGTCAGTGTCGAGATTCCCGGTGGGTATGTAACCTAGATTCTTCCACGAAGCGAGACCACCACGTCCTTCGATATTCCAATCTGCAGGCTCAATCTCGGCATCTTTCACTATGGCTTCATATGCTACTGCCCAATCAACGCCCGCGGTGATGTTTTTGAGATAGGCGTCAGTGATGACAATATCAGCATTCGAGCCACCCTGCGTCGAACCTGGCTACATTAGCACAATACCGGGAGGTAATCAGGGGATACTGACCTTTACAGAGGCTCATCCTGCAGTCCGGAAGATATCCTTCATGCTTGTAGATACTCAACAGACTTCTGATCATTAGGGTCTGGCTATGTGGGTCCAGTATAGTCAGAAGCGGATGTATGCTCCTGAATGAGTCCCAGATACAGTAATAAGAGTTGTAGTATGGCTCACTGTCATTCCAGAACGGATTCTCGCCAGTATAGTCTTGGGTCGAGATCATGGTGCGATAGATGCCGCTCCAGAACGTCTTGAGAAATACTTACGACACGCCTCCGTCTTTCAGCATGACAACGGAGATTTTTCTCTCCACGCATTCTCTGCAACAGCTACGAAACCGTCAAAATCTGCGGTCGCAACTTCACGCGCGGCATTAGCACAAGCTTGGTTTTCGCTGACGAAACTCATGCTAACTCGGGCGAGGATCTGGTTGTTTGTGTTGGGCCTGTCGAACTGCACCCAGCCGCCTGCGGCCGTACCTTTAGGTATCTGGCGCATTTCTCGAGGTTTATTTTTCAGGCTCTTGGCTTGAGCTGAAGTCCAACTGCCATTCCAGACACCCACATCTTTGATCGTTGCGCCGTCGAAGTCTAGGCAAAAGTAGGACTGGTACGTTCCGCTGCCAAAGGAGGGCGAAAACTTTCCTCCTCCTGTGATACGTCCACTACCGGGGTACACAGTTATATTAGCTTCACTTCTGGTCTGGGGAAGATCGCTCAGCTCCACTATGATGTGTGGACTCAGTGTTGTGTTTTCTGTGGTTGGTGTTTCTGGGAATGTGAATCTGTACAGACTTGTGTGGTTAGTGACTGTCATCTCCGTCCTGACGCCAGATCTCAAGGTAATGTCGAAGTAGCCAGGCCGTGCATGTACACTTCCTTGCTCCCTCGGCGTTGCGCGATTCCACGTGGTGTAACGGCATGCGTTGATGTCATCGTTAGGACACCCTGCCTGTGCAAAGATTGGGAAGTTGCCTAGCGATGCAGATCCACCTGTCCCACTATCGTGCATGTGTGAAAAGCCGTGAATGGAGGAATAGTCTGATGCGAATCCTCCCTGGTTCTCTCCCCCTACTATGTCTGCTCCCGCTTTGGCCATGCCTGTACTTTGTTAGACATTTGCGTGTTGCTTAACGGGGGAACTTACCGAATGGAAGTGTTGCCCCAGGGAAGACATGGCCTATAGAAGATCAGCCTTGTCGCCTTAAAATCGAATCCGACTCTTCTGACCTCCGTTAATAGTTCCAATCAGGGGATCAATATAGTCATAGGGTGTTTTGCCGTAGATGTCTGGTTGACCTTGCGCTTCAATCGGTATGGCTAAACACAACCACAAGCTCAGAGGAGTAATAAATCGGGGTGAAGAGCGCATTGTGCTCTACACACATAGAGGATGCAAGTTTGTACGTATGGCGTCTGACGGACTCGCACGCATATATTGTTGTTCCTCATTCCTGCCATCTTGGCATGACACGATGTTGCCTTCCTTTGCTACAGCGTTTCCTGAGCACTTGCATTACGGGTATCCTTCCTCAATTGGCGAAACAAAGAGTGCCGGTGTTATAATTGTGACGGAGTGTTGTAACCATACTGCGGAGTAGCGCAGGGTGCACGTCTAGTTGCAGATCTGTGAGATGCTGGGACGTCGTACTGGATGCAAATTTTCGTCAACGAGCATCGGATTGGATGCTTGTAGATTACAAGAAACACAGTATTTTCAGATGTACTCACCTTAATGCACCTGTGTATTGGTATTATTGCGGCCGAAGCCTCGGTAGCGAGTTCTGGTTTGCGTTTTGAGCGTTTAATACGGCTCGTACCTCTTCTTCTCTTTCTTATCCTTCTTTTCTTTCCGCTTCTCTTTTCGATCTTTCTTCTCCTTCTTCTTTGAATCAGTCGCTTCTTCGATGTTCATGATCTCATCCGTTGGTGTCTCAGTCTTCCAGGCGCGGACGTGGCCATCTTCACCAACTGTGTATGTGATCTGCGTCTGAAGACTGTCAGCCTCGGTTTAGTAGACCTTGGAGTCTTGAACTTACGTGTGTATCAGTAAACAAATCCCGCACGAGCTCTTCGCCGTGCGCTCCGGGCAGCCTGACGCTCCTTGTGAGATCGTACTCGTATTGCAGTACGCCCGCATTCTTGTGCACAGGCACAAGATCCATACGGCTCTCGCTACTCCAATCAGTATTTGCATCCAATTCGTTATGTGGCCACTTACCTATGCTTTCCTGTAGCAATGAACGGCTGGCTGCCGACCCAGTGCATCTTGGCCAAGTACTCACAACCTAGCGGTTCTCTCACATCGCCGAAAGCCTTTGGCGCTGGCTCTTCTTCCTCTTCTTTCTGGCTCTGCAGCGCGTAGAAGCTCATCGTCTCATCAGTTCCAAGCGCAAATATATCTGTGCCTGGGTACATGAAGCCTGCATGAGCAATCGCTGATCCATGGTTGATGACTTGGTACAAAGCGTCATCTTCCTCGGCTTGGGATGTGTCGAAGATGTTGACTAGGCCGTCCGTGCTAGATGAGAGAAGCAGTGTAGGGAGTGTAGGGTGCAACTGTAAGGATGTGACTGTATCTGTATGCGAGTCTATGTACGAGCGCACAGGCGCTGACGTGTTTCGCTGGTCCCTAAATCGTATCAATTTTTCGCGTTCCGATAGTGTGGCTGTAATTACTGTACCAGACGTAGACAGGCGACTCGTGAGCTCCGTCATCAGGATTCTCAATACCAGCAGCCAGGAAGTTTTTTTGTGCATCGCAGACGATCGATGAAATAAGCTTGCTCGCTGGAGCACAGTGTTAGCTTCGGACATGACTGTCTAGTATGCTATCACCTACGACTCTGAACTTCGAGCATTTTTTGTCTGCTCCTCTGATCCCAGTATCTGATCCAGCCATCTCTTCCAGCAGTTACAACGACGTTGCTTGGTGCATCGTTGGCCCGCTCAAGGCAAGTAATGCTGTCGTTGGCGTTCTTGACAATACCATTCTCCTTGAGCGTCGCTGGATCCAAGAAACGCAGAGAGTCGTCTGAGGAGATTATGGCAAGTTGGTCGGTTTTTGAGTAGCTGAGTGGATCTTGCCGCGCAGCTGTGAAGATGATCCTATAGATGTAGGAGTTAGCCGGCAGCCCAACATCAGAATTGAGAGCCTGTGCCGCCATTATTGCTCTGTTCTGTCAGACCGACGAGGATGCTGCAAGGAAAAAGAGGTGGTTCGAGGTTGCAATGGTGGTTCAAGTGCTGTTTGACGGGCGCAGGTCAACGGAAGAAGAACAAAAAAATTATGCGGGCGAGGTGCGCGACTATCGTTGTCAACCCAACCTTGCCTTAATGCTATAACCGTCTCGTGCCTTCACAGGTCTAAGAGGTACACAGTACGTTGTTTATGATACACAATGTCCGACCGGTCTGGTTATTACGCGTTAGCTCCGCGTCTTGAAACAGGGCCAAAAACACATGTGTCTTGTGCATTACAGAGGCGGCGTTCGAGCGCTGCTACATCAAGAATTTGCTTGTACATTCGAATCAGGGCTCTTTAGACTCAAGATTCTGTGTACAGCCCAAGCCTTGCATGTCTATATATATGTTGCCTTGATATGAAGCTCGTTAAGTTATTATGCAAACAGTACGAGTGATTAACGACGGGCGTCTCTCTTCGATCCCTCAAATCCCAGTCCATTACCATAACGGCAACAGACAGATGAGAAGTCACTCCAACGCCTTCAGCGCTTGCGCTCAGCGTTGGCGATAACGAGGTTCGTGAAGAAGAAGAAAGCCGACCAGCGCGCGTGCGAAGATTTTACGGATCCTCTGCCCAATCGTGCACGGACGAAATTGAAAGTTGAGTAAGCGGAGGCTGCTGATTGGCGGCGGCTACGACCTCGGGAGTCGGAGGAAGGAACCAACGACGACATCGATGCGTGGTCGACCAAGACATCCTCCCTCGAAGTAATCGACGACGACGACGACGTCTGTTGTGCAGAGACGACAATGGCTTCTCAGCGTGTTTTCCAGCTTGGCCTGCGCCGCGCGGCCGCCCCTAGCTTCAAGATCCAGCCCGCTGGCCGCACCTTCCAGAAGAGGTACGTCTTCAGCAATTCACCAACAATTCGCCCAGTCGACACGCGATACAGCTCATAAGAAAGGCGGATCATTTTGGAAGAAGCTCGGCATCATCCAAGAAACATTCTGCAGCATCTTTTGATGTCCAGATTATGCAACCAGCACAAGCAGCATTCCCACACGGCAATGCATTTATCCAGGAGCAAACGCTGACAGCCCTCCAGGCTCGCTGCCACAGAGTCCGCCTCGCAAGAGACTGGTCAGGAAATTCTGCGCAAGCAACGTCTTAACCGCCCCGTCTCGCCCCATCTGTCTATCTACCGCCCGCAAATCACCTGGTACGCCTCGTCCCTGAACCGCATCACGGGCATCACGCTCTCAGGCTCTTTGTACCTGTTCGGTCTCGCATACCTCGCTGCACCTTACACGGGATGGCACCTCGAGACCGCATCGATGGTCGCGGCGGTGGCGGCGTGGCCTGTTGCTGCCAAGGTGGCGCTGAAGAGCTTCTTCGCGTTCCCCATGTTCTTCCACTCTTTCAACGGTGTTAGGCATCTGCTGTGGGATATCGGCGTTGGTTTCACCAACCAGCAGGTCATCAGGACTGGATGGTCAGTGGTCGGACTTACGATCGCCACATCGCTGTACTACGTCTTCTTCCAGTAGACCCATGGCCGCAACTGGTAGTGCATCTTACTTTGGGAGGAGAGGGATGAAAATGGACAGAAAGAGGTGCGTAGTTTGAAGTGCGACAGGATAAGGAATGAGGAGGCGCGTGAAAGGGAGAGGAAGAAGAGCGAATGAGTTGATGTTCTGGACTGGGGTGAAGTACAATGTGTACATTCTACGTGTTTCTCAATACGAATTGTTTGTTTTGATGCGCAAGCGCTGGCGCTGTACATGCGGCAACCATTTTGCGGCAACACGCCGAAATGCGCTATACTGCCTCTGCCTGGGCTATCCAATTTGAGACTCAGGCGACCACAAGCTCTTACCCAGTTCTACTCCACTTCGTCTCATCTCCGTTGACTCCGTTCGACCCTTCGGCATCATCTCTCTGCCTCACCGTCCCTGCACCAGGCCCTAGCTCCTCTCCAATCACCATTCCATTAAAGTTGCCCTCATCGTCCAGATACTGATCCATGTTCTCCGCAGTGATCCATCCGCTCGCTCCTGGCGCTGTCAGATCATCCTCAATACCGTCTCCCTCGTCATCGGCGTTGGGGTCTGGGTGGAGATCTGCACATGTGTTCATCGCACTAAAGATGTCCTTGATGCATGTACTGTCTGGGGAGCTGGCGTAGTTCGGCGGCAGCACAGTGAGCTCGAGGGTCTGTATGTCCTCTTCGTCGTTGACAGTGTCGGCATCGTTCAGAGAGAGGTTCATGTAAAGCGCTTCGATTGTGGACTTCCACTTCATGGTTGCGTGGAGTGCGATAGTGGGATATGAGATTGCGGCGCCAGTCGGTGTGGGACTGTTCTGGAAAATGAGTAGGGATCTATTCTGAATTAGACTTCTCGTGTGTGTCTTGCGACTGCGTAGCACGTACTCTGAAGTCACCCAGATATCTACATCTTTGATCAGAGTGTCGTCGCCGTCTGTTGTCGTGCTGAACTTCGCGAATACAGGGTCTTCTTGCAATTGCGACACTGGCGCTGAGAGTGTAACACCAGAGTAGTTTGCATATGTGACTGGTTTTGCGCCGAAGAAGGTCGTTGGTGTCTGCTGCTGATGCTCTTGTAGTGGGGTAAAGTCGGTGGCCTGCGGCGCGTTTGGAACGTGTCGAATGGACATTTTGAAGGCTCAAATAGGATTGTCAGAGTTTCGCGACAACGGTTTCGTACTCTTGAATTTACTTGGGGCGTTGCGTTAGGTGAATGTAGAGGTGTCACGCCGAAGCAGCTGCCTTCGAAAAAGTGACCGAGCGTCATAGCTCCAAACATTCGATCAATTAGTGTGTTGCACTGCTACCTATTCGACACCACACAATTGCTCGAGCCTGCTTGTTCATTCACTTCAGGCACTCAATTTCGGCTTCGCAATGCTTTGAGTACCTCCAACGTGTGCGAAAGCCACAAAATGTCCGCATTCCCCTCCAAGCCGATTGCGAAGCTCACCGGCCACAATGGCATCGTCCACGCCGTCGCATACTCTTCTGGCTCGCAGTCATACATCCTGACAGGCTCTTCCGACCGTACAATTCGACTGTTCAACCCCCAAAAAGCCCCCACATCCTCCGTCGCTCCTACCGCATCGAACGCGTACCCACCCGGGCTCGTCAACAAGTACAGCGCGCATGGCTACGAGGTCCTCTCGATTGACGTCAATACGGATAACGACAAATTTGTCTCAACCGGCGGCGACAAGACGGTTTTCTTATGGGATGTACAGACTGCACAAACGATCAGGCGCTTTATGGGCCACGCAGGGCGTGTCAATCGTGGTGTCTTTGGCGGAGAGGGCGACAGCATCATTGCAACTGGAAGCTTCGACGGAACAGTCCGGATCTGGGACTTGAAGTCGAATGCTTACAAACCCATTATGACGCTCGACGATGCCAAAGATAGCATCACTGATGTGGCCATTCACGATGCAGAGATCCTGGCTACGAGTGTCGACGGCAGAGTCAGAAGCTATGATCTAAGAACTGGCATGTGTGAGGCTGATGTGATTGGTTTTCCATGCACAAGTCTGGCCGTCTCGAAGAAGGGCACAGAAATGCTAGTCAGCTCGTTGGACTCCACAATCAGGCTGATAGATCGCTCGAACGGGGAGCTTCTAAAGGCATATAAGGACGAAGCCTTTGTCAACAAAGATCTGAGGGTCAGAAGCACTTTAGGTTTAAACGACAGTATTGTGCTCAGTGGCAGCGATGACGGTATGGTCTTTGCATGGGATATCATGGGGGAAGAATGTATGCACCGCTTCAAGCATTCCGAGATGCGTGAGGTGTATGGCAAGAAATCGGTTGTCCAGCCAGCAAGCAAGAAAGAGATTGTATCGGCTGTGGCTTTTTGTAATACACGAAAAGAATGGGTTAGTGGTGGAGGCGATGGTAATGTCATCGTATGGGGGCTATGACCGCGTTCACAGTCCTTCAAAAATGAGAAATATGCGTCCAGGTAATCGACCCTCGCCGTCGCATTGACACGGCCAATCGCCTCAACCTACGGCAATAAGGCATCCTCTGGATTGACCGACTAGTTCGACCTCCACTCTACGTTGGGCTCCGTTTGGTACACCAGCAATGGCTCACAAATTACTCCGACATCCAGTTCGAAGTCTTCTTTCGGCCAGGAAGGCTTTTGCGGTGGCAGTACCGCCGACTGATGCTTTGCTCGGACTCCTTTTTCCGCACCACGCCTCCTGCTAAAGTCCCCATAAAACAAGGCGATCGCAACGACACCAAGGACCACAATCGAGACGCCTGCAATAATAGCAATGTGCTTGCTGGGTCTTGTTGGTTGGCGCCAGGCGCGACCGGGTGGCTTGGGCTGTGTAGCGGGCATTTTGTGTGCTCGTGCGAGAAATAATACTCTCAGCGGGGCCGGGATTTTGTTCAACTCATCGACCAGTGTTTCGAAGTGTTTAATTCGAGATTTCAAACATGGTAACGAGTACTTCGTCAAGAGTTTGAGGGGAACGAGAGAGATCGTCCGTGATGCAAGGTGTACGATCTGGCTCGGTTCTTTGCAGCTATGCGTTCAACATGAAGCGTGAGTGCATCTGCCTTTTATATGGCACACCTACGTGTCATACCTGTCGCACATATTCGGGGCTGCAACTAGCATAGCGCTCAATACCGCTACCTGCCATTGTCAACAATTCAACATGACTTGTCCGACTGCATGACGCCAGCAACCCTTCTCGTATTGTAGCTCGACATACACATTCGCTGGTTGTTGGAAAGCCGAGCGCTGCTTCTGAAGCCAGAGGCCTTGGCAGTCTGACATGTACACTGAACGGTCGGTCAGTATCGTGTTGTCCGCGCCAGATAGCATACTGCACCTTCCATTGGACTTCAGCTATAAAGGTTGTATTGAGGCTCACGCAAACGTGTGTCTCTCAGCGTCGCCGACTGCCTCAAGAATAACTGTTTCTGTGTGGAATGAAATGCCCGACGACACTTGCCTTAAATCGTGGTGACTCCATGCGCTACTGAAGCTTGAAATTGGGATGAGATTTCAATACATACGAAAGGCTTGGCTGATCCTGTTCCATCTTTGATGTATACTGAATTCTTGGATTCGATGCAACCGCACGAGCGTCTGGCACTACAGCCTTGTGCTTGCGTGTCAATACTCTTCACAAAACAAAAACTCTACCCATGCGCATCTTCCGATGCTTTCTCTCAGCAAGCACATGTTCATATCCAGAAGAGGCTTTCATCTCCGCGTGCACGTCACAGCCGCAAGGGAACCTGCGTCTGTTGTGTAAGTTGGGGAAGAAGACACCGGAAATGGTTGGCTTACCGACCAGTTGTATCACTCGAAGCTTCTTATTGAATACACCGACACTTGATACGAGAGCGGAAGCGTCCTAGCTACAGGATTCTGTTGACAACATGCGACGGTTTCGACACAGTGTATCGTCGTTGCTGTATCCCGACATCTGTGGTACTTTCAGAGCAATCTAAATCAGGTTTCAATCTGCTCGTGTACATATCTTCGACGGCTTTGTCTAGTCCGTGGGCATTAGAACAGCAAAGATGTGCTTGCATTGCAGACGATCTTGATACCGACTGGACTCGACGTGCCACTACAACATAAAGGAGAGTATGTACAGAAGAGTAAGTGAGTAACAAATCCATCTCACTATAGCTCTCGCTCATTCATAGATGTCACCCACGAAGCCTGCTCTGCGTTCACATTGACTACCCCGCCTTCTTACAGTCTACTCAGACTCGACAAGCTGTACAAAGCCATCGTCATGTATGAGCAGTCCGACCGCTCCTTCAAACACGACCAATCCAACACTCTACCGCTCCTCTCCCCACCACCATACGAACCACCGGCTCCATCCACATCCACTCCCCCACTGCCTCCACTTCCCAACGACGACTACCGCTGTACAATCTCCCAGCAAACCCCCAACACCACCATTGTCAACATCTCTATTCGGATCCACCAACACCTCTCCTCCGATCGCGTCCCCTGCTGGCGCGTCCGCCGCAAACTAATCGCCCTCGACCAACCCATCTGCGCACACCGACGCACCTCGGAACCAGCATTCTTCCGCGCCGTCCGCCGCCGTATGAATACGCTATGTGTCTCCTTTGGATCCCGTGAGTATCTGCCCTTCTTCGGGAGGTGGACAGATCGCAGCCGCGTGTGGGCGTGCGAGGAGGAGGGGTGTTGCATGCAGGCTTGGATCACGAGGGATCGCGATACGGGATGGTTGAGGTTGTGGGCTAGGACGCAGTGGGTGGGTGAGTTGGAGGGGGAGCATCGTGCGCTTTTGGAGGTTGTTAAGGCGAGGGCGGAGAGGGGTGGAGGGTTGAGTTTTGAGTGAGGTGGATGGCTGGCTTGGAAAAAGGGAGATGTGAGGGATTCGATTCGAACGCGCTCTTAGGCTTGTGCATGTTCATGATGATTGGGTTTTGTGCGCCGGTCTGATCGCATAGTGGGGACTTATTCGCAATAAGGTGCTGTAAATGAACAGCTTGGTAATCCATGTAATCTGTGGTCATCTTTGCGTCTGTCGGTACAGGACTGCGTAATCGAACTTTGACTGAGCCATAAACGAGGCTATAGACTCTTCAGTCATTTCGTACTGCAAAACAAACAACTCTGTCGTGAACAGCCATTGAGAGGCGTGATACAAATGGCAAGAGTACATCTTTTGGCGTGTGGACTGAATGTCGAATCCATTCGGAACTATCCACACCTCGTCACGAGCGAGAATCATATCACCAAGCCCATTTGGCGGCAGCAGCTTAATGACGACCACGGTGCTTAGCAGTTACTACAGTCTAGCCAAGGAACCACCCTCATCTCTCCCGATGTCACCCTACCAACACGCCGCAACCAAGCCCAACAACAACCTTTCTCCCCGCCGAACAAGTCACGAAAAGGCACCGAATCACACCTCGAATGACAAGCCTACACTTCCCTGAAACCCACACTCACCCCATTCTCCCCATCTCCTTGGCCATCTCCTCGCAGTGGTACGTAGTACCTCTACCTGACACGCCACTCCACCCCCGCCGCGCCTGCGCGGAGCGGACCAAGCCTTTCCGCCAAGCCCCCGCTCGCGCATCTTTCGCTTGATCGGGCAAGTAAGCACACGACAGCTTTCCTGCGATTAGGCGCCGTGCGTTTTGTGATGGACAAGGGCGAGTCGGGCCGAGGAGGTGCAATGCTTTGGAGGCAACACGCGGATTGTTACGAGGCTGGGGGGGTTGCGGTGGCGGTTATTATTGCGCGACTTTGGCGATCTGAGGGAGGGAGTCGGCAGGTGGTTGGGATTCGATAGTACTTTCTTTTGGGATGGGCAAGTGGGCACACGAGCTCTTGCCCAAAGGGAACGGGTGGTGCTTGCGCTAGTGCGGGGGCTGCATTAGTGGGCGACGCATCTTGCGCGTGGCTCGTGGGTCGAGGGCGACGTTTGATGAACTTTGCTGCGACGATCAGGGTCGGGCTGCTGCGTTTCAGATGGTGTGGTGATCTACAGAGCTGCAATATATTTGCAGCGGCCATGTATGCTGTTTGCAAACAGGGTGACGTTGCAGGTTGGTCATGCCTGGGTGGTTGGTTATGTGGGCGTCTCAGGTGTTGTGCTGTGGACATGGCTGCGCATTTGCAAGGCTATTGGCTGCTCGAGGAAAGAGTCGGGACAGCGACAAGGAGAATACAAGATGGCACAAGACGTTTAGAGCGCGCGGCAGATGAAATGGCTTGCGTTGTGAGTGTGGACGATTTCACTGACGACGAGCCCCCGACGGAATTGCTGCGTAGATTAAGGACATTCGTCGTCATATTGAAAGGGACTTTAGGGAAAACGAGGCCACAGTCGAGTGAGAGTCTACCACGAGGTGTTCGAGTTCTATCTGATTGGTCGAATAAGTCTACGACATGACCTTCTCAGCATCGAGCTGTGGGTTCGCATCGAACATTAATTGTGGCGATTCGGCACGTGATTTGATCTTATACAGCCTCAACACCACAAACAGCATCAGGAGAATCGTCGGAAACCGGCTGTAACGGCATCTAAAGCGGGTCTGAGTGCAGACTGACGTCCGTGGCAGATTGACAGTGCCATGCTGCAAGCGGGTGCAACCGTCTCGTTCAAGTTGGCGGCAAGCACTTCATGCGAGACTCACAGTGCCTCGAAACCCTTCAATCCGCAACGTGCAAAGAGGCCGAGATTTGATTGGCAGAGGCAAGCGTCGCAGGCTTTTTTGCTTGTGGGGTTCCCAAGGCCTGCCGAGTGCAGCGGAACGGAGGACCTTGGCAACTTGGCGGGTTGGCGGGATCGACCATGGACGATTCGCCCAATGGATAGCAAGCATGAATTAAGTGTCGTTGACATACGTGCTGGGCACTGAGAAGTCTGTCACTTGGCCAATGTCTCCCGAAGTGAGGCCCATGTTGTTACCGATCCAGGATCTGTGGTTTTGTGGCAAGTGCTCGCGTGCTCGTATTTATATGGAAGAGCGCTCCTTTTATGGTGGCCAGTTTTCTCAGCAGATACTCGATACACTCTCTCATCTGAATCTCTCAGTCGCTCGGATTCACGATGGCGCCCGCGATCACTGCAAAGTACGATTGGATCCTTGCGATCACAACCATTGCTTTTGTCTTCTCCGCGTTCGGTAACGGTGCCAACGATGTCGCCAATGCCTATGCCAGTATGTTCATCGAACTTGTAAAATGAAACTCTAGATGCTGACCCTTACTAGCATCGGTGGCTGCCCAAACCTTGACAATGGTGCAAGTTGGATTTCTGTCCATCGCCACTGAATTCGTAGGAGCTGTCGCTCTCGGAGCCCGTGTCACTGATACTATCAAGAACGGTATCATCAACATCGAACGTTTTGAAGCCCCTGCCGAGCCTGGTACACTCATGCTTGCCATGGGTTGTGCTGAGGTTGGTAGCGCTGCCTGGTTGATGTTCGCCACAAGGATGGGTATGCCCGTCTCCACTACCCAAACTATCGTCGGTGCGCTTGTTGGTGTTGGTTTTGCCACCAACGCTGGAGTCACTTGGGGTTGGGAGTCCGGCTCTGTATCCCAGGTCGCTGCCAGTTGGGCAATCGCTCCCCTCATTGCTTGCGGTTTCAGCGCTATCATTTTCGGCACAGTCAAGTACGCTGTTCTTGAGCGTGAGGACTCTTTCAAGTGGGGACTGCGCCTTACCCCATGGTACTTTGCTACCACGGGTGCTATCCTCGCTCTGTTCATTGTCATCGAGACCCCTACCGCACCTTCTCTTGAGGAGTTTGGCGCTGGCAAAGCCGCCGGTATCATCCTCGGAGTCTTCTTCGGAGTTCTGGCCTTCAGCTACATTTTCTTCATGCCCTATCTCAAGCGCAAGTTGATCCAGAAGGACGCTCGTCTGCGCATCTGGCACGTTCCGCTCGGACCTCTCCTCGCCCGCGAGAACCCTCCCTTGTACTGGCCTGGCAAGGCGGACGGCGAATACGTCAAGAACTACTATGCCGATGCATATGGTGAAGTTCGAGCTCAAGGCCAGGAGCTGAAACAAGCCAGGGATGCAGAGAAGCAGCCACAAAATGTCGATGATATCCAGAAGACTTCTCCCGGAAGTAGCAAGGATGGCCTTCCCACTAACCCAGAAGATGCCAAAGCTCTGGAGGAGAAGATGAAAAATGATCCAGATGCCATTCCTCAGTTGTCAAAGAAGCGCGTTCACCTGGAACCTTATGAGCGATTTATTGGGCCTGTCAAGGAGCTGTCCTGGACCAACCCACAGAAGTCTTGGGGCTACTTCAAGTATGGTCTGCTCCAGGGTGTCACCCGAGATGTCATTACCCACGACAGCGACAAGCTTCGCGACATCCACGCTCGCGCCAACCGCTACGATGTGCGCGTTGAGCACATGTGGACGTACTGCCAGGTTATCTCTGCAATGATGATGAGTATTGCTCACGGTTCCAACGATGTTGCCAACGCTGTTGGCCCGTGGTCTGCTGTGTACCAGACATACCAGAATGGCGCAATTGCGACCGAATCCGGCACTCCTGTCTGGATGTTGGTCATTGCTGGTCTGCTGCTTGGTCTGGGGTTCTGGTTCTACGGATAGTAAGTGATTTGATCCTTGGGCACATGAGCATTATGAGCTAACATGGTACGCAGCCACATTATGCGCGCTCTCGGAAACAAGATTACACAGATGAGTCCCACTCGTGGATTCGCTACTGAGCTCGGGGCTGCCGTCACTGTTATGCTTGCCTCTCGTCTGGGTCTTCCAGTCTCGACGACACAGTGCTTGACCGGTGCTCTGATCGGCACGGCGCTCATGAACTACGACTTGAAGGCTGTGAACTGGGCCCAGTTGGGCTTCATTTTCATGGGGTGGGTTGTCACGCTGCCAGCTTCTGGTATGATTGCTGGTCTGCTCTGCGTCATGGCGCTGAACACACCTCACTTCTAAGCTGCGTGTAAGCGTTTAGTTTGTAAAGCATATACCCGGCGTTGATTTTGATTGGATGGTTCATGGATTTCGAAAAGCAGGGCACGGGTGCCTTGAAGAGTCCAGGTAGACCATAAACATACAGCAATGATGGATGAGTTATTGGATGTGTGAATGAACAAACTGCAGCAATCACGTGAAGAATTGGCTTGCAGGTCGAGGCCTGCACGGAGAGAACATGTTGCCACCATGCTCGCTGGTTTCCAGAAGTGCAATGCTGGACAAGGCGTAAGTCTGGGATCGATGGTCAGAGTTGATGCATGCATGCATGGCGGTGAAGGTGCGTGGGTGCCAAAGAAGGCCGCGGGGAAGGAAGGCCGATAGCGGCAACGCGCTAGTGACGCAGCCAATTGCCCCGCGTGTACCCGAATTAATTTTTTGAGACCCCGCGAGTTCGGTCGAGTCTTTCAGGTCTTGTAGGCTTCGCCGCTTCGCACAGGCATCTCTCTTCGGAGCCCCCCGACAACTTCTCTGTCATTCGAATTGGCGCCGCCATCAGTCAGCATGGCGTCTAGCGAGAGCCCCTACCTGATTCTGCCGGGCTCGTCCGCCCACTCGGACTTTCGTCTGAAGCGGCTGGCGCACGAGATTGGCGCGACCGACGTGCGCTCGGTGTGGGCGCACTTTGTCAACCCTCTGCGCGAGCTGAGCAGCACCGAGCTCAGTACGCTGCAGCAGCTCCTGCACTATGGCGAGTACCCAGACACACGTGACCACCTGACACAGGTGTTGCTTGAGGCTGTTCACCGTGGTGGTGAGCCCAAGGACGGCCAGACAGCGCTTTTCTACGTCTGCCCACGCGCAGGCACCATCTCGCCATGGAGCTCGCTGGCCTCGATGATTGCACGCACCTGCACGCTGGAGAAGGCAGTCAAGCGCATCGAGCGAGGCATGGTCATCGCTGCCACTTTTGACCGCCAGCTCGAGCCAGACGAGATCCCCAACCGCGACCGCCTGTACGACCGCATGACCCAGACCATCGACCGCAAGTCTCCAGACCTCGAGGTCATCTTTGGCGAGAGCGAGCCTGCCCAGGCCACCACCATCAGCTTCGACGAGTACAGCAGCGCCCAGGCAGCCCTCGAGCATGCCAACCGCGAGCTTGGCCTGGCCATGGACAAGTCGGAGATCGAATACCTCGTCGAGGCCTATACGCAGGAGCTGAAGAGGGGTCCTGTCGACGTCGAGCTGTTCATGTTCGCCCAGGTCAACTCGGAGCACTGCAGACACAAGCAGTTCAACGCCGACTTCACCGTCGACGGCGTCCGCAAATCACACTCGCTGTTCGGCATGATTCGCAACACCCACCAAAAGCACCCTGAGCATGTCGTCAGTGCCTACAGTGACAACGCTGCCGTCTTGAACGGTGAAGAGGCAAGCTTCTGGGCACCCAACAACCTGACTGGCGAGTGGAACGGTGTCAAGGAAACAGTCCACATTCTTTGCAAGGTCGAGACGCACAACCACCCTACTGCCGTGTCGCCCTTCCCCGGTGCCGCAACAGGCTCTGGCGGTGAGATCAGAGACGAAGGTGCTGTGGGTCGTGGATCAAAGCCCAAGGCTGGACTCGCAGGCTTCACCGTCTCCGACTTGCTGATTGAGGGCTTCGAGCGACCGTGGGAGCTGCGAGATGTGGGCAAGCCTGCACACATTGCCAGCAGCCAGGACATTATGCTCGAGGCTCCCATCGGCAGTGCGCAGTTCAACAACGAATTCGGTCGCCCTTGCACCATTGGATACTTCAGAACCATGTTGATGAAGGTTTTTACAAATGAGAAGGAGTCGGAAATCCGAGGCTACCACAAGCCTATCATGCTGGCAGGTGGCGTGGGCACTGTCAGACCTCAGCATGCCCTCAAGGATCCCGATCTTGTGCCTGCTGGCTCTCACTTGCTAGTCATTGGTGGCCCTGCCATGCTCATTGGTCTTGGTGGCGGCGCTGCATCTAGTGTGCAGTCTGGCGAGGGCAAGGTCGAGCTTGACTTTGCTAGTGTCCAGCGTGGCAACCCTGAGGTCCAAAGACGCGCACAGGAAGTCATCGATGCATGCCGATCAATGGGTGACAAGAATCCCATCCTCTTCATCCATGACGTCGGGGCTGGAGGTCTTTCGAATGCCCTGCCCGAGCTTGTCCACGATTCTGGACTCGGCGCCATTTTCGAGCTGCGCGAGGTGGACAACACTGACAGAGGCATGAGTCCGCTACAAATTTGGTGCTGCGAGGCACAGGAGCGCTACGTGTTAGCAGTTGGACCCAACGAGCTTGATCTTTTCAAGCGCATCTGCCACCGCGAGCGCTGCGGCTACTCAGTGGTTGGTGTCGCTACGGATGAGCAGCGCCTCGTCTTGAAGGACAGGGATTCCAAAGAGAACCCTACACCCATCGACCTTCCCATGTCAACTCTGTTCGGAAAGCCACCCAAGATGTCCCGCGTCGTCGAGTCAAGGAAACTGAGGCTTCCGCCCTTCGACAGCAGCCTGTCCATGTACATTCCAGACGTGCCCAAGGACGGCCTTGTCGCAGAGGCTGTTGATCGCGTGCTCACACTCCCATCAGTCGGCTCCAAGAATTTCTTGATCACTATCGGCGATCGTACTGTTGGTGGACTGACTGTCCGCGATCAGATGGTCGGCAAGTGGCAGGTCCCTGTCGCTGATGTATCAGTTACAGCTACATCGCTTATGTCTGGTGTCAAGACTGGCGAAGCCATGGCAATGGGTGAGAAGCCTACCCTGGCTCTCATCTCAGCTGCAGCATCAGCCAGGATGGCGGTTGCCGAGTCTCTCATGAACATCGCCGCGGCAAGTTTGTTCGATAGGCTCTCAAGGGTCAGGCTGTCCGCAAACTGGATGTCGGCTAGCAGCCACCCTGGTGAGGGTGCGGCTTTGTACGAGGCTGTTGAGGCTATTGGTATGGACCTCTGTCCTCGCCTTGGCATATCAATCCCTGTTGGAAAGGACTCAATGAGCATGAAGATGAAGTGGTCAGAAAATGGTGACGCTAAGGAGGTCACAGCACCAATGTCTCTCGTCATCACTGCCTTTGCGCCTGTCAACCGCATCGACCGAACATGGACCCCTGCATTGGAGCGTCTTGAGGATGTCGGTGAGACAGTTCTGATGTACGTCGACCTTGCAGCGGGCAGGAAGGCGCTTGGTGGATCAGCACTGGCTCAGACATTTGGACAAATCGGTGACGAGGCACCCGACGTCCATGATGCCGATATCATCAAGGACTACTTTGATGCGGTTGAGCAGCTCCACGAGTCCGGAATTGTACTTGCATATCACGATCGTTCGGATGGCGGTTTGTTCACTACCCTCGTCGAAATGATGTTCGCAGGCCGTTGTGGTCTGGAGATCATGCTCGATGGTGTGGCACAGTCAAACGAACCAAAAGACGTCCTCGAGGCTCTATTCAACGAGGAGCTTGGTGCCGTTTTCCAGATCAGGAAGAAGGACGAGGTTGCTTTCAACCGCTGCTTCGCTACTTGTGGTCCTCCTCCTGGCATGATCAAGAAGATTGGTCGCGTTCCTGAAGCTTCCAAGCAGGGCTTGTCTATTGCAGTCGGCTCTCTGACTGTCTACCGCAACACTCGTGCGGAACTTCAGCAGAGGTGGGCTGAGACATCCTACCGCATGCAGCGACTTCGTGACAATCCTGAGTGTGCCGACAAAGAATTCGCGATCATCAACGACGACCAAGACCCCGGCTTGTCCTATAACCTCACCTTCAGGCCACAAGAAAACATTTTGCCCCTCAAGGCCAGCATCTCGTCTGCCTTTGTCTCGAAACCTCGTGTTGCCATTCTCAGAGAAGAGGGTGTCAATGGTCAGAGTGAGATGGCTTTTGCCTTCCACATGGCCGGCTTCTCTGCTATCGATGTCCACATGACTGATATCATCTCTGAGCGCGTATCCCTCGCAGGATTTGTCGGTGTCGCAGCTTGCGGTGGCTTCTCTTACGGTGATGTTCTTGGTGCCGGTCAAGGATGGGCTAAGTCGGTTCTGCTGCACCCCAACACCCGTAAGGAGTTCCAGACTTTCTTCGAGCGCGCAGATACCTTCGCTCTTGGTGTCTGCAATGGCTGCCAGTTCCTGTCCAAGCTGAAGGAACTGATCCCTGGTGCTGAGGCCTGGCCCACATTCGAGCGCAACGCCTCCGAGCAGTACGAGGCTCGTGTCTGCATGGTTGAAGTCATAGACCCTAAGGGCACTGGCAACGAGCCCTCAGTCTTCCTACACGGTATGCACGGCTCCAAGCTGCCCATCGTCACTGCTCACGGCGAGGGCCGCGCTCATTTCTCTGCGCCGTCAAACCCTCAGACTCTCTACAACGAGAACCTCGTCTCCATGCGCTACGTCGACAACTACGGCAAGCAGACCGAGACCTACCCGTACAATCCCAATGGTTCGCCAATGGGCATCACCGGTGTGCGCTCAACAAGCGGACGCGTATTGGCGCTCATGCCTCACCCCGAACGCACAATTCTCAAGGAAGTCGCCAGTTACATGCCCAAGAATCAGGCCGAGGAGTGGGGCGAGCTTGGCCCCTGGAGCCGCATGTTCAAGAGCGCGAGGAGGTGGGTCGGCTAAGCAGCGAGGCTTACAGAGGAGGATGCGTGGCATTTGGTGTTTTGGCGTTCCTGTGATATCCACCTGAAAAGGACAAAAATCTAGACATGAGCATGAGTAGAATCTATTTTCTTCGTTTCGAGCATCGCATAGCCTCTATTATCTTTCATGAGCCCACTAATTGTATTCCATGGCCCACAAACGAATACAACGACCGCATCGATTTGTACATCTCATTCAAACCACACCCCCGTCCTCTCCCAATCCTCAACAACAGCCCTTCGACGCCCCTCGCTCCTCGGCATAAACTCAACCTCAAACGGCTCACTCCCCAACAACAAACCGCCATGAAACCCCGTCTCAGCGCTCAAATCCAACGTACCCTTGGGCTTGACATCAAACGCCCATACAACCTTCGCCGCCATAGCCAGAAACCCGTTCTGGGCAAACACATTGCCCGGACACTGGCGTCGACCGCTGCCAAACGCGTAGACGGGCTTGCGGCCCTGGACTTGGCATTCTGCGGCGGACAACGCGGTGCCGTATGGGTTGCTGAGGTAGCGCGCTGGGTCGAAGGTGTCGGGAGAAGGGAATAAAGACGCGTCGTGCGAGTCGGCCCATATGTTTTGCAGGATGACGGTTCCGGTGGGGATGTGGTAGTCGCGGAATGTGTCGGGGGCGTCGAGGGTGTGGGGGAGGTTTAAGGCTGCGACGGGACGCCAGCGAAGAGTCTAGGCATCTTGTTAGTGGATAGAGGGAGGTAAAGCGTGGGAGATTCGCGTGGTGCTGGTTTACCTCGAAGAAACACGCTTTGAGGTATGGCAATTGGTCTAGGTCTTCGACTCGTGGTGGCGTGCTGGCTGATGATACACTGTCTACTTCGGCCTGCGCCCGTTTGAGGACCTCGGGGAGGCCGCCTAGGACTTTGATGAAGGTCAGAGCACTGAGGTATGTGGTGTCTACAGCAGCATCGAACAATCCGCCACCGAGGTACGCCAGCTGGTGATCGTCGAATCCGCCCTTGTTGTCTTGCTCTTGAAGGAGTCTTGCCATCAGAGACAGAAAGCCCCCGGGCTTCTGGTTCTTTCCAGCTTGATGATTCTTCAGCTCGTCTTTGGCGCACTTGAGCATCATGTAGTAGAAGTATTGCTGGTTCTTGCGCACGTTTGCCGCTTTCCCTTTCCACTTTGCCAAAAATGATGGAAAGTACTTGAGTATAGGGAACATGCCAACTGGAGGCGCCGAGCCCGGATCGAGTAATTCCAGCCAATTGTTTTGATTATCATAGAAGAGTTTGATCAGGTCTTTGTCCTTCTGTGCTCCCCGGTGACCACAGATTGCGGTCAGTGGTGTTCCCATGCCCCAGTTGTGCAGGTGGTCTTGAAACTTATCTGGCATCATGACAAGATTGTACGCAAAGTGAGCCGCTGCAGCGTCTTGTAGCGGAAGAGCTTGCTCGCATCCAGCAGGTCCTAACAGAAGTCTGATAGCAGACCGGAAGCGTTTCAGATACGGATCATTCTGCAAGAAGAGGATGTGCTGCGTATTCTGAACGACGTGTTCTCGGAAGATGTAATCTGTCGGTCGCCCAGAGTAAATATTCCCTCGCTTCTCGAGCAACTCTCGAACGACCTCTGCGCTATTCAGAACCACCAGGTTTGTAGGTCCAGCCTTGAGGCCGATGATGTCGCCATAAGTTTTGCGCCATTCCGAAAACTTGACATGGAGCCTACTCGTAGCAAAGTGGTGTACATTGCCAATGAAGGGCAACGAAGGCGGTCCCGGGGGATAATCTTTGGGAGGAAGAGACTGTAAGGAAAATCGAACGACGGAAACAACAAGGTAGACCAGCACCAGGCCCACGGTCAGTTGTAGAGCGAAACCGTTGTAAGCATCCATTCCTGGCTTGCTAATAATCTGCAGTCAGTTATGGAAATTCCAGGTGTGTAAGATGCCATTGGAGCGGGGTATTATAAACTCCAAAAACCCCTGCAATTGAGATGCACTCATACCCTGAAGAGTGTGTCCCACATATCGGCAGGGTTGAGATCCTGTGTGGTCGAGCGTCGAAAGCGGGCAATTCTCCGCAGCTATGACCATATCTGCCAGGCATTGCAGTTAGAAGAAGACTAATGGGCTTTTCATACACCTCCCGGGAGCTTTTGCGTACTTGTTGTAAGACTAGGCGCTGAAAAATTGCAGCACTTTCCACATGCTTTGTTACCTTCAAACCCGTAATGTGCCTATCTTATATCAAGCACCTCGAATACTTGCAGTACATGATTCCATCGAGCGAAGTATCAGACCTTTCCTCGGGTGAACAAAGCTGCTCTATTGATCGACGATGGGCTAACACGATCGAAGCCTGCCTCTTGAAAGGTTATGGGAAAGGACACAGGAAGTCGTCCAAAAGGAGCCGGCATGTCAGGTCATGGACCATATGATGTTGCGCACGGTGCCGCGGGTGGAGGAACGTTGACGATCTTTGGCTAGTAAGAGGGCAATCGATTTTAAAGCATAAGAGCTCCGCCGCACGTTTGCACTGTACGGTAAGTCGGGACTGGGTTGCTTGTAATGGTTCAAGGCCTTCTGCCTGTGGGCGTGCTATCTTCATGTGCCACAGCTTATGGATGACTTAGTTGCGCAGTGTTGCGTCGTTCGACAGTGATCACATCAAGGCCACAAACGGATCTTGCATACAGAATGAGCGTAGTCTGTGCATGCCATGAATAAGGTGATTGAGTGGTTTGTGTCGTGAAGTAAAATAGCTTGGCACTTCGGCTTCTAAAATCTGACAGCGGGGCAGCCTTGCGCACCTTCCTTGTTCCCTGTCTTCATCGCACCTAGCGTATTGGCCTGGCCTCGCAACAATCGCAACATCTGATCACAGCACCGCGACGAGCAGGATCATGCGTTCATTGAACCTTGAAGAACAGCGTCGATCCATCGAGTGGCCTTAGTCTGCATCGATTCCTTTGGGCCATATGTCTTTCGCTTGCCGGATTCTTCTTTGGCCAAAGGCGCACAAGGTGATGGTTTCTCAAGTTCGTAGCTTGCAGATCTCTCGAGCTCTGCCACCTTCATTGTTGCAAAGTCCTCCTGCTCCTTTTTCTCTTTCTTTCCTATGTTTATGTGAACTCTACTACAGGCTCGAAATGATGTAACGAAAATACCTTGTTTGTCATCCCAGCCCATAGAGACCTTGTTCTTAAATTGCTGCAGCATCTTGCTTTCGATAGGAGTTTTGCGCAAGACCACCTGTTTCCCCAAAACCTTTGCTGTATCGTATATTTATCTATAATCCAAGATTCATACAGGCTGTGCAATTAGGCCACCCGTGACCTCGCGTACAATCTCAAGGTGGCTGAGTGCATACAGCTTACAGGCTGAAAACGCCTGCGACAATTCACAACTGAGCTTTTGAGCCATATGTATCAGAATGTATCTTTTTTTCTTCTTAGTAACAAAGGTGCGGGCCGAATCGAAGCGATGGATGCCCCGATCCTACGACCAATCTGCTAAGCGGTATCCGGTGTCTCTAGTATGATTATGAGGACTGTACAGTTGTCTGAGCCCTTGGCTTTGCCAGCCCGCTTCGCCAACTCATCCGCGATTTGCTTTGCCGACCACCCTTGACGCCTCCAGTCGGTTGCCGTCCTCGCCGCCTGTTCAGCTTCCTGCTTTTCTCCAATGCCATCTGTGGATAGAAAAACCATGCTTTCACCTTTGAGATGCTGGACACTGAAGTGCGCCTTGTTTGTGACGAGATCTGCCGATGCTTTCCTACCTGGCTTCAGGCCTGTCTCAACACCATCCAGATCTGACAGGTTATGACCAGCTAGATTATTGACCCTAGGTAGCTTCAACTCGGTATCGCCGACCGCACGGCTCATCGCTAGAGCACCTAGAGAAGCCGTGTTAGCGTTCCTAGGAGTATGGCAGTTCGTGAGCTCGAGGACGCTTACCAACTCTGGCAGCACCCGTATCATACTTCACCTCCCCTCCTGCATCTTCAATTCGCTTCTTTTCTTCTGGGTCATCGGGAACATGCAATACGGAAAGTCGTCGGATGCTCCATTCGTTCTTGGCCTTAGCAAGATGGTGAGCTCTCAACGTGTGATCCAGCTTGCTAAGCTTGCTCTCCTCTTTCTTATTTCGTCTGACATGCTCCGCAAATATGATGTGGGAATCTCCGACGTCCGCTTCGACCAGTAGCTTCTGAGCAGTGTCGATCAGGACCAGAGCCAGGGTGGAACCGTCTTTCCAATCCTCTTGATGAACGATTGCATCCTCTCGATCTAGCACATCTTGAATCGCAGCCTGGTAGATCTGCTGTGAGTGCGTAGACGACTTGGAAAGTGCCTCATCGATGAAGTCCGCCAGATTGTTCCTCAGGTGATCAGCTACGGTGGCACCCGCACTATCTTGACAATTAGATGGTGCTAGGGACAATTTTGAAAAGGGAGGACTTACTGCCCATCAAATACTGCAAAAACAGCAACGTCCTTGTTCGATTTGAGACTTCCAGGCATCAACGCAATGAATCTGTCCTCCTGATGAGGCCGTTCTCCTTGGATCTGCAGGGACCCGTTAGCGAGATTCCACAACCTGACTCTCCGCGAAAATCACGTAACATACCACTGCCGTGCCAACCTCCTTTATCTGCACGTTGTTGATATCTGACGGTGCTAGGACCCCTCCTCTTCCCCTGTCGAGTGATCTTCTGATTTTATGCATCATGGCTTTGGTATGATGTTAACGGCTAACACGAAAGTTTGGCTGGTGCTGTTGTAGTAGCGAGCATCAGTATGACGACGCCATGGCGCGCATACTGGAAACTGCCTGGAAATCAATTCGCCCAGCAACGCTTACCCTGCAAAGTGTAAAGAACAGGTAAGAGGGAAGCCCGCCGCTCTCCATTTTCGCGTGTGCCTGCTCAGGTGCTCAGTTACCTACTTGTCGCAATTGCCTTGCTCGACAGCACGTGACACATTGTGCGCTCTTTCTACACAGTAAGGCTGCATAACGAGATTGCGACGCCGCAACGGTGATTTGTCTCACAATCAGTCGTGTCAATTGTAGAGCGTTGGATCGCTGATGATCATTCAACTCCGACGCTGGATCGTCTGTTGCTTGGTCTTTGCATCACATCGTCGCCCCTGTAGTGCAGCATCTCCGAAAACTTTGTGATGGTCTCGCGTTACTTCGTTGCTTCTCTTGGAGAACCCTACAATCCTTCCGCAGAATTATTCATGGCGATTGCCAACTCGTATAGGGTCGTAGTGACTGACACGACTGGACCACGCATGCGTACTCAGCGCTGCTTACGGTAGCTGACAGCGAATGTGTATATTGAGGCTGTCAAGCAGGTGAGATACGGTCGTAACTGCGTTGGCGGTCCTGCTTACAGCAGCGCCCTACAGCAGCGCCCTACACTGTAATGGCACCTACCTATCAGCGATCGTATCAATGAAGACAAGCGGTGGATGCCGAGAAAGAAATGTAATCTCTCCTATGTGGTGCTTGCACGTCCTTGCACGCCGTTGCAAAAATGCGGCCCGACCGGATCTAGAGGTGGATTCAGATGCACTTCTGTCTTGAGGGCTCATTTTGCAGGATCTCTGACAATTCTCCGATCCGTGGGATGCCAATGCGAGCTGACTCGAAGGCTCCCAGAGTGGCGGGGGCTTTCGTAGCTCCACACAAAGACTTGCAGGATTTCGTGAAGACAAGCAGCGAAGAAGCATCCACGGCTGTCTTGTTAACGTATTCTTGTGACACCTGTATCACCGAGGTCGTAGCGGGTCTGCAAACGGCGAGACTCTTGAACTTGGTGGCAATTTCTTGGGCTGACCGAGAAGTTCCCCCGCAGTCTTGGTCCCCGGAACCACGCGATAATGATAGCTACCGACAGACGCCGCGCATGCTCGCCGACCTGCTGGGCGGACAGGTATCCATCTCATTGGGCCCTTGGTCGAAGCTATGCGAGCGGATGTGCAAAGCTTCGGCAATGCTTTTGCGGAACGTGCAACTTTGGTGACCGTGAGCCGCGCCCAAGACACCAGCTCAGCCCTCGTGGCGGCCGCTATTCATTAGACACGAACAGCGACCCAATCACGGCCCGGCGGTACCGAATGGTGGCCCAGACGACCTGCTTGACGGCATGTGGCTTGCATTTGCTCCCAGACGACTCCGATGTCATATAGCGGCAATCCCTACATGTGCCTGCTGCCTCCGACCCTGACAACTGCACTCCATGTAGACGTCAGCGTTTGACCGTACGAGGTCGTCAAGCAACACAGGGTCATTCGTTGCGATGTCGACCGACCCACTATCGTCAATACCCATGTGGGTATGCCTCCTCCTTTCGGTCGCACTTATCGTCCTTCGGATCGGCTTCCGGCTGTGGAAAAAACAGCCCATTCAGCGTGGTGACTACTGGTGTATGTTGGCTGCAATTTTTACAGTCGCGCGACTGGTCGCCAACTATTACTTGTTGGTCTACGCGTCTACAAGAGGTACGGTGGAACGCCCAGTCGAAAAGATGTATGCTAACACCTTGAAGTGTTGTCTGTAGAGCGCCGTCTGCAGCTTCTCGAGCCCGGGTATGAGTTTGCTTTAGCTGATGTGGTGAGAGGAAGCAAATTGGTATTGGCGACTCGTACCATGATGACGTGCTTGTATGTCCAATGGCACCGGCGAACGTATTATGCTTATAAAATTCCAGATTGTGGTGTCTCAAAGTTGCTGTCTTTGACCTCTTAGCCAGACTCATCTCCAAGATGCCTTACGAACGAACCGTTGTATACAGTTTCTGGACTATACTGCTTTTTACTTTTGTCGCATCTGTAGTCACCGTATTCGTCGATTGTCGTCCTCTCCGGTTGTACTGGCAGATATATCCTGACCCAGGGAATTGGTATGATAGAGCAGGTCGGCATCGCAAGTCTATGCTAATCTTTATAGTGTTGTGGGAAATATGTGGCTCATCACCTATGAGGTGGGCAACATTGTTACTGACTTGATGCTCATGGCACTGTCATTCACACTCATTTTTTCTGTGACAGTCCCAACCATACAGTAAGCAAGAACCTTGACAAACGTCGCCATGGTCTACAAACTCACTGGTTTTCAGGCGGCTTCGCGTCATGGCGCTGTTCAGCATCGGCATATTCCTCGTCGCAATCAGCGTCATTCGTATCATCCAAGGCAAGAACTCCAGGATCCAGCGCGGCCACACCTTATGGGCATCTCTCGAGATCCTGTTAGCCGTAGTTGTTGCAGTGACTCCCACTATCTATGCGCTTGCTCACGGCCGTCACGAAGACAGCTCGTTTGACCGCACTCGCATGTCCGAGTACCCAAGAGGCCGCACGTTCTCCGAAGGGACTATGCCTGTCAACAAGTTCACGAGCCACCCGTGGAGCGATCTGAACGACGAAATGCTACACAAGTTAGACAGCGTAAGCTCGCAGGGAGCTCTATTGGGTATACGGCATCAGTCGCTCGATTCACGAATCGTATGAGGACATTACTACATGGTTAAAATTCCCCTTACACTGTCGAAACACACCATTATACCCTCAGTCTGAGTCTGGCATTCGCCAGAGCTTGTCCGACCTCTTCGTATTCCACGAAGACTGTCCTCAGCCACTGCCTGGTCCACGCCGCCCCACTTGCATTCGTTCCTCCCATGGATCTGTACACGAGTCGAGCATCTGAGGCAAGGACCCAACCATAATGCGCATTGAGATCGCGGCGTATCTCAAGCAAGTTCGCGACAATTCTGCCGTGGCGCTGTGTCGACCGCTCTTGTATCACATCGAGTGAGTCATTTGACGAAAACCCCGCCCACAGCTCCTCGAGTATCCGTTTGCCTGTGGTGTTGGCCTCCAGAACAGCATCAATAAAGCCTCTAAAGTCGGTTTCTGGAAACACATATGTGCTTGGCTTTCCACAGCGAGACATTGAGACCACCGAAGGGCTCGAGAAAAAGGGAAGAAAGACAGGAATGTATCATGTCGTTGGCATTCAATGTCGGCTAGTGACGATACACCACTCCCCTTTGTGAAGAGGCATCGATTGAATTGTATACCTACGCCCATAAAAGTCCATTGCCGCCAACGAAGCAGCCAAACAAGGTGTTGTGCGAAGGACCGCGACAGTAAACTGCGATGCGCACACTGCGACTGACGCTGATGAACCAAATATTCTGGCGAGTCCTACCCGCAACTTACGACAAGATTAATCAGCGCTGGATCAGCATCGCCAAGCTCTGTGTTGAAGCAAGATCGGACTTGCTGTCATCGGATCGCGCAGGTGCAGTTGCATCATTGAGAGCTGAGCTGCACATGTTAGAGAAAGGTATTGAAGAGTACAGGGGTGTAGCAAAGGAAATTGATATCACGGATCTAGCGGAGATGTACGTTGTTGCTGGGAGGGCGAGACGAAGAGCGCTGCAGATTGCCAGAGCGGACTTTGAGAATATGGAGAGTGGTCTATGTGTGATGGAGGACAAGGTGAGGGAGATCAAAGCTGAACTTGCGTATGGCTTCGAGCCGCAGGTGCGATCAGCGTGATACGTGGACGCGCTAACTTGTGAAGCAATCGCGAGCAAGGGTGGTCACTAGCAAGGGAAACCGCGCGCGACCAGCTTGGGATTTGGGAAAGAATGCTTATAGAACCACTAGCGCGCTCTATATCGCTACTCCCTCATAGTTCCGAATGCTCTTTAAATTCGCAGGTCCACTCATTCTGCTTTGGCAATGGCGCAGTGTTTGGGATATTACTGCTCTCTCGAAACTCAACGATTTCCCTTTTCCCGTGACTATCCCTGATGACAGCAAATGCCGCATTGGTGAAATACATGGTGCGCTTAGCCAGCTGGTGCATGCCGCCAGCCCAACCGATCATGTACACGAAGCCGCCTTTGTCGCCATTGGCATTGGGAATACCGAGTGTATTAATGAAGCCGTGCTGAAAGGGTGCGAAGCTCTTGCCAAGTGTCTTGTTAAAGCTGTGGTATAGTTCCAATGAGCCTTCGTAGTTGTAGTGAGTGTCGTTAAAGGTGAATTTGATATCCTTGGAGAAAGCTGTGTCGCGAACTGAAGCCCAATCGCCATTCGCAGGATAAGGATAGAAGCCTTTCAGTGATGTGTCAGTAAAGAATCAATATAGAAAAGCAAATGGACTGACCGTTAATTTGACATTCTAGCCAGCTCGATAGCTGTACACTAGCATTCACAGCCTTGGATTCAGCCAGCACGCACGGATCGTGTTGGGTGCTGTCTATTGCATCTCCCAGCTTCTCTTGAACATCTTGTATACCGATCGCGGAAGCCGTAACTGATTTCACGAGACCGCACGCAAGGACTATGCACAGTCAGTATAGATGGTTGTGATGTCAGCGTATCCGACGTACGAATAGAAGAGGCGAGACGCATCGTGAGGCTATTTCGAGATCCTACCGGAACAGTAGAGCTCCGCCAAATTGCTAGAACAAGCACAATCGCGCACAAAGTTTTTACATGTTCTCGAAACAAAATCGACGGATTATATATGACCGCCTTGCTGTTTTTGCTGCCTTGCAGCCGCAGCTGAGGCTGAGGAGAAGGCCTAGCGCGGACGTAAGCACGGCAACATCAACTAACGGGACCATTTGCTGCATGCGGACGCTATGGTGAACGATCTGGAGAACGAGGGTTCCGGCCACCTCTCATAATGCCGACATGATCGATGATGTGGAATACGCCCGCACGAAATGTCTTGTCATGCAAATAAGGCGTGGATCGTCCCCGCGATGGTACTTGGACGGCAGAGGTGAAGCACACAACACTCTAGTTATGCAGTCACATGGCAATCTCTAGTTAGCGGTGCTCGACCTGACGGGTGATCAATTGGATTCAGAAATTCAAGCAGGTCATCAGATTATATATTTTCTATTTCCTCTATCGCGGCGGGGACCGAATATGGTTAGCGTAGGACTGGCGTCCCCACAGTTATAGGGCTGAGTAATCTGACAGTCGATGCGAGGCAGGGGCATTTGAACCAATTCACGTACCACAAGCTACCCTTACACGCCCTCTCACGTGCATCGTCAGCAGGTGGCCTGGATGTCATCCGTCAAGTCAAGCCTAGCGATGACTCCTAGGACTCATCGATATGCACTCGACAAGACATTTTTTAGCTTCAAGCAATAGGTCGTTGACTTTAAAAAGTTTCGAATTAACTATCAGTCAGTACGATAAAACCTCATCCCATACCAACTTACAGCAGTCGCTTGACGTACCTCTGCAAACGTGGAGGGCGCCTGACCAGGCCACGCCGAATGCGTTCAGCAACACCAGTGCCGAGGAAAGTGCTCCCACTCTTTTTAATGATTATACGCGCGAAACTATCATTCTCGAAATCTCCAGGTGTGGCTAGCCACCGGATCTTGGCCAGGTATCATTCTCTTGTCAGAACAAAATTGGAGCCGGCTTAATGTCACGTTGATCTCAGACTGTGAATATGTCTTAGTGGAGAGTAGATACTCATCTGCTCCTATGTAAACGCTGCAGCGTTGATGCCATCGCTGAACAGCTTCGTCCTGTTTTCATTACGCAGCATGCAGTCTACACATACCACCATTCTGTGGGAATCCTCCGTACTCCCTAATTGATCAAATTTCGAGACGAAGAGCTGGGCTTGCTGGTTTATGTGATCTCTTGGGGTACAGAAAAGAACTGTCGAAAGACTGGAAGAATGACTATAGCGTCGAGACGTGGATTGCCAGGACGCTTTCGAACCCTGGAAGCGAGCAAGATCAACGTTAATCCTAGACGGACACTGAATATAGAGCGAGAATGAGACATTGGATATAAATTCTCCCACTTTGATTACGATATTCTCGACATGCCGCACTGAGCGAGCCGAGTCAGAAGGCACCGATCTGTACCGTAGACCTGGCACAAAGATAGCATAGCCACTACGCGCAGAGGGCCGACTTACAAGGCTGACGACAATCGTTGCTAGACACGGGATACTTTGGGCAAGCCATGCTCGGATATGGAAGGTCGTCACAACGTGTCAGCCTGGTAGTTGACTCAGCCAATCATCGATCTCTATTCACATGCAAAGACGGCAGGTCATCAGCGCCTTCTCGGTACGTGTCTAATGACAGCGATACATAAGATTGCACGCCCTCTGACATCGATGCTTAATCTCGATGCTAAGATGATGGGACTTCCGACTCTCCTAGCCATAATTGTGGCGAGCATCGTGTCGCTTTGTCATAGCTTTGTTCTTCCACCCCCGACAGGCACCTTTGGCGTTGGTTCCGAGGCATTTGTCTTGCCAAAGCTCACAGTTGATGATCCAGTAGCACCCAACGGTACTGGAACTTTCATCTTACTCAATCTGTACTATCCAACTGAACAAAAGGCTTCACCCTCAAAATACATCTGGAGCAACTTGTCCGCTCTATATGATAATCTCTACGGACTACCGAGTGGAGCTTTTTACAACACCACCGCACTTGTATCTTACAAGGCGAAACCACTCCCTTTGAAAACTTGGAAGAAGTTGCAGCTGCCCACACTCATCTTCAATCCTGGCTTTGCAGGGCCTCCATCTCGATTGTTCCACGCTCTCCTCTCTGACCTGGCATCTCATGGCTACTCAGTCGTTGCGCTCGATCACCCACACGAGGCACCGTACATACAACTACCCGATGGAACTGGCGTCACTGGCCTGCCATTCGGCTACCAAACAAATACGACAGAAAAACTGAAACTTGTCCAGCGCGTTCATGACTATCGTCTCACAGACGCATCAGCGGTCCTCGACGCTATACCTATGCTATCCAAGCGCTTTTCAATACCCCTCAACTCCACACACTTTTCCTTCTTCGGTCACTCACTTGGTGGCTCTGCATCTCTTAGCCAGATTCTGTACGAACGCACCCGCACAAGCGCGCAGAAGCACAAGATTCTCGGCGCACTCAATACGGACGGAAGTCTCTGGGTTCCAATTTCTGCAAACGATTCTTCGGCGGACTTACGCATACCTAACTTGTTGTTGAGTTCTGGACAGCATAAAGGCGATCCTCTGTTTGCAAACTTTGATGCTCAACAGACAGCTTGGGCTAAAGAGATCAACATCGGAGCTCGCTCTAATCACTCTGACTTCTCTGACCTCATTGTTATGAAACAGGCGCTTGGTGTAACAGGCGGTCTGGGAGCACTGACAGCGGAGAGGATGATTAATATTACGCGAACGCTTGTGGGTGGTTTCCAGGGTTTCCTGGTAGGCAAAGGCGAAGGGGTCTTGAGCGGCACGGATGAGGTCAGGGCTGCTTGGTCCGAGTTGGAGTGGCTATATAACGGGACCAAATCATGAGAGGTTTTGTTAAAATATGATAATGCTGAAAGTTTGTCCCTTCTTTGGCTGTGTCAGCTCTACCTAGTTACAAATACTGTTCTCCACACAGCACTCTTAAATCCTCCGCAAGACCAAGTCTCCGTAGGCCGCCCTGTCAGACTCCAACGCAACACCGCGCTCGGGCAAGACATCACTATCTGCAAGCTCCCAGTCTTCCCCCAGCTCGTCAGACAAGACCGCCACCAGCATTACAATCATTTTCATAGCGAATACCCGTGTTCTGGTCTTGTCAGCAGCACAATAAACCGCAAAAGGCATAAAACCCAGCTCCTGCTCACGATTTTTCAGCGCAGAAGTTTTCGCCTTGGAACACGGGCCCGCGACCTTTTCCGCCCTCTCCTCAGGACAAATCTTTTGCCAACGCTCAGGACGGAACACCAGAGGATCGTCGCCACCAAGGAGTCTGGAGCGGTGGCAGGCTTCGATGTCAGCGCGGTGCAAAACCCCATCAAACTCGCGATGTACGTGGCGGCTTGGCGGATAAAGGCGCAGAGCTTCTTTGGCAAAGTCACTGGGCCGCAGGTTGGTTGCTGAATCTTGGTGGAACGCGAGAGGCATACAGTCTGGGTGACCCAATTCGTCAAAGAAACGCGCGAGGACGAGATGCCATTCAGCGCTTTCCGCGCCGTTTCGTAGGTGAGTTTCAATGAAGCATCGTAGCACAACACGCCACATGGTTTCATAAGCTGGAAGGAGGAAGTTTAGAGGGTTCTATTCAGGAATTGTCGGCTCCGTTCCGCCAGCAAACTCCTGTGGAAAGGCCCCCGGCATGACGGTGGAGGTTGCGTCTGTCACTCGGCGTAAAGATCTGTGGAGGTCGTGTTGATCTGCCCACTGTGGTCGTTCGCCATCTGGCCGTTTAGATTCGATCCACAGGTTATTGATTTGGTGGCCAATGAACTTGACATCCTCGAATGTGTCTCTAATTGTTGACGCAAGCTCGGCACTACTAAAGAGATAGGAGAGTGACAGCTTCAAGGTAATGAACTGAACCAGCTCCGCGAGTTTGATGGATCTGCTGCCCTCTCGTTCTAAGTACTCCTTGCAGTACTGAACTGCATACGCTCGAAGGTCAGTCCAATCACCCTTGTCATCCTTGGTACTCATCTTGCAGGCAGTCTTCATCTTCCTGATGGCTCCCGTTCTGAATTCTCCGTGGCTGCTGATGTCTTCGTCAGTGAAGATGTTCTTGATGCCGAACACTTCCACAAGACGTTGATTGGGCTTGGCTCTTGCTTCGCATCGATTGTGAGATGCTTGGCCTTCATGCTTGTAGGTGATGATATCATGACAGGCTTGAACTTGAGCCTGTTCACGCTCTTGTTGCTTGCTTCGACTTCTCATTGCCACTTGTGTTCCAGACGGAGAACTTGTGATGTTCGGTGGATGCTGATGTTACCAGCATCGGCTTGGTCAAGATATACTTCAAGATCTCAATTGTTGTTTACCCATACTGCTGATTGTGGTACACATGCGTGTTTCTTTCATGCTTTGTGCTAATGTTTGCGTGCAGACATCAATGGAACCGACAAGCAATGCTTTGTATCCCCTGCTCTACTTCGTTCCAATCAACTGTGTTGCCTATCCATTGACAGCAATATCCTGTCTCTTCTGCTTGAGGTAGCTTGTCTATTTTGCGAGAATGTGAATTAGTGTCGGGATGCGGGTCGTATTCAGCCCTCAGCTGATGTAGAAAACTGCTGCATTGGAGTCATCAGTCGAACATCGTACTTTTGCATGAATGAAAGTGGTAGGACAATAATCTAGTGAAACATGTTTACCATTGTCTATGTCATCTATAGGCGCGTTGAAAGACATGCTAAAGACAGACTGTCACGTGTGAAGAGGTTTCTAGTATGTGAAGAGTTTATGGGTTAAATGGTCCAACGCCTGATGGCTAACGCCGTGCACAATTTACCTATGGAGTATCGCAGTGTCGCACGAGATTGGCCCGCTTTGTTACCGGAAGAAATTCCGCCCGGAAGTCATCGAAGATCATGTTATATACACAAGAGCACAAGTCAAACCAGAAGTAGATTTGCCAACTTACCATACGTGCTGTGAGAAAGCTGACTTCTGTGGTCGGTTGAATCCCGCATCAATCTAGAATCCACCGAACAGTGACGTCGCTGCACCAAACCCCGGTACGTGCGAATGCTCATGAATGTGCTTGTCGGTATGGGTGTGCTCTGTATGGACCTCATTGGAGCCATCGACCTGTGGAATCGAAATCGTCTCGGTGATGTCCCTGTGTAAATCGATCGAGACGCTACCCGCAGAGCTCTGACGCTCGAGCTCTGGCTGATCAGTTCCAGCCATGTGCGCGTCGTCTTGGTTGGTGTTCTGAACATGGACCTCGTTGTGAGCAGCTGCGAATTCGGGTCTGTCGTTCTCCAAAGCGACCTCATCGACAGCTTCCTCGTCCCTCGCAAGTAGCTCTTGATCAGTCAGCATCTCACTAGCACTATCTGCGGGATCGACGAGCATCTCGCCATCGTCCTCACCCAGCTCAGCTATAGCCTCCCTCTCCTCGTCATTCTCCAGGAAGTTGGCTGACGAGCCAGTGACGCCAACCTCGGGGCCAAGCTCAACCTCAATATCAACCTCTTCTCCTTCGTCATCAGCCTCGCCTGCGGCAGCGGCAGCGTTGGCGGCATCCTCAGCCTGAAGGTTTGCAATGAATTGCTTCACCTGTGCTACGAATCTGTCTGCAACCTCGAACGAGGTGTAGCCACGGCGCTTGCGAGGAGCTGCGGTTTTGGGTCGCGCGGTGACCTTTTTGGCTGGAGCAGCTGGGATAGGTGCGCTGGTCTTGCGGCTGCGACCGACAGCCTTCTTGGGCACAGGGGCCTTGACCTCAAGCTCGACTTTCTTAGGCCTGCCGCGAGCCTTTTTGATAGGCTGTACCGTCTCCTTCACTTTCTCGACGGGACCAGCGCGTTGGCGAAGACGAGAGCGCATTTTCGGGTTGATTCGAGGCGCCACGGCGGACTTGGAGCGAGGTGAGGCACGCTTTGCGACGCGTGAGGAGCCGGCGACACGGTTGAGATCGAGCGCATGACGACCACGACGCTTGGGTGTCGCAGGAGCCTCAGCTGCGGCGTCTTGCTTTGGCGGCCGGCCGCGCTTCTTTGGCGCACCGGCTGTGGCAACGACAGTCTCTGTGGCCTTGGCTGGCCTTCCAGCGCGCTTCTGTGTGGGAGCTGGAGCGTCTGCAACAGCTTCTTTAGCAGCTGCGACTGAACGACGACCGCGTTTAATGGCGTCATCAATCTGCGCAATAGGCTTGTTTGCTTCTGTTTTGGCCTGGCGACCGCATTTCTTGGGCGGCTCGACAGTAGTAGCATCTGAAGTGTTCGTCTTAGCAACGCGACCGCGCCTCGTGGAAGCGCTGAGAGCTGTCACGGGCGCAGCGCCTTTGGCAGGGCGGCCGCGGCGCGCTGTGCTCATCTGTGCTTTCGGTGGCATTGGAGCGCGTTATTGTGTCAATATCACGCGTCCTAAAGTTGAAAGTATTCGTCAAATGGGAAATGGCAACAATGCGATGTTGTTGTGAGTGAGAGTGTGCGGAAGTGGGCGCGTGTTCCTGCAAGCTACCACGTCTGTGCACCTGATACTGTATGTATGTAGTTTCCGTATTTGGCACAGAAAGTACTTCACTAGGCGTCGAAGCGAGCTTGTCTTTGTGTCAAGCTGCTGACACGTGAATTGGCTGGATTTTTTTTTCACGAGTTTGCCAAACCGAATGCCCAAATTTTGTGCTGGAACTGTCTCCTTGACTTCGAGATGCTACTTCAGGTGCATTCACATGACGTCAAGGTGGACTGATACCCAATTACGCGTCTGATTAGGCGGATTGCACTAGAATTGCCATAGGCAAATTGTCAAGGAAGATCTCAATCCATCTATTCGAGTCTAAAATGAAGAACCTGTCCGCCGAAAGGTTGCGACTCCGTGTATAAGGCCATAGGCTGTAGAGTTACCGCAGGGATTTCTCAGCTGCAGTCCATTGGTCCAGAAGTTAGCACTGGGTGTATGTATCTAAAGGCATAGGTACCTACTAGTATCTATCAGACCAGCTTGCCGAACATTTTTGTCTTATGCGTCCATTGCATTGTCAATGTGCGTATCGCTGTCACAATCAAACAGGACAAGACCCCTCATGCCGACCACTGCGCCCTTTTTGGGTCCATGCATTCGTACAGTCTCTCCCAAACAGCCTGCCTGGCATCTTCACAGCGCCAGAGATTTTGTTGGTCAACATATTGAATTCATAACGCTGCTTGCGCGGAAAGGATTCTTGTCTGCATTTCGAGCAATGAATTGTTCAGCACAAGTTGGTCCTTTGTACAGAGCGCTGTACTTCTAGCCGGTTTCCAGCATTCTTACTGAACAGACCTGCAATACCCCCTCAGTGTCTTACGTTAGCCTTTAGGGGTATTGACTTGAAAATCTCTCTCCAGTTTCTTTCCGAACTCTTCATTCTCCTACCTTTATCCCGATCAAATGGCACCTTAACAAGCCTCTATATTTATTTTTGAATTAACCAGCGCACTGACTCGCCTCGTCCTTTGGCAGCGGCTGCCGGTGAACTCGAATGTTTTCCAATCTGCGTGCCCAAAGTGCGAGTGTAGCATTCCAAAGATCTAGTCTGTGGTTCTGATTGTGATTGTTTGAGGTGGTAACGAAGGCGATGATCTGTTCGGTTCATATGCTGCATAATAAGCCAAAAGAATCACATGAACGTTAGTGTGCAAGACCACACGAACATGAGATGCAACAACTGTGACCCCGACTCCATGAACACACCAGAGCCTGGTACAAGGAACATGATCCATAAATTGCTGCCTTAGTCGAGTATGATCAAAAGGACGTCCAGCTACACGCCCCGTGGATTGTTCATTGAATGGCGAAAGAATTAGTTTAGCACCATGGAGGCCCGAAAATTCAGCAAAACAATTGTTACAGGTGGGGATTTGACGATTTTTGGGATGATCGTTGAGACAGACCTATGTCGAAGAGTGAAATAGGAATGCACGGAACATCCAGGCTAGACGCGTTTGTTGAGGCTAGTTTCTGGTATGACGTAACAACACGACAACCTCTCTCACTCATCCTCAACCACACGCACAAAACAGGCTGCTGCACCATATCGAAACAAGTTCAATTAAACCTACTCGTTCGAGTATGCACTTCAAGTTGCGTTCCTACCTCAGACGCAGCTAACAGGACCAATTTGATGCCAATCACCCCCTGGCGTGCAGGTGGCACAATGCCTATCCTCGAATGATCCTGGAGGACGCACAGTTACCTGTTGTATATCAAATGACCTGTGGATCATAAGCACTTTGCCATGGTCACGAAAAGCTTAGTCGCGTTCAATAGCCTTGGATTGTGGAAACGTTCGATCACGGGAAGCGGAACTTTTGCTGAAGCCTCCTAGATGCCCGCTCGAGACTCAATCAGTAGAGGTCAGTAACGAACGAGCTTGTAGCGGGAAATCCAGCTCTCACAAGGATATCACCCTTAAGCAATGAGATGGTAATCGAAGCATGCGCCATCGGCCCGAATTAGAGAACGATTCCACAAGTGAACAACGCTGTTCAAAGAGCCGCATCAAACAGCTGCATCAAACAGCTGCATCAAACAGCTGGCATACGGAATGTGCAAAGGACCACGTAGCTGCCTCAGCAAGGCACAAACAGCTTCATCCCCTCTTTGTGGGCTCAAGCATCTTGCCAATAAACTTTCTAGAACTACATTCCAAACATGAAACGAGGATTTAGAACGCAATGACGGCTTCTTGTACCACATTCCTAGTGGTCACTCACTCAACCTACCTAATCCCAGCAGCAGAACGGCTTGAGACCCTCGTTTCGTTCCCAAGATGGCGCTGTAATCAGCGGAGTTGTTTTGATCTAGGCATCAAGAATTCAAAACTCGACTCTATATCTTCAAGCACTACGAAGCTGACACAATGTCTAGCCAAGCCTTCCTTCAGTCACTCTTTTAGACTCACACACTCATTTCCACTGTCTCTCCTTTGAATATCCGAGGGCTTACCAAGATGAAGTCACTCGTGGTTGGAGCTATGCTCCTGCGCACCTTGAATGCGCAAATACCTGCACCTGGAAACGTTGCACCCGCTCTCGGTGCGCCAGCCGCACTTCCTGCTGTTGGGAAGCCGGCAGCACCGCTCCTCACTCCAGGTGTGGATGCTCCATCTGAGGCCGATCTGCTGGGTTCAGCTGCCACTGGTCTGCCTGCACCTGCTGTAGACCCGATTTTCTCGCTCCCGAGAGGCACCGCAGACGTCGTGCTTCCTCAGGCGACAGCTGCAGGAGTTCCATTGGGCGCTGGAATACTACCTGGAACGGGTAAAATCTTCATGCCCATAGACAGAGTCTCCCGGATGCTAATAATACCACAGCTGCATCAGGTACCCCAATTGTACCTGTTAATCCATTTGGGGCGATTGCCTCGGCCGTCCCGAGTGTACCGATTCTGTCAGCGATCAACCAGATTGAACCTGTTCAGCCCCTGCTTTCTCAGGTCTCATCAGGCCTTTCGGGCACGGCTCTGCCAAACCTGGCGCCTGCTGTCCCTGTTTCTTTGATCCCACTGCGTCCTGTGCTCGGAGGGATTACAAGCAGTGCCGCTCGACCAAGCCCCACCCCTCGGGTCGGTGGTTTTGGTGCCTTTGCTGTACCTGGGGAAGTCCTCGATCCCGTACTTCCGGCGACCGATGTCATTGATACTGAACTTCCAGTCTTTGATACTATTGATACTGCACTCCCTGTGCTCAATGCCGTCAACACTGCGCTCCCAGTGCCTGATGCGATTGATACCGGATCTCCAGTGCCTGATGCGATTGACACTGCACTTCCGGTGCCTGATGTCATTGATACCGGATTTCCAGGGACCGATACTATAGACACTGCCATCGGGCTTCCAACGACTGGCTCAGCTACAGCCGAGGAGAATCCCACGGTCATTGCGCTCCCGACACTTGCGACAACCGGGTCTGCCACTGATTCTGTCATCGATCTCACCACTGGCGTCCCCACGACTACCTCTACCACCACTGAGACTGCTACTGAGACATCAACTCTCGATAATACCATCACTAATGTGATTGACACTCTCCTTCCACCTGTTGAGGGGGCACCGACTGGTATTGCCCTTCCCATCGGCTCTAACCCCTACGTTGGGCCGTACGATCCCAACAGCATCTACGACCCCAACAGCCCTTACTACGACCCCTACGCCCAGCCGGCCTACTGGGAAGGCACCGACGCTGGCGACTACGATGGCGAGGATGACTACTACTACTACCACCAAGGAAAGCCTGTCAAGCGCCCTGGATATGGCGACAATGACTACCCGGAGGAGGAGTGCCCCTCCTGGTGCCTTGAGGACGATTCTTACAACACGTACAACCCGTACCCAACTTCAGATTCTAAATACAGTCCTTACAAGCCCGAACCAACTCCCAAGTATCCTAGCTATTCCTCTGCGGCCGGCCCTTACCCCGAGTACAAGGAGACGCCCGAATACGATCCTTACCCCCAGGCTACGACTTACAAGGAGGAGCCATACCCGTCTGCCACTCCTGAATACTACCCCGATCCTGAGCCTGCCTACCCGCAGCTAAAGAAGGTTCGCTCAATTCTCCGCGCTGTACGTCGCCAGGTTTACAACTGGGGCCAGCCTCCTTACTCCGACGACGACGAAGGCCAGTACGATGGCGAAGATGGCTCCATCCCTGACTGGCTCTACGATCTTGACAATGCCCCCAAGAGGCCTACCCCCACCCCCAAGCCGAAGCCCACCTGCCCCAAGAGCTGCTACAAGCCTAAGACTGACGACTACGGCTATGGAACCAAGCCCGCGAGGCCCACTATCACCAAGACTCGCAAGGGAGGATACCCTACGTCTGCAGATCCTTACTACACAAGCGAGGAGCCATACTACACGAGTGAGGATCCCTACAAGACGTCCGCCGATCCCTATCAGACCACTCGAGCTCCCTATGGTCAGGGTAACAGCACCACCTTTTACGGCCCCACTTCCATCCCTGACGAGCCTACCTCTGTCCCTGACGAGCCTACCTCTGTCCCTGATGAGCCTACCTCTGTTCCTGATGAGCCCACTTCTATTCCTGATGAGCCTACTTCCGTCCCTACTGAACCAACCACGGCCTATTACGAGCCTACCACCCTTATGACTCAGTACCAGCCTCAGCCTTATCCCGAGCAGACTGGCTATGGCTCATCTGACCCGGGTAGCCCTGCTGGTGACTACACTGGCGATACTCTTGACACGCTTTGCCCCAACACGTGCAACCCGTTCAACCCCGCGGAGAACTTCTGCGACATCACGACGGGCTGCGCCACGACTGGCGGAAGCAAGTACTACTGTGCCTGCCGTGCTGGATTCAGGGCTGACGGCTACAATGCCAAGGACTTCTCCAAGCAATTCAAGGTTGCTGGTCAGCCTTACGTCTACCTTGCCGTACACACTTCTTGCAACACTCCTTGCAGCGACCAGACCTGCAGTGAGGTCTTGGAGCGCTCTCAGTGCAAGTAAGCGTGTGTGATGGGGGAGTAATAATGCATTGAAGGAGATATTTGCTGTTGATTGTGCACATTTCATATGTTTTAATTGAATGTTTCTGCACAGTGGAGTCAGGGTTGTATGGAGGATCTAATCATGTACAAGCAATGCATATTCTCCTACAAACAAAGAATCCATCATGAAGAGACAAAGTGATGTAAGAATGTGAGGATTGTGCTTCGGTACTAGGTTAGAGTACTGAACTTGCTGCGCGCTAACGCTCCGATCCCGCCGCCACTATTCTACCCATGATTTCAAAGCCGAACGACGCTCATGTCACCCTTCGCATGATGCGCGCTCCTTCCCTCCTCACCCTCTTCCCTACCGTGCTGCAGCGCCAGCCAGACTGACACGCCCCGCGATGCCTCTCGAAAACGTCCGCAACATCGTCCTTGTGCTCTCGGGGAAAGGCGGGGTAGGCAAATCGAGCGTGACGACGCAACTTGCCCTGACGCTGTCGCTGCAAGGCCACTCGGTTGGCGTCCTCGATATCGATCTGACAGGCCCTTCGATACCGCGCTTCTTTGGCATTGAGGGAGAAAAAGTGCGACAAGCGCCTGGTGGCTGGATACCCGTTCCCGTCCACGATGCGCAAACCCTCTCCCCAAGCACCAATAGTGCCAACGGCGACGCAGCAGAAGAAGGGCAAAACATCGGCGCACTGTCGTGCATGTCGCTCGGCTTCATCCTAGCCAACAGGAGTGACGCCGTCATCTGGCGTGGGCCCAAAAAGACCGCCATGGTCAGGCAATTCCTCACCGATGTGCTCTGGCCCGAGCTCGACTTTCTCCTCATCGACACGCCCCCCGGCACCTCCGACGAGCACATCTCCCTCCTCGAGACCCTGCTCAAGCAAGTTGCCTCGCCCACTGCCCCTACCAACCAGCTCGCCGGCGCCGTTGTCGTCACCACGCCACAGGCCATTTCGATATCAGACGTCAAGAAGGAGCTGAACTTTTGCAGGAAGACAGGGATAAAGGTGTTGGGGGTCGTGGAGAATATGGCAGGCTTTGTGTGTCCAAACTGCAGCGAGTGCACAAACGTGTTCAGCAAGGGTGGAGGAGAGATCATGGCAAGGGACTTCGAGGTGCCGTTTTTGGGGAGCGTGCCAATTGATCCCGCGTTCGTCATGCTGATCGAGGAGGGCACGAGGCCGGTCTATCCGAAGGGGACGGTGATTGAGGGCACAGATGTCAGCAGTACTGGCGTAACGGGTGGCTCGAAAGAGGGCTTATTCGTGGACAAGTACAGGGATTGCTCGCTGGCACCGCTGTTTGATGGATTTGTCAAGAGGTTGTTGAGCGACATACGAGGTCCTGCGTGAGGACGCAAGAAAGGAACGACGGTCCTAGTTTCTGACGATGATACCACGAAGTGTCCAGACGATGACAACGAAGTATCTAGAAGATAATTGATGGTCAAGATTTCAAGCGAGTACTGGGCATCCTTGCGTAGATCTTGCCCTTGTTGCTTGCTGTGGTGTGAAAGTGCCGAGGGACTCAACACTAGATGAGAGACATTTCTAGCGTGGCAAATGCCTCGAGCTGCATGCCACAAGCTCCGTCTCACATTTCCCCTCCCCACACAGAAACCTCACCATCGCCCCATGCCTCGTGGTGCACGTTCCTTTACCTCTGATCAAGTGTTCACATCCTGCTCGATAGCAATTGTACGCGAATTTAGCAAGCCTTCGCCCTCAACGAGCCCTTCACCATACTCTCTTAAACATACTTGAAACTCAAGATGCTGCTATCCACCCAGGCATGGCTCTCGTCACTGACACATGGCGGCTGTTATTCACAACGGCCTACAACCTCGTGGCTGATGCACCGGCTCACCCTCCATTACGCTTCGAGCGATGTATGGTCCAGGAAGCATCTCTACATCAAACGGAGGCTCTAAACTTCTTTCGTAAGTCTAGGTCGCCTCGGCTATACCTTCCCCACAAGTCTGCAACACGTGAAAGAGATCTTCGGCGCCAACAGCTTGTGGTAGTAGCAAGTAGGTGAGAGAGCGGCCTGCTGCCTACTAGTAAAGGCAAACGGACGTTTAATAGCAGAACCTTCGGTATGACTACTAATTAATCCCCATATAAGCTTTCTTGAGCCTCTTCAACACTACACCAGCTACCCAATCGCAAGAACCAACATTCCACATTAAAAAGAGCAGCTACCTGCCACCCACACACGGTAATGGCGCCAATATCGACTTCCCTGCGCAATGTCTGGTCTCGCATGCAGCCTTCTGCGATCTCAGTGCCTCAGCCTATTGCTGATTTCGATGGTATAAGCGATGGGATCGAGCATATGCTTGAAGGCTCCCGAGAGTCATGCGACGACGACCCGGTGCTTACAAAAGGACTTACGACATCCACGAGTCGACCATACCACTCCGTGACAGAAAACCACTTACAATACGCCGGTACTTCGCAACAGAGCGGAAAGCAACCCCTGCAATTCGCCGTGTCTCAGAATGCGCCTGGCCATGACCTGAGTAAGAAAACGAATAGATCAGAGACTCAGCCCGAAAACGGTGGGCAGAACTATGATCCAACACAACAAGTAGCTGTCAACGCTCTTGACGCAGGCGGAAGGCACCTCGAAGACACTGACCGTGTCCACCCTTTTCATCCCTCGGCCACTGCAAACGAAGAGAGTCCGCGGAAGGTGGAGAAAGCAAATACGGAGCACAATGACGACGACTTGTTCGCCGAGTTCACCAACGAGGATTATCACGATGGTGATGCCGAATCGGATGCGACCACCCGACAGACTTCCCACGAGGCCGGAATATCCGCTGCGCAGACTTCCATCGACGCTCCTTCGATGGACCAGGAACATGGAAGTGAGCCTCTGGCAGCTGTCGCCACAGCTGAGCCAGCTAAATCTGTCAAATCCACAGTTGCTCCCAGCAGCGGTGTAGTCTCAGCTCCCACCACCTCAGGGAACCCGGCAGATGCCACTGTCGCTAGCCTTCAGGGACATTACAACACTGAGAGTGATTTGAGTACCCCCACCATACCTCCATCAGTCCAAGGCGATTCTAATGCGGTCGCCCAAGTCGACGTCTCATCACAAGGGTCGTCTTCAGCCGACACAATCTATGCTTCTAGCACTCAGCATTCCGCCGAACAGTATGCGCAGGATCCATACGGACAAGCCATCAGTTTCCAGACAAGATCGGGCACCGAGAACAGTCAACGATCTCCCTCGGCTGACTCCGTCATAACATTGAACAGGCATGGCTCAAAGGAGGCATCTGCAACACGCGCTGGCATGAACCTGAACGCCAATACTCACCTGCTGGCACAGCAGTGGTCGCAACGACAAGAATTGGTTGATATGAGTACCTTAACCGCCGAAGCAGTGCAACTGAACCCAGTTCTACACCATGGTCCGATGCCTACACGACAGCAGCACGGACAAAATGCACTCAACCGTCAGCACACTGTTACTCAGATTCCTCATAGGACTTCGCTGAGCTACGCCCAACACCGAAATGGCCCTCAAGGTAGTCCAAACTTCTCATACCACGGCAATATGCAGCACCAGGTATTTCCCCCTTCCACCCAGATTCACTATGCATACTCCCAGTCGAAGCCATCTGGCATGATTCCCAATGGCATGCCACCTCACGAGGCTCTACTAGGCTACAATTCTCTCCAGAACCGCAACAAAGCCGGCCTGGCCAACCCACGGGATCTCTCTGGCGTGATTGAGGAGGGTGTTTCTGAGGCTTCTGATGATGAGCCATTGGCAACACGTGCGCCACGCTATGGATCGACCACAAGCAGCCCCATTGCTTCTGTGAGCGTTCTGCCGCACCAAGTGGTAGAGACACCCCCAAATGCGTCGAAAGATCACGTCTCCAATACCAAACAAGACTCCGCTGTGGAGCTGATTGAGAGCGGAGGAGACGTAGAGCCCATCTCCTGGAAACTCCCCTCCTTCGAGGCAATCTACCACGCCCCCACCAAGACCGACGAAACCCCCACAGCCAAAATCTCCATCCCATCTCTGGTTCGCGAAGAAGTAGCCCTAACCGAAGACCACGCGACACAAGAAATGCAGCTTTTCCTCGACGTATTCCTCCCCGCGCAACGCGCCCTCCAAACCCCAGACCCACAGCCCGCCCACGCCGTCCTGAACTTCCACACTATTGCCGTCATGGTGCTAGAGGCCTTCGTGCAGTGGGAGATTGGAGACGAACTAGGCCGCGGCTACGGCTTCCACAGCGGCGAGTTCGTGCGCCGTCCCAGCCCAACAGCTGCAAGCGACGCCGAGCCGCAACGCACACGCGCCGCGCGCGACGCAGACGTGGATGAGATATTCTTTGCTGTGGTTGATCGCTGGCGCGCAGCGATGCTTGCGGGCAAGGCGACGGCCAAGCTCGTCCGCGGGTGCCAGGAGTTTTGCGATGTCGCGCTGGATGTCATCCACCATGTGAAGCAGCATGGACTATTGCAGCCGGAGCCAAAGACGAGGAGGGTCAGGAGCGACAAGGGGGTCCCCAGGGGACCGAGGGGTGCGAAGCAGACAGAGACAGAGACGGAGACTGCGACGAAGGGGAAAGAAGGGAAGAGGAAGGCCGACGCAATGACAGGGAAGACGTCGACCAAGAGTAGCACCACAGTCACCGAGTTGCAGGTGCGCAAGAAGACCAAAACTGAGCAGAAGACGACGCAGCCCAAGTCGAAGCCTAAACCCAAGGCGTCCACGGGTAAGCCGAGCGGTGTCGTCGTCGTCAAACCGCGCAAGAAGTGAATCGCGAACCCCGATTTCTTCGACAAGTCGAGTGAGCGTCTTTGCGGAACTGAAAAGAGGTGCAAGGTGCGGGGTGTGAAGTGCGAGGGAGTTATCCATTTGGCATTGCGAATATTCGAGTTCGATTTCGACATTCGGGTATCCCGTGCTCATCTTTTCTTTATTTTTCAGCATTTTCTTTATTTTTCACTCACTTTTTATCACCTTTTTCCAAAATCAGGAGACTTCTGAGCTTGCTTGCTTGCGTGCGTGCTCGGGAAACAGATCAGAAAGACGATCAAACAAGTAAAAAGAAGTAAAAAAGAAGTAGTATCAATATGCGTATTGATTGGCATGCAAACGTATCTGGAGTGCGCTAAATGTGATGAGAAAAACAGTCTGGGGAATGCAAGAATCTCCCCCCCTCCCCTCTCCCGTGTCGAAAAGAGATCAACTTCCCCGGTATGCCACCGCGAATGCAAGGAAGGAAAAAAAACCAAAAAGGGGAAAGAATCGCTACGCCTATAAGCGCCTTGAAGTGCTGGTCCAAAGATGCTGTAAATCGTGTGAGAAGAGACGGATGCAAAATTTAAAGGCGTCTACATGCGTGATGAGAAGGTCTCTCTCTCAGAGAAAAAAAAGAAAAATCCAAAAATCCAGGAACTAAAAGTGTGAGGGAGTAGATGAAGAACATGCCAGACATGCGGATGCAGATGCGATGGCTGCGCGCCTCCCCTGCTTCTCTCGGCAGTACCTCTAAAAAAGAAGAGGAGAGGAAAAAAAAGAAAAGAAAACGCCTTCATCACGGTTTTACAAGCTCCTTCTTCATCTTCTTCACGGGATGTAGCAGTATTCCTGGGAGACACATGCGAGTCTCCTCGTACGCGCCATCGCTGCCAGGTCCGCCATCCGTGTGCTCTGCCTCGCCCCAGCGCTGCTTGCTGATCGGCCAGTTCAACCACCTCCTGTACAGGTTGCGCGGAAAGCGGGAGGCGTAGTACCAGCTCCAGCCCTGGAAGTTGAACTCGCGGTCGTGGTTGTAGGGCGAGTCTGCCTCTTCGCACCAGGCGCCCTGGCGGGACTCGACGGGCCCGCCGTCGGTGTTGACCGTGTGCGCCGTGTCGAAGATGGCCTCGGTGTAGGCGGCGGGCCAGTGGCGGTCGTTGAAGATGGGGTGTGGGGCGTAGACGGCTTTGAGGCCGTGCTGCAGCGCGACGGTGCTGGGCCACATTTCGGCTTGCATGCTGCGGCCGACGAGATTCTCTTCGTGCATGGCTTGTAGCATACGTTTGGAGAAGCGAACCACCGTGTTGATGAAGACGCGGCGGTCGATCTGCTCGAAATCAGGGTGGGTGAACCAGTCTGCCTGCCCGTCTTGAGGAGTGAAGATGGGGCGGATGTTGGGTAGGTAGTTCCAGATCTTGTCCTTGTAGGACCAAGTTGTGTTGCGCGGGTCCCACATAGGGAGGAGGGTAATGAAATCGGCAGGTTCGTTGACGCCCCAGGTAAAGTCGTCGTCTTCGAAGCTGGTGGGTGGAGTTGGACCGAGGGGCCTCTGGGGCGGATCGGCGCGTGCCCATGGTCGTGGGCCCCATACAGGGGGCGGGATCAGAGAGTTTGCTGACGCGTTGAGGACGTCCTTGTGGGTCTGTTCAACGAAGGACTGGTAATCCCCGTGGACGTCAGGCAGATAGTACCGCTTGTTGCGTTCCCAAAGCAGCTTCCTGGGCTGCTTGTCGGCAAACTCGCTAATCTTCTCGAAGAAGTGGTAGTGATGTCCGGTGTAACGTGCGTCTGTCTCCCAGTTCCAGATATAATCAAACTCGGGGTGTGTAAGACTGAACCACTGCAAGCACATGAACTGCTGCCAGTAAACCTGCCAATCCATGACCTTGGGATACCAGTCAGGGAAAATAGCTTCCGACCACAGCACAGCAATATCACGAAGTTCTTCGGGAACGTTCTCCTTGAGCACCCTGTCGTAGAGTTCCTGGTCTTCGAAGATCTTGAGTTCGCGGTCCTTGACGTGCACAAAGAGGAAGACTGCGTATTCGCCTCCAGACTGGAGTGACAGCTCGGATACCATTGCTCGAATGGCAGTGATGTCGTTCTCTTCATAGGTGTAGCCTGTCCAGGCGCGAATCAAAATAGCCGTACGGTGATGGTATTTCTTCTCGTGTTTTGCGCGATTCTCGAGGTTACTGTGGCTGGTGTCGGTGGGTATCGCGAAAGCCGAAGAGGCAACTGCAGGCGCAGGTAGCGCTGTACTGGGGATCTTGACAATGGGCGATCGCGCCTCGGGTCGAAAGCGGTTCTTGTTGATTTCCAGGCAGAGATCTTGCAGCTCTCCCCATCTCACCTCCTCCCACTCAGGAACTGTCTCGGGTGCTCTCCAATCCTTGACTTCTTCAGGGAACTCATCATCGCCGTATCCGTAGGGTCCGTAGCGCGAGTAGCGATCAAAACACACATCCTCATCCAGTCCAATCACATCGTAGCCACCTGCATACGCTTTAGGGAAGCCATTAGGCAGACCGCGGTAGGCCTGAATCTCATCATCGGCGCTCTCATTCAGCGCGACGCCTCGAGGTCCAATGCAAGGCGCATACTCGCCATGCCATTTCTCCTGCCACTCCGGGCTGTTATATTGAGGAAACGGCTTGTAGACGATTGGACTGTTGATGGAGCTTTTGTTCAAGTCATCATGTCCAGCTTCGTAGATGCTAAAGTCCATGTCAAATTGCTCCCAGCGATTTGGATCGTACTCTTTCCCAATGTAGTCTGCGAATGGCGGCCAGTGGCCGTCCCAGCTCGGCCGCCCCCACTTGAGCATCTTCTTCATATACTCCTTCACATCCGCCGGACGTGTAAACGGCGCAATGAAGTTGCCTATCCGGCTCGGCGCAGTCACCCACGGCGGATTGGGCTTGGTGCTCGTCACGGGGTCATTGGACGGGCTCTTCAGGGTCGGGCTCGGTGTTGGTGTCGCGGCAGGGACAGCATGTTGCCACGCATCTTCAATATGCGCCTGTGTCTGCTCCTGGCTGTCATTTTGTATCGGCTCTTGGTGGTTCCTGTAGGCCTCATTGAGCAGCGAGACCTTCTCGTAAACGCGCTCTTTCGCCCACGGACTCTGCTGCAGCACAGCTAATATGAAGACAAAAGCTACAAAGGACAGAATCGCAAATCTGCGCGGTGACCGGACCAACATGTTGGGTCAATGTGTAGTCGAGCCCGTATTCGTGTAATCGGTTATCGCAGTAGATTTACAAGACTAACGTATTGTACTATCCAGCGTGTTGAATAAAGAAGAACGGCGCGTGAGATTAGCAATGCTGCATCGCTTACGACAGGATGTTCAATGCAGATGAGCGAATGGAACTGGAGCCCAAGCGCAAGTGAAGCTGTAAGGACCGTGGTGTAGGCTCTCGGTGCGGACGACACAGCACTTGTGAAGCCACGAAAGGAAGGAGCTACAGAGAAAAGGGAAAGAGTGCGAAGACAAGAGTCGCAGAACGGAGCGCCTCGCCGTAGGGGGAGAAGGTGGTAAAAGGTAGTTCAAGGACGAGCGAAACAAGGCTCACACGGTGCGGCACAACGCCCATCAATATCTCAAACCTCACGACCCGGCGGCCAGAAACGTCTTCATCTCGGGCCGTCCATCTCTTTCCCAGAGAGCACAATCGCGTACATGGGGGGCTGTCCTCACACGGTTGCGCTGCAGGGTTGGCCCAGCACGGCGATGACGCGTTACACATTACACACAATACACCACCCCCACTGGCCTGTTCGTTAGCGGTGGCAGCCCCGGCCACTGGATAGGTACTCATCACTTCACACGAGCAGCGCGATTCCCTGCCGATCCAGACGTCGTCTTGATTCGGGCGCGACGCAGTTTCGCCCCCGGGGGCACTGGTGCGACGACGCCGCTCGGGCCTTTTGCGAAACGCTCATTTAGGTGCGACTTGGAAGGGTGATCAGCGACGGACGGCGCGGCTGAGGCCAAGGCGCGCGAGATGAGCGATCGGCGCAAGAGATGGCGGAACCACAGAGTGTGCTGATGAGGCTCCGCTGATAGGCAGGGCGAGCGGCCGGCAAGGGAAGGTGAGTGTGGTGTGTGGACGGTTCAGTGGTTCAGCAAGGGTCCGACTCAGGTAGTTACATGACGAAATAGTAGTATGATTGCGGCGACTGATAGCAGCTTGTGTGCGTGAGCGGTGCGCGTATGTGTACACAGTATGTGCTCAGAGTTGCTGCAAGGTATTGTTCTGAGACTTGAAGAGCAAAACGAACCATACCTATGCTTGACCGGTGCGTCTGCCGTCTCGAAACTGGTCTGAATCCTTTTGGTCAAATATCACACAGGCTTGGAAGTGTTTCCAGCTTACAGCAAAGTACATGTCTAGACTGCTGCGCATGCACGACGCTTCACTCTTTGTTCAAAGCATCGAGAAACAAAGTCCATATCGAGGCCACACACTCACTGACACAAATAAATTGAACCCTCTCCCACATCGAAACAAAGGTCCAATGAGCGTTGCTTCACCCCGTGCATGTAGGGAACATCCGCCTTGCGGTGCAACAGCGGGACGTTCAAACCCGTTGAGGTGCGACTTGATATCTGGCATCATGCATTGCATTGCCGGACGGCGGCCGCAGAGCCGGTCGGAAATTTCTATGTATCGAGCTTTTTGGCTGCAGAGAGCCCCTGTCATGATTCTATCGTATCATTTTGCTTCCTTATAAAAATGTCTTCAAGATGAAGGTCAGCCGGTGATTTGGTGCATGTTGAGGGCGAGGCTGACGTGGTCCCTCCGATCTCGACCCTCTTCAAACTTGCTCTCTGTGGGCCCTCCACACTCCCCACAACCAGGTCCGTCCACCAATACTCAGAGGCCGATGCACATGTTGGCTGTCCCAATCATACCTAGAAATCCCGTCATTACAGCCAATTTACACAGCAAAGTACTGTCTCTATGTCCACTTTTGCACGACGACACCTCCACGCTTAAACTCGGCCATATCACCCAAGACCTGAGACTTGTCCGTCAGCTCTTTCGAGGGGAATGTCGTCATAAGAGCATATGCACGGCTGTTGGTGCTAGCACGGTCCACAAAGGCATAAACATCGCCAATTGTGTGCGTGGTGTTGAAACGCGATTGCATGCGTGTGCCATCGCCGAGGCGAATCTGCAGTGTCACCTGAGGGACGGAGGCGTCGACGTCAACGGTAGGTTGCGCAGAGCCAGTCGACGCAGGGGCGGTTGTTGTTCCTGACGAGGCTGCAGGCGGGGCGGCCGAGGAGCTCGCGCCAGGCGTTGGGCTACCAAGGCGCTGGCCAGAGCCACCAAAGGGAACGTACTTCTTCTTCGGCTGCTTGTAGTCTTCGTCCTTGTGTGCGTGCACCTCCACATCAACCTCTTGACCGTGCTCGACGTTCAGGATATGGAGCGGCGCGTGGCCAGTGTTGATCATCTCTAATGTGCGTGCGTTTGCAGGGTCGTCGTAGCGGAAGAGCGCTCCATCGTCGACAGAGAAGCCGTCTCGCCAGAGGTGAAGCTCGCGGTGAGCACGAGGCTGCGGTGCAGGTTGGCTGGCGTTGGGGTCAGGGATATGTCGAGAGGGAGCGTCATCGCTGCCGAGTGTCATGCCGCTGCCTGTGAAGCGCGAGGTGGGTCGCTCGTCGTCGCCGCCAGGTCTGGGGGCATTTCTGTGTTGTATTAGCCTCAAATCTCGCAAACGTGGTAGGGCATAGGCTGGACTCACTGCCGCGCCCTCTTGAGAATGTTGTTAATGTGATCGCGAGGGTTGGCCTGATTGGGATTCTGCACGGCAAGCCCAGACTTCTCTCCTCCGGCGAAGAAGTCCTGGTTCTCGTCGTCCTTGAAGTCATCGTCGTCGTCGTCATCGTGAGCGTGTCCATGTCCTCCTCCTCCACCACCGCTAGACGACAGGTCCTTGAGCGTTCTCAGCCCCGCCACGCCTCGCTGCTGCGGCGCCTGTCGCTGTGTCGACTGCTGTCGCGAGGAGGACGACGACGAAGAGGCTTCGGTCGGCGGCACGTAGGCGCCTCCAAGGGTGCGGCCGCCACCGGAGATGGGCTGCTGGGGCTGGCTTGGAGTAGCATCTGTTGTGTGGTCGTCGCCGGCCATGTCCGTGTCTGAGGCCTGTTCCTGCTCTGCTGTCTGCTCATAGAAGAGTTCGGCGGCGACTTGGAGGTCGCCGTTGGCTGCGTCGAGGAACCGTTCAGCCTGGAGGCAGTCAGCAGGTAGCTCCCGTGTTCTAGGGCCTTCGATAGACTTGCCTCTGCAGGCGCCACGCCGGTGAGGCCTGCGAGCTGCGCAATTTGGTCGTCGCGGTTGGCGGGGGCACCTGAAGACATGGCAGGCGTGCGTGCTGGGTGGTTGGAGTGAGAGGAAGGCTGCAAGAGCAAATGTGGTGGATGTTGTGTCGCAGTAGAGCTCCAATCGACACAGTGGGGTCGCGAAGGCGGCAGCGCTGACGTTGTGTACTATGTGTAGCTTGTACCTAGTGGAAGGCGCATGCAAACAGCAACCTTTCACTGCTGAGAGAATAGAGACCGGTGATTATGTCATGCAAGCAGCAAAATAGCCCGAGCAACAACGGAGCAATCCATCATGGCCTCTCCGACACCTCCGGCGGCTGCGCCTGAGCCTCAAGCATCCATGTCACCGTAAACGCCGTGCATCCAAGCTCTCCCGCCGCCAAGACCCGACCATCGCTCAGAAGCTCCAAAGCAACCATCACTTGCACATACCGCGACCTCGGCAGCGGTCCGCCACACAACCTACGCTACGACTGCCCTTCACACAATCTCTACTCCGACTACCCTTCACACACCTCCACTACGCCTGCCCTTCACACACACACACACAATGTCCGACCCCCTCGACATCCTCCCCACAGACCCCTCCACCACCACCACCAGCGCCATGGACGCCTCAACCACAACCTTCCCCTCCGACAGCGAGACCTACGAGTCCGCCGACGTCTCGCCCTCACCGCCCAGCAGCTCCTCGCCGCTAATCCTGTACTCGCCGCCCACGCTGTGGGGCCTGCTACGCGGCGCCGCCATCAACCTGCTGCTACCATTTGTGAACGGGCTGATGCTGGGGTTCGGAGAGCTGGTTGCCAACGAGGCGGCCTTTAGGCTGGGCTGGAGCGGCACAAAGGTATGTTACGTTGTTTGTGTTGATGGGCTGCGTGCGAGATTCCCCCATTGCTCGCTCGGGTATGGACTGACGTTTCGGCGTTGTAGATCTTCCCTTCTGGACGCGCGGACGCAAGACGCGTGGGTCCTGGTGTTGAGATGCGGGCTGATCCTGTGGAGAGACGGAGGAGGAATGGCCAGGAGCTGGATATGTACACTGCTTTGGAGTGAAGTGTTGATGGGAGAGGTGTACGCTTGATGCGTGGCCCATACAGAATAGGCGTAACGGAGCGACACTGGAACAAGCGTAATGGAGCGACGCAAGGTGAATTTAGACCAAAAAAAACACATCAACATGCAGCAAATGAGACGGCGTTTTGCGTCCAAGTATCTGTACAAGAACCTACAAGTACAAGTCCGCCTTTGATATGCTTCATGTCCGTGATATACCCCCCAAAAACATGCAATATGGTACAGTATCAGTCAACCCCCCAAGTCCCTTCACCTCCTGTTCTCAAACCTCCTTCTCCGCTCAATTTCATACTGCTCTGCCTTCCTCTTCTTCTTCTCCTCTTCCCTGCTGAGGTTCGTGCCGACGTCGTAGCCAGCCCTCTGCATCATGCCCCTCATGCTGTCGCCCATCCTGCGCTTGACGTACGCCATCTTGTAGTTGCGGCGGTAGTAGTCCATCTTCTCGCTCAAGCTGCCCTTGGGGCCCTCATCAAAGTCGGCATCACGGTCGGGGAACTCCTTGTCAATCTTGGGCTGCTCGGGCCGCAAGTGGAGCGGTAGTGCAGTGCCTTCCTTGATCTTGATGGCACCACCAGCGAGCGTAGCGTTACGGCGTGTCGGTCCGAGAGCAGACTTTGGCAGCGACGGAGGCGAGTAGCGGATCTTGCCGTCAGGGCCCTTGATATCCTTGAGCTTGAGCTCACCCTTGGCAACCTTGGAAAACAGTTCGTTGCTCTCGGGGGTTGGGAGGGGACGAATGCGAATAAAACGTCTGAAGCCGTTCTGCTTCAGCAGAAAGCCAGTACCGGCTCCCAAGATACCAGATACCAAGAAGTAGAGCTGCAGGGCGGAAGCCTGGAACGCAGTAATTATACCGATAAAGAACGCCATACCGGTCATGAGCTTACGGCGCGAGGCAGCCTCTGCAGTTGCGTCAGCGACACCAGTCTCACCACCACTCTGAGCGCACAGTTAGCTGAGTTGCAGATATGGGGAATGGATGAGCTTGGCGTACCTTGAAGACCCTGTACATGATGAATGTAGTAGTGGCTGGCAGAATGAAGTAAGGGTCACGCGCGCTCAGATCAGTGAACCACAGAAAGCCGTCGTTGACCATTCCAGGCACCGGCAATTCGCCCATGGCTCGGAGGCATCGGAAGGCACTGAAACCAACCATAGCCTGGACGGCGGTGAAACCTGCCATCCAGCCCATGCCGCCCATGTAAGGCCTCAGAATGGCTGCTTGCTGCATCTTGTACAGGTCGGCCTTTTGCTTGTCGCCAGCAGCAATAGCCGCGTTCAGCTTCTCCTGCAACGGCCCAGTGAGTGGCTTGAGAGCAGCCATGCCGGCCATCTTGTCCGAGCTGAGGGCCTGGAAGACGAACATGCCGCTACGCACCACGACAGTGGCTGCCATGATGGTTCCTGCCCAGCCCCAGCCTGTCTGCAGGTATATTGTCTCGAGGAGCCTCTCAAAGGTGGTCGTGATACCGTAGCCGTAGTCCAGTCCTAGCTCCGCAAGCTGTCCGGGGTGGTCGATGAGTTGGGTGGGATCGATCTCGGCCTTGGGGACGACATCCTTGACTGGAGTCTGGCCGAGCAGCTCGTCGAGTGTCTGCGCATCGAGAGTCGACGATGCGTCCTCGGTAGGTGTGATGCCACTTTCGGTGACAGCGGCCTTGTCGATGCCAGCGGGCGCAATCTCGGGGGTGGCAGTGGTGACCTCTGGCTCGAGGGCTGGGGTGGGGGCAGACGTTGGCGCACCGGACGCAGGCATGGGCGTGTTGGAGAACTCGGCGACAGGCACTATCTCAGTCGGAGCGCCTGGCGTGCTGGAGCGACCCCAGCTCCATGGCGCATACCACGACCCGTAACGAACAGATGATGCGTTGAGGACGACGTGTGGGTTTGCGCCGGCACATGTCCTCCACTGGGCGGACAGCGGGCTTGTGCGAGCCGAGGGCGAGAGACGGGCGGTTCGAGGGAGCGAAGAGAACTGCAGATGCTTTGTCAGCAGACGTTTAGGAGAGAGGGTAGCAGACACTGCGCTGTAGCCGTGGGCGCGTGCAATGGCAATGCCTCCCGCCACTACACACGGCGGCCTGCGGAGGCGCGAATGCTATTGCAGTGGTCCCCAGCTGTCAGTGAACGCGCACCTTTCTCGAAGCACTGGAGGCGATGGATTTCGACGGTCGCAAACTCAAGGGAGCGAGCTGGGTGGGCCGCAGCCCTCTGCTTGGCAGCATTGTGAGATGTCGTCCGGAGTCGTAGGTAGCTCACCTCGGACTCTCTCCATCTTTTTCGAAGGTTGCCAAGCACGACGGACCCACTCCAACTGCCGCCGCACTCCAACGTCAGGACATCACCCTTTCAAGGCCAGACTCTCCGCTATTCGTCCATTTCTCGGCAGTGAATTAAAGAAGACTACATATTACGCCTTTTGAGTGGGTATCTCGGCCCCGGCCGTCCCATTATCCCATAACACCATTCGAATGCGACAAGCAGGCCATTAAACGTCAACGCGGTACACCACACTTGACATACAACAACCGTCGAGAATCCACCATACTCCGTGCCTTTTTCCCCCGGAAAAGAAAAAGTTCGAATACATATGCAGCAAATAAAAGTAACACTTCATCGAAGAGAGAAAGGTATGTTGTACAGAGTCGTCTGAACCCTGCAAAGAGGGTCGGCATCATGGCGTTCTGGCCAGACCGGATGATGGAGAAGACTCAGGTATGTTGAAGACTGCGGACAACTAGTCCAGGTACCCATTGCTTTCTGTGACAGCCAGAGCCTCTTCCGCTTGACCGCCACCCATCTCCATGGCCTCGCCAAACATCTCCTGTCCGTTGCCTGAGCTCTTGAAAAGCTCCTGCATAGGACTAGTCGGCACCTGTGCAGCGCTCTCAAAGAGGCCTGGATCAAGGGGGGCAACAGAAGAGCTGCCTCCAAAGTTGAGTGGGGCATTCGTGGCGAACGTTGGTGAATTGTTGTACGTAGAAGCTGTGTTCGAGTTGAAGAATTCATTCTCCCCCGACTCGCGACGAGGGTCGCCTGGAGGGGTATGCGACGAGTCAGCGTTCGCATTCAGGCCTTGAGGTCTCGCCGGCTCTCCGTCCTTGCGCTTGACTTGATGATTTTTCGTACGCAGATGTGGTGGCAGATCATCAGGGTTGGATATACCAAGCTGATTCATGAGCTTCTGCTGCTTGGTAGGACGAGGCTTGCGAGTCGACAGTGACACCTGCAAGATAGGTGGAGGATTGGGCGCCACGGGTGCCCACTTGTGCAATTCCTGACGGAAGAAATTAATCTCTTCTGTCAGAAGTATGTCAGCACCTTCAAGCTTGCGCAAATAGAAGCGCTGCGTGGTGAGCTCGTCAGGACTGGACATCAATGGGTTGATGTATCGTTGCACGTATTCGCGGAACTTGGTACCGTGGTCGATGATGGAATCCAGTGTCTCCTCTTCTTCGGGCTGAAATGGTAGATTTGGTAGTTCATCCTGCCACTGCATGAGATCTTCAAGTTTGGGGCGGGTTGCGTCGCGTGGGATCTTGACGCGGTGGTCACAGATAGGGCAGGTGTATTTATCGTCCTCCTTGACCTTGCCACGCGCAATTTTGAGACACTTGCCGTGATACCTAATCATAGTTAGCAACGATGTTGTTAAAATGTTTGGTTTAAACTCACCATTCGTGACAGAGCTCACACTCTATCATCATACCAGCTTCGGGCCTTCGGCAAATACAGAACACATCTCGACTAGATCCAGAGCCATCCACTTCTTCTCCATCGACAGGACTAGCCTCACGCGAAGCAGGCTCCACAGGCATGCGCGGTTGATCGGATAGATCAAAGCATGACCGATTGCGCTCATCCACTGCTTTCATATGTTGATGAAGGATGTGAAGGGGTGCATTCGCTTTGCCGAAGAGCTTCTTGCCTCGACGCATCCAATCCTCATGTCGCTTTTGCTCCTTCTCAAGATCAATCGTACCCGCAGGCTTGCTGTTCAGAGCGCTCAGTGCCTCCATAGCGTCTCGCACCTCTTTGTAAGTTGGCCGTTGACGGAAGTCAGGATTTTTGCTCCGTTCGTACAATGACATGATAAGATCTTGGGCATCGCGTTGCTTCTTGAGTATCGCATCCACTGCGGCGCGGGTTTCCTGTGTGACTGGCAGGCTGGTGGCTTGCTTGGACAATGCATCCAGCTGCTGATAATGAACATTCTCAACAGCCATTAACTCCTTAGCCTTGGTTTCCCAGAACTCACCCTGCTCCTTCTTGCCTTGCAAGAATTGGATCTCGGGATGATTCTCAGGGACGCCAAGATCGACACCCCGAGTAATGAGCTCGCCGACCTCATGAAGTGTCGTAGCGGGCTTGTATTTGAATTCGTCGCATTCGCGCAACCACTTGAGCTGCTGGACAACCTTCTCTAAAGCATCCAGCTCTGGCACGTCCACATTGAATGACTTGCCCTCCTCGAGTAGCTCATCGAGACGGTTGATGCTTTGCTGATTGGGGTGATCGCGGAGGGCAATTCGTGCTTTATCCTGGAACTCAGCAATGTTCTGTGCGCGTTCGCGCAGCGCGGTGATCTCCGGACAGTCGAAGCCTAGACTCTTGGCTCTTGTAAGGAGTTTCTGTATGTTCTCCATGCTGCGGTATTCGCGGTCCTTGTCTTCAGCTTCCGTTGCCGCTGTGCCCTTGTTGGCGCCTCTGCCTCTCCCAATCCGGGCAGTCTTCTGGCGAGCCTGCTGCTTGCGAGTTATGTAGGCGATGGCTTCTTCTGCGACCTCGGTACACTTGTCGACAAATTCCTTAAGATCTGGCAGCCCAGGGAGCTCCCAGTCGATCTTCTCCCCCTCATGCAGGAGGCTACGTAAAACTTTCAACTGTGGCTCAGGAGTTTCCGCCATCAGGGCCTCCAATTTTGCCTCCCAGACGTCAGGTAGGCCTGCTTTGTCTGCGACCTTTTGGACAAGAGATGCGATATCATCGCTGGTCATACGAAAAACAAGGCTATGCTGACCGTCGTCCCCCATATAGCGCTGGCCCGTTGTGGCAGAGGTACAGCACTCGATTCCGGCCGCATGGTACAGACACATGACCTTCTTGGTGTTGTGGCAATTGAATCGGGACAGATAGCAGTATGTCTTGCAGAAGAAACATATCAGCTCTTCCTCGTGTAGATCAGTATCGGCTATAGTGGGCCCGAGTTGACACTCGACCGACCTATACACGCCTGGGCCTTCGCTGCCATCGAGTTTACACGAATGTGGCGTGACCTTGTGTGATTCAAGGAACGACGTGCGCAATGATTGTTCACGAGCGCGCATTCGATCGAGGGCTGGGCTCAGCCATTTCGCCGTCTTGATTGTTGTATCTTTACGTCCGGCTGCCGCGAGGAGCAGTTCATCGTGGGAAAAACACGGCTGCCGCCTATATTCTTGCAGACGAATTACACCATGTTCGCCAAAGGGCTCCCAATCACTGGGCGCAAAATTGACAGCCTCGTTGAAGTTGAAGCCGTGATTAAAGCCGGCGTGATAAGCTTGTGGAAAAGTGATCACGAACTCGCCGGCTCGTTGATCAATGGCATAAACTCGAACACCTGCTTTCTTCAGTTGCTCGGGTGTTAACAAGGTCACAAGCTGAAACAGAAGGTCGGGTTGAGTCTCGAATAGCTCTGGAACGGCTTCGCGCATTGCCTTCTCGAATTTGCCGACATCCTCTGCGGGTATGCCATACCAGGTCTTAGTGGCGCCGAAATGCTGGTAATTTGCTGAATACGTGTAGTGGTCCTCGGCGTGCCAACAGAAGGTAGAGAACACCATGCCTACATACAGCCACGGAACTGTCATTCCTGAGATGTCCGACTTGATGTGTCTGAAGAGCGAGTCTGGTGCGTAAGGCAAGATGTTCAAGTTCCACGGGTCAGTTGAGTACGGATCTCGAGGGTTGCGTTCAATGGTTGGGAAGCCACTTCCGTGTGTTGTTGTATGAACATCAGCTCCATATTCGACTTCGACAGTCTCTGTGAGATTCTCGACCAGACGCCAAAACTCCTTCTCGATATCGTCCTCGGTTGGTTGCTTGTGTGCATTCGTGATGGGATCAAAGGCGGTCTTGCCAGCAAAGTGAGCTTGCTTGAAGCTGTGAGCCTTTTCTTGGAACTGCTTCAGCGAGTACACGCCGCCTTCCTCAAAGCCAAACTCGCCCGTGCCCACGAGACATCTTGGGCAATGCCAATCGTGCGTGGGGATACCTCGGATTGGCGGGTCGAGGCAATACCCATGATATCCATTGTCGCAGCTGTCACACAGCAGAATGTTGGTCGGGTCGTTGTCTGTACCACAGGCCTCACAACGCTACAATGGTCAGCACAAACTTTAGTATATCAGTGGTGTGCTACATACATCGCCTGGGCGCTCGTCGGCAGAGCGCACACGCGGATTACTGTTGCCAGGTGTTGACTGGCGAGGCTGTGTCATGTGCGAGCCGGCTACAGTGGGCGCATCTGCAGGTTGAGTTGTTAGTCAGATTGCCACCAATGAGCTTGCAGCGCAAACCAAACCATGGCAAGGGTATTTTAAGCGAATTGGCTCCGCATACGCCTTCATGCAGGTGCGTGCTTACCTTTTCTTAGCCGCTTGCTGCGACGGCCGTTTGCTTCATCGGCGTCTTCGTTCATGCTGCTCTCACCGTCTTGGGACAAGGTGCGCTTCAATTGATTGAACGCATGTGTGTTGGACAACGGCGTCAGACTGTGTGCTGCTGGCCTCAAGTCTGGTGTGTTATGGGCTGACAGCATAGGACTGTCGCCATTACGCAGAGGCGTCGATGTGCGAGAGTCAGCGAGATCTCTGTGTAGACCATTTGGCGTATTCACTGCAGAGAATGAGTTGCTGGCAGGGGTAGCAGATGGAGCAGTCGCCGAGTTTCCGTTGACTGGTGTGAAGCTTCCCGCGTTGACGGCTGTGAAGCCTGCTGAGATTGCGGGTCGGGGCAGCTCCGGTGGCGTGGGTATAGCATCGTCATGCAGCGATGCGTTCAGTGCTGCAGAGGCCCGCAGCGCAGGCGAGCCGGCCGTGTTCGCTGGCGGCGTTCCATGGGCGGACTTTTTCAGCGGCGAGTGCGCGGGCGATGGCGTAAAAGGGCCGCCATGCTCGACTTCGAGCATCTGATGCACACCAGGCTTCACGACTCGCAGGTACTCCTCATATGGATGCAGCCACTTCTGATAAGAGTTTTTCAACGACGTGGATAGCGATGACATGATCTTTCCACTGTAGCCGAGATCACGTCCAATCTCGGCCCACTTCTTCTGTTTGCAGACGCGCTCGAAGCCACCTCTAGTCTCAACGGCTTTCTTCAATTTGTACAGGTCAAGTGGACGCTTGTCGACACTCGGAAAACGAGTGAGACTGTGGCCCTGCTGCTTGTGGAATTTGGCCAGTTGGTCAAGGTAATTCAGGTTGGCGCGTGTGCCGCCTTCGACAGAGTTGAGCTCCTGTCGTCGCGTGCGAAAGTGAAAGCGCTCGGTGTCGACAGCGAAGGGCGGATTCCACGTGTCTGGAGGAACAATCTTGACGATGCCGTATTGTTGCGCCTCTTCGTGTATGCTCTGTATATACGCCAAGGGATCCTTGAACTGCTCTGCAGTTGGCCTATATGTAGGAGCTTCTTGTAGACCAAACATGCGCTGTGACCTGGGCGGCAGATTGTTTGGCGCATTGTGTCCCCTGCGCTCGACGGTCGACAGATCCAGCGGCGCTGATTTGCGCGCGCTCAAGGGAATCGCATTCACGTTTGGCTGCGCGCCGCCGGTGGCAGGAGTCGACGCACCACCCATCCGTGACCGTGCATGGCCCCCCTCGGACGCAGTGCCGTCTGTGGCGACTCTGAACGTCGTTATCGTTGCGCCGGTCGGCGGTCCACCGGGCGGCACAAAGTCGACCATGGCTGCTTCTCGTGATGCACTTCGTCCTCTTGCTAATGACAGCAATTTTGCAATCTGCTACGAAGATCCAGATGTTGCGAGAGATGGCTCGATCGTTTGGCAGGTGCTACTTGATGGCAGTGGGCGCTATCGTGGGGAGATATCTGCTGCAGGCATGAGACCGGCGTATAGCAGACTCCTGCCTTTGACCGGATATTCGTTATTGCAATCGCAAGTCGGCGGAAAAGAGCATGTGAAGGCTCTCCAGTGGCTGCATGCGCCGCGAAAGGTCGTCAGGCAACGTGGTAGCGGTGCTGGCTAAGGGCGGTCGGTGTTGTGTGCAGGAGAGGAGGAAATGGGCGAGTAGCGACTTGGGGAAGGCCGGGCGAGAGCGTTGGCGTAGGTGCGATGCACTAGCGTACTGGAACCAGAGAACATGCGGAGCATTGCCCTGTCAGGAATCAGGATGACTCTAGTCACAAACGAACGCATGCGGGACACATGGTGCGTGAAAAGTCCATTGTCATCTGATCTCGTGGAACTACAATGGGCGCATTCTTGCAAAAGTCCTGCACGCACGCTGGGCCGAACTCCATGTGAAGGTGATCAATGGGTCGTTGCTACACGTCTGGGCTGTCGCTACTGATTGGCGCAAGGCTGCACTACACACGCACCTTATTATCTCCAGACCTCCAGCTGTGGTGGCTACCGCTCCAGCTTGCGTGCCACACAGCATACCCTACACTCACGGCGCTGACGTGGAAAAATCTCTTGTTTCCATCTTGGTTCTTTCTGGTGCGCTACGCTTATTCTCTCTCTCTTGCACGTTGACGTCTTTAAGCATCACAGACAGATGACATTCGCCACTCTGCTGCATCCTGCAAAACCAGCCCCCAAATCTTCAAGGAGCGCAGCAAGCTGTGAAACTACTCGAAAAAACGCCATTTTCTTGACCTCAGCTCACGCCTCCAAACACGCCTTGCCAACAACGACCTGAGGTCAGCAGCAGCAAGGGTGCATCTTGGTATCCGCTCTGCGTCGGTCGTGAGCCTCACACCTCGGCCAATCAGCGTCTTCCTCCAATCCCAGCAGCTGCACGTCCGCATCAGGCGACTGATCAACAACAACACCAGCTCGTCTACTTGCGATCAAGTCATGGCCGAATTGCTCAGACTCGAAAGCAAACCCATCCCTGCCTTTTATTGCTGCTATTTGCTGCGCTCGCAGAACCGCAAATCTTATTACATCGGCAGCACGCCCAACCCTGCTCGCCGCCTTGGCCAACACAATGGGACGAGCAAGGGCGGCGCCAAACGGACCGCAATGCAGGGAAAACGGCCGTGGGAAATGACATGCATCGTGACTGGGTTTCCATCACACTTTGCTGCTCTGCAGTTTGAGTGGGCGTGGCAGAATACACATATGACCAGACACATTGACCAGGATGTTAGAGACGCCCGGACGATGGAGCTGCAGAAGGGCAAGAAGGCTGCGCCTGTCGCGACTGGAAGACGCAAAAGACCTCCCATGTCTCTCGAGGCGAGGTTGAAGAATTTGCATCACCTGCTCGGAGTGGACAGCTTCAGGCGGTGGCCGCTGCATTTGCGGTTTTTCGCACAGGACATTTTCAAGCAGTGGGAGAGGCATACTGCGAAGATGTCCCAGAGGCTTAGAGAAAGTGTCACTATCCAGGTCACCCCCGCCGAACTACCAAAGCTTGCGCCCGAGATATGGGCCGAAGTTGGCTCGCATTACATCCCAGACGTCATACGGAATATTTCAGTCGCTTATGAGGACAGCAAGGCGTATGTCGAGAAGTCGATGAAGACCTTGCAGCAAGAATCTAGACATTCTTGTGGTGTCTGCAAGAAGAGCGCAGATAGCTCTACCAGCATGGTCGTCGTATGTCCCAATGAAGCATGCGATACCGTGTCTCATCTAGCGTGCCTGTCAAAGCGATTTCTCTTCGAAGAAGACGATTCAGAGGGCGCTATGATTCCCATGGAAGGATCGTGTCCAGGCTGCCGCACCAAGCTAAAGTGGTCAATCCTTATGAAAGAGCTGAGTCTGCGCACGTATGGCGAAGACGAAATCACGGCCATGTTCAAGCCGAAACGCAGAAGGAAAGTGGATACCCAGGAGACTGTAGAAGCTGGCGAAGAAGACGGAGATGAAGATCTGGATGAGACGTGGATGAGGGATGTGTATGGATCGGATGACGAGATACCAGAGAGCCCTTCCAGATAGTACTGTTTGTTATTAAATTTTTCAAAGTTTAGCGTATCTGAACTCATCAACGCGAGCCTACCCCGTGGTAAATGCCTCCCATCCCATCCCATGCATCATCGTCATCATCCTCCAGCCCCGCCTCCGCAATTCTGGTCACGATCCTATCCACCCCACCACTGACCTTCTCTCCTTCAATCCGCACCCCATCATGCCACACCAGTGAATCCTGCACCCGATCATTAAACCTAGCCACGTCAGCACTCAACATCCCCTTCCCCTCCACATGATTCCAAACGTGCCAAACCCCCTACCCGTTAACGAAGAAGGTCAACGAACCTTCCCCCAACAATGACAACAACAACAACAATATTGAAAAGAAAACTCACCACATCAACGTCGGCACAAACGTAACATCCAACTCCTCGGCAATCTTCGGCAACGAATAAACATCCAGACTATACACGCCCTTTACACCCAGCTTCTGCAAATCAGGCAGACGCTTAGCCAGCTGCGAGATGAGGATGCGCGACGTTTTATCCTGGGGCCAGAAACAGGCCAGCACAATCTTGCCCGTTGCGTTTTTGACGTAGGTTTCGTAGGCGAGCTCGTCGGCTAGCGGGAGGACTTGGGTTTGGTAGGGGAGGATTTGGGCGGTGAGGGGGTCGCGGGGCATGTTGGTTTGGTTGGGTGGGTCGGGATGGGATGGGGTGTTTGTGTTTGTGGTTCGACGGAGGGGGTGGAAGTGAATAAGGGGGATGGGAATGGGTGGGATGTGTTTGTAGTTTTGGATATTGGTGTTGATGGTGATGTTGATGTTGATGTTTGCTGAGGATGCATGTATGCATGCACGTACATGCTGTGTAGAAGTAAACGAGGTCAATCAAGCTTCCCGCTAGTCGGCTGCGCTAGCAGCCCTACAGTACCGTCCAATACAACATCCACTGCCTCACCCCACGCTCCCCAACAAAGTCCTCCAACCTCCAGCAGTAAAAGCAAAAGTAAAAGAAAGAATGACGCGAGGAAAATTAATAGTCTTCGAGGGACTCGACCGCGCGGGCAAAACGACACAATGCCAGCTTCTCGTCGACGCGCTGCAGAAGGAAGGGCGGAAAGTAAAGTTTATGCGGTTCCCTGGTGCGTTTGCCTGCGTTTAGATGAATGTTTGGAGAGATGAGATGAGATGAGACGAATGAGACGAAGAAAATATAAAGGAAAAAGAAAAAAACTAATAGTCGATATCTCCGCAGATAGAACCACACCCATCGGCCGCATGATCAACAGCTATCTCAGCGGTGAAACCGAGCAGGAAGACCACGCCATCCATCTCCTCTTCAGCGCCAACAGATGGGAAGCAGTGTATGTCCCCATCTCCCCCTCCTCCTCCCTGTCCCTCCCCCTCCCCCCCTCTCTCCTTCTCCGTTTCAAAACACAACACAACACCACTAACCCCCCCTCCCCCCCACAGCCCCAAAATCCTTACCGAAATCAACACCGGCACAACTCTAATAATCGACCGCTACTACTACTCCGGCATCGTCTACAGCGCCGCAAAACAGCACCCCAACATGCCACTCTCCTGGTGCCGGCACCCCGACGTCGGCCTCCCGCGCCCAGACCTCGTGCTATTCCTGCACATTTCGGCCGAGGAGGCAGCAGCGCGTGGTGGGTTTGGTGCAGAGCGGTATGAAGACGAGACTTTGCAGGGGAGGGTGAGGGCGTTGTTTGAGGAGGTGAGGGGGAGGAGGGAGGGGGAGGATTTTAGGGTTGTGGATGCGGGGGCTGGGGTGGAGGTTGTGCAGGGGGAGATTCGGAGGTTGGTGGGGGAGTGTTTGGGGAGGGAGGAGGAGGGAGGGTTGCGGAGTGTAAGGGAGTGGTGATGTGGTGTTTGGGAGGTTGGAGGGGTTTGAGCAGATGCGGAGGTTGGGACGTGGCGTTGTGTTATGTTGTGTTGTGTTTGTATTGAAACATGTGTATTTGATACACTCCTAGCATATACATTTGAAAGGAAGAAATACAGCAAGAACGCTACAAAAAAAGTCTATTAATATACAGCACACAACGCCCCCATCCCCGACCTTGAAAAAATCAAAAATCAAAATCAATGCTCTTTATGTCTCGGTGCAGTCGGCCCAGCACTAAACGCCCCGGATAAAATCCGCTTGAGCTGATCCGACTTGAACCGATCGCCAACCGTAGGCCGCTGAGTGGAAACACTGCTCCTCCTGCTCAGGCCTGTGCCCTGGCGCGTCAGGCCATCTGGCGCATCGAACGCACCGACTGCGGCACTATTGCGGCGCATGTTCATGCGTCTCGTCGCGTCCTCGTTCTCCTTCTGGTGCAGCGACTCTGACGGCAGCAGGATGGCGCGGTCCAGCGCATAGGGTAAACCACGGTGGCGACCGCGGAGCTGCATGGCGATGATGATGAGTTTGGAGAGTGTCTTGAACTGGCCCGAGAACGACGTGTTGACGCCTGGATAGCCCAGGCTGAGGCCGACGGTGCCGTATGCGGAGACGATTTCGAAGAGGACCGAGAAGAGGGTGAAGGCGAAGTCGTTTGTGTTTTCGAGACGGCTGCCTTCGACGATGGCGATAAGGAAGAAGCCTAAAAAGACGAACCACAAGTCAAAGGACAGCTGGCGCCGCAGATGTTGACCGAGGTAGCTGGATTTTGAGTCATCTTTGACATCTTCATCGGCCCAGACGCCGAGAGATCTCTCTTCGTAGACATTGGTCTGGCGCATGGATATGGCAATGGGGAACACAGAGATGTACATCATGATCAGGTAGCTGACTTGAATGGCGGGGTGCAAGTCGGCGATGTTGACGACAGCAAAGCCAGCTGTGCGGGTTGCGGCGGCTTGGAAGAGACCATCAAGGAAACGAAAGGCGGGTGGTAAAACTGTGACAGTCGGATCGTTGAGCTGCGAAGGCGTTAGCGTTGGGCAATTTCACTGTTCAAGACTCGGACTTACATCAAGAATGATGAAGAAGATGAGATCGACACCATTCAACCCAACGAGCACCGCAAAAAGCCACCAATTAGCCGTGCTGGGAAAAAGCAGCGTAAAGCATCGACGGGGGTGATCAAGAAGAAACCGCAACTCCTCCCAAACACCCGTTCCTTTGGGCACGAACTTGGACGTAAGCCAGATGACAAAGCGAAGCATACAGGGGAACCCAGTGTTTCCGATGATGATGAGGAAGGTGCCCAGCAGCAGGGGCAGCACCGCGAACTGGAACGACACCATCGAGTCGGGCGTCAACGTGAAACCAAGATCATTGAACATGGATGCGGGCGTGAAGAAACCCCACCACACAGGGCTGACGCCCACATCCTGAACAACCGACGTGTAATGCGCGTCTCGTGTGATCCACGGCGTCAGACAGACCATGCCAAGAAGGTGGAATCCGACAAAGTAGACCACGAGAATAATAGCTAGCAGCTTCAGAGCGCGGTACTCGATACCTCCCAGCTCCTCTCGCTGGTCCTCTGTCAAGTCGACAAAGTTGGAGTTGCGGCCAATGGTAGGCGCCCAACTGAGATATGGCATGGGATCCTCTTCTTCGGCGTCTTTATCCTTTGTGAAGAAGCTGGCGAGGGTTCTCGATTTTGATCGGTTGCGAAGCAGCATGTGAGGATTGGGCGCGTCAGGATCCTGTTTCTTGTAGACCGAAGCACCGGTGGTCGGGCGTGCAGACCCGTCGAAGGTAATGTGACTTCTGAACTTTGGTGCGTCTGCATTCGCCTCTCCAATGCTCATTGAGCGAGACCGGCGCTTCAACCGCGGGTCCTCGTCCTCGTGAGAGGCTCGAGTCACCTCCCTTGTCAACCCATCCGTGACTCGCTCCGGCAGCAACCCGCGATCGAAGTCTCGTGGCCCAGGGATTCGCAATGTGCCTTCTGTCGGATGTATGTGTCGTTGATTTCGTAAAATCTCCTTACTCCTCTCTTCATCTGATATGGGTGGATTCACAGCCGGCGAATCGACAAAGTCAGAATCGCGACGGTTCAACGGCGAATTGACATTATCAGCCCATACGATGCCCGCGTTGGCAGGGCCGCGAGCCGGTTGTTCGAGGGGGCCAACATTGTCGTCATCGGTGGAGGTCGAGGTCTTGCGAAGATGGACACCCGCATTGCCGTTTGTATCGCGAAACGCGTGTTCATCTTCAATCACGCCGCCCTTGGCATGACCACTGGCGCTGCGCACAATCTCAATCCGGCGGTTGCCCACGCCGCGCTCCTCGTCCCCCACATGCCTGTCGAGCTCCTCCTTCATCTGGCTCTTTCTCTTGGAAAGCGTGCGGGTGCGGGTGGCGCGCATGCTGCGGGCCTCGAGGACGACGGTCTGGAAGCGCTTTTCGAACCAGTACAGACGGATGAAGACGACGAAGGTGTTGATGAAGATCGGGGTGCAAACGCAGGTAATGAGCATGATGGCGACTTGCTGGTAGAGCTCCAGCTTGTTGACGTCGATACTGCACGAGACTTAGCAACTGCAGGCGCCTGGGGGGAGGGAATTGGCCTACGTATTCAAGCCACTCTGCGTAGCGGCTCCACTCGCGAAGAAGAGGGCGTCGATGTAGTCGAGGTTTTTGGTGCCGTACATGATGACTGAGCCAATGAGGGTCATGACGATGAGATATGTATCTGTTTGTGGTCAGCCGTATCGCGCAGCAGCGCCCTCAGGTCAACATACAGTGCAGCGTGATAAAGTTCATTCTGGGCTTGAACGCGGCCAAGAACTTAGGAGTGTGCTCCTTGACCCAGCGGCCTGCAGTCATGATGTGGCCGGCGAGCATGGTGGCGAGCGCTCCGCCCTGCGACCTTTGGGTGGTGGATGGAGGAGCGCACGCAGGCACGTCGTTGGCGTGTGGTTGAGAGAGACGGCCGAGCTGGAGCCGCAGAATCTAGGCCAGGAGACTCGGACTGTCAGCGCTCAGCGGAAGCCCCAACGGATCAACCCGGGTAGCGTGCAGCGTGGAGGGGGAGAGAATGGGTGAGGTGCATGGCGCATTGGGGACAGAGCGCGTCTGTGTTGTTGAAGGCCTGGTGAAAGCGCTGCGCAAAGCATTGATCATCTTGGACGGTTATGATTGCAACTGCACCAGGAACTGATTGCGGTCGAGTACATCGGACTTTGCCGAGTGCAAGGGGCTGCAGCCGAATTAAGCTCCAATAAGCTCACAAGCATCGAATCCTTCACGTTCTAAACGAATGAACATTCGCCTCTCAGAAAGGGATTTCTTTTGGTGTCTCCGTGCCACTATGCAGGCGCACCTCGAACGCCAACTTCTGCACTCGCTTCCCCTGAAAGATCTACAACGCATCGCCGTTTCGGCCGACAGCCTACAGCGCGTTTCACATCATTCGAGAAGGCCCGTGGAAGCATCCGCGGACGCCGTCCCTGCAGCGCGCAAACACACGTTCGATGAGCATGCGGCATAGTATTGACAGATCTGGTAGTACATCGTAACGCGTCGCAGGGTTCTCTTCATGCAGTAATGATGGTGTGAACAACGTAAAAGGAAAACAATAGGTCCATGGACAATGCAACGCCTCACTTTCTCTCCCTCCACCCCTTCCATTGTGTGCATCCTTACTCTGTGCCATTGGCCTTCTCGAGTGTCGGCGTCGCGGCTCCGGAGCCGGTGCCCTTCTTGGGCTTGAGGGTGAGCGGGAACTGGAACACTTCGTCCGTCTCTTCCTCCTCACTGCATCATGTTAGCTGCTGTTGCGCATTTACGAATCATGGGTATACTCACGGGAGCTTCCACGCAATGTAGTCCTCGGTGCTGAGCCCCTCACGACCCTCCTGCAGCGACGCAAAGTCACCGGGAGTCATCATGCCCGAGCGATCACGAGGGGACCCAGGCTCTGACAACGGCCTCGAGATCTTCGCCTCGTTAGCGCTGAAGAAGTCGGGCTCTTCGTCGTCCTCGTATGCGTTGGGGTACGCTCTCCGCAGAGCCAGCTGTCTCGCCTTGACGTATTCCAGACCCATGCGCTTCCAGTCGAGCAGGTCACTCAATCGCTCGGTTCGGTTACGCTGGTTGATACGCTGGCGCTTGCTCTTCTTTGTGAAGTCGAACATGTAGTCGACCAGCTGGTTGACCGAGTCATCTACGCCCTTCATTCTGCGGTCCACAATGTAAATTCCGTAGTCCTGAGCATTTTCAATGAGCTCCTCCATGTAGCAACCGAAACCTGACAGATTGGTTGTGATGCTAGGAACACCCATGACGGTGCACTCGGCAGGGGTGTAGCCCCAAGGCTCATAGTATGACGAGAACACACCGAGATGTGTTCCACGGACAAAGTCGTCGTAGTCGAGCGGAAGCACTGGATTGGCAGAGTTGAGGAACTCGGGGTGGAAAACGACCTTGACACGGTCCGAAGGGTGGTTGAAGAGCTGGCATCGTCGCAGCTGGTTCAACACCGGGTCCTCTGCGTCGTTTGCCATGTTGTGTGTGACAATGGGTGGCAGGTTGTGCCTCTTCATAGCATATAGTCGGCGACGGAGCAGGATCTTGTCTTGAGGCGAAAGCAGATCCTTGTCCTCTGGCAATTCCTGGCCTTCAGTCCAGGTCAACGAGCGCTCAAACAGCTTCTTGGCCACGTTCTCGGCAATGTTATCGACAGTGTCGTGCAGAGACTTGATGACAGCCTGACCCTTGAGCGAATCGACCGACAGCGATGTGGTTTGCGCCGGCAGGATGATGAAAGCCACAACCGTCATGTCCGAGTTCTCGTTCTTCATCTTGTGGTTTAAGCGAGCCAGCGACTCGATGAACATATCCACGCCCTTGTTGCGGTACTCGTAACGTCCGGCCGTGAAGAAGTACAGAGTCTTCTCAGGATCGAAATCGTTGTGGCCATAAAAGTGACCTCGAATGAAATCGTTGATCTTGACCTTGGATTGCTGGTGCAGGTTCTGGAACTCGTGAGTCGCCGAGAACTTCTTGACGTTGAGGCCGTTGGGCAGCACGCCGTCTGGCTTGCGCTTCAGCAGGTGCTCGCTCTCGTATGCGGTGATGTGAGAGACGGTGGTGAAGACATCGGCCGAGTGTGTGGCTGCGCGTTCTATGCAGTAGCGGTGGTAGATACCACGCTTTCCAGCCTCAGCATCGACATCGAAGTACTGCAGGTTGTTGTAGAAGTCGACGGAGCCGGCGCAGAGGTAGCGGCCAAGCAGCGTAGCGTGGGTGGTGAAGATGGTGGTCACGTCAATGCGGCGCTTCTTGCAAAGCGGCACGGCAACACCGGCGAGCCACTCGTGGAATTGCACAATGATAGCGCGCTTCTTCTCGTGGAAGGTGTACTCGCCCAGGAACCAGGCAATGAGATAGCCGAAGACGATGGCCTCGTTGGTCTCGGAGTCGCCAGGCGGCGAGGGAATGCCGGCGGACGACCAAAGGTCGCCCTTCCACTCGTCGAGCCAGCGGTAGCCGGTGCCTGTGTCGAAGAGCAGCACGCGAGGGGCGCCGTCGATGAGCCAGCGGCCATACAGTGTCTTGATGCCGCGCTCGTCCATGGACTTGATGGTAGCTAGCAGAGCAGGGTCCTTGGGCTCGATGGGCTCGACCTCGACTTGGGCCTGGCAGCAGTCAGTAAGAGGGCCAGCTGGCAAGCTGCAGCAGTTGCGCATACCGAGGCTCTGTTCCAAGGGCCCAGCAGGGTGTAAGCTGCGCCATACTCGGCCGTGGTGACCTGCGCCTTGGACTTGAGGACCGAGTAGATGCCACCAACTGCGCGCGGGTCAGTCAGTACAACGAGTATGGAGCGTCGAGTGTGCAGTGTCAAATGTGCAGCATCGAGTCGGCAGCAGTGCGGGGCTCACCTCTGTTGGCGACCTCGGTCGCGACCTCAAAGAGGACGTGGTTGCTGACGTCCCTGGACTCTGATGCCATTGCGTCGGCGAAGAAGCTTTGCAGCAAGGAACTGGCGGGCAGCTGTGGTTTTGAGGAGCAGCTGATGCGAGGGTCCCCGGAGACTAGCAGAGCTTCGAGCTCGACTCTTTCGAGGCTGGAGCGGAGCTACTGCGTGCGGCCCTACCTACCTGGACACAAGCGCGGAGGTGGGCCTTAGTGTTGGTTGGGATCGATCTGGCCGCGTTACGCACGTTGAGGAGCCGCACTCGGATTTGCGAGGGAAAGAATGCAGGATGCAGTGAGAGCCGCCAGTGACAACACATACACACACATGTATTTCTATATGTGTATATATATATAGATATTCACACACACACACGCAAGGGAGACCTCACTGCATCAACCCAACCTGCGCAGTGCCGTCAGCCGTGTGCGCGCGCGAGGTTGGGGGCCCGGCGTTCCTGCCAGCGGGCCCAAGCTGTGTCGACACCTCTGACATCATTCACGAGATCAGTCGACGGCCATTGTCCAATCACACGCCGCTGTCTGCTGCCTACGCCCGCTCCACCTCCAGACACCCCACGACAGCGAGGCAAACACCAGCCCAGGCAAAGCAATATTCCCTTGCTCCCTGCTGCCGCGGCCCGTGGGCTGCAGCCGTTGCGAGTGAGGTTTTTCTGCAGCCTCGAGCAGGGGTGGCTGCCAACAGCTCAACAAACTCCCAGTGGAGATGAACGTGGAGACTCGACCGTCCAACACGGCGTGCTTGTTGGCTTATTTTATTTTTTTTTTTCAATAAGAATAATCATCCAGGTCCAACAAATCTCTCCAGCAGTTCGCCCGTCTGGAAAACAAACCACATGAGCAGTACTCTGCAACGCCTAGCCAATGTCTGCACTGCGGCACTGCTACATGGCGCCGTCATACCACCGATGATGCGGGGTTGGCGTTGACGTCTCGTAGACAGCTACTGTGCACTAAGCACGCGCCTCCGCTACAGGACCGTGGAGCCGTGGGGACTGGAGGTGGGCCTCGTGAAGAAATCAGCCTTCAGCTCTCTAGCGCGTCGGGTAGCTAGCGACATTCAGTGCTTAGCGTTTACAAATGTGCATGAATTGTGACAAGAAACCGCGGATGCAAAGGGGCTGGCATTTCGCAGCGGCGAGCGCACCCCCGAAAATCCACCCGCACCGTCAGCCTCAACAGCTCCCAAACCTCCCATCAATGCGCAAACATGCCCTTGTGACAGCAAACCCGAATACGATCCCAACACAAAACAGCAACACCCCAGATCCTGCTCAAGCCGCGCAAACACCATGACTCGGGATATCAAACTCCTGAAATGCTACCAATGTGCACCCTTCACCCCCTGGTGCCGCCTCTCGTCCTATTCCTGCCCGTTCCTGTCCGCCGCTCAGCCAAACGCTACCTGCCCGAACGATCAATGACTGGCGAACTCGTCCCGCCAATGTTCGCCAGCAGACTGCCTGACTGGAACTGGTTCTCGTCTCCAAAGTCCAGCATGGGGCCACGTGCCTTCGAACCGTCCATCACTCCACGACCCACGGTGGCATGTCCTTGAGCATATCCGGCCTGCGACAACAGCCCGCCCGTAAACGCCTCGCGGTCGTCTTGAGGTGCGCCGCTATGGTTGTTGACGGTGTGAGCTGCCAACGGCTGCCCGCGACCCTTCAGCGACTTCGTTCGCTCATTGGGCTGCGGAGCATAAACAGGGCGAGGCTTGGCGCGCCAATCTGTAGAGGAAGGAACGATAATGGCCTCCTCCATCGATGTGGCGCTTTCCACGAGCGGGCCTGCGTTCGACCCAGGGTTGTAGCCTTTGCCTTGCTTCGCGAACTGCGGCGGAGGCTTGTACTGCGGTGTTAGGTCAATCAGAGGCTGTGGCATGCCAGGGATACGTTTGGACGCGGTTCTGCGCATGTCGCTCGACGTTCTCTGGTGGTGGCTGCTTCGCGTGGAAGAGCTGCGATTGAGCCCAGATCCTCCCTGCGCTGCCAAATAATCCAGGTTGCCTACCAGTGAAGGCCCATCTGTAAAGGCACTATTCTGCTTCTGCTCGCGCTCTGCCGCCACCTTCTGGCGCGTGGTGTAGGTTCGGCCGAGTAGTCCGCCCGCGGCAAACGTCTCTTCCTCCTGTGACTTGTGGCTCTGTGTCAAAGAGTTCTTACGAGTGTTGTCGTCAGCAGTATTGTTGGTTGCAAGCGCAGCAAGGCCACGACTCAAAGGCGGCGCCTGCTTTACGCGAATAGACCTTTGCCTGGATTGGATTGCTTGTGCCCCCCCAAGTTTCGAAAGCGGTGCGTCGTCTGGGTACTCGCCAGGCTTGTGAACCTCAATCTCATCCAACTTCTTGTTGAAATCACTCATATCGATGAGTGAGGTGAAGGCGCCCAGCTGGTAGTGTGACCCAACTGACTCGCCGCGACTATGTGATGGAGCTCCAGGCAGTATGCCAGGCCCAGCGCTGTCCAGGACCTTCTTGGTCGCAGGTGACTTCTTCAACCCTTCGCCTTTCTCGTACTTGAGATGCCAACTTCGCCAGCTCTGCAGAGCCTTCCAGAACGTGTCCGCAATGCCCCTGTCGTTGGTGCAAAAGAAGTGTACGTACTGTGATTCATCCGCAAAAATGTTCGACTTTTGCAAGCTCTTGACAGCAAAGACAATCTTCTTCGGTGGCTTGACTCTAGCAACCTTTGCTTGCGTGACGTGGTAGATGTCGTAGTCGGTAAGATGGCACACATTGTCCTGGTCTCTCGCCTTCTCGCTCTTAGCAGTCACAAGCTGGCCGTCCGGTCGTAGTATAAAGTAGCGTTTGGACCACTTGCCAGGTTTTGACGAGTAGTTTAGTGTACAGGACATGCCCTCGGGCCTCTTCTCGGGCACTCCATACGAAAGCAGTTCGTCCTGGTCAATACCGTCGATTGTCGAATCTGTAATGATGAGCTCGTTCTGGTCGTCGTAATCCCACGAGTTCATGACATCGCGCACGTATTCGTAGTTTCGTAGTGGCCGCTTGACGTCGACCTTCTTGAACCACTCGAGAGCGACTGCTGTTCGCACAGGAACTGTCTCTGACAGGATAACGTCGGCTGACTTGAAGAGATCGAGTGCGGTAGTTGTGGGTGTGACTGGGAGTTGAATGCGCTTCTTGTTGAACACGACTGTGACTCGCTGTTCTGTTGTTAGTATGCTGATGGTTACAAGACGAACAATACATACCCTCTCGCCGCCGTTGACCGCCGAAGTTGGAGCATCGATACCGAGTACGGCGCCACCGCCGCCAGTCAGAATGGCATCTGCCTGGTTGCTGTTGCTCACTTGTCTGGCTGTCCGTAGTCGAGTGTCCTGCTCGTTCGAACTGTCCTTTCTCCCTGTCCGCGGTCTAGAAGAAAAAGACGGCCGCTCCTCACTTGAAAGCGACAGACCTTCATCTTTGCGCCGCTTGAACAAGCCGAACCCGTCTTGCCGTGGAGGCGACACAGGAGGCGATCCTGAGGACGGTGACTGAAACAGGCGCGACTTCTCTTCCAGACGAGCTCTATTCTCCTTCTCCAGCTTCGCCCTACGCTCCTCTTCTTTCTTCTGCTCGTGCATTTTCTGTGCCTCGGCTTTGCGCAGCTTCTTGCCGCGTTCCTTCTCAGCCTTCTCCTCCTCTCTTTGCAGCCGGAGAGCCTCAGCAGCTTCAGCAACGCGTTCAGCCTCGAGGCGAGCGGCTTCTTCCTGCGCCAGTCGCTGCGCTTCCAGTCGCTCAATCTCAGCGATCTTGGCTTCCTTCAGCGCGCGTGCGTCTGCCTCCATCTTCTCCTTCAAGAGCCTCTGGCGCTCTCTCTCCTTCTGCAGGACCATTCGTGGATCTTCATACTGCTGCTGCACCTGCTGCCGGGCATCTCTGGGCAGAGGAGGCGCACCGTCGGCGTGGTGTTTGGCCGTTCGTGGGCGCGGCTGGACAGTGTTTGTCAACTGCGGTGGTTGCTGGGGTGTGCTCGCGGCGCGGTGCCGGGCAGACGAGGAGGGCGGTGGTGGCGCAGTCTGGGGTAGTGGAGGGGCTTGTGGAGCAGTGTTGGAGCGCAGAGGGGGTGCATTTGGGCTGGTCGCGTGCGCCGGGGGTGGGCGGCGGTGGTAACGGCTCATGCTTCTGCCTATGTTGCTATTGGGTGTGTCGCGCTGCGCGCCTCCAGAAGTGTGCGCCTCAGACATGGCGGGCATTGCTGGCATTGCTGGCATGGGAGGTGCAGAGTCCTGTGGTTCTTGCGCCTGCTGCTCTTGCACGCGTCTCACACTGCGGTAACGAGACATTCTCTGGGGCGCCGCAGCCGGCGGCGCTGTTATGTCGCTGGCCATGCTGTGCTACCGCTGCGCATCTGCGTTCCTGAGTGTGGTTGTATGCAAGGGACGAACAGTGCATTAGCAGCGGCACAGAGTCCCATGGAGACAGACGTGCGAGCAGCGAGAGGAAGTCGAATACAGAAGATCAGCGAGGGCAGGTGCAAGCGGGTAAACGGCTTCTATTCAATAAATTATACCAGACACCAGGCGGACGGCGCATCGCTGCGAATGCCACTCATTTCAGGAGGAAGCGTTAAGGCGGCTCGACCTTGCCGGGCCTAAAAATGGTCAGTGGACCCCTCTATTCTTCTGCTAGTACTAGCAGCGTCTCTCCTGAAGGCATCGTGAAACCAAGACCATAATGTGCCCATGAACACCGTCATTTCCTCCCCACACACAGGTATGCCAGGGATCGTTGCGACTGCGACATCAGACCTGTTGCATACCAACGCTGCAGGGTTCTGCCGACAATCTGCCTGCCGTTGCCCCTCGAAAAGGGCAGCTCAGTACCTCCTACTCAGCCACGGCTGAGGAATACCACACAAGTGCTGCTTGGCTACCCGCTGAAAGTGTCCTATCAAAGAGTTGGATTCCACAGAGGGTTTGTGTCGTTGTGTTTGACTGGACCTGCGACCCAACGAGGAAATGAGCGCTGTTGGTGGATGACGCCTCGCTCCAAGTACGCACGCATACCGAGTACGAGTATTATTACAATGTGCGCATGGCCAACACAGCGCTGCGTATGTGGCCGCGCACATGACCACCTCGGTATTTTGCGTCCAACAAGCTGATCTTATTGTGAAATTGCAAGTAGTTCATGTTCTCTGGGCCGCCATGATTACAACCTCGGTGCTGATCGACAAACAACATGTCCCACAAACCAAGAATGGTAAGAACGAATTGACATGCTAAACACAGGTGGACGGTAGGGAATCACATCTGTACTGTCCACCAGCGTTCAGCATATTGTTTCGTCTGTTTCCACAAATTCACTTCCGCATACTAATCAACTTGTCTGAATGGCTGTGGAAAAGCCTGAGAGATTTGAAGTCTCCCTCATCTTCACACATACCCACACAACACCCATCTTCACACATCCTAACGCATCTACAACAAACGCTTGGGCCCACTAACAATGTTCTGTTCTCATCCTCTCTGTCCACTCTCACTCGATCATATGCTCCACCATGGCTCGAATAGTCCGTAAAACCGTCCTCACACTTCTCATAGCTCTTACCACCCCTCTCCTCCTGTACACACACAAAACCCTCACTCTCCACAACTCCTTCTCCCCATCCCAGCAAACGCAACTCTCGGCTTCGGCACCATCCTAGCCGTGTCCCGCCCGCACTCGCGTCGGCGCCCTAGTCTCCTCTGGGCAGCCAACCTGACAGACCTCGACATCGTCATACCAACCCAGCCCACATGGAGCGCCTCCGACCTCGCCTCGATATGTGTGCATCCAGACATCGGCGTCTCAGTGGGCAGCGCGCAGGCATGGCTGGGCCACTTACACGCACTGCGGCACTTTCTCTCCACGGGCCAAGAAACAGCACTGATAGTCGAAGACGACGTGGATTTTGACCTGACCATTCGAAGCACGCAGATCCCGCTGCTCGCAGCCGCGTTACGCGCCTTACTCCACACCACATCGCTGCCTCCACCTCCATCACCGCATCCACCACCTCCCTCCCCCACCAACCCCTTCCTCACCACCCACCGCCACCTCACCTACCACGATCCAATAACCCCTTCCCCCGCATCCCTGCACCCAGACACCGCGCACTTCCTCCGCACCATCCGTGTCGCACAGGGGACCCGAATCGTGCACCGCGCGCTGGCGCCATTCTGCACATTCGCGTACGCAGTGACGCGGGGTTCAGCGCTGAGGATCGTGGGCGATGCAGCGGCGGCGGCGGTGGCGGTGGCGGTGGCGGTGGGGGCGCCGCGCGAGGGCGTCAGCGCGTATGATGTGCGGCTGCTGGTTACGTGTCGTGAGGAGCTGCGGTGTTTGAGCGTGGCGCCCGAGCTGTTCCATCATGGAGATTTGGGGAGCGAGATAGCGGGGGTGGATGGGTGGGTGGTGCGTTGGGGAGGGAGGGGCAGGGGGGAGGGAGGGGCAGGGGGGAGGGGAAGGGGTCGTGGAATGTGAGGTGTGGGGCTCGACATGCGGGATTGTGGATTGCTGAGGGGGATGAGCGTGCGAGGGAGGAGGCGAGGGCGATGGTGAGGGGGATGTTGCGGAGGAGAAAGGGGGAGTGTCCAATTGAGGTGTGGAGGGCAGAGAGGGGGTGGAGAGTGTGCGAGTGGGACGAGTGCGGTGCGCAGTCGTGATGCTGTTGCGAGTAGGTACCGGTACTAGTTGAGTACAAGACTTGAATTCCCCTATGTACAAGTAACAAACGTCCCCGTCCATTTCTGAATGCCATGCATGAGGTATCGTTGTCTGCAAAGAGACGCGATGATAAAAGTCCCGAAACGCCTGCTCCTGTTGATGATACAGTCGGGAAGAGGAAAGTGAAGGAAGGGGTATTTGAGAAGTGAAAGGCAAGGGAAATGCACATGCAAGATATGATGTACATGTGTGCGACCGAATGCGTATGGTTTGGTCCAGATCGCGACTGGATCAATTTAACCTGGTATGCTTGTTGCAAATGATTCTTCATCGCCACAGGTCAGCCCTCGAGGCACGCTTGTCGCGTCCAGCGTGGGTCATGAAGCTTGCTCGCACTCCCGGGCCGCCAGGGCTGTTGCTGAGTGAGTTGGAAGCGCGATGACCGAAGCCGGCGAAACTGGCTCCTCCTCCTCCTCCGCCGCCGCCGCCGCCGCCAGCCGTGGGGTTGCCTGCGCTCCTCGGCCGGGCGTCGGCGTCGGCAGGAATGGCCAGGAAGCCACCAAAGCCATTGGGCACGACGATGCTCTTCCGAGCGTCGCCTCCCCACTGCGGCCCCAGGCCCTTGTGTGCCGAGTAGCTGCTGAGCGGGCGGCCGCCAGCCATGGAGGCTCGTCGCTGTCCAGCCTCTGGGGGTATGATGGAGGTGAAGATCCACTCTAGCTCGTCGAGGCCCTTGGAGAAGACTTCGAGCGGCTGGTTGAATGTGGGCTGGGGCGCTTCGCTGAATGGACGGACGGGGGGCGCGAGTGTGAGAATCTCTGGGAACTCGGGGTCCTGAACATAGAGTTGGCGGAGGCCGGGGAGGCTGCCTGAAAGCAGCGACTTGGCCAGGTATTGGTAGTATGAGGCGCCGGGCGAGTAGATCTGGTTGGTTGACTGGGCGATGATCTCGTAGTGGAGCTTGCGCAGGGTGCGAGACTCGAGAGGCGGCAAGGGGTCTAAGGGCAAGGATGCTGTGACGGTGGCGTTGTACTCGAGGGTTCTCAGGTTGTAGGCAGCCCTCAGAACAGCGTGCAGATCGGCGACGGTGACGCCGTGGCAGTTTTTGATGGCGAGGGTCTTCAGCTTGTGGGCGCAGGCGGGGTTGGAGAGCCACTGGACCAGGCCCTGTCCGGTGACGCCGTGGGCCTGGTCCAGGGTCAGGGTGTCGAGGGGCGGGAAGGGCGGCAGGCCGGGGGCGTCATGGAAGAAGGAGTCGTTCATCCAGGCGCCGCCAGAGACTGTGAGGTTGGTCAGGCGGGGGAGCATGCCAAAGACCTGCCTCAGGATGCTCGGCTCGATGCGCAGCTTGTTCAGCTCGACGACACGCAGCTCCTGCCAGTAGCCATGCAGCAGCGACTCGAGCGCCTGCTCGCTGCCCTCGTTGTAGCGCATCTTCTGGATGTGGGGGCAGCGGGCCTGCAGCTCCTGGCGCAGCAGCTGGCACGACTGGTCGCCCGTGTAGAAGCCATCAGGCAGGTCGATGTAGTCGAGGCTGGGGCAGGCCGAGACCAGGCGGGCGAGGTCGGCTTTGCAGGACTCGCGCGTCATGTAGGGCAGCTTGACGAAGCGCACGCGCTGGCCCAGGTGCTGGTTGCCGCGCACGCTGGTGGTCAGCATCTGCAGGCGCTGGGTGGGGGCATCGTCCTGGTCGGCGCGCGACTTGCGGCGGCGCTGGTCGGTGTAGATTTCCTCGAGCTCGCAGTAGTGCACGGCGTCGATGCGCACGCTGTTGTAGAGCAGGCCGGCCGCAATGCCGTACCACGCGCGCCTCGTCAGTGCGCAGTGGGCCAGGTCGCGCGTGTCACAACTCATGCAGCCGTCGTGGCCGCTGTCCTCGCTGCCGTCGAGCGTCTCGTCGCTGGCGTGCGGACACACCTCCTCGAAGATGCGGCGCAGCACCTTCTCGGGCAGGCGCGTCGTCAGGTCCGGCCCGTGGTACTCGTAGTTGGCGGGCGAGTAGTAGTCGTTGCGTGGCACGCGCAGGTCCACGCTGGCCTTGGGCGCCGACTTTTTCCTCGAGAAGCGCTTGAACCAGCCCATGATGCCAGATCTAGACAGCAATCAATCAGCCAGTGTGCTTGGTTAACATGCAAGCCCAAGCTCGCGTCAGAGTGCCTGAGGTGCCTGAGGTGCCTGTGGTGCCTGTGGTGAGGTGCCAGAGGGCCAGAGGGCCTGAGGGTGCTGCGGCAAAACACGCGGGGTACAAATAGTGCTGCAAGCTACAAGAGCTGCTATGTAGGCACGTAGACAGTAGGCACACAGTATGCAATAATAAGCTACTCACGTAGACCCTCGCTCCACGGCCGTGGGGCCCGCCTGCTTGAAACGGCGCGACATGTCCAGATCCAGAACGAGACGATGAGTAACGGCGCCCACTAGCGACGGCTGCAAATTGAAGGGCGGCCTCTGGCAGTCGTTCTTCGTGTAGAGGGCAGTATAGGCACAGCGGGCGCTCAGTGCAGCGCGCCCTCGTGTGTTAAGGGGCCATTGCCTGCCCTGCTGGGCCTGCTCCTCCAGCCGAACAAAGCCAACCACCGACCAGACGTGCACACTTTGACTCTTTGAGCAAGGCCGTCCTGGCCACCGACTACCTAGGTGCTAGCCCCGTGGGACGTGTCAGCACGGCGGCAGAGCATCCTATCACCGGCACGGCACAGTGCGAGTGCGATGCGGATCTGCAGTGCCGTGCTCTGCAACAAAGAATGGGCCAGCGTTGCTCGTCGCGTGTGGCTGCGGGGAACCTCTAGCAAGACGCGTGCCATGGCCCAGGGGTAGCAACATTGAACAAACAACATTGAACAAACAACATTGAACACCCTTGGTGACACGCACACTGCCCACCTAGCGCGTGACCTGCTGACGGCAACGTTGAACGCGACCCCTCAGCGGCTCAGGGGCCGTTGACGGCGTCGACGGGAGGCTTTGTCAGGGCCGAACAGCGTCTCAGCGTCTCAGCCAGCGGCTGAACTCGCAGTCTCACACCTCAGATTCCAGAGGCTCAGTGACAAGAAGACCAGGACGTCTGCCGTGTATTTATAGCTCGCCTTTGTGCACGTCACGAGACGTGATCCAGGTGCATCAACGTCCGAGGGAGCATCCAAATGCCTTGAGCTGCGCTGCACAAATTGCCCGAGGCAGCCAGTGTCACGGGCTCTGCGCATTGCTCTGCGTATTGCTCTGCTCAGTCCGACGCATGAGGACTACGCTGAAGACACACTCGCCAATATACACCGACTGCGGTGCGTCCTTGGTCGAACCCTGCACTTGCACTGCTGCGTGCGGCGTGAAGAGTGGCAGTAGTGGCAGTAGTAGCAGTAGCAACGACAGTAGGGCAGTAGCAACGGCCAGCAATGGCAACAGAATAGTAGGTGCAGTAGTGGCCACAAAACAGCAGGAGCAATGGCCATAAACAGCAGCAGCAGTGGCCACAAACAGCAGCAACAATTGCCAGAAAATAGCAGCAGCAGCAATGGCAACGTAAAGCACCTCAGCTCAACAGTCATTCCAATACTCGAGCAGAGGCACAGCGTCGCACAGCGCAGGCGCAGCACACGCGAGAGTGTTCAACAGACGCGTGCGCTGCTCAATGAGAGGCGCTGTAGCGGTTTCAGATGCCAATCAAGAACGGGCAGCTTCGCCGAGTCCTGTCGCCGGCCGCTAAACTGCTACCCGTCTGCAGGCCGCCTCGAGATGGGAACCGGGACCCGGAGCACCGCGGGCGCCCAGCGTGTTGTTGTTTGTACAGAGCAGCAGAGCAGCAGCCTGCTGCCACGCCCCTGTCCCCTGAGGGTGCAATGGCAGGGTGAGCCAGGCAGCGGCAGTGTGGGGTAGACGGCGATGGAGCATGCTTTTCATGCCACGACGTCCCTCGAGCGCCGCCGCCAGCATTTGCAGGTCCGCACAGATCTCGTCCAACTCGCCAAGTCCCATGTCTGGCGCTGAGAGCGCGTTAGCTCCTCCATCCACGTCAAGAAATCTTCTGATGAACTCTCGCACGGAGCGGCTACCTCCCCTACCACATCTCCGACCACCTGTCTCATCTCGTCTGGAGAGCCTTTGCCTTGTCTCGTCTCTGTTGCTAGAGACTCCACCGCCCACCTCTCGTCCGCGAAGCTTGAAGCTCCCCTCGTCAGGTGCTCCCCATTCACTTGCCCGCTGACGTCTGCGCGCCTTCCTTCACATCCAGACCCAAACAATCGCTCCTTCCTGCCACCTTTACCCGACGTCAGCTTGCAGCACACTGCCGCACACTGCAGCAGCGCCCCACGCTTCCACCCAAACACTTTGTACTCCTCCTGGCCTCCCCAGCGTCCCGTCATCATGGCCTCCCAACCCACCCCCACCCCTCAGGCCCCAAACCTCGACCGCTATGTCGTGATACACGTCGCTACCACCTGTGATGAGCACGGCGTCTACGTGACCAAGGACTCGGCCGAGGTCATTGAGCTTGGCTGGATCCTGCTCGACGCAAAGTCGTGTGAAGAGGTACTGCTTCTCTCACCGCATCCACCATTGCGCCCCCAGCTGCTAATCCATGCCGTCAGCTCCACCGCGAGAGCATCCTCGTGAAGCCTGTCAACACTCCCATCACTGCGCTGTGCAGTAAGCCGTCCTCTTCTCTAGCCCCTGCTCTGCAATTGGCTGACATTCACCAACAGCAAGCTTGACTACCCTGACCTGGGACCAGGTCCGCAACGCCGGCTCCTTCAGGGATGCCATCAACCGCTTCGATACCTTTGCACAGGAGCACATACTCCCTAAAAACTACGAATTTGCCTTCGTCACCCTCGACTCATGGGACTTGCGTGTCCAATTGCCCCGCGAGGCCCGCGATAAGGCCGTCGTCCTGCCCCCGTATCTCCAGCACTCCCGCACATTCGATCTGCGTACCGAATACCAGCGCTGGCAAGCACACCACCCAGAGTCGCTGCCATTCGGCTCGAGTGCTCTGACCAACATTTGTGCTGCCCTCGAGGTGGAGCCTGTGCAGTCGTCGGCCCCCATCAAGCACAACCTTCCCTTTCACCTACAGGCGCTCGCCCCCGCTTCGCCAAGGCGAGCCATGGAGGAGGCCGTCACGCTTGCCAGAGTACTTCGTGGCTTAATTCGCAAGAGTCAACCACCTCAGGACCACCCGGACGTGCTCACCAAGCCCATGGACGCTCGTGCCGATGTTCGTGCCTTCCTCTCAGAGCGCAGCAAAGTCCTCCACATGAGCGGTCTCCCCCACGACACCACCCAGTCCGAGCTCGAGAGCTGGTTCACCCAGTTTGGCGGTCGTCCAATTGCTTTCTGGACGCTGCGCACTCCTGATCAGCACAAGCCCACCGGCACCGGCTTCGCAATTTTTTCATCCCACGAAGAAGCCGCCGAGAGTCTCTGCATGAACGGCCGCGCTCTCAACGAGAAAGCCATCGAGGTCTCGCCCTCATCCAGCAGGGTCCTCGATCGTGCCGCAGAGATCATCACCCCGTTCCCGCCCAGTAAGAATAGGCCTCGTCCGGGTGATTGGAACTGCCCATCATGCGGCTTCTCCAACTTCCAACGTCGTACTGCATGCTTTCGTTGCTCGTTCCCAGCAATGCAGCAAGGACCTCAGGGCGGTGACCCTATGGCATATGGTGGTTACGGTTACGGCCACCCTGGCATGATGGGCCCTCCTCAGCACCACATGGGCGGCCACGGCCATGGACACGGTATGGGTGGTGGTCACATGCGTGGGGGTACCGGTGTGGTCCCTTTCCGTGCCGGCGATTGGAAGTGCGGCGAGAATGGTTGCGGCTACCACAACTTCGCTAAGAACACAGCCTGTCTGCGCTGCGGTGCAAGCCGTGCGGGAGCTGCTGTTGTTGCCGACAGCGCTTTCCCCTCACCCATGGACACACCGTCCAGCTTCAGCATGGGCCCTCCCTCAATGGGCGGTACCCCTGGTGCTGGTCCTTATGGTCCTGCTGGCTACGCCCAGGGCGGATTCCCTCCCCAGCAGTACGGTGGTCCACCAAGCCAATACGCCCTGCCCTCGGGCATGGGCGCTGCTAGCCCCTACCCTCCTATGGGTGGACAGTACTCTCAGAATGGTGGCATGCACTCGACGCCTTTCGACAGCCGTTCCGCAGAGGCTGCCTTCAGCTCGGCTGACCCCTACCCCAACCAGGGCGCTCCCAACGGTGGTGGCGACCCCTTCTCCTTCCTTTCTACCGGCTTCAATTCGTTGTCAATGAACGATGACCGCCGCAACGCCTCGAGCTCGAACAACAAGTCACCGGCGTAAGCTACTCGTATATAAGGTATCACATCTGTATCCTCGGATCTTGCACAAGCGATTTGGGACGGTTTTTTTTCGGACAGGCTGGCGCTGGCAAGATTGACTTCGGGGAGTTTGTCGTTCAGAAATGGTTAAGATCTCGTGGCATTTGCGGGCTACCTGGCATGGAAACGGGTCGGTGTGCGTATAGACTGGGGACTTCAAGCGATGGAGTTTGATACCTTTAGCGGACGGTGGTGTTTCAGGATGGATTTGCAACAAAAACTGGACAGGATAAAAGCGCAGGCTTGGCTTTGCAGCGGGAGCAGAGGCTGGTTGGGGCTTTGGATCTGTCAGTCTGTCCTTTTTTCTTTGGTCGTTTTGTGTTTCTGCGCTTCCTTCCTTTCGGCTACTTGCAAGTTGAATTTCACAATTCTCTGCATGTTACTCGAGTCTCGTTCCTTTTGATTTGCTGGCATAGCGCGGTGGGTGGTAGCGAGGCGCTGGAAGGATATCGGTTCCTTGGTCGGTCATGCAACATTCTTCCGTTCTTGGTTTCAGCTTGCCTTGCGATGTTTTGTGGTGACTGTCTCAGTCTTGGTCTATTCCTCTCAAGCACAAAGATTGCGTGTGCCGCGCTGTCAGACGACGACCCTTTGGCTGAACCCTTGCATCTCTCGGTCTGCTTTTGTTTTGTTTTTTCAATCATTGTTTTTGTGCATTCTCTGCTCTTTAAATTGCCTCAAAAGTACACACAAACATACACAAACCACATGTAGAAGAATGTACCATTTAGACTTTTCTTGAGAAAAAAAAAACATGCACTTGTTTCGCGCGTCTTGTCTTGATTTTTCTTTGTTGCTTGATTGCCCGGGAAAAAGGTCGACGACTTTACACGGCACATGTTCATGATCATGGTTTACAGTTCGCAGTTCGCAGTTCACAGTTCACAGTACCCGTAACTCAGCGCACAGGGAGTGGTTTGTGCCTCACTCACTCACTCACCTACTTATTTACCTATTTAGTACTTCTTCTGGTGTTGATACTCGGTTAATCTGTACACGTATCAAGCTGGTGAGATGTGTGGGGTTAGTACTCCCCCTCGCTTTTTCCAATCTTCTTTGCTCGTGCAAGTAAAGAAGCTGCACAGAGGCGGGAATGAGGTCAATGCCGAGGTCGAGGTCGAGGTTGGTGTAGCTGTAGGTGTAGCTGTAGGTGTAGCTGTAGATGTAAATCTCGCATGAGACACAAACTCAACGACTACCTACTCCGTCTACATGCATGGTAACATCTGCATTGTTTGTCTACGGCTTTTTTTCCAGTGGGGATGTGGTTTTGATTGATTGATGATAAGTGGGGTGTTTGCTGTTGGGTTGCTGTCTCGGTACGGTATGTAGAGTACAGTACAGTGATGTGATGTGATGTGATGTGAGCGTGGGTTGTGTGGATGTCGATGGGGAGTTGTGTCGGTGGATGTGTAGCGGGTTTGTACTTTTGAGGGCTTTTGGGGTGGTGCTGTTGGGTTGACTTGGGTTGGTTGGAGCGGGGCGGGTGTGAGGGTTTGGACGTTTGGTTTTTGGAGAGGGGTGGTGGTGGTGGATAGATGGATGGATGGATGGATGGATGGATGGATGGATGGATGGATAGAAGAACAGATCTCCCGCAAAGAGTGGGCTATCTGGCTACACTAGACCTTTAGGACATCCAAGTCCTCTGTCTATTAGATAGTATGGCCTTTTCATGTGAGGTATGAGTGGGGTTCGACCGAGTAGCTAGTCAGAAGAGCAAGATTTAGATATAGTGCTACAATCCTTCTATATCGTACATGGCAATCAAGACCACAAGGATGTGGCATGTAGTTTATATCTGTGGTATTGACGGTCACAGAGATCGGACCTGTGCAAGTACTTCCGAACCATACTACATGGTTGCAAAACGCACCATGACTGTCGTCGACATTTCTCCCAAGCCGACTCCATAATTATAACTCCTTCGCTCGCTACGATGCTTAGACATATCGTCGCCATTGATAAAACACAAGAATAAAAACAACCCACCGGCTCAACAGACGCCAGATATGAATATCAAATTTTGGAATCAACCACTAACTACAACACTGCGTTGCTCTCAAGCGGCGTAAGCCTTGCGACGACTCGAAGCGTTCCCGCCAGATGAAATGTCGAATGAGCTTTTCAACTGTTCCAGTGCCCCAATGGATCTGAAATCCTACGAAACGGAGCACGGGTGGTACCTGAATTGCGTTGTGCTCTCCTCTGAGCTGCATCAGCTGTATCAGAGCACCTACGCGGTTGACGAGACAGATTCTACGGAGCCAAACCCGTGCTATCTATTCCAACCCTATTGAGGTCATGATCTGGATCGATCTACCGTATATCCGCGGCCATGGACATCACCTTCAACCTACTGGGAGAAGTCGCCCATGTCGCAATCAACCTTCGAGCACGAACTTTCCGAGGAGTCAGCAAATAACGAAACGAGAACGAAGGGAAATCCGTTCCAATTCTGTTTTAAAATTGTGGCTGTCTCTGAAGTCTTTCCTTCGGAGCCAGAGGGGGCAGGATGCTGGAATATCGTGAGGGAAACTTTTCCACACCGACCTAAGCAGAAGCTTCTGCACAACTGGGGCCTGAGCTTTGGACAGACGTGCGCAGCCGTCCCAGTAATCCTTTATCGACACGGAGATGGGGCGCCCTGCAATACCCACAATGACTGGAGTTACAATCCTCTGGCGACTGATTTGTTCGTGACTCAGTCACGGGAAGCTTTACAGAAAGCCATACGATATGTAAGTCCCTCGAAGGCCTGATGACGGGATAAAGCTTACCACGATTAAAGTTACTGCCCGAAGGCACCCTTGCAAATTCTTTGACCGACCCAGATCCACCGATCTTCATATCCGCATGCGTCGTCCTGGGAATCTTGATGGTTGGTCAATACCACATGAACGCGGGCAACAAGATACAAAAGCCTGTGCTGCTCATAGCGGTGCTACTAGGATTGTGGTTCAGTTGCCGATCCAATTCGGTAGGCGGCATGCTGTCCGTGGTGACTTTTGCCTTGCCGGTGACGGCAATGCTGTGTCTGGCATTCAGTCACACCATCAACTCAGCTGGCGAATATCTATGGGGAAAGAGCGAGGTGCATCTTTTGCCGCAAAAAGTGCCTGTCAAGAGTCGTTGCGTGAATGGTGACTGCGTGCCGCTTGCAAAGGCATAAACTGGTCAGCATGCAGGCGCACGCGAGTTCGCATTACCGCCTCCAATCGGGTGTGCAGACGACATCGATCCCCCTGGTTCATATGGGGTCTTCAGTGCTATTGCTTTTCGTAAGTGCTTTTCATCTCAAAGCACAGTCTTTACCGGTTTCGACATGGCCCTCAAGAACCGGGTGCTGCAGCCTGTACCCAGTGGGGGCTGCGAACCTGCTTGTAAAGCCAAACCAACAAGGCAACGTATTCGAATGCGTTCGCACCAGTCTCTTATGTAAATTTTGTGTCGATTTCCAGGAACAAGGGAGTGGAGCCGAGGTGAGTTCTTGGTGTCTCAACTCTATGGGTTGGGAAAGTGTGACCGAGCTCTTTCCAGTAACGGTCAGAATGCCCTCAAAACACACGAGCACCATCAAAGACATTCCGTACAAAGCTTCTGTCAATTAATCCTTCTTTATTGTTATTACATGACTATAAAATCCATGACTCGTCCTACTACTGCTTCCCCTTCTTGTCACCGACAGCGACATCTTTGTTCTCCTTGGTTGTGATCTCATACACCTTAGTATCTAGTCCGACGTAGAACTTCTTACCTCTCCACTCGACCGTTGCACCACCCCAGAAGGCTGTGACCCAAATAGGCAGAGCGAAGAATTCTCGCCCAAGCCAGGCGTAGAAGAATTCGCGGAAGTTCCTTCTCGCGCCGTCGAAAAGACTTGATTGTGTGAGCGCCTTACCACCAAGTAGCGGCTTGGATGCTCCTTCGCGGTGGTATGCAGCACTTGATCGCTGAGGAAGTACGAAATCTGGCGTGTCGTTGTCGATCTCCACAGTCTTGGCAGAGTGTAAGAGAAGGTACTGGATATAATCGACCAGGCACCAAGCAGCCATATGTAGGAGCCAGATCAGCGCGAATGATGCCCAAGTCGGACTGATGTACGTGCGGAAGTACGGCAGCGTGGTCAGTGCATACGCGCCGTATACACCACAGAGCATGCTCTCAGTGCCGGGCTCCACAAATGTCGCTAGCGTGACCGTATACTTCCTGACTCGCAGCCATCGAATACGGCGATCCAGATACGCTGCCACAGACGTGTGACTTATAGGCTGGAAGCACAAATCTCCAAACAACATTTCGTGTTTTCCCCATTTTTCCTTCTTTTCGCCTGGCGCAGGCTTGTAGTCGCGCTTCTCGAAAGCTTGTGGTTGTTTCCATAGCGCATCGCCAATGAGGTGGTCTTCACAGATGTTATCGGAGAAGAAGTCAATACCGGGCGTGTACTTTGGGTGGCCTGAGGTAACGTAGTTGAGCTGCGAGCGACGGAACATGGTGCTTTTGCCCATGATGCAGGGTGCGACTTTGACGGTATTGATGGCCTGGTAGAACTTGGCGTGCGCTGAGGACATGAACGCTTCATCGAGACGTCCACCACCACGCTGCAAAAGCCTCTTCCATGCGCTACCGGAGGCCTGGGAAGATGAGCTTGCGGCGGCAGCTGTTGTGTCGCCCCTTTCTTCCGGCCTTCCACCCAATAACTCCTTCCTCTCTTCCAAGGACAAGCTCTGCGAATCGAGATCGACGGTGAGCGGTGTCTGGTGCACAAACTTGAACTTGGTCTTTCTTCTCCCAGCCTTGTCCTTGCTATATCCACACAGCAAATCGACGAAACGAGAACCAACACCCTTCCCAACCCAGACATTGCAGTCGAGGATCCATACAAGATGGCCTTTGGCCTCTCGATACGCACGACTCATGTTTCTGATCTTTGGATTTGGTCCAAGCGCTTCCCTGTCCCTTTTGAGCAGTGGGTCCTCCTCCTCGATTGTGATCTGGACATCAGCGTCTGGAAAGTCGCGCACGAGGCGTTCGAGAATCGGGTATGCGGGATCTGAGCGATTGGCGACGCAGAAGACATTGTTGAACTTGCCCTTGGGGTAGGTCTGGCGCAAACTTGAAGCCAGACACTCATACAGGCGAGGATCGAGACCGGAGACAGGTCGAATGACGGTGATATGAGGCACGTCCTCCTCCTTCATTGACGTGATACATGCTGCTGGCTGTGGCCTTCTCCAGTAATATCGGAATCTATGCGCGTGAGTTCATAAGGCTCGAGCAGTGACGTAGGTCGCGTACAATTGTGTGACCCCTATGCCACAAACACTCCAAACAATCAACCACCATATGAGGCTGCCAAGGGCCACATAGAAGCGCAGTTGGGAGACATGGCTGGCCTCGGCGCCCTGGAAGAGCTCGTGACGCATGCGCGTTGGTTATGCAAGGATGTGGGGGAGCCGCGGAATGGGCGACGTGCGATGCGCGTTGATATCAAGTCGCGGCTTGGCGGGTATGATCACGTGTGATGCTGGCTGTTAACGCCTGCACAAACAGATTCGAGATCAGGGTATAATATGTTGAGACGGTCGAAAATCTTGCATTTCGTCGTTGTTGAGTAGGATCGCGATCGGTCATGTGTGAAACAAACACGTTCATCTCCGAACTCCCAAAGTGCGCATCCATCTACAGCGCATCCATTGATCAGCGCGCATGCGAACAATAAATCCGAAGCAGACAAGTTGCTGCTCGGCATTCTAGTCATTGGCAAGTGCTTCCATTGCTCTTGCTCGGGGTGATATATGCAGCGCCCAGTCCCAATGCAGTCGCTATCAAGTGCGCAAAACCGTCGCCCATGATGCCAAATACAAATTATTGTACAAAATATGGCCTTCCCCTGCACTACACCTCAACATTGAACGTGAAGCCTAGTGGGGTAAGAATCTTGGTCTGCACAAGCTTATTGGCCTCCTCTCCTCCCCGCTCCATGGCAACAGCACCGACAATGGCATACAATGAAGTCATGAGTACAGACTCCTGGCCAGAGCCTTGCAGGTTATCTGCGCGCTTTGGCGTCCACCGTGTGACCTTATCCAAACCATAACGCTCTGCGAGCTGCGCTAACCGCGTCTTGTCCAAGACCTGGTTTTCTGCCTCGCTGGTGAGGCCCTCAAGGCCATTCAGAGCGGGGTGAAGGAAGGGCCGGCGCCCGAAGCTGTCGACCTTTGGCTCACCTGACGCATCGCGGGGCCAGGCCTTAGCCTGTGGGGAGTTGACGAGAGCCTGTGATGTTTGTAGCTCGACTATCCTTCGTCCTGGCTGTAGTTAGCATTGATGAGGTCTAACCTACGCTGCGGCAGCACCTACCCAGGTATGCAAGTCTGTCGTTGAACCCCCGCCTTCCATGGTCGAAGCTCTTGTGTGTAACAGCCAGCCACTTGACCTCTTCTTCCAGCACCTTGTCGCCGCCAGGGCCAAGCAATCGCACGTATGCATCGTCTAGCCTCTTAGGGTCCTCGTTGACCTTGAAAACGCCTCCCTTGGCTGCTGGCCGTATCCTGAAGGGTGCCTGCATTCGGGGAGGTGTCTGCTGCCATCGCGGCCTGTCTGCTGCTTCAGTCTCGTGCTCGGGTGCTTGTGATGGGGTCGAGGTCGAGAAGGCGCATGCGGAGGACCGAACCAGGGCAGGTCTAGAGGCGTAGGAGCATCGCAGCGTTGGTGCGGCGGAGGTAAGCAGGCTGCGAGTCGCCCGTTTGGATGCCATTGCGGCTTGTGTGTGATTGGCGGAGGCGAGATGCGTTGGGAGTGGCCGGTGGAGCACTGCGATGTCTGGCGGTTGACGATGGTGAAGTCGAAAAGTTGCGGCAGAACTGCGCTTTTACCCAAAACAGACTAGACTGGGCGCGCTCTCCCCAGCTTTCAGCGCGACGCGCATCTCGAGAGCGTGAGGTTGAATTTTGGTGTACTTTTTGGCTATGGCGAGTATTCCTGGTCGCAAGTCGTTGGAGGACTTGCTGGCTGAGCAGCTGCCCAAAGGCGTGCCGTTTACCTTCTACCATTACTCGACACCTCCCTCCAAGTCACCGGCCCTCTTCTCCGCACCGCCGCACCTCAAGTCAGAGCGAACTTACTGCGAATCACATTTTCTTTCAGCAACAATTACACCACACGATGCGGCCGCCTCGCAAGTGCCCGAAGAACTGCTTATCCTTGCTATTGAAGTCCTGGTTTACACCACGAGAAACCTCACCACCATCTTCGTCTCCAAGGCAGACTCGACCGGCTATCTCGCCGAGCTGCAACTACCTCGCTCGCAAAGTGAGTCCCCTTTGAAGGCCATATGTGGCACGTTCGTCTCATGGCTGGCCCGAGAGAGACAACGACAAGGAAAAAAGCTGGTCATCTCACTGTTCGCAAGAGCCCAGGACCAGTACCTCTTCCCAGCAAGCATCGACAACAAGAACAAGCACGTGCTTGACGATCGAGGGCTTGTGAAGTGGTGGTGCAGAGTCTTGGACCCCATAATATGGGAGTACCAGGCCGAGGAAGAGCGCAAGCCTTTGCGGGAGAGGCTGGTTGAAGCTGAGAGCAGTGACGCAGCACCACAATCCATGACAACTGCCAAAGGATACCTAGTCATCCCAGGCTACGAAGCATACGATACACTTCGATATGTACCTCCATCGCCCGTACCGAGCGCCCCTCGACGATGGGCTGCAGCACACCCACTCCTACAAATTGCACCTCACCCGGCCGCACCACCACGTTGCCTCGTTCCACACTTCCCCGACGACCCCAAAGCACGCTTCCTCGATGAGCTCGATGAAGAACTTCCCGATAGAGGTGAAGGAGTGGTAGCTGATGGCGGCACGCCATCACGAAGCAACGGCATGTGGAAGAGCGTCAAGACCTTAGACCAGTTCTGGGAGTTCATGACTTTTCGCCAGGAGTGCTCCTCAGGCCGCATAGTAGGCTTCATCTGGGTCGTACTTACGCCACCTGCCGACTCCATCCGCGAACAAGACGAAGACACGCCCTCGCAACTATCCCAGCTTTCCCAACAATCTGCCTTGGATTCGAAGGACAGCCAGCCAACACACCGCAGAAAAAAATCTACATCCAAGAATCGCACGAAACCCATCACTCGCTCGGGCCCCATTCCTCTCATCCTGCCACGCATAAAGACCAGGTCCTCCGACCTCTCCTCCACACCCAATACCTCCACATCCTCCGCCTCCAGGATTCCAGAAGACAGCCCGTACTTTACTTGCCCGACCTCATCACGCGGCACCATCTGCTTTAGCACAAAAAACTACAATCGTGCACACGAAGTCCTGATCCACTCGTCGTTTGCCACCCGCGCAGCGACCGCCCGTAGCACCATGCAGTTCAAGAAGGAGGTTGCAGTGCTTGGCGGCGTGGCAGAGTGGGGCTGGACTGTTGTTGGCAGGAAGGAGGGCGCTGCAGTAAAGAATGCTAGAGAGGAGGATATTGTGCAGCCTGTCATGGTTGTGGGGGTCAGGAAGAAGAGGAAAGACGGGGATGCTATGGCTGGGGCGGAGGGCGTGCAGACGCTAGATGCGGGGCTGGTAAGGAAGAAGGTTAAGGTTGAGTCTGCGCCTGCAACAGGCTTAGAGAGTGCAAACGGAGTGCAAGTTCTCTCGGCCGGGCTGGTGAGGAAGAAGCCCAAATCTTGAGCCATTTATTCTGGCTGAGCATGCTCTTTCTTCGATTTCGTATTACTAGATTTCCCTTGCCTTCTCATTGCCCTCATGGAACACGATCACGTTTGACGAAAGCAGACACACCTCTGAAGAAAGGTAGCAAATGCTGCATTACACACTATTGACTAAGAATTATACTATTTAATCATCCCACTCACCTAGTGCTCCTCATTACTCGTCACACGCACGTGTATCCCACCTCTCTCGCATTCTGAAATGCCCTAATGCTCCATGTACATTGCCACCATGCATAAAAAAAATCAACAGAAAATGATCACCTCACGCCCTAAGGAACCCCTGCTCGTCGTAATAACTCCCTGGCGTCATCGTCACCGCCGGACTGTTGATCGTGTGCATATTTCTCGCTCCCACATTCGGCGTGCCATCTCCAAGCACGCTTCTTTTTCGCTCACTGCCGCGCGCTTCGTGGCTGTCACGCTGCTTCTTTCCCGAACGGGGGTTACTCTGCGGTGTTGAATGTGAAGGCGTCGAGGGAGACGAGGGATCGTCTTTTGCGACTGAGAAGAGGCGTTTGCGGGAAGACTTGGATTGCGGGGAGTCCTGTTTTGTTTGAGTCTTCACGACTTCTGGCATCGACGCGGATTGACCCTTGGTCTGCGCGGTGGCGCTGGTGTTAGAGTCATGCGTCGGCGGCGGCGGTGGTGTCGAGCTCGACCAGAACGCATCGCTTTCGTCCCAAATACTGCTCATTTCCTTCTCTGCGCCCGCAACAACGTCCTCTCTCACGCCTCTCGAACCTCCCAGCGCCTTAGCCGCGCGTGGCGTCGATTCAAGATCCAATATTGTCGCATCAATCTCCGACTCGGCGTCCTCGTCCCAATTCTCTAGTACGGTGCCAACCAACCGCCGCACCTCCTCGTCATCTAGCTCTACGCCCTCAGTCTCATACGTGTCGAGTTCGTCGAGCCAGCTCTCTTCCCCGGGGAGCGTGACGCTGGACTCACGGCCGAGGCGCATGTAGCGGCGTTCACCACGGCCGGCGCGGTCTTTGCGTGCGTCTGAAGCGTCAGAATTCATACGACGTAGCTGTTGGATGCTGGAGCGGAGGGGTTTGGGCGGGGACATTCGCGGTCCCAGGGGTCCGGGGGCGAGGCGTGGCATGCTTGTGAAGTCGAGTGACAAAGCGGGGAGCGAGGCATGCGCAGGGCGTGGAGAACAGGGCGCATGCAAGCCAATAGAGGCGGAGATCGAGGTATGAGGGGAGTGAGAGGGCGATGAATAGAGGGAGCTTGCTTGGGAGCGGAAGGTAGGGGAGTCCATGCTGTGTGGCGATGGGAAAGCGGCGTTGAGGAGAGGGTCCAACAGGCCAGGAGTGTTAGGTATAGCGATGCTGGTGCGGCTGCTGTTTGCTGACTGGGTTGGGTAGGTGTTATTGAGGGAACCGAAGTTGTCTTTGATCAAAATTGCTGGATTGATGGTCCGAGGTGATTCTTCTTCAGGTATGGTCGTAGCATGGATTGGCATGCTGTATTGGTTGTGAAGCGTAAAGCGCGGTGGTGAGTTCGTCTTTGGCGAGACAGGTGGAGAGTCGCCATAGCGGGTTGATTCCCGATCCAGGGTTCCCTTCGACCCGACTGAAGACTCTTCGGGGATAGTGGTGCATGCAGACTGGTATGAGCGAAGTGGTAGGTTCATGGGCGTTTGAAATGTCAAGCTAGATTGTTCCGAATCATACTCATCAAGATCGATGAGGCTTGTCTGAGACGGAGATGCTGGTCGTTCAGTCGTACCGGTCCTGAAAGGGTATTGCTGGAGGTACGGAGTCTCTGGCATTGGCAATACGTAACTGTGGTCAGGAATGTGTAAAACAGTATCATCATCAGGCTCGATGATAGAAAGTGGAAGAGGGAAACGCGATAAGCTGAAGACAGAACCCGTACTTAAGCGGTTGTATTCGTGATCAGAGAGCTCTGGAAGCACTTGATCTGTGGGCGCAACAACGACAGCCTGATCATAGCTGGTCAAAGATAATGAGGCTGAAGTCGGCGTCAAGGACGCTTTTAATGTCGTTGCAGTAAAGCTGAGCTCAGGAGCAAATGTGTCGGAAGAAGGCGGCGCAGGTAACGCACGAACATTGGAAGTAGAGTGACGACTCGGACTGTTGTTGCTCGCTCTGTGGTTAACAGAAGACTTTTCCTCGTCGGTTAACAGAGCTGGGCTGGTATTACGACTCCGGATCGAGTGAACAGTCGGCACCAGAGATATGCGCACACTGTGTCCTCTTCGGTGGCCCTGACGAGCACCCGGACTTCCTTTTAGCGCAGAAGGAGGCCGACTGACTGTTGTGAGAGGTGCCGGGTCCCATTGGAAAGGATTGCCGCAGCTGCTTCTCGATGACGCCCGCGATGTTTGGCGCTTAGGTGATCTCATAGTAAGCCTGGGGTTAGTGCTGATCTGGCAGTCTTTTTCTGGGGATCCTGATGCGTTTACTAGCGTCTTCGATCTACGTTTTGGCGTCCTTGATTGTGGTTTGGATGGAGTACCACATGCAGACACGACTCTGCTCATGGTGACTGATTCTGCCCTCTTAACAGATCCAACAGAACCAAGTGTATGCACTGAGCCCAATGTGTGCGTGCTTGAGTCCGTGGGTAAGGCTGTTGAGTCCTGAACGAATTCTCTGCGAGCTTCAGGTGAAGCTGTCTCAATTTCTGCCGTCCTGCTTTTCATCGAACCATGCAAGCTGTACATGCTCTCCCGCGCCTCAATCAAAGGGTTCATCTTCTCCAAAGCGTTGTTCTTCCACTCTCGCTTGGTGATTTTCGGAACGCGTTCATTGGATCCTTGCGAGATGACAGGACTCGGACGAGGGTTTAGAATGGAGCTGTCTATAGAACCCAGGCTAGAGATGGATGTCTTTGACGGAACGTGACGAAGTTCATGCTTCCTTGAGGCCTCGTCTTTGATTCGAGCGATGTCGAACGGCAGAGGTGGCAGGATCACATCTGGGGCCTGACCAGAAACCTGGCTATGCAAGCTTGTAGACCTCTGTTGTATCTGCGGGCGCTCGGCATCGAGAGGTATTTCAGTGACCGATTTAGCTCTCTGCAATCTTTTGGTAATACCCAGCGGTTCAGACTCCAATGCGTCGAACTCCTGACTTTGGTTGCGGAACGCTGGGTGATATTGCAATAATGACTGGCAGGAAGAAGGCTGACTCCCTAATTCCTTAAGCAGCGCTAAAGGAGGCCGCGAACCGGGAAGCTGTGCACTACCCAGAATTGGTACCATAGACGAGGGTTTAGGGTCCTCTAACACCGCAGACAGCCGGTTATCTTTCAGTATTTTCATCTTCATGTTGTGGCCAGACAATTTCCGATTATGGAATGGCCAAGACAGACTGCTGGTCCTCTTGTTTGGCTCTTTTGGCATCGGAGGTACATAGTGCTCTGGTGCTGAGGATGATCCGGTTGCAGATGGCGCAGCTGAACCAATTGTTTCCACTGATGGCAATGCTCCCCACCCTGATTTTGCGTTGAATGGTAAAATGGTGTTCCGCCTTAAGACAGAGCGTGGCCGCGTCACCTCATTGAGCTTCACTTCCTTTTGCGCTTGACTGATAGTCAAGCCCCTCTCGTCAAGGTCAGCAAGTAGCTGCTTATGCCTGCGTACTGCGCGGATGAGTAGCAACACAAGAGCAGCTAGGAGGCCAAGGATGACCACTCCGATAGCACTGACAATTGCTATGATCGCAGTGGTGCTCAAAGAGCCCCCGGACTCGGCGCGTGATCGAACGTTCACCATCTCTTCTGTAGTCGCGGTCTGTTCTGGATAAACTGTGGAAGCTCCGGCTGCGGGTGTTCTCTGGCGGCCGATTTACGCTCAGAAGCTGAGAAGCTGTATCAATTATCTGCTGAAAATTAGTATCCTCCTCTTTCATTCCCTTAGATCCAGGCCGGTGAAGAGGGACAACCACGACCAGCACAACGAAACCCGCAGCAAGAACGATCCCAAAACAGTCCAAACGCTGGGCCATCCACAGGTAAACATACATTCTGATGTATTTTGGCGTGCTTCATCCGTCGTCTAGGTAAAGTTCGTGGAATGTGAGGCAAAAATGGGGAGCAAAACAATAATCGATACCGCCGAGAGAGGGAGGAGTTCGGAATGCATGACATGGGCCTGGCCGCGCATCACGCGACAAGGCTTTGGTTGCTATATGTTATGCATAAACAATATCAATGGCTTCTGCCGGAAGGACTCTCACGTTCCCGTGGCTGTCAGACGCCACGTGGTGAGGTGAAGTGGTAATGCGTGTCTGCCCGCCTCTTGATCAGACATTTGGTGCTTGCCATATTGTTTCTTTGACTACTGAGAGGTATATCGTCATTTGTTGCTAAGAGCTAGCGGTATAGAGACCAGAGTGAGCTGCGTCAGTGCTACAGGCTGTCGCGAAGTCTTCGTGGTGGCGAAGGATGTCCCAAGGGAGGATGAGACTCGACCCCCAATGCCGAACCTGCCGCTGAATGTCTTGCACACCAGCAGTCTCCAGCGCCCTGAAAAAGATCTCTCGCATGCATGTACCAGGTACCTGGCAGACGATGACTGGGCATGGTCATGGTGTTAAGACACAATAATGACGTGCAGCTTCCCCTCATCCAAGCTTTGGGTACCGAGCCGCATGAGTTTGGCTGAAACAGAGTCAGAGTCAGTATCCATCCTGCAGCGGACACGTTCGGAAGATGAGTCGCGTTGACGTCTAGATTGTGATAAAAGAGTGAGAGGCTTTGACGCGATCGCGTCAAGTTCGTGACTGCTGACTCAGCGATCATTGTCGAAGCCAATTGGCGTGGAAGCAAGCGTTTTTTGCTCAAAGAAGCGTGGCTTGATGAGGCACTGCAGGAATCAATTCGAGAGCTAGACTGGATTCTTACTTTGTAATGTCGAGATGAACAAGCTGATTACTTGACGCAAACGTAGACTGAACTTCTTCTCTACAACTACCCCTTCTTCCAAAATAATACCTTCGATGTCATACTCTTCCCCGGCGGCGCCTTCAGGCTTGAAGCAGACTCAACATCTATCTGATCAAGCTTAGTTGCCTGGTTGCGCGCCAGATCCCTTTTCAACCTCCGCTGATCTGATCTTCTCAGCCAGCTGATGTAGAGACAGTACACTGCGGCAAGGCAACCAATGCCGCCAACAACACCTCCTAATACAGCGCCAATAAGACCTTGTCTCTGCCACTGGTTCTGTTGGGGGCGTTCGTAGGCTGAAGGGGTGGATTTGGGACAGAAGGTGACGGGCATGACCATGTTGTTCTTTTGGACAGCTGGCGCGAGAAAAAAGGTGCTGGAGTCGTAGTCGGCCATGAGATAGACCTGGCCGAGAAATGCAGATCCGAGTATGAATGGTGCTTCGCTCTTTTCTTCACGGTCTTGGATAGGGGTAACATTGGTATAATTCCTAAGGACTTCAGGCGGCAGGGTTACGGTGAACCCATCCTCTAGGACAATCGTCAAAGAAGCGTTGAAACTTGAGGCCGCTTTGAGCGAGTCATCTCCCCAGTAATTGTCCTTCTGCGCCGAGGCTGCTTTGATGAAGTTCTGGGTGATCTGATATGGAAGCGATAACGGAAACTGCTCTGTGGTAATCTGTGCCTCAAAAACCTGGGGTGTTGACTCCATGTCGGGAAAATCTCCAGAGCTGAAGAGGGACTGATTCGTGCCGCCTTCAGTCTGTGTGATGATAATGTCCTTGATACGAACACTCATGGGATTGATGTTGCTGTCGCTCATGGAATATCGGTGTGGTTCGCCGATAAAGCGGCCTGAATCGTAGCCTCCGAATACATTGCTGCCGTTGATCTTGCCACCAGCACGGTCGAAACCTTGGCCAATGTAGAGCGAATAGGTCTTACCAGCGATCGTATTTCGACTGGCGAGATCTTGTAGAAGCGTTGAAGAAGGACCTACTCCCACTCTTCCAGGAATGATAGCCCCTCCTGTGGCGACTTCGATGATGGAATCGGGTACAAGTGTTTGCGATGCACCGTCCGTCTCGAAGAAATGCGTGTAGAGTCGCAGTGTATCATGGCCGAAGTAGCCCTTGAGTGTGTTGTTCGCATCTGCATCTAAACTTTTATAATTCTTATCTTCGAGAAATCTGGTGGATCTGTAAGCATGGCAAGCCATCGATTGACAGCGATCGACTTACGATGTAGACCGGTTGCTGTTGAAAAAACCTCCTGTCGAATCATCACACTTGTCGAGCGTGCTATCTTTACAATAGCTGTTTGACCCAAAGGAAACATGGTTTTGCGACAACGACGGCCACAAGCTCTGATTCTGTGCTGACGTGCCAACGCCAATGAAAGATCCATACTGGAAAGTCCTCGAGCCTTCCACAGCGCGTTTATGAATGTCAACGTAGATTGGTTGAAGCGAGCAATCGAATGCAACCGTAGACTGAGCAAACAGCACAGTTGCCGCAACCAGGGAGGTAAGTGACAGCATCTTGAATAAGATGGAAAGCGAACACGCTTGAGTCTAGCAAGCTTTGCAACAACTTCGGCCACGCTCGTGAGGATACGACACCAGGACTGTTCAGTCTGTAACGAAGGAAAAGCGCTCAAACATTACGCATGCATCTGAGGCGCCTGCGGTGTCTTTGTAGGCCTACTCTCCACGGTTGCAAGTGCACTAAGATCGACCTGCATGGCACGAACCACTCACACAGCGGCCGCAGACCCGCCTTACCCACGAGCTACTGTTCATAGAGTACGACTATGCCTCTGCCCGCCACTCGCGGCCGGGGACAGGGAGGGCAGCGCCTGCTGACGCCTTTGCGGAGCGCACCGCAGGTACCATAGATAGGAAACGGTTACGCGTCGGCGCTTCGCAGCGGAAGGGCTTGTGGATTATGGCTTACCCTGGCCGTATGTAAGGATGCCTGCAGGGTCGATCTGAAGTTACTGGAAAGGACGTTGGCAAACGTTTCACGCTCGCTGGTTGGGCGTCTACAAGGGAAGAGTGATTGGTTGGGATGGAGGCACGCGCCCGAATGTGGGGCGACGTGGTCTATTCTTGGTCAACTGTCCTCCACAACTCCTTGCGCATGCAATCTCTTGTGCTACTCTGACTGCCCTACGTTAATGATTCAGTGTTGACTGTGTAGCTACATGTGTTGACGCAAGAGCAAATCTGTATCGGCTGTAACTAAAGGCTTACGACGATTGTGTCGATCTGACTAAAACCTCTCCTCACGGCAGGTTCAGCTGCATGGCCAACACAACATGCATGCGTAAAACACATTTCCTTCCTCCAGTTGAACTGGAACAGCGGCCACTACCTGATTTTCTAAGAGATCATTAGATCGTTACGTCTAGCCTACACCTCAGATTGACCATGATAGTTTTGGACGGGTAATGTCGTTTGTGTTACCACAAGGCCACGATGCCTTGTTTGGCTCATATTTCCTCACATACGGCCGTAGAGCGTTTGAAACAAGGTCTTTTGTCCACTCTGCTATCTTTGCTGATGCTGGAATTAAGCCTGGTCCACGAAACATATGCCTATTTCCGCGAATCAGGTGTTTCCTTTCGCTACTCTGTCCTAATAATTGTCCCATAAGCCATTACGTTCTACTGTTGCTCTTTCAAGGCTATGTACGATTGTAGAGTTCATCTATTGCATTGATCTGACGACCCTCTTCTCTTCTCAGTCCATGAGCAGGAGTTTCTCACGACCCCTAGAGCTTCAACGATGACTTCGAAAAGGGATTGCCGCTCAGGTATTTCAAGCCTGTGTCACATACAACCGTGACGACCGTCTTACCAGGGCCAAGTTCTTCTGCCAATTTGAGGGCTGCAACCACATTAATTCCCGTAGATGTTCCAACCAGTATGCCTTCCTCAGCAGCTAGGCGTTGACACATATCACGCCCTTGCTGCTCAGATATCGCCCGCGCTTCATCGCACACCTTCGAGTCGAGTAGTGGAGGTAGATATCCAATGCCAACGCCGTCGACACCATGCGTTCCAGACCGCCCTTCAGTCAAAACAGGTGATGTTGCTGGTTCACAGGCGATGATTCGAGCCGAGGGCCAGCGCCCTTTCAGTACACGCCCAACTCCCGTAACCATTCCTGCGGTGCCCACTGTGCTACAGAATGCATCTATTTCATTGGGAAACTGCTTTAAAAGCTCCGTCCCCATCTCTTTATATCCCGCAAATGCATCTTCATTTCAAAATTGGTTCGTACAGTGATTGTTTCGCACTTGGCCAAGCTTTGCCGCACGTTCCGCCATCGTGGGAATCAAATCTCCAGTAACTTGACCTGACGGGCTGTGTACGATATCGAGCGTTGCACCAAAAGCTTGCATTGTGCGAAGCTCTTCGACAGCAAATGCATCCGAAGAGACTATGAGGCATTCATAGCCTTTGACAGCGCATACGAAAGCAAGTGAAGACCCAGTGCTGCCTCCACTCGCCTCAACGACAGTCATTCCTTCTGTCAAGTCCTGTCTTTCTTCTGCTCCTTCTATCAATGCTTTCGCAAGCCTGTCTTTATAGGATCCTGTAGGATTGGCTGATTCGAGTTTGAGGTATACAGAGGCGTGGTTCTTGGGAACAATTTGACGAAGTTGCACCACAGGAGTGTTTCCGATGACATCGAGGACGCTATGGTGTGGCGAGAGTGATGAAGCCATGTTTTTAGGTAAGCTTGGGGTGTGTTTGTTGCAGGCAGTGTTGTGCGATAGGGGAATGAATTCAAGCACAATGATAGAAGCCGCAATGGCATCTAATCAAGCCGCGTAGCATCGGAAAGGACCAATGCTGAAGAAATGCAGAGATTTTTGTGGAATTTCGAATATATCGTTGGACCGAGATTTGGGGTAATAGTTTGCGACCTGCTGTTCCGCATGGGCGAACCAATCAGAGAACAAGCACTACCACCATTACCTACAAGTATTTTTTATGAGTACCCTTTGTACTTGATACAGATTCATTATTGTATATAGTGAGCAGGTGAATATCAAAGGCCAACACTTACAGGAACATAGCATAGCGCCAGATATCTATAGTCGGAATCGAGAGCCTACGGAAGTGGTGACACAGCACACCGCGCCTTGTTGACATCGTTTTCCGATATAGTGTAAACCCGCTAGAGAAAGGGCCAGAACACTTATGGCCTATCAGATTCTTGCGCATAAAACTTTCAAAAAGGAGGCCCGCAAGTGTCTGGTCCCTGTGAAAACCAGACCAGGGCTTCCATGTCTTCTCCGGATGGTAATGGTTTGCGAGAACGCCATCTAAGCTAGTAGTCCTTGACTCAATATATTGACATATCCATTGCCATACTGAGGTAAGATAGAGTCATTGAGCATTAGAATGAGGTACTAAGCATGATAGCCCTGAAACTGTTACACGTCTGCACGACAATTTGAACTGATATAAATACCAGAGTAGTCTCTTATCTCCTGCGCAGCAACTCAGTTTTATCACGTCTACCCATTGCCCTCCGACTGAGCTTGTACCGTCCCAATAGATCATCCTTAAACTCACCGCACCTGCACCCCTCGGCTGCTGAGAAATGCCACTATTTCCCGTCACGCAGCTTTCCGGCACTTTGGTGTCCACGCGCGAAAAGCCGAATGTCGAGAACAATGAGTCTAGAGAACACAGTTGGTTGTAAGTAGATTAAAGCTTTAAACGAGTGTTGCTCTATTCTGTCAGACAGTATGCTGATGCAAACAGACGCACTACTACTATCCTGATCGCTGCCTTCATGATCAACTTCACTGCCTGCGGTCTTCTCTTCGGATTTGGCGTGTACCAGGCCCTCTATGAGACCATGGTGACACAAAATGGAACACCCTTCACTGGAGCTTCATCCGCCATGATAGACCTTATCGGTACCCTTTCGGTCTCCCTAATGACTATGGGCGCTCCATATGCCGTAGCATGGACAAATTCCTTCGGCCCAAAGTCAATGGTCGCTAGTGGTGGCATTGTATTTGGACTGGCAAACGTATTGGCGAGTTTCGGAACAAAAATGTGGCATTTTCAGCTGGCACAGGGCATGCTGTTGGGCACAGGTACTTTCCTTTCGTTCATGCCCTCAATGACTGTTACCCCGACGTGGTTCGGGAAACATCGCGGGCTTGCCATGGGGTTCGTCTCAGCGGGTACAGGCATTGGTGGTCTGGTCTAGGCACCAGCCATCACAGCATATATCCAACACTTGGGGTTCCGCAACACACTTCGCTTGACGGGTGCACTAGGAGCATTTATGATTTGTGTAGCAGCATCAGCACTCAGCTGGGAACCGGACATGGCTAGGACATTGCGGACGGAGAACTCTCATATCTCCCGCTTCAGAGGATTTTGCACTATTCCTTTACCAGCCATGGAGGTACTCAGACAACGGAAATTTGCCGCGAAGGCCCTAAGTACTGCTCTACAGAGTGCAGCGTACTATATACCCGTTTTCTTCATTGTATCGTACGGCAGAACCCTTGGATACAGCGATAACGATGGCGCAAACTTTACCGCTGTAAGCAACGCCTGTAACGCCATTGGCAAGATTGGAGTTGGTTTCGTCGCCGATCGAATAGGTCGGATAAACTCCTTCTTTCTCACAACTCTTCTTAGCGCCATCGCAGCTTCGGGGTTCTGGATCTCCAGCACATTAGCCGGAACTAGCGATGAATCTGCAGGGCGAGGCTTATTCATAACCTTCACCGTTCTCTATGGGCTCTTTGCCAGTGCTTTCATTAGCCTGTTCCCTCCTGTTCTTGTAGAGTTGTTCGGAATTCAGGAGATACCGCGAATCACGGGGGTCATGTATATGGTGCAAGGTATGGCGGCGGTTATTGGAACCCCGGTAGCCGGCGCTTTGCTTCAAGGTCATGGTGCTGAAAAGACCCCTCGAGATTTCCTGGGCATGTCTATTCTAGTCAGTGGGCTGATGTTTGCCGCAACTGGGGCAGTCGGCTGGGTTTGCTATGAAGCAAAGCTAGACCGCGTTAGCCGTACTCGGACGGCAGTACAGAGTGGCTAGGTATGCAGACAGTAATGAAGAAGCGCTCCATCGCTGTCTATTGCTTGCTTACACTACACTTAATAATTCTGCTGTGACCTTGTATGGACTCATTGACGACGTACTTCAGCATTCTGTACCATTTGCTTCGTGGACTATATTCTTCTCACTAAATCTACACTCACTGGTTCCATCGACTGTCGAGTTCCTTACAAGCATAAGACCCATGGTCCTGAAATACTCATTATAGGGAGGCTGTACAATTTCCATCAGACTGCTTTCTCCATGTAAAAGTCTGAGAAGAATATGTTCCGTATGCGCCCCAATCCAGCACCGCGCAGCATTTATGCGTATTCGTAACTGAACACTGTGAACTAGGATATGTTCCAGAAGACAAGGGACATTTGACGTCCAGGTCGTGTGTTTTCAACATATTCTACTGTGGCTTCACAAGTTGTTCGTCCGAGTCTGCATTGGATAGGTAGAAAAGACTAAGAGGGTATGTACCATACTGCCATACTGTCATACAATGACAGGCATGGAAAGAGTTCAACAACCTCGGAAAAACAGATATAGCAGAGCCAGCATATTAGAGCCTACATACATTTAGAAACATAATCAAAATGACCAAACAAAAACACCCGGCTCCTACATGACACACTGTCGTTCTCCAAGAGTTTGCTCCTCCAGAATTTTCTCAAACACCCATTCTCTTTCATCAAGACCAGTAACACAAGGTTCGGTGTCATGTTCGTCACATGTAGTAAGCATGTCTATGGTTAGTCGAAAGCCGCTTTGAGGATATATCCGCGCTGAAGCTCAGTGACCAAATCCTATGGCAATGATTAGCTACCAGTCAGGTCCATATTTGGCTTCCATGCATTTACCTTGAAAGGATCGACAGCAGCAGATGTCTGTTCTTCGGGTTCGGTGATCGCCTGTTCTTCCGGCTCGGTGGTCGTCCGTATTGCCAGCTCGGCTATCGCCTGTACCAACGCGTTGTCTTCAGAATCGGAGGTCTTCGGCGAAGAGGAGGAAGAATTCTGGTCAGATTCCTCATCGCTGTGACTGCTGCCAGAGTTCACGGTCTTGTTGTCTTCTGCACGCGTGACAGTGTCACAGACGCCCCGCTGCTCGGTGGTCTGGGTCGCGGGTGCGTGGACCTCAATAACCTCAATGACCTTGATCTCATCCTCTTGCTCCTTGGCCAAACCTTTTTGCTTCTGGTAACCCTCTCCTACTTGACTGAGAGGCCTCGTCATGACTGACCGCTTCGGAACTGCACGTTCAACTCTGAACAGCCCCTTCTCAAGTGCATACTTTGCCGTGTTGAAGTGGACGTAGAGGCCAAACTTGCGCGGCTCTACATCATGCCAACCCGTATATCGAAATTTGTTGTTGTAAGACCAGTTCTGAACAAAATTTCTCGCCTCGTTCAAATCCATGAAAGTCGCAGGCCAGGAACGAACAAGCGGTATTAGGCGCGCGATGTCGGCTTCAATAGCATCTGCTTTTTGTTAGCACTCGTAATACTATCTATGTTGCTCCAGTACAGGAAGGGCTTACTGTTCAAAGTGGCCGGCTTCACAGTCTTCTCTTCCCTTTTCCACTCTTTCGGCACAAGACCCAGCTCGAAGCGACCTTGCTCCCACGCGCGCCGTGCTGTGTTCCATGCCACATACCCGCGAAACTTGTCCTCTGCAACACCTGCGAAGCGAGTGTATGAGAAGTTCTGCAGTGCGCAGGCACCGGTGACGTACTTGGCTGCTACGTCGCCATTGCAGAAGGAGGACGGCCAGGTGCGAATGAGGGGCTGGGTACGCGCAATATCGGACTCGACGGCTTCTGCTATGGATCAGTGACTTACTCCGGGGAGGACCTTGAAGGTGGAAGAAAGGTGGAGGGGAACGGATGGGCAATAAAGTATGAGTTGAGCGTACTTACTCCTCAGACTCTCTCGATCAGGCAGTGGCTCGTTGAGATAGAACTCGCCCTGCTCGTGAGCTCGAATAGCAACGATGAAGCATACTTTATCCTTGACGAGGCGCACAATCGGGTGTGGGTCAATGGGCCGGAGATTGTAGTTGCGCGGTAGGGTGTAGTCGTACTTCGCTTCGTGGGCGAGCTTTTTGATGTGTCCCTTGGCGGCGTCAATGTTGGCGAAACGTTGTGGGTATATGGGAGATAGGATGCGTTCAATCTCGTGGGCAGCAGCCTGGACGGTCACTGGGAGCTGTCAGCAAAGATCAAATCAACGTAGAGGGGGGTGTGGAGGAAATATTACGCTTAAGCTTGTCGTGTTGGGACATTGTGGGCTGTGTTCCAATGCGAATGGCAACAGGATACTTTTGTGACAGGAAAGTAAATGGATCTTGGGAGTGTAGTTTGAGAATGTAGAAACTGAGGAGCAGGAGTGGATTTATATGCCCGACCCTAAGCACGCACGCAACACTCCAATGCAGGGAGTAGCATGATCCAGCGCCCAGAACCTCATCTAGCCAATGAGGTATCATAATAATATGCAGATGCTCACGTTAGCTGAGGTGCAAACGGGGGTGCAATCGAGGTAGCAACATGGCCAAGCACTGTATATGATTTTCGAGCCAAATCAGCAACACATGATCTTGACATTTTATTTTCTGGTCTTGACCGAGCTCCTCCATATCCGCAGTGTATGCAAGGCCGACATACATATCAACATACCCATTTTTGAAAATAAAACACATTTTCTCGTCTTCCACTCCATCACCTTCGATTCCCTCACTCTTCCTCAGACTCACTCTCGTCCTCATCTTTTCTGTACATAAAGTATTGAATAAAGACACATGCATCCAGAATGAGTGTGCCAAAGCTGCCCAACAACCACGAGAAGTTGACAGCGATATACCGACTGTATATAGCCATTGCCTCGCCTTCTCTGCAATGCGTGTGCTTGCATCGCGGCTTGTATACAACAATACTCAGGACATATGTCAGATTACCGAGACAAGCGAAAAGAAAGAACAGCATCGAGATGCCGTCCGTGGATTTGCGGCGGTAGTTGAGCAGCAGCTGCGGAATTCGCGAGCCAAGGTAGAGTGCAGCGCAAATATACCCAAAAATCTGGCCCCAGAGGTTGAAGTCAGGCTTTGAGTCGGGAGCATCAGCGGGCGAGTCTTCAGAGGGTGTCGTTTGCGTTGCACTCAGCCACCAACCAAAGACACCTGCAGCCATGACAAGGACAATAGTGCCTAAGTTGAAGAGAATGGTCTGCACGGTGGATTGGGGTTGCAAGCGCGGTGCAGGACGAACCTCGCCGTTGGCGTCGCCGTGTAATGGCGTAGCAGGGGAGAGATGCGTGCCATCGATTGAGAGGAAGCGCTCGCGGAAAGAAGACTGCGAGTGGTCGGAATGACGCCTATCTGCGTCTGAAATACGAGCTGGCCCGTTGCCGTTGGTGTGGCCATTCGCGACAACGCTGGCATACGAAGCTCCGTTGGTGGGGCGGCGGTCAGATAGAAGGGGCTCATCTTCACTAGCAGATGAGCCACTCTCACCCGACTCATCTCCGGGCTTGTTGACAACATCACGGAGTGTGAAGCCTTTGTACCAGAAGCATTGGAGAAGCAGAACGATGTCGGCGAGGGTGTAATACACTGCCAAGATAGTCATGGTTGGCAGTACGCCCTGGAGAACGGCGCCGAAGATGTTGAAGAAGTCACCGAGAAGCCATATTATGATGAAGACAACCGAAAGTCCCTCTGATGAGCTTCTCCTCCAGTTTTCGATGATTTGGGGCGAAAAGACGACTGCAGTCGACGTTAGCTCTGAGGGATTGAAAACATGAAAACAGAACGCCGCGATTGGGAGGTCGCAATTGTTTCTTTTTTTTTCAGTGGAATAGCATCTTACCTATCCAACACGCGATACTGATTGATCCAAAAATCTGACTGATCGCGTCGATATCCAGCCGCAGACCTTGGGCTGGAGGAAACATTTTGCCTATGACGTATGCGCACAATTGAACTTCGATTGATCACTCTCCTGTATTGTGGTCTCTGTGGTCGCGTCGAGATCCAGGTTCTTATAGGCGACAAGAAGTTAAGCACCGGAATTTTGCAGTGCAGATGCGATTTGCGGCGTTGATGTTGTAACAGATAGCTGTAGGCGTCCTCTAGAAGAAATTGGTGCGTGCTCAAAGAAATCACTGTCCTGATCGTCCTCCTCTTACAGCGTTGATACAACGTGCTCCCCAGGGCAAGTGGGTTGTCTGCAACAGTAAATTCGATGGATTTCGATGAAATTATCTGTATATGGGGCTTCAATGGATAGCTCCGCGATGACTGTAATGATGAAAAGTCGGGAAGGTTGGTAATGCCAAGTATTTCTCGCTAGTTCAAACCTGGGGTAAGCTGCAAGGCACACTGCATCCGGCATTGAGCCGCATCACGTGCAATTATTCCAACACGACGTAGAACAGTTAGATTTTGGTGGGTCTACATGTTGGATACCGCGTTGGACAGTCATGCCACGTCGTTCTCACCGCCCGAGCTATGTTAGACTCAAATAATTTCCGGATTGCTAAGACTACAAGTTGTTATCGGCTTTGAACTTGTCCCAAGCTTCGTTCAGCGCCGCAAAAACTGACGCGCTGATCATTTTTTGCTCTGTGGTAGCCGATTGTGGAATCTATGAAAGGTCAATTGTTGATTGGAAGCATAACACGACGTGGACATACCTTGTCAGGGTGCACCTTAGCAATCGCCTTCATGTAGTTGATCTTTACCTTGTTCGGCATCACAAGATCACCCATGCCGACTTTCTTCCATCCAGCCTCAGGCCAGAGCACGTTATCCAGCGAGCCCAGCAGCGCGCGCAGGTTGTCAGTTTTCCCGCCTTTCCATGCTGTGAGCTTCGCATCAACCTGATCGGCAAGAGCAAACTTCTCGTCGTCGACCTTTTCAGCCGCAGCGTTTGCGAGCTTCAGCCTTTTAACGGCTTCCGAATCGGGGCCGCTACCCCCAAGATCAGATAATGCAGACGGTTTGGGCGCCGGCTTTCGAACAGGTGGGCGCTTGACAGGCGCCGATGCTGACTCATTGTTTCCGCCTGCAGCAGCTTTCTCGCACCTATTGCGTCCTGATATGCTGACTGCACCACCGAAGCCGTCTTGTACAGCCATCTTCCAGACCTTGTGAGCATCCGCCCACTTCTCCATGTGCTCAAGTGCTTCCGCTTTCCGCATGAGTGCTTTGCCGTAGAATTCTTTCATATCCTTCTCGCCCTCAGCACCGCCTGATGCAATCTTCTCTCCCTCACCTTTGGAGATACCAATAATAGCCAGTGCGGCATCAGCATCAGCAATCGCAGCTTTTGGATCGCCAACCTTGATGTTTGTCACAGCGCGATTACAGAGAACAATGATGGTGACTGGATGGGTATCCGGAAGAGGACCCAATGCAGATGTGTATGCAATATGAGCAGCAGAGTAGTCACCGCGTTTGAATGCCTCTGAACCTTTTTGGCGATCTCTTGAAGACGTGCTGAGCGCCGATGAAGAGACGGGGGGCAGCCTTCGAGGCGGCGCTTTTGGCCTCGGTGGAGATGGTGTAAGGGCGGGGTTCTGTGTCTTGGGTGTTGACGTAGCTTTGAGGAATGGGTTGTTCGACTGAGCCTGCGCGGGCTGGTTCTGCTTGGATGCTGAAGGCGTGGGGTCTGGCGAAAAAAGATCGACTGGTGGCTGAGGCTGAGGAGTTGCTTTCTTGCGACGTGCTGGACTGACATAGGCTTGAGGACTTTGTGCTTCTACCTCTTGCCTGGTCAAGCGCGCCGCAGGCCTCTTGTCGTTGCTTGGCATAGGCTGACGATGAGCTGGTGATTGCGAGGACATTCTGTCCGGAGTACCAGTACGAGATATGTCTTGTTCCCTTCTTTGTCGAATAGGTAACTCATCCTGCTGTTGGCGTTGCTCATTCTGTCGTGGAGCTTTGCCAGGGCGTCCTCCAGCTTCCAACATCATAGCCTCGTCAGTCGCTTCCGCGGCGCTTCGTTGCTGCTTGTTTGGACGAGGGGCTATTTCCGCCGCTTGTGCATCACGCATCCATTTTGGAACGTTTGGATCACCTCCATCTTGCTGAAAGTCAGCTACAGCTTTCTGTACTTGTTTGCGACCTTGTTTCCAGAGTGAGTTGGCGGACTTGAACAAATTGTTGCCAATTTCTGAAGCAACTTGTGCGACGTCTTTCTCCTGCCTCTGTCCTTCTTGTCGACGCTGGCCTGAGCGACTACGAGCATCTTCTTCGCACATCCAAGCTGGCACAGACCCACCACCTCGCTCTTCTCTCACGCTCGGCCTGCTGCTGCCTCGTCCCGAACGCTCTTGCGAATCGTCAGGTCTTCGCCGTGATCTTTCTTGGCTAGGATCTTGTGCTCTCTGTTTAGTCTTTGCATGCGCTTGGTTGAGAATCCATCCTACGGCTGCTTGCACGTCGAGTCCAGAGTCGGTCGTCGCAAGCGCAATGGCGGACTGGTCTGCTGAGAAACCCATGTCCACTAGCTCAGCAACAGCTCTGTCATGAGCGTTCATGGGGCTGGATGACCGCCCTGGAGGCGTCTGCGGCCCCGGTTCCTCAGCTGCAGGCTTCGGTGGTTCGCGCTTGAACTCTTCTACAGGCTTCCCAAGCAGTCCCAGTATATCATCGTTATCGTTATCTGCGGGCGCTGGTGGAGGAGCAGGCGATGCTGACTTCTGTGCCATTTGCTTGAGGCCAAACATGTCATCATCATCGTCTGCAAACGCGTTTACATTGGATTGTTGTGGCAGTGGCGTGTGCCCCCTCGAGGCGGTCGCGCTGAAGGCTGGAGTGCTTTGACCGCTACCATTGGACGGTGGGGGGAAGTGGCTCGAATTGTCTACCGGTGCAGCTGAGTTGAACGCGGCCAGCAGATCGTCGGTGGGCGGCGACTGTAAGGGTCGCCTCGAGGTGGTATCGAGGCCGGCGAATGGCTTGTTGATAGTCTGCGATAGTGTCTGCTTACTGAAGGGGTTATTGGAGCCAGGAAGAGGAATTGCGCCCAGTGTGGAGGGCTCTGGCGTGCTCTTCCCGCTTCCCACATTGTTCCAAAACTGCGAGTCGGCGCCACCAAAGCTTGCATCGTATTGCTTCCTCCGCTCTGCTTCCTGCCTCAACTTCTCTTCTTGTAGCTGCTTCTGGCGCTCCTGCAGAGAGAGGCCACTCCCTGCGGGCTTCGCCGTCTTACTAGAAACGAGGCTAGCGAAGCTGTCGTTGGCGGGGGTCGTGGGTTTGGAGGGCGCCTTGAACGGTTTTGACTGCTGAACACCACCAGACTGCTGCACAGATAGCCCTGAGAGAGGCGTGGAGCGGCCAGAGAGCTGCGGCGTGGGGCTCTGGCGGAAGGGAGGGAACGCCGTGGGGGTGCTCGCCGGCTGTTTGGCTGGCTGTGACCAGTCGAGGCCATTGAGGTCATCCATGGTGGTGTCTAGATGCTGTGATATGCAAAGAAATCGTCCAAGATCATAACATCGTTGCAGGGCCCGTGGTCGTTGTCACGTTGTTTGGTATGTAGCACACTCGGTCGCGACTGCTCGCTGGCGCATGCGACGTCGCACCGCCACACTTGGACCCTTCTCCCTTGCTAGCCCCACCTTCATTTGGCCATGTACATACATACAGTCCCTGCAGCCTTGACACTGTTTGCAGCCACTTCACCGCCCTTCTGAACTGCTGCAACACTAAAGCGCTACAGCGTTGAAATGACGATGCTGGCTGCTGCCTACGACCGTCTCTTTCACCATTCGCCTTGGCAGCTGCGGAGGCATCGTTGGTGCAGGCGAACATCGAGGTAGCCATGCCTTGCACCACAGCTCCTACCGTGCGCCCAACCTTGCTATAGGCTCAGGCGGTAGTCAGCAAGTATATTGCTATTCTAATGAAGTCAAAGTCCAGCTGACTAGGACACAGCGTTGCTCATACTGACCCATCAGAGAACGACGCTTATGCACCTTCTCGCTGTCACCGATGCTGACTGTGCACTATAAAGTTGCCTCATCTTCCCTTGATTCACTCTAGCCATCATTGTGTTTCTTGGACTATATACACTGAGCCTTGTCGTTTCTGTTTGAGGCCTCAGCTGGCTCAACGCTGGTGCCGGTATTTCCACAATGGACTTCTCCCGCCTACAGTACCTTGGCCCAGATTTTCTCTCGTCTAATACCTCCGCTACCAGCCTTCCATCTACCTTTTTAGAAAGCTTCGTTCCTGGCTATGGCATTCTGTCACATATCATTCTGCGCTTGTTTGGCATTGACATAGGTCTAGTGGCTTCGGGCTGTGTCGTAATTTTTGGGCTCTCGCACGCCGTTTCCTTCTGCAACTCATACGTGCATTCTTACTACGATCGATACTTTACCTCTTCGATCTCCATCGATGGTGACGATGCGCTGTATTGGAGCACTGTTGCTTGGATCACAGAGCAAAGAATGACGAAGATCAGTAGAGATCTCAGGGCACAGACGAAAGCGCGGAGCACTCGCCACGAACCCGAGGATCACTCTGATGACGACAGCGATGCGTCTGGCGAAGGAGGAATTTTCAACTATGGGAAATGGGCGAGCAATGTGCCGCCACAATACGAGCCTAACTATGGTATGGACAAGTTCGTTTATGACAGCCGAACCTTCACCTTGCTCAGAGACAGGAAAGACAAAAAGAGTTGGTGGGCAGACCAGTATGACGAGAGTATGGTTATTCGGTGTGCTGGCCGAAGCACGCGACCTATCAAAGATCTCCTGGTGCACATCAAGCAATGGACCTTGACGAATGAGGACCAGACCACAAGCATATACCGCCCTTTACCTAAAGGCGGCGAGAACAGTGGTGAAGCCAGCTGGGACAGACAATCGAATCGAGCATGTCGCCCAATACGTACAGTGTCACTCGACCGCAATCAGAAGAGGGTCATAGTAAGCGACATCAATGAGTACCTGCAGCCGGAGACAAGACGCTGGTACGATGCGCGAGGAATACCGTATCGACGAGGCTATCTTTTCCATGGACCACCTGGCACAGGCAAAACATCACTCTCATTTGCCCTAGCTGGCATCTTTGGGCTGCAAATTTACTGCATCTCGCTCAGCGAAGTCGGTCTCACCGAGGCTGACCTGAACAAACTCTTTATTACGCTTCCTCGAAGATGTATCGTCCTGTTGGAGGATGTTGATTCGGCTGGCCTGCGCCGCGATGACGAGCCTCCACCTGCTGCACCCACTCCGACAGCCGGTCCAAGTGTAGCAAAGTCGCAGATGAACGAGACTTCAGTACCACGCAAGAGTTTGATCAGTCTGGCTGGGCTACTCAACGTCATCGATGGTGTGGCGTCTCATGAAGGACGCGTTCTAATCATGACAACGAACCATCCAGAGAACCTGGATGAAGCTCTCACTAGACCTGGAAGGGTCGACCTACGCATCGGCTTCTCCCTAGCAACTCGTTCACAAATTGAAGACATCTTCATGCGCATGTATGGAGAACCGACGGGGAGAACAAACAACACGAAGCAAAAACATCATTCAACGAAGCCAAAGTCTGCAAGCGTAAAGAGCCCAGTCGATGAGGAGGATGAGGATGAAGTCGAGGATCTGTTGTTCCAAAAACCAGCCACTCAAATCCTCAACAAGGAAACGATTAGACACATGGCGCAGGAGTTCGCTGGCAAACTACCAGAAGGCAGATTCTCGCCGGCGGCTATTCAAGGCTATCTCTTGACCAGGAAACGAGAGCCACAACGAGCTTTGAGCGAAGCATGCGCATGGCGCGACGAACAGCTCCAAGTGATGAATGAGAAAGGGCGATAGTCCACTGGACTGACGCATCGTTCCTACCATGGTGGCTCGCGAAACTGAAGGACGTCATCAGGCCGCCCGGACAGTTCAATGAGGCTGTGCAGGATCGCCTGACGCTTGTTTAGTGCAATGATACGGGCTTGGCAATGCATGGACGGACATGTGGGGAACATGGGCTAGCGAGAGAGCATGGACTCAAAAGTTCGACAACATCGTGAGGCTCTTGCTCAGCTCCATCTGAATACCTGTTATGATCACTCAAGTGCCTCATTGTTGTATCCTCAAGACAGGCTATGTAATCTGTGACGAAATGAGAGAAGTGTTTCTTGGATGAGACGCTCTTCGATGAGTATGGCTCCGAATTGCGACATTCGCGTCCACAAAAGCGTGATGACTTGTGAAGTATAGACATTAAACAGTTCCACTCAAAGAGAGCAGATGAAAGTTAATAATCTAGGCGGATCTCCCAAACAGATCCCAAAGCACAATGAACGACGCTTCACCAGTCTTAACCGCGTATGCAGCAGCCTCACAGCATCGAGCACAAACTCACCTTTTCACAGAACTGGTCCTCTCCAATAGCGCAATACCTACCCACTTACCGGTCGCTACCCGTGTTCAAGCACCACCTACTCCCTCACCAGCGCGCCCCTTATCGTCCACGCCTGCCATTGCACCTACTGCCAGCGCGAAACTGGATCCGCCTTTGCATTGGACGCGATCTACGAACCCTCACGTGTCGTCCTTACCGGCCGCATCACTTCTCCTCAACTTCTACAAATTCCCATTCCTACCGTCTCCTCACGGGACGGTCAGACCATGGTGCGCTGTCCGCAGTGCTATACGGTGGTGTGGAGTCACTACAGAGCCGGGGGCGCGCTGGTAATGGTCAGAGTCGGCACGTTAGAAGCAGTTGTGAGGGAGGGTCGGACACTGCCGAATGGCGGGTTGGTGCCAAATGCGCATATCTTCGTAGGGAAAGATAGACATAGCTGGGTGGGGCTGGAGGGACAGGTGGTATATAAAGGCTATGGACCGAAGGGAGAGTATTGGCCTAAAGAGAGCCTGGTAAGGTTGGAGGAGTTTTCAAAGACGGTTAGTGTCGAGGCATTCAAAGGGTAGGCTGTTGTGGTGGCTGGTGTTTGAGAGGGACTGGTGCAGGGATGGACAGTGTAGCCTCACTTCGAGGGATCTTTAGAACGTGGCTGTGCTCGCGCGAAGAAGTTCTGTGTGCATTCCGGATTTAGCAGCATGGCTGATGTTGTGGAAAGGGCGAGGTTGTACCTGCCGCAAAAGACAAAGAAATGGTTTCCTCGCTGGCCAATCGGAACACGGCCACACGGTCATCCGAACTCTGCACTTCAGCTGGTTACTCGAACATTCTCCTAGCATCACACAGATCGCACACGTAGTCAAGCCGATCACAGCATTCGAAAATCAGATAAACATTCAATATTCTCGCTCCGCCACGCAGAATAATGACACTGTTACGGCGTTTTGCCAGCCCTACCGCGGCGGTACGAGTCGCCTCCAGCCCTCCCGGCTTTCCGTAGTTTCTTAGCTGGTGTCTTGGCTCCCCACACCTCTTTACTGGTGTGCAACGTCGCGCCCAAAACGGCAGTTTGATTGGATGATCGCTGTGGCTAGAGACAAAGCCGACCTTGATTTGTACACCGAAGCCTAAGACTTCCAGGCTTGGAGCGCGCGACCCACGTACACGAGATGGGCGGCTCGTGGCCATCGAAAGACATAGCCGCAGGCTAGGGTTTCCAGGCACCGGTGCAGCAGCATGTAAAGTGCGCCTTGTCCCGCATGGTTGGTAGCTGGTGCATCTTTTTGTCGTTTACGCTTGGGGTTTGCGTAGCATTTTGTGGGTAAAGAGAAGGTTTCCCTGCTGCAATACCGTGGACTGGAGGCCTGAATACGTTGTCATAAAGGACCGGCATTCGCATTTTTCGACGATCCGGACGCCAGGACCTTATCTACAGCTTGATGAAATGAGGTCTTCCCAGGTCCTTCCAGCGCTTTTGGCGCTCGCTGCTACGGCCCAGGCACAATCACAGTCTTTCGGATTCACGACGACTCGTCGCTTCTCATCGATTGGGGATGTTGATATCCAGCCAACAGCTACGGAGACAGTGTCAGGGCCGATCGAGACCGGGCAAGCATGTGCCCAAGTTGCAGACTCCATCTCGGGCTCCAGGTTACAATTCCCGAGTGTCGAAGCTGAGGTAGGTAGCGATCTCGACGACATGTGGATGCATGCTATTCGATGCTAATATCCTGTAGCTGGCGTATGCTTGCGTCAAATCAGTTCCAATAGATGCAGTAGCAGCAAACACCACGATCAACTCGATCAAGCAGATGGTGGAATTCCAGTCCACTCTGACCTACCTAAAGGATCCTCCTAACGGTTGGCCAAATGAACCTGTGGACATAATGGCTGGGTTGGACGACATCGCATCCAAAGTCAACGACGGCACGTACACCAATGAATACGATTTCGAGAACGACATTGCGGCACTTTTCATCAAAGCTCACGACGGGCATCTTAATTTCAACGGCAACGCATATGGTGGTGCTTTCAGGTGGCGCAGGAATCTCAATATTGCCTTGATCTCAGCATCGAGGGATGGGAGCGCGGTACCTCAAGTCTGGTCTATCCTCGATTTCAACGCATCTCAAACGGGCTACGAGCCTTCTCCCATTACGCAAATCAATGGCCAGGACGTGCAAGAATTTCTCAAAGCAGAAGCAGACATGAATGCCTACCACGATCCGGATACAAGATACCAGGCTTTATTTTTCATGGCCAGCGCTGAGGCTTACGGCTTGTTCACCAGTCCGAGATTCTATCCGGGCCCTACTACAAGTGTCACCTTCGAGAATGGCACCACCGACGAGTATCTGAACGCAGCAGTCATTTTGCAGAAACAAACATGGGCAGGCATCTCCAGTGCACAGGACTTTTACGACGTGTACATCAAACCTCAATCGTCGAGCTCGTCTGGACTGAAAGCTAGGAAAAGAGATCCCAACTCTCTTCCTCTTCACCTGGACAACCCTCGTGACCACGAGATATCGGGCTACAACACGATACAGCATGGAAATGCACCGATCAACTACCCAACGCCTAACATAGCCCACTCGGCTGATCTCGTTCCTCTTGCTGGGTATTTTATTAATACAAATGCTGGCGAGATTGCTGTGTTCGTTGTAGGAACCTTCAATACCGAAGATGCCGACGGAGCCCAGGAGTTCCAGCAGGTTACAGAAGAATTCATCGCTGAAGCGAAATCTCGTGGTGTCTCCCGAATGATAATTGATGTCCGTCAGAATGGCGGCGGCAAAGTCATCTCTGGATACGACATGTACAAGCAGTTCTTCCCCGACCAGGAACCCCAAACCCAATCGCGCTACCGAGGCCATCGAGCAAGTGAAGTGTTCGGCGAGTCGATATCTGAGTACAATTCGATGACAATCTTGAATGCGCCCCTATATGTCAGCCCTTTCAGCAAAGCCGCGTACCTGGATGCCGATGGTAACGAGTTCACTTCGTGGTCAGACATGTACCCTCCCGTGCGCCATCACAATGATCAGTTCACCAGCCTACTAAAATACAACCTCTCCGACCCATCAACCACATCCAGCGAAGTCCTAGCCATTGGTATCACAGTGACTGGCTATAATGACCGCGCTGACTTTACTACTCCGCCCTTTCGCGCCGAAGACATCGTCATTCTTTCTGATGGAATCTGCGCCTCAACGTGCGCCATCTTTCTTGAGCTCATGGTACAGCAGTCGGGCGTGCGCACCATCGCCGTCGGTGGGCGACCTCAGTTGGGCCCAATGGTGCCAGTGGGCGGCACGAAAGGCACACTGGTTATGCCCTCCGAGTTCCTGCAACTCCTGTCCCAGTACGCAATCGCGCAGTTTGCGGATTCGCGCTCAGAGCAAAGAGAGTGGGCGCAATTTGTACCCAACGCTTTTGAGATCGCCTACGCAGATGCGGGCGTGAATTTTCAGGATAACATCCGTGTTGGCAAAGAGGCTGCAGGTGTACCCACACAATTCCTCAACGATACGGCGAGTTGTAGGATCTACTATGAGCCAGAGATGTATTTTAATGTCACGTCTCTGTGGGAAAAGACGGCTGAGGTGGCCTGGGGTAACAATGGCGCACTTGATGAGGGTGCGTGTGTAAGCGGAAGTGTGACAACCAAGGATCAGCAGACAGGCGGTGGTGATGCCAATCCGAGTGGCACAGAAGACGGTCGTGGCTCCTCAAGTGAGAGCGAGGATGCCGCTGCTGGGTTGAGACCAAGTATGAAGGGTTGGACTGCGATCGTAGTCTGCGCTGCTGTCATTATGGGCTCTATGGGTGTGGGCATGGGCATTATCTGGTGATAATAGACGATAGATCTACAACCCTTCATTACAGCATGTAGCATATGAAATTACACCGTGTAGGCGCTAATTACCTCCTCTTCTTCTACAATTCCATTCCCTCAGTCCCTTACACAGAGCCCCTACTAAATTTTTATCCACCGCTGACTCTTCAAAACTCACTCTCTCTGTCCGCCACTCTAGCACTTCCTCAGCCCTCGCTCCACTCTCGGCATCCAGCAATCCAACCGCTACATCCACCAACCCCTCCCTTCCCTTCCCCTCCCCACCATCCCAAAACACGTTCGCACCGCACCTTCCACAAAATGTTCTCGTCACACCCTCGCTGCTAGCATACTTCGTCATTGTGCCCCAGTAACTATTCTCATGCTCCGGTCCATACGTTGGAAAAGGGCGTGTGAGTTCAGCGTCCAGGTAGATATTTGCTGTGGGTATGAATGCCCAGAACGTGATGCCGAATCCTGATGCACGCCGGCAAGAGACGCATGCGCAAGTTCCCGCCAGAAAGCGCGTGCCATCACCGCAAAGCCACCAGGGTGTATTTGAAGGGTTTTCAGATGCGGAGGAGCCGAGGGTGTAGGGAATCATTAAATCAGGGAAGGCGGAGCGAGCGATTTCAGAGCGGGGTGTGGGCGGCTGAATCCAGAACTGGACACCGGCACAGTGGCAGTGTGCGTGTATGGGCTTTTTGGCAGGCTCAGGGATGTCTATTGGGTTGCTGTAGTGGAACATTGGGATCTCGCTGCTTAAGTTGGGCTCCTGTATCCATCGCTGCAGTGGGTGAGTGGTAATGCTTGAGATCCAGTCGCTGGCACCTCCGTCGCGTGTGTCTTCTATCCACAAGCAACTTTGATACTCGATGATGCCTTCTGTATTGTTCACTGGTAAGGTACCAGTAGCAGCTTCAAAATGCCCGTCATTGTGGTACTCAAGGTACATGTGCGTTCCGCATGTTGAGCAGAAGTGTCTGGTCAGTCTGTCAGAACTGCGGTATGGCGTTAGGGCGGAGAGGTTTGGTTTCGGTGCCGAATGAGGGTGGTCAATGTTGATATATGACGTCAGTAGAGAGCCTGATATACGGCGTGAGGTGTCGCAGCTGCAGAGATGCGGGCGCAGTGGGAGGGACGTGGTCAGTATTCTGAAGGCTGACGTTGCCGCGCCGCAAGAGCAAGACACTGTCAGCTCGCGCGTGTTCATACTGCATGACTTAGTCGCGTCTCATCGTTCTCGCGTGTGCGATGTAGTCTATCGAGGAATAAGCATGCTCTGAACTTTATTAGCAGTTTTGAAACCCCGCATTCCCCACATTACGCCTCTAGAGAGATACACCTACAGTCGTCGTGTTCTAAGAGCTCAAGAAATGATGACGTAGATTCTCGAATTTCTTCATCTTAATTGTAATTTTTATCACTATTTTCGGTTTCCTTTCTTCCATTGCCAGTTGTTGCTTCCATACCTCCTGTGAACATCGATAGTAAGTACGTGCTTGCGCAATCCAATTATGGTACTCAATACTCTTGGTGATCTGTAGCATCTGCCATCGCACATTCTGATACATGATTAATTCAGGGTCAGCAAATACTACACAACTGGTCTCGAAATGACGAATTATCATCTCCGGGGTCGCAGAATCAAAAATTGTCATCGCGTTTGAAAAGAGCTGCTTCAGCCAGCTTGAAGATCTCGCACTGTTTTTCCTTCTTCCAGTACCGACTCTTTCTGCAATTATTCGTCATACGAATAACACAGAGCATGACCATGTTTTTGTGTGTTAGTCACTTCAAAATGTGGCTCAGGGCCAAGGAGATGTCTCAAGACTCGGTTCAAACACTCTGACCCATGGCTGGGTTCGAGTGGTGGAAGTTGGCATCATCAGGGTAGCGACATAAAAATATCTTATTGGCTGCATGCCGTTTCTTATAATCGTATCCGCCTTTTTAATTGCCCACTAAGGTTATGGGCCCCTTTCGCGAGCATTTTCAGTCTGTCCATGTATTATTTATACAGAGCTCCGGCGCCGTAGTCACACCCAAGGTCAGACTCATAACATCTCTTTATTCACAACACCGAGCGAGGGGACTCCTTGCATGAGAAAATGCAGAACACTTCAGCGAATATGATTTCTACTAACCTAGCGGCTGGCGAAGTACAGCAAGGCAAGACACACTGCATCTTCATTTGCGGGGCCCAGTTCTTAGATGACCTCTGGCTATTTGCCGATTTCATGGCGACTTCCAAGGTCTTCATCAAGACTGGCGGCATCAAAGGCTCTTACATCAACACTTTTCCAATCAAAGAATATCTGAGCAAAAATGACAGAGTAGCCTGGGGCTATGGAGGACCTGACATTAAGAAGCCACTCATTGTGTTCAACAAGGCTGATCAACCCTGGTGGAAGGATGTCCCTTTCAAAAAAACCCACAAAATCCCCCAGCTTCTCCTGAAAAAGCTCGAGAAACTTGGAGAGACTGCCAAATATCCAGACAAGGTGAATCTGTTCATCTTTTGTCGCGGAAGCCGCCAAGGATTTCCGCAATTGGACGAAGGAACTCTGGGCATGGAGATTCTCAGCAGAACTATCTCAGAGAAACTCAACTATGGCGTTCAAGTGAACTTTATAGTTGCAGCATGTTATTCCGGACTGCTGCTTGACAAGATTAGAGGCCGTGACGACCGGCGAAGGAGCGTACAGACATCAGCCTCGGCGATCGAGACCTCATTTTACAACATCAGAGTGAGCGCAAGTGGCTTCTGGCGGGGTTCTCCTATTATCTATGCGTACATAAACAGCTTGGTGTTAGGTCTCAAAACCGCGCAAGACAAGACTCCATCAAGGGCATTGGAGCAACACCTCGAATTTGTGAACAAGCTTGGAATTTCAGCCAACAAAGGTACCCTAGGCCATCCACAGTCCTATTACGATAAGTCTCACGGCGCATTTGATGCAGTTCTAAACCTTTTTCTTCGCTCTTACAACGTTCAGACATTCGATGGCGGGGAGACATCGAAGCAGAAGTATTTCACATCGCCCCAGCCCGGCCCTCAGCTTCCGCCTGTTGCGCAGAACATGGCTTCAGGATCAGTATCAGCTCTAAAATTTGAAGGGTGGACCAAGGGGATTAAAGTCGAGATTGATCAGCTACGGCGTCTGGAGGAGGAAACTGTCTTTGAAGCATGCACAGGCAACGACAAGGAATTTTTCAGCAAAATTCATCAAATCGACAGGTCCAATTCAATTCAACAGGCCCGTCCACTCTTCAAAGACGTTTTGTTTGGGCTGCGATGACGATTCCGGACCCAGGAAAATTATTTGCTTATATTCGATGAGCTTCTCCGCGATGAGCTCATCAGTGAACGAGCCCTGGATCGACCAATCGATGTTAGTCGTCAAGATGATGCAGTAGAAGACATTGTTGAACTGTTGGAAGGGTTTGATCTGGGAGCCGTCTGCCGCATCTGGGCTGTACATAGCCCGGCACTTAGAAGCAGGTGTGGCCATGGCGGGTTCGAAATGCCTCTCCGCTGGCTCGCCATTCTGATTCTGCGATCCTATCCAGAAACCGAGCTGCAGCATATCCTGGCACGGTTTGTAGCCACGGAATGTTTTGGGAAACTCAACGAGGAATTCCTCAAATACTTGAAGCCTTTTAGTCTGAAGAATATGCCACATGCGAACGTCGCACGGAACAATTTTGAAGCTAGTTCATATGAGTTGGGTTTTTTTCTGCCAAACGGAGTTACTGGAAAGAACTTCCAACGGTGGGCTGAGATGGCTGAGATACGCTGGATTCATGTCAGGGACATTTTCGAAGAGGTGTTTGGTAAAGACACTTGGGGTCCAGCAAGAAAGTTTCTGGACCTCTTGGAAATCTACAAGACGCACGCTCTCGAAGAATACCTGGGTTCTCGCTGGCGTCAGGGTGAAAACTACATCCATGAAATGTCGCCCATGTCCGGTATGTCTTCTGCCTTCTCCAAGGTGACCACAGCGCCATATGTATCCTCTGGGTCTCCGTCGGTGGGAACCCTGGCTTCGCCAAAGTTTTAGAAGTGGTAGAAATCCGAAGCTAGGACGCTGGATGTCGTGATTGTATGTACTATCTTCATGAATCCAAAATTTGAACAAAAACTTTCTCTCAAAACGCATCGCGCACAACAAAACCGAAGTCGGTAGTGGAAAGCTGATACTCATTAGCTTGTTCTCCGCTTGTTTTGTAACATCACTTGGTGCTGCCTGAATGTAATGTCAAGTAATGAGCTAGCATCATATA